>OX345713.1:5564107-6181785 GCA_947044815.1 Apomyelois bistriatella
ATCTCATAAAAAGTTCACTGTTAATCGAAGAAAGTTTTAAAGACTGAATTATAATAAGCATTTATTATGAAGGTCATATGGTTTAATTTTGTTATCTAATTTTAATATTTTCATTATCGCCGTAGTCCGATTATCATCATTTGGGTGTGGGTTACAAGATCAACTAACCATGCATACCTTGGTGGCAGAATTTTTTCAAAAGCTTCTTATGGTCTCTGCGTTTCTTTTCAACGAAACAGCAACAACTAAACAGTTACGACAAGCTACGATTCCATGGTACAAGTTTAGTACAACTACAGTCAAGTGCTACACGAACCTGTGCTACGAGCCTGTGCTACGAACAGTCTACCAAGCTACAACGTCGTACGACAATGAGGAGAATGCGGCCTACGGTTTGCTACAAACAGCTACGACATTAGCCATCTGCTACACTGTGCTATTTATTGTGCTACAAATATCTATGAGCGTTTTTCCCTAAATTACGCGACTGCGGCGAAGCTAAAAATGATGGGTTTGTGTTTTATCTGTATGTATGTTTGTTTTATACGTATTCTGTATTTTCCCACATACTACGGTTTTGACAAATCATGTCGACTGTTATTAGTAGTCCTTGTTTTCGTTCGACGGAATCACGCTCGCTTTTCCTATTGCCTAAGTTTCCTTATGGCTATACTAGTTGGTCTTTGTGTTGTCTTAAGGAGTCCTCTATAGATTTAGGAAATGGCAGCCTGGCTCCGAGCGATTTCATATTTCTATATGGAGTCCTCTAATATTTCTTATTGTTTCTCTACCAAATTTTTCCGAAAAGACACAGTCATGTGAAGCTTCTCAAAAATAGAGTAAATAAACTAATGGAAGACCACCGTACAAATATACGGTTACTTTGTAGTCATAATATTATGCTCGAAATTATTATGCATCATAAATTTATTCAACTTTGAAAATGTAAATACTATTAAAGACAAAAACGAATATAAACCTTATAATCATAAAGATAGGAGTCAAAGTTTATCGTTATATTGGCATGGAAGAGCTTTCTCCTTTAAATTAAATCGGGAGTACGCAGTCCCCGAAGGTCCAAAATTCGTACTTTATAATACGCACATTTCACGTGGTATATTTACATTTTAGGGTGCGATTTCAATTTGTGAAAATAAACACTCGTGTTTGCATTTATAAGGAGACTAGCGGCTCCTCACGGTTTCACCTATACACGTGGTGTGTCTAAGAAAGAATTATTGAAGTCAGATCAGTAGTAGTCTAAAGTTATTATATTAGTCTATTTAGTACCTCGAAATATTTTAAACGACTGACCAAAATAAAACATTCCGACGAATTGAGAACTTCCTCCTTTTTTTAAGTCGGTTAAAAATACATGTATGTTATGTTTATTTCACCATAGCTTAAATCCCTTTTTTTTGGTAAGTCGTATAAAATCCATAGATTATTTATATTAGAAAATATTTTTATATCAAACCTTTTTTATTGACCACATTAGATACAAGGGCTTTCATTTTAAGTACATTTACATTTACAGTTAACTAAATAGATACATAAGTATACCAGTTTTTTTTATTGAAATTCTTTGCTTCTGACTTTTAAGTTGACAAACATCAAAAGTCATAATATGATCATACTATATTTTTTTAATTTAATTTTATATTGTATAGTTTAATATGAATGGTAAAGTAAAACAATAAACCATTATACATATCTAACATGTCTACTGCAGGGTAGGCAGAGACTAAAGGTTCCCACTTGCAACAAGCCTCACAGACCTTCCTCTCCACCACTCTCATACATGCTCGCCGTTTCTTTAATGTTTTCGATCGATTCGCGCACAAAATTGTCACCTAATAATAGTTGTTGGAATCTTGTTTATTTTCGATATTCTTATCACTTACTGACGACAATTTATACTTAATTTAAGTTTACCACCACTTCCAAATCGGAGAAGCGGCGCCACAAACTCCACTGCAGCATTTTCTGCAAAAACATCAATTCACATAGTCAAAGAGCTAAATAACCAAAACAAAGATGACTTCAGACGGCTGGTTTAAAAACTTCGTGAGAGACATTAATTGGTTTCAAAGATTCAAAACATGGCCTCAGAGAGATTTAGCTATGTTCGTTACAATCGCATTCATGTTTCTCGTGGCTTTGACCGTATTTTTGATATCCTACAAGAAGAAATTTCGTGAAGGAAGAAGAATAATGAAGTATGGAGATCCAGAAAATGCACTTTATGCCGGCAAGCCTTGTACTTCGAGTTGCCATGGGAATGTTGTGCAGATACTAGTTACTACTAGTAAACACACGAGGCAGAAAGAGAAAGAAAAATATGAACCGACTAAAATACAATGTAGGACGACTTTGTAACAGTGAGTTATATATTTTATTATACTATTTTTTTTTATTTATAGATTTACAAAATAAATCTATGTTTTTGACACATTTTAAACTGTTCTTTCTTTGAAATGATAGAATAGAATCAAAGAATTTTGAATTCGCGCGCGGTGCCGCGGAGCCAATTTTTTTTTTTAATCTATGGAATGAAATACTTACATACTAAATATTATTTTAAGGCTTTTACCCAGTAGAGGGATACATTAATTGCTTAAACAAACGCTGTATCGCTTTATAGGATCACATGTTCGATTCCAGGAGCTCGATATCCTAGCGCAGTGCGCGTGTTCGTAACGATAACGTGCATCAAGCAATGGCGAGTGCTTGGATTGGTCACCAATTCGCTCGTTCGTTACATCGGCTGTCTGAAAAGTCTTATGATTACAATCTAGTCTCCCATTAAAAATATTTAGTAACCTTTTCATCCGAAATATATCTTAAATTTTCACATTCGAGTCAGACTATAGCAGATTTTTGTTAACGTATTTGATAGAGCATGTAGGGCCACAAAATATTTTTTTGTTGACTGTATTTAGGTTTATATACATACAGTCAACAAAACACTATTTATAGATACACAGATACATGACGCAACAACCACCAGATGGCAACCAAGAACTGCGGCTTACAACATGAAATACGCACCCACGACCTCTGGATCGGATGGCAAATATAAAAGATAATGATAAAAATATTTTAATGAATGAATTTTGTATAATACTGGGATAGTTTTTAGTAGTGTATAAATATTTAAAACCTGCCACGTAAGGAGACAAACTGCATGGATATTATGATTTCTTACTGACCTTTTTCCTTGTATTCTTATCTCCTTATATTTCCTTATATCCTTATATTCCCGGTTGCATCTTCAGCAGGTGCTTCAGAGACTAGGGTCCGCTCTCCTACTTTTTTACTCCACTTCGCCTTTTTTTTGGCATCTAGCTTCCTTATTACTACAGAAATGATTCAGGTGTGTTAGTGGCCAATACTATCAGATTTTTTCAGGCTACCTAAAGGCCTCAGACGTGGCCTAACGAAACCATTTGAAACAGTTCGCACCAAAGACAACGTGCCTTCAGAAGCATAGAGGAGCCCAAGATAGAAATGTAGCATGTGTATAATGGCTATTATTCCAACCCAAGCCGCTCTCACCATCGGTAGAAACGCGCTATCATCACTACATTGTATAAAACAGTCGCTTTCTCTGTCCCTATGTCCCTTTGTATGCTTAAATACTTAAAACTACGCAACGGATTTTGATGCAGTTTTTATAATAGATAGAGTGATTCAAGAGGAAGGTTTTTATGCTCATGCGAAGCCGGGGCGGGTCGCTAGTTGTTTTATAAAAACTCACGCCCCGTTTAAATTCTAGCACTAAATTATCAAATCGATTTTGTCACACATTCCATCAAGCTTATGATAAAGGCTCTGTGCTGATTTAGGAAAGCCTCAATTCCGACCTGAACTAAACAGAGGGTACTATTAAGTAAATGCTCGAGGGACCGGGGCATTCAATTACTGAACGGACGCTTAAGAGCCATCATACTTACGGTCCCAGCCGCAATCCGATTGGGCAAGAACTATTATTTAAGCCTAAACAACCTCCATTTGTATTGTAAGTGCTTTACAAAGGAATCTTAGACGGAGTAATTGATTTTACCGATTTTCAATTAAATGTTATACTCATAAAAGAGACGATCGTAATTTTTGGGTTATGCAGTGAATCTGAAATAGGTACGTGAAAAAAAATTACTGACATTAATCATGTTGTACTTTGGGGCAGAACCCACTTTAGAGTTAAATGAATACGATATATGATATAGAATCTAGATAGATAGATAGATAGATAGATAGATATACTCTTTATTGTACCATTATCATACAAATTATACATGTTGAATACAAATACAAACAATGTGTACAAAGGCGGACTTATCGCTGATGCAATTTCTTCCAGCCAACCTTAGGGTGGATAGGAACAACGTGGAAAAAATGCGGTAGGCGGTACCAAAACAAATATGAAATAAATAATATAATAAACTATGAATGAAAAAAAAACATGAATGAAACAAAAACAACAACGAATAATCATACACAAATACATATACATACATATACATACATAAATGCATATACATACATATACATACATACATATACATACATACATATACATAAATATTTATATAAAAATGTACCAGTATATTATAGAACCTAGTGAATGAAAATACTACTATCAGTGACCAGCTTCCACTAATGAGAGATAGTGATTTTTTACCTGATTTTAAAAGGATGATATTGTCTGAGCCTTACAAATTTCAACAGGCAGTGCATTCCACAAACGAACAGCCTGAACGGTAAAGGAATTGGAATAGAACTGGGTAACATGAGCAGGGGTAACGAGACGGAGGGAGACAGTACTACGCAACTCACGACTATTAACCTCACCGAAAAACCTGAAACGTTTTCTGAGGTAACCAGGAGAAAAAGGAATAAATAGGATTGTATATAAAAGCGAGAGAATATGTAAATTACGACGATATCTAATGGGGAGCCACTTGAGTTGAGAGCGAAAAGAGGAAACGTGATCATATTTACGTAAACCGAATATAAATCTGATACAGAAGTTTTGAAGACGCTCAAGTTTATTTAGTTGCTCCTCAGTGAGGTCTAAATAGCAGGAGTCAGCATAATTCAGTACTAAAGAATTGTCAGGGTTTTTAGTGGCCCCACGGTAACCGGTAAACGCGACAGACGTAGAGTGACGCTATCTGAAATGAGTGTCTAAGAGTGAGCGGAGGGAAATAAATAAAAAGTAAGAGCAGCGCCGCCGGCGTTGAAACGTGCCGATGTTAAAATATAATATACTTGTTCGGGGAGTTGTGAGAATTTTTTGTCTAGTGGCAGCTGCATGTTTATTTTCATAATCTTATTTTTTATGTATAGATTTTAAAAAAATGCCTCGCTTCAAAGTACGCGCGCGATTCGAAATTCTTTGTTTTTAAGCTCGACCTCCGCGGCGTAATGGTTGATTTGCCTGTCCGCTACTCAGTAGGTCTCGGGTTCGATTCCCGGTCAGGTTAAGATGAAAAACATTATTTTTCTGATTGGACAGGATCGTTTATGTTTATCTATGTATGTGTTTTTTTAAAATATAGTATCGTTAAGTTAGTATTCCATAACAGAAGTCTTGAACTTACTTTGGGGCTAGCTCGACCTGTGTAATTTGTCTGTATAAATTTATTTATACTTAAATAATAGTAGGTACCTTCTTAGTATTTTATATTAGTTTAACTGTACTAGTGTCCTACCACAATCGTGACAAATGACTCACTGTGAAAAGTAGTGAAAATCAGTCAAAGATTATTAACAATTTTATTGACTTTTTTCGACAAACATTTTCGAACTCATTTCGCCAACTTTGAATACTTTCTACCAAAACCTGACAATAAGAACACGACTACTAAAAGTCAAATGACATTATTTAATAGAAAAATGTACTGTTTCCATACAAGCTAAGTTATAAGAAACAAACATAAATATACCAAAGGAATTTCCGTCAAACAAAATAATTGTAATATCCATCGCACACAATCCCGCATCGCTGGGGAAATAACAGTCTTCCGAACTACAAAAACTGTGTTGTATTGTCTGTCCGCCTATTAATCCCATGGGAGAGCCGGTTATTGGGCAGGGTATAGTGATTTGCTAAGGTATTTTGGACCATTTGACTGGTAGCTATGTAGTAGTATGATGGTTAAAGCCGTAATATAGTTATAACCCTAGGTAAATAAATATTTAGGGACAAATCACACAGATTGAGTTAGCCCCAAAGTAAGTTCGAGACTTGTGTTATGGGATACTAACTCAACGTTACTATATTTTATAACAAATACATATATAGATAAACATCCAAGACCCAGGTCAATCAGAAAAAGATAATTTTTCATGGTGACCTGTCCGAGGATCGAACCCAGGACCTCCTGAGTAGCGGTCAGGCATGTTAACCATTACGCCACGGAGGTCGTCATAGGTATATCATTATATGCCGTAACATAGTTATACTAAAGCAATTCATTACTATAATAAAATCTTTCGGATGCAGATCTAAAGTTTCGATATATTTTTCTGGCTGTTCCTCTCTAGGGTCATCGGTTCGATTTCCACGGAAAGTATACTTTGTTTAAGTAGTTGTTTCCAGTTTGGTTAGGACATTGAATCTTGAATCACCTGATCTGACAATAATAATGATTCCGGACCCGGCTGCCATCTGATGTCGTTAAAAAGGTACCACGTCAGAGGCCGAAAGGAGAGTCCGAAGTACTCTGACGCCAGGGTGTGCAAGGTCGATTGACCGTGTAACCTTCACAAAGTGATGATCATGATTAGCGTTTTCACGATTGCGTCCTCATTTGGTTGCTTCGGAGCCCTTACGCTTTCTTACTTTTCTCCTCGACTTCGACATTTATTCGGGATCCTTCATCATCATATGAGCCACGAGACGTCCACTGCATAGGCCTCCCTCATAGATTTCCAGTCGGACCTATTTAAGGCTCGCATCCAACGTCTTCCTGCGACCATCAATTAGATGGGTGTCCCACGCTACGCTTGCCAATACCTGGTCGCCATTCCAAAACCTTTCTGCCCCAACCGATATCAGTTCTGGAAACTTGATTGGACACAAAGACAATTAAAAAGGCACGTTTAAGCAGATCATATGCTCCGAAACTATAAGGCTTAGAATTCATCCTGGAAACTACTGGGCAAATCTTAAAACCCATATTCTTATTATTATTTACCAAAGGGGCGTCGGACAGAAGAATTAAGCTCATTAGGGTTGTCACCGTCATCCGGCACATTAGCCGTAAAAAAATGTTTGTTCTACTAATTACCGATATAAAACATAGAGGGAACAGATTGTGTATGTTATATTTTCATTGCTTTAATTATTTTAGATGCTGTTGTTTGAATAATTTCGTTTTATAAAAGTTCGAAGTTTGTTTTCACGAATTGTTAGGGAATATTGTTGTGAAAATGAATCTGGAGAAACAAACATCGTTTTGCATATATATTTTGTAAAAAGTAGTAATTTCTATAAAACATTGTTATTATTACTTTGTTTATTAATCTTATTGCTTGCTCCTATATAGATTGCCTTGAATAATTTACTTTAGCAATAAAACCTTATGAGCCTTATTTCTGTAATAACTGTGATTCCGTGCTTCAGTATTATTTGTCTTAGCAATTAGGCGTAATCAGTAGCAGTTCATAATCGATTTTACTTGTGTAGTAATTTTGTCTTCCGACTTGTATTTACCTGTTGTTTTTTATTTGAAGAGGTTATAAAACTATTTTTGTATAAATAATTTACCAAATAGTTGCTGCATTAAAAAGCCCATTACAGTAAAAAGACGAAGATACTTGGTTTATTAATTTAGTAACTCTACAATGAAAAAAGGGAGCTGCGTGCAAGCACCAAACATCACAATATCACAAACTAGCTTTTACCCGCGGCTTCGCTCGCGTGGAATTAGAAAATTTTTGGTGTACACATACAAATATTCTAGTAATCTCCCTTGGAAACTTGATGCTTTTTCAGGACCAAAAGTATAGCCTATGTTACTCTCCATCCTTTCAACTAACTCTATGCCAAAAATCAGGTCGATTGGTTGCTTAGCTACGGCGTGAAGGCAGGACAAAAAAACAAACAAACAAACACACTTTCACACTTATAATATTAGTATGGATATCATTTAATTTAACTCACAGTCTTCAAGAAACTACGTTTAACAAACCTTAGTTAGCGAATCTAACTCGTGCCTGTCCAGTATAGGTAATTTTAATTTTATAAGTCATTAGCATCCTAGCGTTTTCCCCGTTACATCTCCAGCCGGCTGCCTCGGAGCCCAGGGTCTACCTACTTATACATTATTTTAATTTTTAAAGTTTCTACCTATATCCAATAAAACGACTATCGATAAGCCTCAAACTCATTAATCAAAAGTCTAATCTGTTGAAATAGGTTAAAAACAGGTAATTAAGGAAATAAATAATGGACTCTTTATAAAGAACCTAATTTGCTTGAATAAATAAAAAGTAGATTAACTGGTAATTAGGGAAAAAAGAATTTGTTTTTAATTTGTGAATTAACTCATTAAGAGGCGCCGGCGGCGGCTCGTTAGTCAAATTAAAAACAAATATTAGAATTCCGGTGAATTACCGGTAACGCTGGATGACACGCTAATTCGACATCACTAAGGATCTGTGCTTTTAGTAGGTACTTGTATTATAATAATATTTCCATTGTCAATGTTATTATAATATAAATAATAAGTACACAATTTATTTCTTTATTTACACAGTAAAATATATACTTACAGAATGAAACATAGAAAAGAGAACATTAGTGTTGCTTCATTCTAATATATCTTTAGGTAACTTCTGTTTTATGTTGGCTAGTGCGTTGCAACTAAACTTTCATGTTTTTTTTCTAATGGATGACAGAGATAATATTTTAGCAATTTTTTCCATCATGGCGATCACAATTTATTTTATTTACTTGGTTATTACAATTTATTACGATTTGAAAACTAGTGGTTTCTCAGACTTTCTGATTACTAACTACATTTTCATGGATATCAAATGGTATCGATGAATGGTTTTCCATTGTTTTTTTTTTTATGAAACGTCCCAAATAGCCTTCTTGTGTCTAAATTGACTAAACACGCAAGTTGTCTTTACATCACCGTACGTTGCCTTTAGGAGATCAATTTTCTAAATACGACGATATTTTACATTAGCATAGCATAGTATAGTACATTACCATATGTGATAAATTTTCAAATGGTCACGTTTTTCGGTATTTTCGGACCGGTCGTATACCTGGGTTACCAGCGTTAATATTTATTTAATAGATAACGTTTTAAACTGAATGATTAGCAGGAGTCGAATTCATATTACGAATTCCTTAGCAATTCTGTAGCAATTCCTATATTTTTTGTAAAATGGCCAACTAAACTTTGCAATTCCTCTTCAAAAAAATTTAAAGAAATAGGAATTGCTAAAGAATTGCTAAGGAAATCGTAATCTGATTTCGATTCGATGAATTGCTGAAAGTTGCGTTTTAGACCCACAGTATGCAAAGATCCTGTTGTTTGTGGTTATGTAAAAATCCATAATTTAATTTTAAAAAATTAAATTATTCATTCAGCGTGTGTGACACATTGATACTTATCTGTCAAACATTTCCTTACAAAAGATATGTCTTTCTCAACCTTGACATTGGCAAAATCATAGTTTGGCATAAAAATAGAATATAGAATAGAGTATTAATGGAAAATAATATTTTTCTACTTTGCAAAAACACATTGCCATTGGTGGGGATTTATAAGTGCGCATGACTAGTTTTCAAACATTAAAATTTTAGTCATCAAATGCGGATGTGAATTTTTTTCATACGGTACTATGCGATTCAAAAATCGGACTCCCGTTAGCAACGTAATCATGTCACATCCTGGCAATCTTAGCAAACTTGATTCTGGACTAATTCCGAGGCAGTCTCGGCGAATCCAATCTTGTTACACGTGTACTATAGTGCTCGCTGCCGTAATAAACCTTATGAAGTAAGGATACTATATACTGTCTTCCGTGTTTTAATACCGGATGAAACAGATAGTGAGTTTGTATTTGAGTTTATTGTTTATTTCGAGTAACTACGATTTCGCTAAAGTATGAATAAACTGAGAAAAAAAATCTCCAACTTGAATTTTGCCTAACTACATGATCCTTTCTCACTTGTGCTCGATTCTGCGAACAACAAAGTTGTAGGGATGTCTGGCATTAAGCAGGCTATTTATTTATAAAAATAACAATTATTTTATATGAAATTCGATATTTTATAAGAGCAAAAATGAGACATCCCGTTTACACGGACCTTTCTGTCATACGGCATGGGATTCAAACTGAGAAATTGCTTAGAGAATGATAAGTATATTTTTATTTCTTCTATCAATGACAGCTAAGACAATAATAACTGCATTTTCTCATAGAACAAGAAAAATCACACGCATTTCCTAATTCAATAGCTTTTCCTGCAACGAAGTGTCAACGGAGTTACTTTTTTACTAAACTAAATAAACAGCTCATTCTAATTTTAAATTTTAACATTTATTGTACCCGTTTTACTACTATTGCGGTTGGCCAACCAAGATTGTAGGTTTGCGTGCCATTCAGCCATAGTACCATAACACGGCATCGAATTGCGTTATCGTGTCGCGATCGCAGTCGTATCGCTATAGTTACGACTAGATCTTCAATCCCTAGTTTATGCACAATAACATTAATGGTTTGTTTGTTATAATTATATACAATAGAAACAATTAATGCCTTAGCACCCAAGCAGTCACAGGATGGCATTAACACGTTATGGGTTTCAAGTTAAGTCCCTCCGGTGGCTGAGGGATTAAGGACTAGATTTAAAGTCTTATTCGCCTATGGATATTTTCTTTGACCATAATCACGTCCTACGGAAACTAAAGTAACACGGAAAATAAGTGTCTGGCTATGCCACCTTCGTCAAGCTGTGCTTGACTTTGCGTTGGTGAATATGGATGCGCAAAAGGTCTCAGAACGAAGAATGCTAACTTGGCTAGACTGTGCGAATTGGAGTCGAAGCAAATGCAGGAAAACAAACTCATGACGATGACCAGCTAAAGATGCAACCAGGATATTGCTTAGATGAGAGAGAGAGAGAAAGAGATAGAAAGGAAAAAAAAGATTTATATATTTCTCGGGCTCAGTACGCTGACACATTGTTTTTCGAAATATCCAAACTACAACATCTCTGACATTGAAAACCAGTGTCCCCAGACGAAGTACTAAAAACTTAAAAACGTAGTTGAACGACTAAACTACGAGTGGTGTTTAATGAAACGACAAGAGTCGTGTGTAAATTTTCATTAGCAGCATATCTGCAGCGCGCAGGTGGAAACTTCTTCGTCGTTTAAGCTTGCAAGGCTTACAGCCACTTTATGTAGAACTTGGAAATCTGAATACGATGTCTTTTCCGTGATGTTTTTTATTTTTTTATAAACATTTAACTACAAATTATGACATAGTCCTTTTAATGTTGCATAAACCAATTTTAGTTTTCTGAAAATTGGGATCGCAGTCAATCATTCTTTTTGCATGTATGTCTGTGTGTAGATACATTTATTGAACTATTTAATTGATTGAGTATGTTTTCTTAAAATCATTAATTTAGTAGTTGTCTTTGTCCCCAGTGGTGACAAAGCCAGTGGTAAAAACTGGGAATAGACGATATCATCGCAGACTTGTGACTATTCCAAACCAGATCTAAGGAGGAGGCTGCTGCCCAATAGTAGTCTCCAAAAATGACGATGGCATTTTCGAGTGTTTAATAAAGCTCTTACGCCCGAATACTCAAACGCTACTCAATTTTGGGAGCTGCTCAAGTATCATGCTGTCACGCTGAACGTCAACGATATGACAGTGACAGCATGATACTTGAACAGCTCTCAAAATTGAGTAGCGTTTCAGTTTCATTAGCCCACCCGACGAAGATATCAAGCATACGAACTGATATACGCACAGGGGTAGTCTAAACATGCTTTAAACATCACGTGGCTGTCATTCGCCCACTTCTTTGACTGCCAAGAATGTTCTAGAATCTTTCAGTACTGTAATTTCAGTGTCTCTTGCCCTTGTTGATGAGCCAATACGAATCAATTTCATGAAGGGTCGATCGAGTGTACCATGACTTGCAGCCACGTCAACAAGACGAGAATCTTGTTTAGTTTGATCAGACGTTTTTCATTTATAAATTAATAATTATTTTTAACACTTATTATCGAAAGGAACTTTAACAAAAACAGGAGGCATTTTTACCCAGCAGTGGAAATCCGAGGAGATTTTTTGCGGATCAATTGTCACCTAAGTCATTTAAAGACTATATATGTCATCATCATAATTTCCTTTAGGTGTCAAGGTCATTTGACCATGCACATTCTAGTGTCAGAGTTGTTCGAAACCGCTAATAATAATATTTTAATTACAGAAACCTCCTCAAAATATTACCACTCCTCGTAACGTCTGAAAGACAAATACATAAGTTGAGAGGATGTAAGCAGCGACACCGTGTTTATTCGCCATGTTTATATTTGCACTATATCACGGATATTTACTCACTACAGCTGCTGTCTTTTATGTTGACCAAGGACATGTATGACTATAGTAGACTTACTATTAATCAAATAGGCTCGTCGGGGAACAAACTGATAATGTTTTAGTTTTTCAAACTACTATTTAACTCATAGATTTGAAAAAAAAATGCGTCTCTTAAAACCGCGCGCGATTCGAACTTCTTTGATTTAACTTGCTTTGTATTTTTGAAATAAGAATAAAAAATAAAAATGTTCTATATTGTCTTTCAATTTTCTATACATTACATAAATATCGATAAAATTATTTTACAGTGAAAGAAGTATGGGGCTTAACCTTTTTATACAATTTTGCAACTAAGTACCTAATTTGTTAACATCATGATCCTATTTCTCTGTTTCATCTTCAGGTCCGATTAATACAATAGCTTAATCCAAATCTGAATCATTCATTATATTTTGTAGTCACGGACTTCTTTAGCGTATAAAGGTTAAGGAAAAAGTGCCAAATTATTTTAGATTATTTCAGACGCAAGGAAATTTTGTTGATACAGGTTATTGTAAAGTGGACCCTGGGCTCCCAACCAATGATGTTGAGCTTAGGATGCATCCGAGAACAAAGAACAAAGCTTCCAACAACAAATTCTATCCAGCGATAAATATAGAGATCAGTGACTTTGAGAAGTACCTACTCGTACTTCCTGACTTTTTATTTGCCTGCAAAACATAATAACGCAAACAACAAGAAACCTTATTTAAGATAGCTTTAGGTTGGAATTTCAACTTCATATTAATGCAATAGTCAATTAAACTGATTTTATACTTATCGCCTGTATAATATTTTATCGTGCGTAATTTGGGAGTAATTGAGCATCTAACAGCTATTTTAATTTCAAAGAATTGCCATTTATTTTTAATGATCTTGTGCCACGATTGACACTGTTTTCTTTCTACTTAATGGTATAATTTTCCCCTTATAATACCTATACCTTCACAGCATCATAACCTTTCTAATACGCAGTCATATATGTAAATAAATATTTTTTTTATATGGTCAATTTCGGGGAACAAATTAAAAATTAAAAAAAAAAGTTTTGCAAACCTTACCGTGTTATATATCAAATGAAAGGGCTCGTTATGAGGATCTCAAATATAAATGATCATTCTACCCTCCCTGATTTTCAAAACTACTGACTAAAATTTTGAAAAAAAAACACATAACATAGTTAATTGCCTGAAGATTACAGGAAAACGTACAAGAATTCTATCAATTGACAATTAAGTGGTAAATTCAATATAAAACGTACACTTACAGAAAATAGTTAACTAAAACACCACTAGATAGCGATAGTAGTAGTTAACTCGCATCACAATAACATACCACAATTGAATATAAAAACTGACGTTGGCATTGTACGGAACCCTCTCCACGCGAGTTCAACGCGCACTTGACCATTTTTTCATATCTACCTACTGAGTCATCATCATCTAAGCACCTACTTTCTAAGTTCGTCTTCTAAATCACTACATCACTACTACACAGTATAAAACAAAGTCGCTTTCTCTGTCCCTATGTCGCTTTGTATGCTTAAATCTTTAAAACTACGCAACGGATTTTGATGTGGTTTTTTTTAATTGATAGAGTGATTCAAGAGGAAGGTTTTTATGCCCATGCAAACCCGGGGCAGGTCGCTAGTAAATAAATATAATAAATACACTAGCTGAAATCATCAACAATCTCCAGCTGCTCGTTTAGGAACATCGTTTCAGCCAAATTAGTCAAACACGAACCGGGAAAGGAATTTCCTAAGTAATAATCGTAACTAGAGGTACAGGGTGTTCTGTAGCTGGCGTGTTACTGCATCGTAAACATAATCCGGTGCTCATTATTTTTATCATAGAGCCATCGGTGCAAGCGACGGATTGCTCTATAACCTAGCTCGTATTAGGCAAGTAAGTAATATAATCATGTTTAATAACCTGAAGGCGTCATGGTTTTTGATAGTGAAGACTTTATTAAGAATTTGTGGGGAAAAGGAGAGAACGTAATACGCCCAGATAGCAGAATACCTCGCGATAGCAGTATTCTAACATTCCGCACAGTGATAAGCGAATACTAGTTACAATATAATAAAAATAACAAAATAAGTATTTCTTCTTCTTCTCAGCATATTTGCGTCCACTGCTAGACATTTGCCTCTTCCATGGCTCTCCATTCTGTTCTTAATGTGGCGGTTCTGGTCCAGGTCGGCCCTGCCGTCTTTTTAATATCGTCCGACCATCTTGACAAACAAATGTATTATTCATATATATACAAGCTGACCCGGCAGACGTTGTCCTGCCCTTTTTTCTACCTCTACCCTACCCAACACCTGCCCTACACCTACCCCACACCTACCCTACATCTATCCTACACTTACCTTACACCCTAGTTACAGCCCACGGACATTTTGTATGGGAAAATGTTTTCTTTTATTTTTATTATTTTCACCTTTATCCAATTATATTTTCAATCCAATTATATTATATTTCACTTATGATTCAAAATAGTTTATTTATTACCTAGTGGTCAACCGTTTTATTATAATAATAAAAGCATTTATTTCTGGCAACTAAGGCCGATTGTTAGTAACATATATTTCTTATATAGCTATGTTAGTAAATATTTTTTATTTATTTATAAAAACTGAGCCAGAGGTGACCATCAGCTATCTACCCCTTTCTTACAATTTTATTTCGTTACTAATGAATTCCAGCTAGCGACTGTTTTAGAAATATCTCATGGTAGCCACTTTCACAAAAGTAGAATAAATATCTATTTTTCATATGGCTTTAGTGACTACTCAAATGGCTCTAACGTGCAAACGTTATCATACAATAAGAAACAGAAAACAATCAGCCGCAGAGAGGTGTAGTCTAAGATCCGATTACAATTTTCATGTTAAAATCACAGGTCATAAAAAATTGTTATTCTATCACTCATCACTATCACTATTACTACATAGTATAAAATAAACGCTTACGCTTTCTCTATGTCCCTTTGTATGCTTAAATCTTTTAAACTACGCAACGGATTTTGATGCGGTTTTTTTAATAGATAGTGATTCAAGAGGAAGGTTTTTGTGCCCATGCGAAGCCGGGGCGGGTCGCTAGTATTTTATAAAACAATGTAAAATTATCGTACACTAATTTATTAAAATAGTATTTTTTTATGTTTTATGGTACAATAAAACCTAAGATTTTATATTTAAACGTTTAAAGACGATGATATTGGCATCCTACTTTAATGGGAACTATCTATATAGTTGTTTTACTGTTATTTATTAAGTCAGACATTTTATAATTTAAAGATGTATTTCGCACTTGGATCATATACTAAAACCAAAGTACACTGGAAGTCAATAATTTAGTAGACCCTTAAGGGCTCTTGTAGGGTCTAATCACTGACCCTAGGGGGGCAGTGGACTGCCAGTGAAAATAGGGTCGGATTTGGAATGGTTCTTAAGTGGCCTCACTTAGGATTCATTTTTGTTTTTGTTTTATGTAACCACAGAATAACCCTTGGGTCTGCTGGAAGAGATTTCTTTAGAAATAAACAGTACCCTTTTACTAATGTTCTGTATCCTATGTTTATTCATGTATTTTTTTTAATATCGTTAATTTAATAAGTGAAAAAAAACTACAAACTAAAATAAATATATAATATTTTTCTGTGTACAGGAATTTTCAAAATAAATAAATAAATAAATATAGAGTGAATTTTAGCTGGCTTTGTTTGCCTGTGTCGCCATTACCTTTATTTTAGAGTAAAACATGCAGAACTGATGGCTATTGGGGCAGAAAGGTTTGGCAAGCGCAGCGTGGGACACCCACCTACCTGATGGTCTGATGACCTTATTAAGGTCGCAAAGATGCTGGATACGGACAGATTTGAATCGGTACTATTGGAAATCACTGAGGGAGAAATATATCCAGCTGTGGACTACTTATGCCTGATATGAGGATGAGTATCTATAGTATTATAATATTATATAGCTATATCTATAGTATTATATAGCTAATAACTATAAACTTCTTGTCGAAACAACAAACTATAAATAAGTAACTTTTTTCTTATAAACTACGAAACTTCTTCTTGTTAATATACGAAAAATCAAAAAATGTCGAATGAGAACCTCCTCCATTTTTGAAAGTCGGTTGAAATTGATTTTTTTAAGTTTGATGCGAAATAACGGGATATCGAGGAGAGCCCGCGAGCAGAGCCGCGGGCGAAAGCTCAAATCTTGAGATATCTTAAAATAGAATACAACAAATAGTACAGCTGCATCGATTAGATTACCTTTACTATTATTTGTCTATTCTATTCTTAAGAAGCAAAACAAAACCACCTTTTCGTAGATATTTTTTTTTTTACTTTTGCAATAAATTCTAAATAAATAAATAACATTACACAAAACCTTTTAACATGGCTACCAACATAACAAACAAGTTTTTACCAATAAAACAGCGACAAATCTACCGGAGGATATAATCTGTGGACTGGAGTAAGCCTCGATTCATGGGATCAATTTTATGAGGACATAGTGACTCGTCGGTTTATATGTGCCCTTAGCACGGAACTGGACGGACGGCGGCGTCGGGCCAGGAAACCAGAGGATGGCAATGTTCTGAAAGTGACTACGGCAAAACTAAAAGAAAAGGTTAAGAGCAAAGAATTTCGAATCGCGAGCGGTCTCAAATTTTTTTGTTTGTTTTTAATCTATAATTTAAAGTCAGTCTATGTGATTTGTATTTATTGCGATAAATGCTCTCTATATATCTCAACTCTTTAACCTTTGATGCAAAAAGAAAGGAACTGTAAAGACAGTTTTAGCATTTATTATCCACTAGCTTTCGCTCGCATGAATTTCCTTTGGAAACAGTGCTTTTTCCCGGGATGAAGGGTACCCTATGTCCTTCTCATTACTCCTAGATGTGTATGCGAAATTTCAGGAAGGTTGGTTCAGTAGATAGGGCGTGAAGAGGTAACAAATAAATAAACAAATAAATAGACAAACAAACAAAAATATACAAACTCACTTTCGCATTTATAATATTAGTTTTTTTTACCATTACGCCACTCATGTCGTCAATATTGCTTTATTACAGACCTCAACGATATCGATTGATAAAACTCTAAATTATACAGTATATTAGGTCGGTATTTTTTTGCTTTAATATTAAGTAGTTGGGATTCAAATGATTTACTAACATTCTTAGAGAAATAATACCTGTAGAGCAAACACAATCTGTATTTAGATAGAGCATGGAAAAATGTTGTTTGGTATAAAAATTTATTGTATGTATTTTTACAAAAGTATTCGCTGATGATCGTCTGCGTTTTTATATAAAAATTCTTAATCCTAATTATCCACTAAACGGCGCTTTGCAGATTGCTCATACAATATCGCTAGCGGCCGCGTATGCAAAAACTGCTCTCCAAGAAAAAAACAAGACTTGAGCTTGAGAAGTTCTGAACTTCCACAGAACTGAGTCTTTTTTATACCTTTAAAATTTATTTTATTAATTTTTTTTTTTTTTAATTATACAAACTTAACTGAGTCTTTGATTTTTCTTAGAGATATAAATTTACTACAGCGCAGTTTCTCTGGCCCCGCGCTGTTGTACCCGACGGGTTATACTCACTAAGACGGTGACATTTTACGATGGCAATCTTCGGCCTTTCGTCTAATCGAGCTTACAGCGACACAAAGTTACATCTTCCTGTGGCCAAAAACGGAACTAACGATTTTCCAAAACTTGGCAGGTTCTGAAGAAGATACTAGCGCCATCGTGACTAACAAATTTTGTGTTGCATTGAAAAAAGCTTCCTATTGGTGTCATAAAGTTTACTACTAATTGGGGAGGGATTTGGGACAAGGAAAAATAGTTACATATGGTCCTAACAATCTTTGAAAATAACACCTTAAAATAAGTCGAGTAACTCGTAGAGATCAAAAAATCGTTTTTTTTTTTCAAATATGTATGTACCTCTTTGTAATATTTTTGCGAATCTTTACAGCAAATCGTACTATAAGTAGTTAGGAAGTCCCGTAGAAGTATATGCAATGTGGAAAACTTTTTATGAGAGATGCGAGGTAGGTACTCATATGTAAAAAGTAAGAAAATGATGTGTTTACCCTTCTAGCACCTGTCTATTCACGAAAGGAACTGAAACAAACTGCAAACAAGGAAACAACATCTGCACTTAGTGGTCAAACGCTGGACATCCCAACTAATAATATTATATATGCCTAAATCTAGTTTATAAATAAAAAACTTAAGTATCAAGTAAATCATTGTAATAAAATCTAGTATACATGTGTCTAGAATTATTCTCAAATTAAAAATGAATCTTATTTAATTTTTGGTATAAGATCATATTTCATACGAAGTAACATATAAGTACTTACATGAATACGCTTCAAAATAAAGCCTCATTTGAACAGTTAAAATTAAAAGCATACTTGTACCATCAAAACTGAAAAAGCAGCTTTCATATAACATTAATTTCGTTCAAAATTAATCCGCATACCCTTTAGCTATCATAACATTACATTTACATAAACCAGACGACATTTCCTACACTGCGGAGCAGAAAAATGATAAAATAAACGAACTGCCTTATACATGCTTATTGAATTCTCACATACACGTCGCTACTCTCATTTCTAATCTCGCGAAGCATTCCCCCGGCGCGGTTATAGAGTGAAAACGGGGCTAGGGAAATGGCGACGTCCGTGGAAATATTTCTTTGACGCTTTATACTTTTCCCGTAAAAAATACTGTCATTGTTTAGTTGGTAGTAGACTGTACTTTGAGTAATCTTGTTAGAAAAATTACTGCCCCCGTGGTCCAGCGTTCGATTTCCACGGGAGCATACTTTGTTCTCCTAGCGTCTAATTTTGAGGACTATTTGCCATAACAACCGTAAGCCTGTTTGCCTAATCAGCAGCACAAAAGAGAACTTCGATGCTGAAATCCGACACAACTTAGCAGGGCATGATCAGTCTTAACTGATGGTTGGAATATTTCTCGCATTTGAACGATTCATTCCATTGGGCCTGTTAGCCTGTTTCGAGGCTTTAGACCGTAAGGCCGCAACATATTTCCTAAATCTGCCTAAACTTAAACCAGGAGATTCTTTATGATATCACCAGAGGCTGCAGGGCGATTGTATATTCACATATTTTTTATTAAAAAACCTGAACATTCTATATTTTAAAGTATATATAGTACTGATAAAAAATATATACAGACATTTCACACAGATTGAGCAGGCCCCAAAGTAAGTTTGAGTTTATGGGATAGTAACTCAATTATACTATGTTTTATAATAAAAACCATAAAATACGAAACTGGCTTATAAATAGACCAAGTGAAAACGGGGTATGTGTTCTTGTAGTAAACGGTCAAACCACTTATTTCTACTGAGGTGGTGATACATGTAACTATGATGTGTGTAGTGTTAAAAAAAAAAAACATTCCGACGAAATGAGAACCTCCTTCTTTTTTTGAAGTCGGTTAACAAAGCGATAGCTGTTGGAATAGTAGAGTTTTGGCAATAACTTTAACAGTGATGTTCTTGCTACTTTAATGATAACACATGGAACAATGGATGTATATACTCGTAGTCTTGATTGTAATTAGTCTGTAAATACAGGCCTCGGATAATTAGGGCGTGTAGAGTTACACCCGTATTAAGAAACGTTTGTTAAACCCATTTTAGCTAAAATGTGTTTAGTCTCGTTCTTTCACGTGAAATATCAGTAAGAAAGAAAAAGACAAAACATATTTTAGTTAAAATGGGCTTAACTAACGTTTCTTAATACGGGGATAAGAAAATTGACTCTACATGGGATTTGATAACTTTTTAACAGTGCGAGTCATATAGGCGCGTCATGGCAACATTTTATATGAAAATATGTTTGGTGGGATCTTATTTTTGAGAAGATATCTAGCCATATATGTATACAACAAATACAAGTATGCAAATTAATAATTTCATTTCAAGACGGAACTGTACCACGAACTTTCAAAGTATCTTATCAAACACCTTGGCATTACCATAACAACCTCAGGACAAAGCCCCGAAACTTCCCAAACATTGCATTTAATAATATTCGGATACCCTAATACGCAACGAGACACTTTCAACTTGAAACTTAATACAGAAAGCTCACGTACGTACTTTAGAATTACTTAAGCAACTTACCGAAGCTTTAAGTCCCCGTTTGGACGTCGGAAGTATTCTGGGATGCTGGCAGAATATAGAAATTGACTCTTAATTATATTTGTCATTATCCAAACGTGTTTCCCAGTTAAATTCTCAACTCTTCCATGCTGGTCTGGGCTCTTCCATGCTGGTCTGGGATAAAAAGAAAAACATAGAATGTACCAGCTGCTTCTCTTCCCGCGCAAGCCGTTAAAGTCGTCTGAGGGAATCGCCGAATGGGGAAATCATGACATAGGCGATGCGGCTAGCAACCCATCACTATTGATTACCTGTTTCAACTACCAATATGCTAAACGTGGCCTAAGGTCTTATGGCTCTAGGCTCTGTCTACCCCGTATGGGATAAAGACGTGATTATATGTATGTATGTATGTATTCTCAACTTACGGTTTACAACAAAATTTGGCGGTATTAGTAATTACCTTCGGGACTGCCTGCTTTTTACCTTCGGGACCATTTACAGACAAACCAGAATAATAGAATAGGAACATGATGTATGCTTAGTGCGATTTGCAAAATTCAAATCGATGTGTGTGGCAAAAACTGATCGATTTTTCAGGCTGTCACAGGACACAGCCTAACGACTGTCATCTAGCGAGACCAACTGCTTGACATGCTTTCCGAAGCACAGAGAAGCTCAAGATAGAAATGCCACTAATGGCGACCAATCCGATTTGGGCCGCGCTCGCCATCGCTTAGTATGCACATTCGTAGCAAACACGCATGTCTTACTAGGAAATCGACATAGTTCTTCTTTACTCTCTACTAATTGATTCCTAATAGGTATGTAGAGAAATGCTCTAACCTCTCACCTTTTCTAAATAGTTACCTTTCGTCACAAATATATAGGTTTAATAGTACAGTCGGCTGCAGAGAAATCTGACCCCCATGCCACAAGTATCACTATTGAAAAAGGGTCAGATTTCTCTGCAGCCCACCGTTGCTTTCGTATATCTCTTTTCGTCTATCTTCCTTTGCACTTCTCTACAAATATAGCAATAGAATGTATAGCTTAGTAAGCAAGCTGTTCCAAGCTAGCTATGCTGCATACGCTGACCGCACGCATTCAGCGCACGTATCGTACCGCGCGTAATAATTGCAAGTGCTGCCGTTATTATACCAGCGCAGGGTTGCCACTTCTTAGGAATACAATTGTATTGTTGTATTTGTAACGGGTAAAGTTAGCAATAAGTGACAATATAAGTTTAAGTAATGAGTAATAAAGGAGTATAATGTATGAGACGCCTCTTCTCTACAAGGCGACCCTACCTTTGCCATTATTTCAAACGATTCAACGGTTGCCTTAAAAAGCATTGTTTTTTTTTACCAGAGTACACACTTACTAGCCACCAAGCGCTCAATGCGGGCAGACGTAAACATTTTAAGAATGTTTCTTTTTACTGTGCAACTACCTAGGTAGGTGTCTAGGCACGAAGAAAGCTGTCTGTCTGTGCGGCTAAAACCTTGAAAATAACTAGATATATGGAAATTGCAAAGCATTAAGTTATACCTATCGTACTTATCAAAATTTTTGCTTAAAGTGCAATAAATTTTGAAACAATACTATACAAGTAAAACTAATGAAGTGCCAACCCTACACACTAGTGTTGATTTTCGTTGTTCCCCATTGTTGCCCATTTGAGCGCTGAACGTGAGCTGATGGCATTAAAATTATGAATTAAAGCTAACATCAGCTTTTACGTGATTCTCAGTGTTCTGAACGAATAAATAAACTTTTCAGTAGCCGTCAAAAACCGGAAGCAGCTCATGTTTATGAGCATACGATATTTTTTTTTTGGCACTTGTAACATACCGCCTGCGATAAATACCTAGATGGGTTAGGTTTTCTATTTACGACGTCAACGTCGTCGTATCGTGTGGGTTATAAGGTCAACCGACCCTGCTCCCACAGGTGTCATTTTTTTTCTTTAACGACTATCAGTGGCGGCCGGGACCATTGGCTTAACGTGCGTTCCGAAGCTCGCAATCATCTTTATCTATTAACAGACATATACCTAGGTGATTCAAGTCTGCAATGTCCTAGCCAAACTATAAAAAACTTAAAAATCTTCGATTAAATATAATCAAAGTTAAAAATATATGCTTCCCTTGGGAATCGAACCCACGACCGTCGGATGGACCGGATCACAAATGCAAGCACTACATTGAATTAGTGAAATAATTTATTATTGTTTGTACTTTATATATTCTGTGACATTGTTTTATAGTGTGATCATTACTGGTTTATATTTGGCCGTGTCCATTAGCAATTTGCAAATTGCTTATAGACCACTATTTGTTTCCATTATTCTTGTTGTATATCGCCAACGCACATTAGTTTTGGATACAATAAATTATACTCCCACGCACATTATACAGCACCACCATGGTGTAATGGTCAACATGCTAGACCTAATCTGGAGGTTCTGGATTCGATCAACAGACAGATCAAGTCTGAAAAGGACCTTTTTCAGGTTGTTCTGGGCTTAAGTACCTAAGTGTCTATATCCATTTTCTGTACATAAGCGTGTGCATTTAAAAAAATACTAAATTATAGTTATAACATGCGCTTAAGTAATATGTGGGCAAAAAGGTTATCGAATGGTGACCACGCATCGGGCAAGCGTAGCGTCGGACACCCACCAACCAGATGGTATGATGGTCTGAAGAAGGTCGCAGACAAGCTGGATGCAGACCGCATCATTTTGGAAATTCTTGGGCAAGGCCTATTTGTTTAGCAGTGGACAGCCTGCGGCTGAAGTGATGATGATGATTCACAAAAATTGAGTATCCTATTCTAAAACCCCATAAGGCCACGTTATTCGAGCGGCTGGTCCAATCGTCAGACGAGGAAGACTTTTAATTTCCTGATAATTCAATTGATCGAACTCGAATGTGATTGTAGGCCAGCGCTAGTACATCGCTTATTTAGTAACAAATTTAGAAACCGTATAGTGAAACATTTATTTAGTTCCGGGCAACATAAGTTGTCATTAATTAAGGGCCGTGTTAATCCCAGTAATCTAATAAACTGAGGATAACTGAATGAAACCCTCGCGATTTCCCCTCATTATTACTTCTGCCCGTTTCTGGTTAAGTCCGGTTGAAACTAGTTTGACGAATTTACATTGAGTGAAAAAGGGTATAAATTGTTGTATTAGTAACCTTTTTAGTAATCAAAACTTGTCTTTTTTAAATATGATTATTTGTCAACTTACTTCAAGATTTCAGCTCTCTTGTGTTTTATCTTCTCAATACAATAAAAATATCTCAGTTTATATTTGTTTTTATTTTAGCTCTACATCATCAAAATTACATTTACCACAAAAATAGAACTTTAGCGCAACTATTAACAATTTAAACACCAAATAAACACGTTAAAAACGATCGGCAATAAAATAAACTTAACGGTTATTCGGGTTACGTGATCAAGAGTTAACCAACCGTAGTATCGCTTTACTTCTCGTAACGACCCTAACATAACGATAACAATACATCCCCACCCTTCAACCCAAATCAAGAGACGTATATTCTACGTTTACGTAAATCGCTCAAAGAAAATCTATTCGAATAAATTGCAAAAGATTTCGGAGGAAAACCCAGAGACCTATTCGGTTGAATTACTTAATGCTTTTTTTTCTCGAAAATGGTTTATTAAGAATTTTCTTTTAACGCACCTGGTGCCGGATTTTAGAGATTCAAAACATTATATCTAAAGGTTGGCAACTAGACGCCAGTGTTTTAAAAAAGTTATTAGTTTAATTGTCTTCAGATAGAGACTTTGCCTAATAAAATATTGATGTATCCCCCATTAACCAACAAAAAAAACCAACATCTTTCCTTTATGGGATTTTTTGATTTCGTATTTTTGCCTTACAGAATTTAACATTAAGATAAGGCCAAGCACCGGTGTCGGAACTTCGTTATTTTATGGTTAGGTTAAGAAAGAAAAGTTAAGAAAACAGAAATTATAGTTCTTTGGTTAAGACTCTTGCGGTTTGTTTACCTAAATGAAAAGTTTAAAGCTACTTACTTTGGCGAGTTTGTATGTACCTGTATACCTACTTAGAAAAACTTAAGAATCACTAGGTACACACACAACAATCTAAGTACATTATACCAAAATCAGATGTATAGATGTAATATGCTGACAATAGCTAGTAAATAGCCATTATTTTAAGTAATAATATTAGGAGAAGAAAGTCTTGATTGAAATCAGTCTCTCCCAACCCTAGTCGCAGGACCGCAAAGAAAAATGAAATGAATCCGTAAAGGTCGGCGTGTTTTTGACTAGTATTGGTTTTTGCGGCTTTGTTCGGATGTTGTTCAAAAGGGATAATGTCTCTCCGGTTTTAATTAACAGTAGGACGGATTTTAACTTCAGATATACAGGGGGTTTCGGCTCTTTTTGTTATTTTATCAAAACAATAAGGTAAAAAGGTGTGTTTTTTGGTTTCCGTACTCAATAGTGTAATACTCAAAAGGATTGATTATATATTCTGCTTTTGCATTACTACCTTAAACCTTTTGCTTATAAGCATAAATTACAGCTAGATAATGCTTTGATTCTGGACATTAAAGTACCTTGTTAACTAGAGCATGAAAATTGGTCCAAAAAACCATCTACCAAAGGGCATAATTGCATGGGTTGCAACTGGCATTTTACGTGTCATTAGCTGTTTGTGGATTGAGTAAACTCGTTTCGTATTCACCATTTCTGTAATGTTCTGAACCACTATGATCATCATTTCATCACAACTAGAGTTCTGAACTGACGTCTTTCAATCTGGATAAAGCTTGTTCGTGAAAAACGCCACATACTTAATTGTCAATTTAATTCTTACTAAAATCTGTGTCGTTTTTAGTGCGGGAAAATGCCCAACACATGAATAACTAACTATGAATGGTGACATCTTAAAAATAGCGTAAACAATCTCACAATAAAAGTTCATAACATAAATCCAAGTTAAACATTCTAATCTCCAGCGGGAAACAACATAAATAACGGGTAAAGATTTAACTCAAAAGGAAACGAAAAATAATTGCATTGAAAAAAATTACCCACGGCCGTTCGTAGACAATTTATACTACCTAATCTGAGGGGCCGTTAAGGCCAAAGTAATTAGTGGGGTTGAAAAACACTTAAATTTACCGGATAATGTGTTTTTGCGACACTCCTAATGACCCTGTAGGTGAAAAGGGTGCGAACGCAAGCAAATAAACATCTTTTGCGGAGTCGTTTAGAACCGCCCGTTACCGGTTTGAACCGGTTTAGTGCAGTACAAACCGGATATTGTTTGACCACGCGCGATTTTATTACATTATTGCTGTTTTGTTCCGTTGGACAGGAGAAATAAAATAGACTCCCACGTTTGCTGACAGTCTATGAATACTAATAAAACACCAAAGAAGGAAGTCTGTTTTCCTCGGTTTTACCCGAACAATAAAAATAAACTGGGTATTTTCTAAACTCGTTACCATTTGCTTCGTTTGCATTTGCTATGGAATAGTGACATTGTTGGACTATTTATATAACAACATATATTCTCTGCTTTAATATAAAACATACATGTATGTATTCTTAGGACATTAAAAACCTGCTTATATAAACTTCACCATGATTTAAACTCTATCTACCTATATGTATACCTACATATCATTAATTCGACGAACTTAACAGATGATGACAAAGAAATATGAAACGCCCAGGTCGTCAGTTCCTAATTCTATGGTTTGTGTGTAACTATTTCCTACTCTGAAATAGTTACAGGTTAAATTAGATAAGTATTATATGGCCCCCATCCCTTGATCACTTTTAAAATCTGATGATGACGATAGCTTGAAAAAGTTAGATAGGTAACTTTTGCAAAGTCCTACAAAATCGGGCGAAACACGATTAAAAAAAAATTCGTCGATTGTATATTGAATCGAAGTAGTGAAATAGGGCCATAACCTTAAGAAAGGGAGTAGTCTATTCTTAAGGCATAGACCTAACGAATAAAAAAATATTTTCTTAACAAATACCTCCATACCTACCTAAACTTTGGCCGTTTTTAACAAAGCAAGCTGAAAAAAGTTCAAACGGGTCTTAATTAAGGGATCCCTTTCAGAGGTTTATTATTGTGATAATTGTGAGGTATAATTTATTCTGTCTAACTTTGAGCCGTAAGTCGAAACCAGCGCCCGGAATTTGGAATACCTTGGTTTATGGAGTAAAGTTTCTTAAGCGGGTATCATCACTTCAAAATAGCCCCAGATTTAATTTTGCCTCGTAATCTGATATTAGTTATAAATCTTTTTAACAGCCTTGGAAGAACTATCTATGTAAAATTTAAGAGCTTTGTCGGTGGAGTCCCTTCTAGGTGCTTCTATCTTCAGCCAGCCTCTTCGCATCCTAATACGACACCGTACCGTATCAAATGTTCTCCATTTTCTTTTACAAACTTACTCCTTTCTACTACTTTCTCGTTCTGTATCCCTTGTATAAGATATTATAAACGCAGACGCTAGCGACTGCGTTAGGATTTTGTATGGTATTTCTTAGTTGCCTCACTATCCGCCAGGGACAGATAGGTGGCTTACCACCATCTCTTAAATCCATGCAAGATCCAGTGGGTAGGTAAGCGAGACAGCGCAATACATGATGTAAGGCGACATCTCCCTTAGTCGTTCTTGCATGGTTTTAAGATAGAGGTACCTATGTCAAATTGTCATACAAAATCGCCAACGCAGTCGCTAGCGTTTGCGTTTAAAAAATCTCTTAATAAGGGTTCAGGTTGCCTACTATCATCTCTAAAAACCATGCAAGTTCCAGTGAGTAAGCGAGATAGCGCAATACATGATGTAAGGCGACATCTCGCTTACTCACTGGATCTTGCATGGTTTTTAGAGATGATAGTTAGGGATCTGAAAAGAACAATCCCTCAAACAAAACAAATCAGCATTGAAATGCTTACACCACCGAGATATTTCAATTTCCACTCAACATAGTTCAGCAACAATCCCCAACACCTTTTAAGTTCAAATTACTTAATTAATTTGTTTGAAATTATTCATAACTCAAAAGTATTTAATCGTGAACAAAGGGTAGGTATAATTAACATTCCCTTATTATTTTTATTTTGCAACTTTTGGAATTTCGCGAACAGCCATTAAAAGTTTTGTATGCAGATATTCGGCTATTTTGTTTTAAACCCTCAAAGCAAACAGAGAGGTGTTATATGTTTACATTTTCTTTATGACTGTGTTCTTTTATGGTATTTTTGTTTACTTGCATATGTGTCGGTACCATCTATTTTTAGTACTTATAGTACTCATTTGTTGTTATAGCGGCATCATCTATGAAAATTTCAACAATTTAACTGTTGGTTCATTAGACGGACAGACAGACGGACAAAGGAGTCTTAGTAATAGACGGGGTTAAAATTCATCGTTGTACCAGTACTGCACGCATACCTATAGGAGGCAACATGTATGTATTTACCTTTTACTTATTATTTATTACCTACTTAGCACAATCTTTGGCTGGTGACAGCATTGTTAGTGTAACATAGTGGGAATTGTAGGAAATCCAGCCATTGTGCAAGGGCCTCGCGCCGCGGGTTATGATTTGGCAGGATGAACCAGAGTTAACATAGTTGAGAGTTGAGACGCTTTTGATGAAGTGGGAACGGGGACTACTAGTGTGCTGTAGAGTTGTATGGCTTGGCTGGGAAGTCGGCGATTTATCACAAATATTTTTATTTTATTTCTAATTTTTCTTTGAACGTCTCTCCATAACTGGAGGTTGGTCGACAGCTCCGCAAACTTCTCCAGAAGCTTTACCAAGCGGTTTTTTTCCTTTCAAGTTATTCAACTTCCATACCTACTTTTTTTCTTTTTTTCCCTTCTAATATTATAAATGCGAAAGTGTATGTTATGCTTTCACGGCCAAACCGCTCGACCTATTTTTGTATGGATATAGTCAAAGACGCGGGCGGAGCCGCGGGCAACAGCTAGCAGTTACATATAAATATTAGCGGACTTTATAGCGGACTTTAAGCTATTTCTATTAACGGGCTAATATGCAATAAGAATTTTGTCAATCCGCCTGGTTGATCCAAACTTATACGCGTTCAAATTTTTAAGCCTCATTATTTTAGTACTAAAGTGCATCATATAGTATGAAATTTCTTAAACGCAAGTGCTAGCGTACTGCATTAGGATTTTTTACGAAATTTCTTAGATGCCTTACTATCCGCCAGGGGCGTTGTACAGTGCCCCACAGTATGAGTTTTTCTTAACGCAGACACTAGCGACTGCGTTAGCGATTTAGTATGGCAAACCTGTAAAGCGCCTCTGGCAGATAGTAAGGCAACTAAGAAATTCCATACAAAATCCTAACGCAGTCGCTAGCGTCTGCTGTAGTCAAAGGTTGACTGTTAGATAATGCTTTTAGCATTAAGTCCGCCTATTGTATTTTTACAATAAAGTTAAATAAATAAAAATAAATATTGTTACCGCACGTTTCGTGGCCTCAACTTAATTACTCCTCGCATGTCATACGTACTTCCTTTGTCGGTCTTCCAATTTTGACTAAGATTGAGCTGATCCCAATGCTAATTTACTTGGCGACTTCATATTAAACAAGTTTTGGATATGTTAATCGGATGTCGACAACATTGGCTTTTATGTTTCTATATGATTAAATTACATATTATTTCATCGCGTAGTCTGCCTTCGTGGTCCAGGCGTTTGCCTGTAGACCCGGGGGTCGAGGGTTCTATTACCACGGGAAGCATATTTTGTTTAGTTGTTTCCAGTTTGGTAAGGACATTGCAGGCTTGAATCACCTGATTGTCTGACAAAAATAGATGATTCCGTGCTTCGGAAGGCACATTAAGCCGTTGGTCCCGGCTGCCATCTTGTAGTCGTTAAAGGAACCACGTCAGAGGCCGAGAGGCGATTCCAAAGAACTCTGACACCATGTGGGTGTGCATGGTCGATTTACCAAGACACCTACACGAAATGAATGAATGAATCGCGAAGTCTTATCTTGATACAAAAATAAGCATTAACCGTCACTAGCGACTACGTTAGGGTTTGTCTTTGATTATTAGAGGTATAATCCAAGGATTTTGTATAGAATTTATTTACCTCCTTTACCATCGGCCAGGGACGCTTAACAGTTTTCGCATACATAATTTGCTAACGCAGTGTCGCTATCGTCTTCGTTTGCAATCTCATGATAAAGAGCCAGGGCTCATTTGTTTTATTGAGATTAAGACGAGTGAAACTAAAAGCTAATATTCCGTATAACTATGGAAAGACTGCCATCGGAAGCAATTACTATACTAATGCTAGCTAATGTATTACAATACAAGTATAGTAAGTACTAGCTGATTCTCACCACACCTCCACCTGCCAACTTTTCTAACCTTCCAAGAAGGCATTCAAATACAAAAAAAAATATCAACCGGGTAAGCCTAAAGTTATAAGCGTTAAAACATAAACATTTTCAAAATCAACAGTTATTACATTTATAATTATGTATAGATTAGTATAGATAAGCTGCCATCAAACTATCTATAACGATAGCTAACTAAACCCTACCATAAAAAATAAGATCTATACAAACTGGGGGTATTTTTATAACAACTACTAACTGGCGCCCAACTCGTGTTATTTATCGGCAATCACTCGCAAAACAATCTGCGGAGTTTGGGAAACTGTGGCCGTTAGTATTCATGAGAGGAAAGTATGAGGATATTAACAACTGCTGTTCAGATAGTTTCCTTAATCAGTTATACTGCTCAAGGGCGTAGCGCAAATATATTTGATCTGGTATAGGCCAGACGATATCAATATCAATAGCAATTATAAAATCAGTTATTTTACTCTCACTTTGAAGAGACATCCGTTAAATGGGTGTGATACATATAATTACTTTTCGCTCTTTAAACGAGAAGAAATTAATTTACTAATGAAACATGTGGGAACCAAGAAATCTGAGCTTGCAATGATTTATAGAATGACCCTTCAACGATATAACTGTACATAGAAATCACTGGTCACCGTTCAACGGTATAAAGATTTTTTTTAAACCGCTGTTTTATCTCACATTTTATTCTTTGCGTTCCAAATTTGATACCAAGAAAAAAAAATGTTAACAGCGCAGTTACTTTCCTAGTGTTAACTAGGTACGCTCTTTTTTTCTTTAAATAAAATACCAATTTATACAAAGCGCTAAGTACCATCGTCAAGTCATAAATGCAAACTATTCAAGTTTCAACTTGCAAATTGGCGAAACCAGCGATTGGCGTTAACTGGCTTCAATAGATTCCCGATAGTTGTACAGTTCAGGAGTCAGTTTCATTCGTTAAGAGCGCAAGTTTTGAGTGATTTCGATCTTAGTTAGTAGACAGCAAGGTCTTAGATTGTTTAAGGAATTATAGGGAATAACAATTCTACGTACAAGGTACACCTTTATGCAAAGATCGTCTGCATGCATGGGGTACCTCATTTTCAGCTGTTTCTAATTTTTTTCAAAACACTGCAATGTTTTCAAGTTCCAAAGGATGCGGGGGAAAGTTAAGTGACAATATTCTAGAGAAAGATTTTAAACTAGTTAGAGCTCTATTAAAACCTTGAAAGCAGCGCACAGAAGCCGGAGGCGTGGCGGAGAAACTCAAACGATACATAATGCACACCTTCGCCTCCGCCACAGCTCCGGTTTCTGTGTGTTGAAAACACTGTGGCATGAGCACCAGTAGCCGAAATCACTTCACGTTCATCTGGTATTAAGTTAGAATGGTCTTCAGGCAATGGCAAACCTATTAACATGTCCAGCCTGCCTCGATACATGTACCTATATCTACATATAAGTATAAAAGCTACTTACAACAAACGCTTTACAGGTGGCCCAATTTTAGGCCCCATCGATTCGTTGAGTATTAAGGATGGTTACCATTACCTATTGATGGTTTTTCAGAAGTTGGACATAAAACAAATTAATCTATTTCTTCAAGATAAACCTTGATATTTATTGCTTGGTTGAGAGCACCACAATGTATTTACAACTAGACGCACCTACCTATTTACAGTATTTACAAAACATAAACTCGCTTATGCCATACAGCTGACGGGAAATAAATAATACACCAATCAGTACATGACTTTTTATAAAGGCTATTTTGATTGGAATGTTAATTCAGTTCTGTGATAATTCGTTTCTTTCCTCATTTACTTTCTTGTTGTAATTATGCCTAATGAATGACTATCTATTCACTCTTCAGTACTTTAGCCCCAATTTGCTTACAAAACTCCATACAACACAAACATTGACGTATCCTTAATTTCTACATTTAGGATGTTTTATAAATCTAAATCACCTTTTTCTATCCGCCAGGGGTGCTTCACAGATTGGATACAAAAATTGTTTAAAGTCTCATGCTAAACTCACTTGCCTTCGTAGGTATTCACTGAAATGGTAAGTGTCCTCGGTCATTATAATGTATTTAAGTCCTCAAAACGACCATTTATATTTACTTGGTTAGACTTGTTTCCAATAAAGAAACAGCAAGGTTAAAGACGTAAATTTTGGGTATACACCGATTGAGCGAAACCGTTATGCGGTCGCTGTAAAAAGTATGAGCAGAAAAACAAAGTGATTTTTTTATTCTAACCAAGTTCCCTATGCCTGTGAATCACATTACCCAACGCATAGCTTGAACAGAACAGAACAGCGAGCTCCATATGGGCGCACTTATTTCTACGTGAAAAAGTCTGCCACTTTCTGGGCGCGGGGGAGGAAACACGCATAATAAGGTTTAACACTAATGCATTATTCGAACACGTCGATACGCACACTATAAAGACATCTATCTACAAGCAAAAAAAACACGCACACAAGCAGTATGACCGGCTGTCATATACATTTGGCAGTGGGGGTGGCCTGTCGGTGGCCACTCCGGTGGTTTAATGCTCTAAGGCCAAAAAATCGTGGTCTTAAAAATTCCGGTTTCCTTTCCTTATGTCCGCTGGTACATTACCGCACGCATTATAAGGGTATTTGAACAATCTATAGTAACATGGCAGCATAACATTTGAAGTCTGTTTCTCAAATGCAGGTCGAGGAAGCAAAGACATATCAAAAGGTTTCAGAAAAGTAAATGTCTAAAAAACCTCAAATCCCTTAAATCTGTGAATCTTTCGAAGTTGCAAAATGACAACAATCAAAAATGGGCGTATTCTCAAAATAATCGATTCAACTTAGGCACGAATTACTCCAGATAATATCATTAAATAACGAACAGTCCATTTAAAAGTTTTCAACGGTTCCCATTTTACGAATTTGGTCCAAATTTAACTAAACCCGTCGCATTGTATTAAGGATAACGTCATGACATCACTTTACCGGTCATCACAAAATATACTTATTTTTTTATAGACGACGTTATCTTTACCTTCCCCGAGCAAGATGGTCATAGACTTGGTAGTTGCCAGTGCACATTAAGTAGTTTAATTTGCGTCCCAAACTCCCAATAGAGCAATTTTGCCGGTAGGTATATGAATCGGACCCTTACTACTGATTACTCGATGTTACCCAATTAATTGCTTATCTATAGTTAGTATTCTTTTTAAATTTACGGTTGTTCCGAACTTGATTTCTATAATGTATGTTTATAATCTATGTCATAGACATCCCGATGAAGTTTATCTGTGGCGCGAACGTATTTTACTGCAGTCCTGATGAGTCCTGATAAATTAATATTTTTACGGGTCCCACTGCCATTCTCGACTTCGCTGTCTCTACATTTTTCCCAAATTTCTAGCGACTGGTACTAATTTGAACTAGTGAGAAAAAAAAAGCCTCATTAGTTCAACGGTTGAACACAGATCAATTGAACTAGTGGAAGCTAGGGATATTTTCTCGTTTTCTAACCATCTATATACCATCTAAGGTTAAGCTGAATTCGGAACTGTTAAACCGCCATTTTGAATATTTATTAGAAAGTAAGTCGTATTAGTCGACTATTCAAGAGATCGGTTATCAGCATGTTAATCTACCCTACGGCGAAAATAGCAGCAAGTATGTTGACACATTAAACCCGCATAATAGTTTGAATTCTGGGCTTTTTTTCCCTCTGGCTCATACGTAAATACCGGTGGGGTTAATAAGATTCATTTCCTTGAATGACTAGCTAGGTATAATTCCCTAAAGGTCTAGCTTCATTGTTCCATTCCCATTTAGTCGAGTAGGTTTACTTTGTCTAATATTATAATTCCAATCCGGGAATATCATCACCCTCGACATCCTATATTAACATTTTTTTTCAGTCTCATAAAATTCCGAAGATTATTAGCCTAATTAAAAAAACTATAATAAAACGTTCCAAGAAAACTCGTCTATTCACTACTAGAGACAAAATAACATACAACCTCATTGTTAAGCTTTATTTGAATAAGCAAGAAGCAAACCTATTTATATTTATTTACCGTCAAACTGAGGACAATAGCGAGTTCCCATATTCATACTATTCGAACTGGCTATTTCAATAAGTCATTTTACAAAGCATTTTTACAAATCGCTGATTTTTTGGCTGACAAAATAGTATACATTATTAAAAGTACTTTATAGGTACCGGCAAATAAGTTGTCATAAGTGTGAGCGAGACAGACTATTACTTTTCCTTATATAATTAAGGTTTTGTCTCGCTCACACTTGGGCAACTTAGGTGCAAGGACTTAAATTATCGCACGTCTTTGAAAAGAGATACAATATCATTAAAAATGGCAAAATGTTATCTCTTTTCGATACATATACTCATAGCATGGAATATTGTCCTATAAAGACCGATTTTCACCGGATTCCTGGCGCACATGCGTTGTAATGTATGTGATTGTGAGAGATATGACACATCTTGCGTATGCACGAGTCGCGAGCTTTAAAAACTCATCTTCAACTTTATAATGTCATCTATTACACTCGATCATGTATACTTAGGAACAGCGCAATGCCTCGTGGCTATAGTAAATTATACCAAATGCCAGACGAAATAAAGCTATATTTTCAGTGTTTGTCTGGTGTAATAGAACACTATTTCAATTCGGCACTACTTTTTTACAATAATAGATTTTTTTCCATTATGTTGCTTATTTAAAATATTTACAAATCGTTCAATTCGAGACTATTCGGGTCATTGAAACATATTTATTATTGATAATATCTTCATAAAAATATAATAACTTATTAAAATAGCCAGTTGATGGACGTTCTATAGACTAGAAGGAAATAGTTGTATGAACTAATGTATCATCATACAAAGTACGCATGTTCAACGTGATATAAACTCAGAGGAATAAAACTTTATGCTATACTATACATACACACAAAACAATATTCTATACATACATAACAAATACATTTTGGCGCCAAATGTTTTTGACATTCATAAAACTTTTTTCTATAAATTTCCATAGACCTCTTCTGGATCTTACATTAACTAAAGTCACTTTTGGTATACAATTATTACCATCTCACTCACTCAATAAACGAGTGAAAGAGATACCTTTAATCGGTAATCTGACTAAATGATGCGAATTTGCGCGAAAAACGGAATACTAATGCGTTATGTTGTACTACAAGGAATTTTTATATTTTTGCCAAAAATAATGTCCAATAGTAGAAAAACGTCAATTTGAGATAAAGACATTTTGCGCAAAAGACATTTCGAGAAAGGTATATCTTAAAAAGCACTATGAAACCTTAAGAACGTAACGTAAACCCGCGAATTCGCGCTAACTCGAGTCAAATAACCTTTCTGTTTTAATATTGGAAGTTGATCTTCATCTTTACTATCAGTCAAAACAAATCAAAGAGAAAAATACAAAGCAAATTCGATACTATTTCACATACCATAAGGTACAATATTAAAACCACTGTTCTGGATGATTCAATGATTATGGTCTTCTTTTGTTATAGAACTTTTTTCTTTAATAACGAAAATGTGCATCAGCTTTTTCACTTCAATATGTTTTGACAGTGTTCTAAGAAAAATCAACGAATGTTTTCAGAATTTACCTTTTTTATTATTGGAGTTAAAGAGTTAAATATATTGCATTTTCGTAGTTTTAATACTTATCCGATCTTATGAATTTTGTCTTTACAAAATACTATGTAATATATCTACATTTACTTGGTACATCCTATGCAATGGTGATTTCATCTCATTATTTAAAAGTTTTGTGTCATAAGTATCTCTTTTTTCTTAAAACACAATTTTCCTGAGGGCTAAGTACAATAATCAGTTTTATTTCAATTGCACAAAAGTCGATTTTGATATATGGAAACAATGGAATATACCTACAAAATATTGACCTTAATCAAGTTTAAGTATGCACAATGTCATTTTTTTCCTGAAAAATTTCAAAAAATTCACAATTCCTTTCTTAGAAAATGGTTCATTCCATATTTCGTTATTATTTATTTTCTTATTTACGGGATTCAAAATTTCTCAAATTATAATCAGACAGTTTAAAATGAGAATAGTTAAATTTTATTAACAATAAAATGCACCATGTCTGAAAACACAACCTTATGACCAAATTGATGACGCAACTTTTTCAAAATCCGAGAGAAGTCACCACATAGAACACACATTAGCACAGCTGCTTGCAAACCAAAGTATCGATAAAACACTCCACTATCACAGATCAATAAAACCTCGGTGGCCTCGGGCCGGGCCATCTATTCGGGGGCCTCATAATATTGGGCCTGGGCCAAAACGGTTGCGGTCCGAACCCCTGAGGCCTGAACGTCCTTGGGCCCCAATTCCTTGGAAACCGTTGGTTCATGAACGGCCTCGGGCTTTGATTTTGATAATCTTCGAAGTCATCGAACACTGGTGGAGATTTTTCTCTTATCGGACTCTTTTCCAGACCTCTGCTTCTCAAATCTTCATCGTAAACGTCTTCGTTCTCGATAACCGGTGCTTCTGGAAACTTCTGGAACGGTATGTTGAATTTTAACCCCGGTGGCATGTTGTCGAATGGGTTGGACAGCGGTTGTACTGGCGATGGGTTCGGTGCCTGTTTCTCGTCGAATTTGCTGTTGAGTTGAATGAGATTGTGGTTGGTTTCCTTGTGGTTTGTTGTTCCGTTGTCGCCGCCGACCAACACTTTGTTGTTGTTGAAACTGTTGCGGCGATTCTCGTTTGGTTTCGAGTACATACCCTCTGTAAAGGGAGATAATAATGATTTAATATATACGTTTGGTTCAGTTTTCAATACTGATTTTTCATGAAGAATTGAATACATTGACTTATACTGAGACTGTTGATATAAATAGTGTCAAATCAGACGGATCAACAGTAAAAATTGGCGTGCCTCAAGGCTCAATTCTTGGACCATTCCTCTTTTTGATTTATGTCAATGACTTGCCTTACGCGGTTGAAAAGAACGCTGATATAGTCTTATTTGCAGACGATACATCTTTAATCTTTAAAATGAATCGCCGTAGTGTAAATACCAATCATGTGAATAATATTTTGTATACCATCTCTAATTGGTTCTCAACTAACAACTTAATGCTTAATGCTAATAAGACCCAATGCATAAAATTCACACTACCAAACGTGAGGCAGGTTCAAGTTGATGTCACGTTGAATGGAGAGATTTTAGAACTTGTAGATAATACCACCTTTCTAGGAATCACAATTGATTCTAAATTGCAATGGGGTTCGCACATTACAAGCCTAGCTAAAAAACTTAGTTCTGCCGCTTATGCTGTCAGAAAAATCAGACAAATAGCAGATGTGGAAACTGCTAAACTAGTGTACTTTAGTTATTTTCATAGCTTAATGTCGTATGGACTATTGCTTTGGGGAAGGGCAAGTGAAATAAAGACTATCTTTATTTTGCAAAAGCGGGCAATTCGTGCCATTTATGGTTTAAGACCAAGGGAGTCGCTTAGGGAGTTGTTTAAGGATATTAATGTTTTAACTCTCGCTTCTCAATATATATTTGAGGTTATTATGTATACCAGGAGAAATATTTCTTCTTTTAAAAAAATTTGCGATGTTACGGATAGACCCTTACGGAATAAAAATAAATTATATCTCCCATCATATCGGCTAAGTAGAGTTAATGACTCATTTTTGGGTAACTGTATACACTATTACAATAAGCTTCCAGAGTCGGTCCTTAGTTTGCCTGACCGAAAATTCAAAGCACATGTTAAGAATTTACTTTGTAAAAAAGCCTATTATAGCGCTCATGATTTTCTCAATGACAAGGATGTGTAACTTAAGCTTGGTGCGGAGTCCTCCAAACTATAGCTAAAAATTGATCATATGTACATTCAGTACATTATTTTTTTTTTTTTTTTTATTTTATCATGACATCTTTTATTACTTGACATTTTTATTAAACTATTTCAATAATCCTCAATATTTATTTAATATATAATTTTATTAATAATTATAAAAATATTCAAATGTAAACTCGTCTGATTTGACTCAAATTTTGTGAATTGACGTTTTTGAAGAAAATGCTGCTGTGGAGTTTGTGGCGCCACTTCTTCTCCACTTGCGCTTTGGAAGTGGTGGTAAACTTAAAATAAGTAACAATTGACGTCAATAAGTGATAAGAATATCCTATATTGAAAATAAACAATTTGAATTTGAATTTGAATTTTATAAATATTTTTGACTAGCGACCCGGCTTCGCATGGGCATACAAACCTTCCTCTTGAATCACTATCTATTAAAAAAACCACATTAAAATCCGTTGCGTAGTATTAAAGATTTAAACATACAAAGGGACATAGGGACAGAGAAAGCGACTCTTTGATACTTTGTAGTGATAATAAGAACACATTTCGGCACATTGAAACGTTTTCTGTCAGCGACTGAGAGAAAAACAAGTTAATTTCGTTATGATAACAATATCTTCTAGCTTTACTTTTCAAGTGACGTGCATCTAATATTTAACAACTCAAAGCACTTTTGTCAACAGCCACCTTTTAAGGCTTTAGAGGTAAACTGAATGACTCACGTTGGTCCTCATCTTCTGACAAGTCCATGTCGATGCTCTCCACAATGTCGCTCGGAGTCAGCATCGGAGGCACTCTGTAGTCCTGATACAACAAAACATTCATATCTAAAAGTCTCGAACTTACTTTGGGGCTAACTCAATCTGTGTGATTTGTCCGTATATATTTATTTATTTATTTTATTTATCATCATCATTTCGTGTAGATGACGCGGTCAATCGACCATGCACACCCTGGTGTCAGAGTTCGAACCCACGACCCCCGGGTCTACACGCAAACGCCTCGGCCTCTGACGTGGCTCCTTTACTACCAGATGGCAGCCGGGACCAACGGCTCAACGTGTCTTCTGAAGGACGAATGTGATTATTTTAGTAACTTTATTTTTTTATAGATTCATGACCACAATAATAACATTGAATTTCCCATATGCAGCGAGGGCAAGATGAACAATAGGCAATAGGTATTTTAACCCTTAGCAGAATCGCAGAATCTAGACACAATATAACATCTATTGTTATGTGACATATTCGTACGCGAACAACAACAATCGGAAACATTCATAGACGAAATTAAATTATCGTCCTCTGTGGCCCAGTGGTTAAGGCGTTTGCCTGTAAACCCGGGGGTTGTGGGTTCGATTCCCACGGGAAGCATTCTTTGTTTAGTTGTTTCCAGTTTGGTTGGGTAGGACTTTGCAGGCTTGTATCACCTGATTTTCTGACAAATTCCGTGCTACTTTCAAAAAGCTTGTCTACAAGTTCCTCCTCTCTAAATTATAGGAAGCGGAAAGGGAGGGGAAATTGAGAATTGCTGCTATTGTTTATTTTGCTTTTAATATTTTATTTTTTTATTTTTTTTTACTATGGCTAATATATTTTATGATAGGTATATATGTATTAATATGTATGTATGTATGTATGTATATGTATATATTAACTATTTATTATGTATGTTATGTAAGTTTATTATATTTGTTATTTAATGTTATTTTTGCACCAACAAACTGTTCTCTGCTTGACCCAAAGGTTGACTGTTAGATAGTGTTTTTAGCATTAAGTCCGCCTATTGTATTTTTACAATAAAGTTAAATAAAAAAATAAAATAAAAAAATAAAGAAGATTCGAGAGGCGGTTCCGAAGAACTCTGACACCAGGGTGCGTATGGTCGATTGACCATAAATGAATTGAAACAAAAAAACTCACTTGATCCAAATTGATGGGAGGACCAATCGGCCTAGGCACTGGGTTGTTATGTCTCGGCGGCGGCAACTGGTTTGTCAGAGATATTAAATTCCTATGATCCACGTCTGAAAAGTAAGGTTCTTTTTTAAACCACAGATTACAGAACACACAACAACAAAAGAAAATGAAAACAAAATGGCCGATTTTTTGGTGTACTAATAGCGTACTGCCCATACTGAATCGTATAATGCCATCTATCGATCACTTGATACACTGATGAGAATACAATAACTATTAAATGAAGCACGAAATTAGTTTTGGAATGACGATATTATAAAAAAGTGTGTTAATAATTCACACTTTTTTGCTGAAAATAAGCAGGACCTTTATTGAATTCAAGTGATTCATATCTTACAGTACCAATTCAAATTCAAATTGTTTATTTTCAATATAGGATATTATTATCATTTATTGACGTCATTTATTTCACCGCGATTTCACTCGCTTGTGTGTATGTATATGTCTATAACTATACCCACAAGAATCGGGCTATCATTTACGAAAATAATTTTTCAAATAGATCCATTAAGGATCTAAAGTTATAGGAATTCAAACAAACATAATCTTAAACTTTATTATTAGTAAAGAAGTATTCTAACTTTCCAACTAATATTATAAATGCGAAAGTGAGTTTGTATATTTGTTTGTTTCCTCTTCACGCCCTATCTACTAAACCAATCTTCCTGAAAATTCGCATACACTTAGCTAGGAGTATTGAGAAGGACATATGGTACCTTCATCCCGGGAAAAAGCAATGTTCCCGAGGGAAATTCACTTGACATCTGCTTCTGCTGCGGGCGAGAGCTAGTAGATACATAAATAAGTAATTGGGTACGGAACCAATTGCAGGTAGACGGAATGCATTATTATGTTTAACTACCTACATTTATATGGATGTTCGACGTTGAATGCCAGTGTACGTTCAAACCTAATTAAAAAAATGGTTTTTGTTACACTGTTAACTAAAATTTTTTATTGTAAATATAATGTTAATTAAATAAATAAATAAAACCCCTATGAACATTACCTTGCTGCGGTGCCGGATGCCTGTTGCTGGGCGGAGTGGCCGGCGGCGGAACTGGCGGGGGCACGGTCGGCAGAAACCTGTGGTCCACGTCTTCTATGTCTAAAAATTAATAGAATATCAATATACATATAATAAGACAATAAAATGCGAGTGTCTATACATTTAATATTTTTCAAAAAAACTGATTGAGTGCGATTAAAAAAGAGTAACAGAAACCAAAAAGACAGTTTTTGGAATTTTTGTCTGTCTGTATGTATGTATGTCTGTCTGGTACGTTATAACTTCGAAAATACTCAACGGATTTAAACGCGGTTTTTACAGTTGGATTACATATAATTAGGAGCGTTGTCAAAACTTTGTTTCGTCAAAATCGGTTAAGGGAAAAAGAAGTTATGGTCGATTGAAAATTTACTTCAAACACTGCTTTAAACCCTGCTTTAAAACTTTTAATGCGTTAATTTGTGTACCTATAGACGAAACCCATTTGAAATTTCGGCAGTAACAAGCAAAGCATGTTGGCCTATCGGTAGAGGTCGCGGATAATTTTTTTAAGTAGAGGGTTCGAATCCTGCTAGACATCACTTCTTTTGTTTTTACCCTTTTTTTGTTTTGTATTAATTTTTTAGAAGTCTATTGTTTTTAAATATTTTAGTAAAGAAATGTTTCTAGAAAGTAGCTGGATCGAATCCTGCCACAAACAATTTTCTGTTTTCGTTTTTTATTTGTTTTCTAGAATTATTTTCTTACTTAGAGAAAGCTCTTAGCGTTAATTCCGTTAATATAAAAGTATTTTGTACTTATCTATCTATATAATAAGACATATATAATAAGACAGTAAAAATCGAGTGTCTGTACATTAAATATTTTTCTAAAAAACCTCTACGGGGCAATTAAAGAAGAGTAATAAAAACCAAAAAACACAATTTTTGCAATTTTTGTCTGTCTGTCTTTCTGTCTGTGTGGTGCGTTATAATTTCAAAACTACTCAACAGATTTGAACGCTGTTTTCACAGGTGAATTACATATAATTAGGAGCGTTGTAAAATCTTTGTTTCATTAAAATCGGTTAAGGGAAATAGAAGTTATGGTCATTTAAAGTTTACTACAAGCACTGCTTCAAAACTTTTAAACAGTTGAATGCGATTTACATAAACATATTTAATTTAGATAAAGCTAGAATTTCTACTTATATCAATAAAGACAAAAACACACTGCAGTCTCTATTAAATTTTAATAAAATAACACATTGAATGTTTGTGGGCGTATGATTTAGTTACATAAAATATCAATAGATGGCGCTGACTTTATTTTAATAGCAGATTGAAATTTTTCCTTACGGCAGCAATTAATTCTAATTATTTAAAAAAAATTTGGCTGTTGATTTAGTACTATTGGTTGGTTTGTTTATCGGTCGTTTGTTGTGTTGTATTGTAAGCTATTTGAATTGATTGGTTGGTTTGGTTTGGCTATGGTTTAAAAAATAATCAAATCAGTGTTTGACGGAACATACGGTCGTGTCGTAAGGACTAATTTATCTGACTTATCACTATTTATTGAGATTTTCTTCACTTTTCACGCCCACTAAAACTTTGGGAGTGGATTTTAGGTCTGTAATACTCTGCGTCTACTCTTTTAGAGACAAAGATTGATAGTATGAATGTTAAGGGCTCCTTCTTCTGAAGGTACGTTGTTCGTAAGCCGCGTAGTCGCGGCGCTCACTCATTTTGTAGGCATTTAGACATCATATTTGGGAAAATAACACTACAACATCTACTTCAGCGATTTTCACTATATAAATACTTCATCTAAAGGCTGGTATAAAAAGCAGGACAATAAGTTTATTATTTTAGGCATAGTATTGAAAATAAACTTCCAAAGGAGGCAACTTTGATTTTTCTATCGAGCGAATTTTGTCTGATATTGTTACTGTTACTGTAAGCGAATTTCACTCTGCTAGATCCTCAACTAAAAACATATATTTTTTTCAGAATTTTACGACTGTTTAATACTGATTCCTATTGATTTAAAAAACGGTATTTGAGAAAGAAGTGGCCCTAATATTTAATGATATCGTAGCAATGTAATTTGGCTTTATAAAATTGGCACGGGAAAAGGATACAATAGAATTAACTATAGGTCTGGATAGTTGTAGTTTCCACAGGTTACGCGAAAAGCGAGGCGCGGGCGGAGCCGCGGGCAACAGCTAGTATACAATAAACGGAGACAGCAGTGTGCTTCCAGCTTCTTATGATAGATAAACGCTTGACCTTATCGTGGTGAATATTATTTATTTCACAAGCTTCAGGTGACAATATCAGTTATAAGAATATCAACAAACCGTAACTAGGTACATTTAAATATTACAGTAAAGTAATAGATTATATGGCCAGCATATAATAATACAACCTCCAATAAAAATAAACCCTATTATTTATCTCTACATCCTATATCCTACTTCTTCGTCTGAACGTGTTTTCCTGGTTGCATCTTCAGCTTACGCTTCAGAGCTCAGAGTACGCTATTAATCATGGTCCTGAATTGGCGGTACTGGTTATTACAGTGGAGCGACCGCCGTCTGACCTCCGTAACCCTTTTTACAGGGAAACCAGACTCACAGGAACATGATCCGGGTGTGTTAGTGGCCAACACTGCCACACTCTACATCCTATCCTACTTCCTATTTATAATTATAAACGCGAAAGTTTGTATCTTCCATGCTGCCATCTTACCAAACTTCATAATATTTGAAGAAACAACAAACATACACACAAGGTTACGCCCTTATAATGTGTGAGAAGTTAGATTTTAACTAAAATATGTTTTGTCTATTTCTCACATATCGATGTTCAACGTGAAAGAATAAGACGAGCACGAGACTAGCACGGTGGGCGTCTATCGAAGCTTGGCTGAGACAACGGATACGTACCAAGGATGGAGCACGATATCGCGACAAAAATATTTTTTCTTTTTGCTACGTTTCATGTACAATATGATATTTAAACCCCAATCTAATTTTGTTGTCTCAAAATATATCATATTATAGCATTTAACTACTGTAAATTACATGTATTACATACGTTTGTGTTCCTCCATAGCAGGGAACGATGGTTGCGCTATTGAACATATCAATAATAAATAACACAATTTAAATTTATACATAAAAAAATAATCCTTTGACCTTTTTTGTTTTATAAATAAGTATCATGTTTACCGATGATAATATTTAGCGACATATTTCTACAAAAAAACCGACTCCGTGTTGGGTTCGTTCGATCTTAAAAGTAGAGTAGCACAGATTAATACGGCAGCAACAAAACAAGGGCTTTTTAATTTTTCCCTATAAAAATTGTCGACGCCGACTACATGCACTGACAGGTATCGATCGACGCCGATAAACGCTGAGAAATCGGCGCCGACTAACAGCTTTCCACGTGTGCATAAAGGCAAGAAAAGGATTAAAGGCCATTTTCCAACTTGCCCTGACTGGGGATCGAACTCATAGCCTCTTATTAAGCGGACTAGCTTGGTAACTTGGTAACTATTACGCCAAGGAGGTCGAATGAATGTAAAAAACTTACGTCCCAACATTGGCAGTACTGGCGGAGGCGGCGGAGGGGGTAATAAGCCACGTTGGTCTATATCCGCTGCCGGCGGCAATTTCTGTATGGAAGGGAAAAAAAAACACTTAGCAATTTTGATTTCGAGACTGAGGCTATAACAGTGAGCCCTGACGGAATGACGATTACACTCTATTCTACAGAATACCTGTGAAAAAATAATACGGTAGAACACGATAAATAAATAATTATAAATTATGCCTAAATTCAGCATTGTTGGACTGATTTCGAACAAAAATGAATTGAAAATTTACGAAAACCCTTGACATAATAAAAAAAAAATATAGCATTCATTGGACATTCTTATTTAGCGTTATGAAAAAAAAGTTTTTCGTTTTCCTTCTTCCTCTTGAACCACTCTATCTTTAAAAAAACCGCATCAAAATCCGTTGCGTAGTTTCAAAGATCTAAGCATACATAGGGACAGATGGCGGAAAGCGACTTTGTTTTATACTATGTAGTGATATTCCATACCTGTGGATATGTAATAGGCGCCACGACGGGCGCAGTGGCGGCGGCGTGTGGCGGCGATTCCGGCGTGTCGGCGAATGACGGCAGCGTGTCGGCGAATGTCGGCAACGTGTCGGCGAACGGCGGCCGCGTGCCGGCGAGGGGTGGGGGGGGCACCGGCGGCGGCGCCGATAGCGGCTACACGGACGAACGATACTTATTTTTTTACAGACTTCAAAAAAGAACTGTTTCTCAATTCGCCCGTATGTATATATTTTTGACGTGACGACGTCTAATAACTCGATACTGCGGGCTGCATGCACGAAAAAGATGACGTCATTGTCCCGTTACGCTCATTGTCGCGTTCCGCAAGCGAGAGCGCGGCACGAACGAGGGAGAGGCATGATCGGCTCGTGCGATCGGCTCAGTTTTCGTGCTGATCTTCCACTTTTTCTGTGTATAGTATACTACTGTAATGTTTGACGTTGTCACGTCAAACTACCGTCCGTAAACCGACTTTACAGACAACCATTTTTTTAATACATATAATGGCTGAGGAATATGACCACAGAAAAATTACATAGAAGATTGATTAGTAGGTATAGAACATTCCTCATTGTCATTCACACAATTAATAAAAATAATTCTATAGTGGGGTTTTTGAAAGAAATGTTATCTTTACTTTCACAACTAAGTTTACATTGCAACACAAAAAAATGTCTTTCAATTCACTAACTTATTAATTTTTCATTTTATAAAATCAAATAATTATGGGTCAGTGGCATGCCATCTATCGTGGAATAGAACGCCACTATAGCAAAAAGCATCTTAAAGCATATTTGACATGTGCTTGACCCTATTTCTTTTTAACCTCTCATCACTAGATGGCAATTAGACGATGACATTGGCATTTCAGGCCACTGAGCGACGAGAAAAAGAGACAACGCTCTACAAATCAACCAGCCTATCTCTCACACATTCGATATTCATTATTTATTGCCCAGTAGTGTACCATGATCTATTTAATAATAAGAATTAGATTTTTACTTATTATTATTATTTATTTGGCTTACCGGTATCCATGTATTGCTGTTCCAAGGAGTTACATTTTCTGGTTGATATGGCGCATCCGGATCGTCTATAATGTAAGGACATTATATTATCTACTAGCGACCCGCCCCGGCTTCGCATGGGCATAAAAACCTTCCTCTTGAATCACTCTATATATTAAAAAAACCGTATCAAAATCCGTTGCGTAGTTTTAAAGATTTAACCATACATAGGGATATAGGGACAGAGAGAACGACTTTGTTTTATACTATGTAGTGATAGTGATATTATGAAGCTGAAGAGTTTGTTTGTTTGTTTGAACGCTTATAACTTGGGAACTACTGGTCGGATTTGAAAAATTATTTCTGCATATGAAAGCTTTATTCTTGAGGAAGGCTATAGTACATACATACACACCAAGGGCGAATGAAACCGCGGGGATCAGCTAGTATAACATAATTTAACCATTCAAAATATGATTTTTTTTTAAAATAAATATATTTTTTGATATGATTCCCAATGAACCTTATTATACACATGGCTTATTATATACTTAGAACAAAGTGGGTAGTGGAAGATTTTCCGTATTATGCAGAGTTAATCCATTGAATTTTAACCCTAATTTAAGATACATAAGGTTCAAGATAGTAACGATACACGGACTAACGTCTAACATGTTTTCAATCTTATCACAAACAACATAAGGTTACTTATACCTTACCAATGACTACAGTATCGATCATTGTGCCATAGAAGAAAGTGGGTAGTGGGAGATTACCCGTATTATGCAGAGTTAATAGATCCATTTAATTTTGACCATAATTTAAGATACATAAGGTTCAAGATAGTACAATAGACATACAAATGTCCAACATCACTAACATGTCTTAAATCTTATCAATATAAGGTTACTTATATCTTACCAATGACTCCTGTATCAATCATTATGCCATACAAGGAAGTAGCAAACAAAAAAGTAAGTGGTAGGTAATCGCCAGTTTTATACGGAGTTAACATAAACGTCGAATTTAACCTTAATTGAAGCCACATGAGGTTAAAAATCGTACCGTTAACATACACATGAAATTTCAACCCTAATTTAAGAGACATAAAGTTGAAAATGGTAACTTACCAATGACTACTGTGTCGATCATTGTACCATAGAACGAGGTGGGTGGTGGGGGATTGCCCGTACTATCTGGAGTTAACAAATCGAGACCGGGTAGCGCATCTTGGGACTTCTGTGACATCGTGCCGCTTGTAACTGCAACAATAATTATATTTACAATACAATACTTTTTTCTCATCTAGCTCGGAAATAGCTCATTAAAAAAAAAAATACGTCAATAGTCTCATTGCTGGAAAACAATGTAATTTAAAAAAATATAATAAAGCTGAAGAGTTTGTTTGTTTAAACGATTATAACTTGAAAACTACTGGTCGGATTTGCAAAATTATGTATGTGAAAGCCTGATTCTTGGGGAAGGTTATAAGCCATACATACTAATGGCGTGTGAAACCGCGGGGAACAGCTAGTAAAAATAATACATTGCCAGCCGCTCATAGAGGTTTAATATACATATTTTTATACATTACGTTTTCTAATTTCACTCTCGCCAGACTACCAACAAAGAAGAAATAGACAACGAAGGAAATATTACTAGGTAATTTTAAAAAAGAACTAAGTGTGTGCTGGCTTGTTTGTGCCAATGTTAAATTTGACAAGATGTTGTTTCCTTTCAAGAGAAAGAAAAGTACTGTACAAGCCTCGGCCGTCCGGCGCTTCGGCCTTTCAATTTTATTCGGCCGTAAATTGTTTTATTTCCGGACTCGTCAGTAATGTACTATTATTACACAAATATATATCATAGCACAGACTGAGGGGCTCGATAGTTAAGTGGGGCATGCGTGTTCGTAACGATAGCGCGATAGATAACTTTTTTTATTTTTTTCCGCAGCCTTAGGTCGAGAAATTAAAAATAATTTAGTACATACCAGAATTATTATCAGATGTAGCCTGATTGCTGTCGTTTGGTATTAACGTCTTCAGGAAGTCATTTATGTTGAAGTCTTGCTTCTCAGACGGCCTATTGTTAATCACTTCTATTTTATTCGCTGAAAACAAAGAAACATCGACAAAGTTCTAGAATTTTTTTATTTTTTTTATGTTGTTGCATTCACCTGCTTTTTAAATTTCTTTAAATTATGACATTTGAACTAAAGCTATTTGCTCAAATGTCATAGTGTGTATGCAACTGGGTAAACGATGGGAAGATTATTTATTTATTTAAACTCATTTTTTTTATCCTCCTCCGTTTTCCCGGTTGCATCCACAACTTGCCTCGGAGCCCAGAGTCCGCTTTCCTACTTTTTCTGCTAAATTTTGCCCGGTTTTCCGCATATAATTACCATTTATTTGTTCATACTACTTACTGTTAATTTGAAAATCATCAAACAAATCTGCTCATAGCCAGAATATAAAATTTATGACAATGTATTTGTAGTAAAAAAGCTAAAAAAAAAATTCTATTATTGCAATTTTCCCTTACTTTAATGTTGCAGGCGTCTCATAAACTACAGAAACCGCTTACCATCAGTGGGCCGTAAGCCTGTTTGCCTCCTAAATCCCAACTAATATTATAAATACGAAAGTGAGTTTGTATTTTTGTTCTACTGAACCAATTTTCCTAAAATTTCGCATACATATGAGTATTGATAAGGACACCTTTCATTCCGGGAAAAAGCACTGTACCCGAGGGAAATTCATGCGGGCGAATCCGCGGGCGTATAAAAAAAACACTCACCACTGCCATTATTAGAGTCCACTGTATCATTGAACAACGCTAACGCATTGTCCGAATTGAGGAACGACGACAGCCCGAGGTTGTATAGCGATCCGTCTGCCGCTATCGAAGAGTTGAATGTCCGGTCTATGTTGTATGCAACTGTTATAGGAATAAAAATAGGTAAAAAAACTTTTTAAGTTAAACGGTTTTATGTTAAACATACATTGCAATGTTTAAGATAAATGTACTAAAAACCAAAAAATAATAAAATAGATACAGTCGTGGGAATTATAAACATATGCATAGACTAGACTAAAATAAAACCGTGGGGCACGTCAATTGTCTACAAATTATCGACTTAATGTGCGATAGAAGAATCGTTTAATTCGTCGTTAGGCAGTTGGCCCGCAGACGGTGAGGAAATTACTTACTACTAGGGTTTTCGGTTCCCACGGATAGCATACTTTGTTTAGTTGTTTCTAGTTTGGTTAGGACATCCGGTAGTCGTTAAAGGAACCACGTCAGAGGCCGAGAGGCGGTTCCGAAGAACTTTGACATCAGGGTGTGCATGGTCGTTTGACCGTGATGCCTACTTGAAATGATGATGACCACCTTTCCTCAGTATTTTAAAATTTAGTTTAAAAAAAATTAAACAGTTTTTATTAACTAATGTTGCTTACATATGTTATTTTTTCAATTTTGGGATTGTAATTGGCAACATTAACGTACTAGAAATATTTTAGAACAAAGCTCTCAGAACAAAATGCAATGCAAAACACCAAGCAAATAACACTGCTTGCTATAGACGCCCATTGTATATATATATTTTGTACGTGTGAAACAATAACTTTTTTTAAATAAATAAATAAATACTGACTGTCATCATCGGGGACGTTGTTAGCGGGTGCCGGCAGGTCCAAGTCCTCATCAGGTCCCGGTGAAGGCACGTCCTCCTCTCTAGGAGGAGAAGGCGCGGCGCGCGGCAAGCTCGGTATGAGCTCGTCCAACTTGCGCTTTAGGGCTCGAACTCGACCGCCGAAGTTTTTGTACGCCTGACAAATTATTAGGCTTTAGTTTTCTAATAAAACGACCGCGTTGAGATTCAAAAGAGAAATAAAGTTTTATTTTTAACTAGCTGTTCCCCGCGGCTTCGCCCCGCGTGTGACTCGGTTATATCGCGCCCAAAAGTAGCCTATGTTTGACCTCAGGTCATTAACTACATCCCTACCAAATTTCATCACAATCGGTCCAGCCGTTTAGCCGTGAAGAGGTGACAGACAGACAGACAGACTTTCGCATTTATAATATTAGTATGGAAAGACAAGATACAGATAATGTAGCAAATAGTTTGACGAACCATGACAACATATGTCATTACTTTTCTACGTGAATGATTATTTTAGATACATTTTAACAAGTTTCATAACAAACGCACTATGGTTTATCAGAACAGCCTACTACCTGCCTCTATTAATCACTTCTACTCTCACGGGTCTACTGGAAGAGATTTCTATTGAAATAAATAGTACCCTTGTACTTATTCCGCCGTATTAAGAAACGTTTGATAAGCCTATTTTAACTAAAATATGTTTTGACTCTTTCTCTCTTACCTGACACATCATGTGAAAGAACGAGACGAAACACATTTTCACTAAAATAGGCTTAACAAACATTTCGTAATACGCGGGATTGTGTTTTATATTGTGACCTATAATCGTATTTTTGTGTACGTAAAGAAATAAATAAATAAACAACAGAAATCCATGAAAATCTATGTATGCCTACAGTAAAAGAGGAAATAGTTTTTCATAGTGATAGCTACAAAATGAGACTAGAAAAGCACCCTAACTCTTAGCCGTCCAAATAAGAAATAGAAATATTTCTTTTGCTAAAACATGGTAGTAACAATTGTGTTAAGCCCAAGGGCAATAGATTGATAATTATCAACATGTTTCACCATATTCTGGCTCACAATCCCTGAAACCATGCGACAGCTCAAAGGATGCCGGGGCAAAGGGAAAATAGTGGACTGGCTCCAATTTAAGCAGCACGAGACACGTTAAGAAGCACACACTACATCTGCTTATAGTCTGATTGACTGATTATGTTAATAAAATTGTCGATTATAAAAGCATATACTCACATAAGCCACCACTTTGACCTCTCCTCTCTGCTGTTGATAGTATTGGTCCGCAGAGCTAAGCAATGCCAGCAAAGCTTCCCTCGCCACAATCTCCCTTTGTAAAGCTTGCGTGTACTTCTCTACGCATGCAATGCCTTCATTCAACTCCTTCTCCACTTCTTCTTTGCTGCCCTTTTCTGAAAATTATGGAAGATACATACATACATATAATCACGTCTTTATCCCATACGGGGTAGATAGAGCCTAGAGCCATAAGATCATAGGCCATGTTTAGCGTAATGGTAGTTGAAACAGGAAATCAATAGTAATGGGTTGCTATCTGCATCGCCTATGTCATGATTTCCCCATTCAGCGATTCCCTCAGACGACTTTTACGGATATTATGGAAGATGGCAGTCTGAATATCAGTTTAATGTACTCAGTCTGCTTGAAGAGGTGCAAATTTTGAGTTAACTAGTTTGTGTGTTTAAAATATCTCATGGCATTATCACAGAATAGTACTTGGTGGTTACGGTGTATGCACTATGGATCCTTGAAGTTCGAAGTAAACGTTATCTCAACTTATATTTTAAGGGTGTGTGTGAATTTGTAGTATTTGTTTGTATGTTACCTCTTTACAGCCTATCTACTGAACCAATCTTCCAGAAATTTCGCATACACATAGCTCGGTGTATTGAGGACATAGGGTACCTTTCATCACAGGAAAAAAGGCTGTTCCCGCAGGAAGCCAGCCTGGTAATGGATAAATAAATGATAAAAAACAAAACAAACCTTTTAGACTGGCACATAATGCTTCGGCATCAGACAATGGTAGATGGCTATCATGTATGTACTTCAGTCTGAGGTCAGTGTCTGCCTCCAAAACAGAGCATTGCTTTATTTTATTCACTAATTGTTGTGGCTGAAACAAATAAATGTCATTTATAATTATTTATCTACAATACTTTCTCTACTTCCTACTAATTTATAAACGGGAAAGTTTGGATGTTTGTTAATCTTTTACAGGAATATGGCTGAACCAATTTTACTGAAATTTGGAATGGAGACTGCTTAGACCCTGGAACAACACAGGCTATATTTTATCCCGAAATTCCCACGGGAGTGGAGCCATGAGCAATAGCTAGTATTTCATATATAGGTGTAGTAGCTAGCTGTTCCCCGCGGCTCCGCCCCGCGTGGGACTCGGTTATATCGCGCCCAAAAGTAGCCTATGTTTGACCTCAGGTCGTTAACTACATCCCTACCAAATTTAATCACAATCGGTCCAGCAGTTTAGCCGTGAAGAAGTGACAGACAGACAGACAGACTTTCGCATTTATAATATTAGTATGGATATGGATAGTATGGACTAGCATTTATTTTACATTATTATTATTTCATAGGAGCATAGCACCTACGAAACAGCCAATAGCAGCTGGGTTATTATTAATAATTTTGCACCCACAAGTAAGAAAAAATTAATAATAACTTTTTGTTAGCTATGGTATTAAACACATCCTGACCTGAAAGTCCATAGACTCATCATCAGTCTTCTTCACAGCACCAGCGCTGAGCAGCCCGGTGAGATCTGATAGGAACTCCTCATCATACACTCCTCTCTGCTCCCAGATTTTGAATATACGCAATATCTTTGTGCGGACCTTCTCATCTCTGCAATGTGAATATTTATATTATTATTATATTCTTGAAGACTCCAGGAGCAACTTGAATAAAAGATTTTATTTACTAACAAATCATCAGCAAGGTTCGAAATAAATACAGATTAAGAACACTTGCAACCCTAGGAGTATCATGTCACAAGAACAATTAAATTATTATAAAGTATATTACGTTTATATTAGGACTTCAGTGTTGGAATTTTAATTACTAAACCAACTTAGAGCTGAAGTAGTTAATTACCCCCGTATTAAGAAACGCTTGTTAAGCCTATGTTAGCTAAAATGTGTTGCGTCTCTTTCTTTCACGTGAAGTGTCAGGTAAGAGAAAAAGAGACAAAACATATTTTAATTAAAATGGGCTTAACAAACGTTTCATAATACGGGGGTTTGAATTTTGTTAAATGGTGAAAGGGACAAGAAATCATATTAACACAAATAATGACAAATTAATAACTGTAGAACTGCCACACATTAAATTAAGTGCAAAAATCCTTTGCAAAACATTAAAATACCTATTTGTAATACCAAGAAAACTAACCTCACTAGGGGTGTTGCTTTCTGTAAATTTAGTCCCCAGCTTTCCACAAACTCGTAATTCTTCCTCTTACTATACTGGATAACATCATTGGCCAAATAAAAGAGCACTAATCGCTGTTCCACCTTAACTCTTTTGAGTACATTCAGCCAACTCAAAACTATCTTCTTGTGATGTGCGCGCTGCTTCAGACACCACGAAGAAAGTCCCTGGATGCTCTCCTGAGTATCCTTAAGCTGTGACAGCTTCTTTTCAAACGCCAGGGTGTTAAATTCCTCCGTTTCACCCATTGTTGTCAAACTAACCACTAACACAATACATCAATTTGTTAATTCGAATAACCTACACGTTTCAATATTTTACAGAAGTAAAATCTTTAATGCTGAATCACACATAGTCTTCAAATTGAGACCTCGTTGAGACGTACAAATTAACCAAGTGTGCTTGTTTGCGAGAAATGCGGTTGCTATCGCGCTATCAATGCATTTTATGGAAATGCGCCATTATGTTAGTTATAAAGAAAAAGATAATTTTGAGACAATGAACCAAATTCAATGTCTATTTTCAGAAATTAAGCAAACACATTATTTAGGCACAATCGAAAATCTACGGTAGTAGAATGAATAGAATTTCCCAAGACAACAACCGCCATTTTCTTCTCGTATTGGAGCTGTTTTTTTATGTGTTTTGCGGCTTACGGCCCTGGATACAAGTACTTTCCATAACAAAGCCACATTCTACTGCCACCAAATCTAAAAACCATTCAAGAACGATTGAGTAAGGGCCTAAGTAAGTAATCGCCTAAGCTGATGTATCATGTATTGCGTTGTCTCGCTTACTCACTGGATCTTGCATGGTTTTAAGAGACGGTAGTAAGCTCCCAGGTGGCTTACAACTATCTCTTAAAACCATGCAAGTTTCAGTGAGTAAGGGTGATGTTGCCTTACATCATGTATTGTGCTGTCTCGCTTACTCACTGGAACTTGCATGGTTTTTAGAGATGATAGTAGGCCACCAGGTGGCTAACCACCATCTCTTAAAATCATGCAAGAGCATACAAAAAAATAGCAAAAACTAAAGGTAGGCGCAGAGTTTGACGGGCCGCAGCGTAGCGTGCCGGGTCGCATCGCAAAAATCCGTCTAAATCGCTTCCGTGTATTTTGTATGAACTAACGCACACTGACGACGAGGCGGCCGCAAAAATCCGCAGCGGATTTATGCGGCCCGGCCCGGCACTCTTGTTGAGATATGTATAAGTACTTTTTGGTGGCTCGACCATAAGTTTTGGAGGTGTCTATTGTAAAAGGAAAAATTGGTGCTGTCAATAAAATGGACGTAACATAACTGGCTCTGCTTTTATTAAATCGTAAATTTTAATACGCTTCCACTGCGCTATCTATAATAAAACACAATATAAAAGTGTTATATTTAACTTATAAAAAAGGAAATAAATATATTTTAAAGAATGGCGCAAGAATTGCCAAAATTAACAGATAGTGCAAATTTTTCAAATTGGAAATTCAGATTAAAGATAATTCTTGAGGAAAAGGGCGTTCTAGATGTTATTTCAAAGGGAATAGAACTTAATAAAGCATCGGATGCAAAGGCCCGTTCCATAATAGTGCAATCACAAACTAAATAGAGATACTACGTATGCATAACTGACAAATATATAGATGTTGTACGCAAATGCGAAACAGCTGCACAAATGGTTGAAAAGTTGGAAGCGATGTTTGAACGAAAGAGTGTATACAATAAATTAAGATTAAAAAGAAATTTAATTTCTCTGAAATGTGGCGACAATGAACGTCTACAAGATTTTTTTATAAAATTTGATGCTGTCGTCAATGATTTAAGTGCTGTTGGTTGCAAAATAGAGATAATTGACCAGGTTTGTTACCTCTTGTCTGCCATGCCACAAGTTTACGAGAACGTCATAACTTCTATAGAAACAATGATTACTGAAAAGGACATTGATATTGACTTTATTAAAGCGAGATTGCTTGATGCAGAGATGAAATGTAACCAAGGTGAAAGTCAATCAGATGAAAACCAAGTATTTCTAACATGTTTTAGATGTGGCAAGAGTGGTCACATAAGTAGAAATTGTAAACAGAAATCTATGGATAGAGGTCGTTCAAGAAGAGGCAGAGGTCGTACAAATTTTAGATTTCGAGGTACTCGTGGTAGAGAATCTTGGGAGCAAGGCCATTCATCACAGACGTATGAGGCCAATGACGATAATTATTTTTCTTTCACAGCTTATGGTTCAAATGAGTATAGTTGTGTTGGTTCTGAAGAAAATGTTACATTTATTGTAGATTCTGGTGCTTCACACAATTCAATTCAAGATAATTTGGAAAAATATATGACAGACATTACATTTTCTGAGATAAGTACTAAAATATATGTAGCTAATGGTCATTATCTATCAAGCAACAAGCGTGGTAAGTTACATTTAAAATGTAAAAATTCATTTGTCACTATTGACGGATTAATTGTACCAGGATTGTCACATAACTTACTTTCTGTTTCTAATATGTTGCAACGAGGTTATCATGTAAACTTCAGTAAAACCAATGTGTTTATAGGCAAAGCTAAACATCAAATTGAAGGTGACTTGTCTGGTAGGTTATACGTAATTAAGTTTCAATTAATTACAGAGAGGTGTCTGGAAACCAATTTACCAAATCTCTGGCATCAAAGACTTGGTCATGCCAATCGAAAGCAGTTGCGAATGATGAAATTGCCATGTAGTGATGATAAATGTGATCCTTGTATGGAGGCTAAGTCAACACGTTTGCCTTTCCGTTCAGCTACAAAACCCCGTTCCCGGTGCATAGGCGAGTTAATACACACTGATATTGCAGGTCCTGTTAACATTCCTTCATTAAATGGAGAAATGTATTACCAAGCTATCATAGATGATTATTCACATTTCTGTGAAGTGTATTTATTAAAGAGGAAGAGTGAAGCGGCGGACAACTTAATAAATTATATAAAGAGATTGGAAAATCAGACGGGAAACAAAGTAAAGAAAATAAGAAGCGACAACGGAACTGAATTTAAAAATGAAAAGATGGCAACTTTTTGCAGGAATAAAGGAATAATTCAACAATTTACAACATTTTATAGTCCCCAGTCTAACGGTGTTGCTGAGCGTATGAATAGGACGATTAAAGATAAAGCTAGAACGTTATTACATGAAACTGGATTACCAAAGACTCTATGGGGTGAAGCTGTCAGATGTGCAGTCTATCAAATAAACAGGTGTCCATCTTTTGCTATTAATTATCAATTACCAGTATAGAAAATGTACGGTAATAGAGATTTATCAAGACTTAGAGTATTTGGAAGTAAAACATGGGTGCATATTTTGCCTAAACAAGACAAGTTGTTAGCCAGCCAATGCGTTTCGTTGGATACAGTATGCATGGATACAGACTGTGGGATCCCGAAACTAATAAGATAATAGTATCAAGAGATGTTAGGTTTGATGAGTCACAGATAAAGTATAAAGAAAAAGAAGAAACTAAAGAAAATATAGTTAAGTTAGAAGAAGAGAAATTGAACAATAATGGAGAAATTGAGAGTTTTGAGGATGATGGTGATTTCAAAGAAAGTAGAGAATACTTAGAAGATAATAATATAGAAAGTAATGAACAAATCGAACAGGAGCATAAATGTACGAAATCTGGTAGAATGATAAAAAAGCCGGTCAGATTTGAGGAGTATGAAATGCATACAGCATATTGTTTATTATCAGGTGATCCGCAAAGCTATGAAGAAGCAGTACAAGATAGAGAGTGGGAAAATGCTATTAATAAAGAGCTAGAATCACAGAAAAAGTTACAAACTTGGGAAGAAAGCAAACTACCTGAAGGAATGAAGGCCATAGATACTAAATGGATCTTTAGAACAAAACAAGATGGAACAAAGAAAGCTCGGCTGGTTGCTTAAGGTTTTCAGCAAGCTACCACAGATAATAACTACTCTCCAGTAGCCAAAATGTCTACTATAAGGTTAATGATAAGTTTAGCTCTTGAAAGTAATTCCAAGTTAATACAATTAGATGTACCAACTGCATTTCTCAATGGAATACTAGAAAAGGAAACCTATATTAAATGTCCTAAAGGATTACAGATAGCTCCAAATAAAGTATTAAAATTAAGAAAATCACTTTATGGTTTGAAAGAAGCGCCAAAATGCTGGAATTTAAGGTTTCACAGATTTGTTACTGAAAATGGATTTTCTCAATCGAAATATGATTCATGCTTGTACTGGAAGGAAAATACTTGGCTATTACTATATGTAGATGATATATTAGTACTAGAAAATGGAGACGATATAATATTAAAACTACAAAAGGAATTTAAGGTAAAGAATTTGGGAGATATAAGTAACTACTTAGGACTAGAAATAACAAGAAAAGGAGATGTAATGAAAATACGACAGACTAAGATGATAAAGAAGCTGTTGGAAACATTTGATATGGAGAATTGCAAAGGAAGTAAAACACCCATGGAAGTAGTGTCAGTGATATATCTACAGAAAACGTTATTGATGTACCTTATAAGGAGCTAATAGGTTCGCTGCTCTATATATCTACTAATACAAGACCTGATATAACGTATGCCGTGTCTTACCTCAGCAGATTTTTGGATAAACCGACAACTGAATTATGGAAGGCAGCAAAAAGAATTTTAAGATATCTAAAGGAAACAATGGAACAGGGGCTGCAATATCAACAAAGTAGATCACATTCATCAATATCACTAAAGGCTTACTCTGACGCTGACTGGGCTGCTGATAAAACTGATCGAAAGAGCACGAGTGGTTGTGCAATTTATCATAACAAAAATTTGATAATTTGGTTTTCTAGAAAACAAACTTGTACTGCCCTCTCAACAGCAGAAGCAGAATATATAGCAGGCGCACATGCAATGAGTGAGTTAGTACATGTTAAGGGCATTGTCTCTGAACTAAGACCAAAAGTTAACTTAGATTGTTCTTTACTTATTGATAACCAAAGTACTATTAAATTAATTCAAAATCAAACTAACACTAAGGCTTCTAAGCATATAGCTATAAAGTACCACTATATAAAAGATTTAGTCAATAAGAAAATTGTATCACTGTCTTATGTGTCTACAAACGAAAATATTTCAGATATCTTTACTAAGGCTCTACCTGTTGTAAAACATCAATATTTCACTGGAAAATTAAACTTGAGTTAAATTACAATTCTAAGGAAACCTTGTTGAAGTCATTTTGTTTTAACATTGTTATTATGAACATCAATGTTCATACACAATATGTATTGTATGGAAATAATCAATCTAGCAGTTAAAGTCACTGATCCCAAGATTTATTATCGTAGGGCTAGATACGATGTGTGTGTACATAATTAAGTTTTACTTTAATTACATTTATTGTGTTATGAGTTAGTTTTATATGTTTTATATTAGTTTCAACTGAAGCTAATTTAATGTTAGTTATGTTTGTTGTGTAACATTAACAGTTATTAGTTTCAAGACTTTCAAGTATTTAAGTGTTTTGTTTTAAGATATTGAGGTGATGTCTTATTTTTCTTTTCCCTGGCTTTGTTTTGTAAACTTTAAGCAATTAAGACATTATACCCATGTCTTCATTGAGGGGCTGTGTTGAGATATGTATAAGTACTTTTTGGTGGCTCGACCATAAGTTTTGGAGGTGTCTATTGTAAAAGGAAAAATTGGTGCTGTCAATAAAATGGACGTAACATAACTGGCTCTGCTTTTATTAAATCGTAAATTTTAATAACTGCGTCCCGTCACAGTGTGCTATAGCAGGCAGGCGTATTTTAGCGATGCGGCCCGCCCGGCACGCTGCTCAGAAAAACTTTGACGGGCCACAGCGTGCCGGGCCGGGCCACAGCGTGCCGGGAGCCGGGACGGGCCGCATCACAACACAAAATGCGTAATTAATAGTGACGGGCCGGCCCGGCACGCTGCAGCCCGTCGAAATCTGCACCCTTCTTTAGAGATATTCTTTCTAATTTGTGTCCAGCCAGGGCCATAAAATAATTTAAAAAAACATTTGGTTAGGTAGTAGTAGTCAGGGGGGCGAAACTTCATTGTAGATAACCCAATGTATGAAGTTACTCTTATGGAAAAAAAAATGGCGACATACATGGCGGATGCTGTAATCTTTCTTCCTCATCATACTTTCTCTGTCTTAACGCTTTGACAGTTTGTAGATTTTGGAGGGAAAGAACTATCACTTTATCCGCGTTGTATTTAATTTCCAAGACTTAGGTTTTTTCGAGAATTTGTGCATTATATTGGTGGATTATTATTCGCAGAGTTTGTGAACAAGCGTGAGTGTTGAGAAGTGGTGCAATGTCGATAACGTGTCTTTTATTTTTGTCACCACCCAAGTTATAGCTAGGTGAAGTTTTTCCACCGCTTCACTTAGCCATCTGACTGACTAGACTACGGACTTGACTTTTTGACTTGAATTGACTAAAGTAGGACTGAAAAAGATTAATATTCACTACGTTTAAGAGACGGGACTTCCATACAACGAAAATGAATGAAGTTTGAAATTCAAACTTTGCATCCCATTTCATGGCCAATTTTAAAAAAACCCCCTGGTAGTATACAGTAGTCAGTAGTATTGATGTTCGGGGGGCGAAACTTAATAGTAGATAATCCAATGTATGGAGTTTGCAGTTACCACTAGGGGAAAAAAAATGGCGACAAACATGGCGGGTGCTGTCATCTTTCTTATCATTCTATTCTATTTTTTTTTGGTTATGGCTCCATCGTTTAGCCAAACGATGATTTTGCCAATGTCAAGGTTGAGAAAGACACAGTGATCGAGTTGAAATATATACTCATGAGACTGTTGATCGGTTGTTGGGAGCTCTGTAACCTAAAACAACACAAACATATGTTAATGGTTATTGGGTTAGTAGACTATTTACTACAAACAGACACACACAGTAACATAGACATTTTTTCGGTATGAAGAATTTATACACTGATAGGAAAGGAAATAGGGTATGGATCACCAAGGATATATAGATAATATAAATGTTATAAATAAATATTATTGTTATTAATAAATTTTGCAAAGATATTAACAAACCTGGAAAAAACTAAAGTTAACAAAAAAGATATATTGACAGGACGTGGAATATTTGGGGGTAGTAAGTCGTAAAGAGACACTGACAACTTGGGGCATTCAAAGAAAATATGTTCAGGAGTACCCTCATCCAAGCCGCACTCACAGAGAGAACTGTCTCTAATTCTAATTTTAGCTAAAAATACCGGAGAACAAAAATGGCCTAAACGAAGACGAATTATGACAGAAGTTGGAAATTTGGGGAGGTTACGATATTTGTGAAACCAAGGATTGATGGGAATATTTGGTTGGATTTTGGAATAGTGTTTCGCCTTACATACACAATTATTTCTCCACAGTTTATCCCATTCTGTTCTGAGGGAGGATTGAGCTGTCAGTTTCAGATCTCGGGGATGGCAGTAATAATATTTGTCAGAACCCATATGTATTGCTTCCTTGGCGAATCTATCCGCTGTCTCGTTTCCAGATATTCCAGCATGACCTGGAATCCAGGCTAACGTAACATTAATGCCTGCAAGATGACATCTATAAAGAACTTCTCTAGTCATAATTGAAATAGGGAAATTTTCTCTGGCATGAAGAGGAAGTTTAACTATATCTTGGAGATTACTCTTGCAGTCAGATAAAATAAGAGTTTTATTTAATTGGTGGGACTCTACATATGTTACCGCTTCTAGTAGGGCAATAGCTTCTCCGGAAAATACAGAAGTTTGAGGAGGACATTTAAAATTCAACAAGATTTTGTATTTGGGAATCCAAACGGCAACACCAACGTTACCTTCAGCTGATATCTTGGATGCATCCGTAAAAATCAAAAGCCAGTCTGACCACTCATTATCCACTAATTCATTGAACTGTTTATTAGCATCAAGAGTTTGTTTGTTTACACCCATATCTAAAATCACCTGGGGTTGGAAAACAAGAGCAGAATAATTTACATGGAATAATATGTTTCCATCAAACCTCTGCACAGGACAAGTCAAGGCCTTGTATTTCTGGAAACTATTAACAAGAGGCGGGGGAGATTTATGAGTCCAATATGAAGAAGTTGGGAGGGATTGTGAAATTGAATTTAGAATATTTGGAAGTGGGTGGGTAGAATTTTGAATTGTTTTGAAAAGAAATCGGTCAGCAAGGAATTGTCTTCGAAGGAGAAGAGGTGGTTCCAAGCATTCAGCCTGAAGAGCTAGAATAGGGGAAGACTTCATAGCTCCTGTAATAGTGCGTAAGCATTTCGCCTGGATTCTATCTAGTTTAGCAAGTGCTATCTTACTGCATGGTTCTAACAAAAAACACCCATAATCAAAATGACTACGTATTATAGCCTTGTATAGCAAAAGTTGGCTGTAGGGATGTGAACCCCAACGAACGCCTGAGACCGCTCTAAGAACATTGGCGCCTTTTTCAGCTTTATTAGATACATAGTTTAAGTGATGAACGCCAGTCAATTTAGAGTCGAGATATACTCCCAGAAATTTAATTTTTTCCTCAATGGCTATAGGGCTATCATTTACACACAACCTAATCTGCGGAATAGATCTTTTGCGGGTAAATACTACCGCAGAGCATTTATTGATTGACAATGTCAATCCATGTCTGTCAAGCCAGTCATTTAGATAAAATAAAGCAGAGTTAAGTCGAGCAGTTAATTCTTCAAAATTTTGTGATCGGGCATAAATGGCTATATCATCCGCATATTGCAGGGTATCACAGAAGCTATTTATCGTAAGATCTAGATCATAGGTGTATAGATTGTACAAGATAGGGCTGAGGACTGAACCTTGAGGCAAGCCCTTCCAGATATTACGCGGAGAAAGGAGTGAGCCATTAATACGGACTTGAATAGAACGGCGCATGAAAATATTGCATATGACATTAACAAGCCTCACTGGAATGTTCAGATGTAGCAGTTTTTGCCTGAGCACCGGAAGCAGGACATTGTCATAAGCAGAGGAAATGTCTAAAAAGACTCCAACAACATTTTCATTATTAGAGAAGGCTAGTCTGATCGACGAACAGAGAATACTGAGGCTATCCATGGTGCCCTTGCCACGGCGGAAACCAAATTGTGTGTTGGACAGTAAGTTTCTGTTCTCAATTATCCATTCAAGACGATTTTTTATTAGATGCTCCATGATTTTAACAAGAACTGAACTAAGAGCAATTGGTCTGTATGATGCGGGGTCTGAAGGATCCTTGCCAGGTTTAAGAATTGGCACAATTATTTGGGTTTTCCATGATTCAGGAATGTTTCCAGATAGAAAGATAGAATTAAGGATATTTAAAAGATAGCGTTTGGTAGACAAAGATGCATTACAGATAAAGGAGTATGGAATACCATCAACACCAGGAGCAGAGTCTTTTAGGTGGTCGAGTGCACTGCAGAGTTCAGCAAAAGAGAACTCATCATTCATTGAGTCAGAAGATGATGAAGTTTGAGGATAAGAAATAGGAAAACAGTCAAAGTTTGGAGCAGAGGGAGGGGCTAACTTGTCCATGAACTGTTCCAACCATGGAGATGAGTCATTCGAGGAGGTATTATTTTCGGTAAGACTTCTACGAAACAACTTTATTTTTTTCCAAATAATAGAAGGGTGAGTCCTCGGAGAGAGAGACTCACAGAATTTGTTCCAACCAAGCTTCTTCTTTTTAGATAAAAGTCTCCTTGTGCGAGCACAGGTTTTTTTATAATTGATATAGTTGCTCATGTTAAGGTCTGATAGATATAGGTTTTCTGCCTCCTTGCGCTCATTGACACTGGTTGTACACTCATGGTCCCACCAAGGGGGAGAAGGGATCAGCTTTTTGCTAGGTTTTTTAGTTGGGATGGATTTATCAGCTGCAGACTGAACACAGGAAATAAATTGATCATACATATCGAAGCCATTGAAGCTGTTTATTTCTGGGAGATTACTTATCTCTTCATCCAGGATCCTAGCATAATTGGACCAGTCAGCCTGTTGTGTACGATACTTTAACAGTGGAGGAACTGGTGGAGAGGGTCTGAAAGAAGAATATAAGTAAGTGACAATAGGAAGATGATCACTGCCATATGCATTAGGAAGAACAGACCATGACAAAGTGGGAGCAATAGAAGGGGATGCTAAGGTCAAGTCAGGAATGCTTACATTCTGAGTCGGAGATGTTCTCCGAGTTGCTGATCCATCGTTGATAATGCAAAGATCCTGAGTATCAAGAATATCAAGTAGGAAGAATGAAGCAGGGTCGTCACAGTGGGAGCCCCACAATGTGTTTTTACAGTTGAAATCCCCAAGGATTATTAAAGGTCTAGGAAGATTTGTAATTATGTTATTTAATTCGGAGAGGACTTGGGAGTTCGGGTAAGGTATATAGACAGAGACTAGCGATAAACCAATACAAGAAGCAGCTACCACATGAAGATGAGGGCTATGGGGAGGGATGGGTATTTGGGAATAGACAAAAGAGTTTGAGATTAGGAGAGCACAACCTGCATACCCGTCATCCCTGTCATCCCGAAGACAGGCATACCCAGACACATGAAAACATGCCCCCGGGCTCAACCATGTCTCCGAGATAGCAGCCACGACGGGTTTGAACTGGTTGAGAAGAGAGATGAGTTCATATTTTTTATTGCGGACGCTTTTACAATTCCATTGCAGAAGGGTTTGGTCCATTATTGGATATTAAAGTTTTTAAGAATTGCTGTAAAATAGTATTGACATTGGGCGGTACGGAATCAGAGAATTTGGAAATAATGTTCACTAAGGAACAGACTAATAATTCAATTAAGTTATCATTTGGAGTGAGCTTAGGAGTGGGACTAGGAGGGGAATCTGAAAGGCCACAACCATTTGGTTGAGTAGATTTTGGAGTATATATTATTGAGTTATGGGCCTCTAGATCATAACTTTTGCCAAGAGAAGGGGAAGGTCTGGGAGATTTAAACAAAGTTTTTTTGTATGATTTTTTCTCTGGAGTATAGTAAGAGACAAATTGAGGAAGCTGTGAATTTGAGGGGGACAGAAGGGGTTGGGACGAGGATGCCACATCTGCATATGAAGTTTTAGTAGGTGGGAATCTTTTGGCTGCTTCAGTGTAAGATATATTTTCTTGAGACATAATAATTTTTATTGATTTCTGTCTCTGATGCTCCGGGCATTTGGGGTCTGTTGCACAATGCAAACCATTGCAAAGGAAACATGATGAGCTTTCTAGTGAACAGTCATCTCCACAATGTTCCTGGCCACATTTATAGCAACGAGGTTTGGATCTACATTGTGATTTAACATGTCCAAATTTGCAACAATTGCGACATTGGATCGTAGGAAGTCGGTAGGTATCTACATCTAAAGCTGTGCTGTAACAGTAAATTTTTTCAGGCAAGGATTGACCGAGGAATGTGAGGACTACAGTTGTGGATGGCACCCACGAGACACCTGCATCACCCTTTTTTTTAATATTTAGCCTTCTAGCTCTAACAACAAGGCCACACCCACGAGGGGTTTGGATGCTATCGAGAAGATCTTCCAGTGACCATTCTGTTGGAATATTTCGAACGACACCCATGCGTGATACCAAAAATCTGGGAATGACAGCAGTTAATTTATTTTGTGATAACATTGGGTTTTGAACAAAATTGTTTGCATCTCTGGCAGTTTTAAAAGCAACAGAAATTCTGCTGCGACTTACTGGGAGAATACCTCCTTCACTTATGCCACATATGTTTGCCTTGTGAATCATTTGGGCAAATTTAAGTACCCTAATTGATAAACCCGCTACATTGTCAGGTTCTGTACGGCTTACATGGACAATAAACGGACCTGGATCAGAGTCAGAGTATTGGAAGTTGGCGTTTTCCTCGTATCCCGGTCTGATAAAAACAGACTGGATAGAGTCAGATGGCGTATTCGATTTTTTGGCATCGATAGATATACTATCTTCAGCCGGACGTTTTTTTGGTTTTGGCTGAGATGTGCTAGGGCTTTGGAGCATTTCAGGATCAGACGGAGGAGGGTAACCTCCCCCGTCTGGGGGATCCGTGTCCATTGTTAAATGGACACGATAGGGGTCTAATAAATATTTGCAACTTACCTTAAAACCACCACCAAGACAATACGAACAAACAAAATTGGGGAAACAGAGTCAATATGATAGAAAGTCGCGATTTTATCCTATACACGTGTGATTAACAACACAGTGACGGGCAAAAAAAAAAAATTCTTATCATACTTTTTCTTTCTTTACGCTTTGACAGTTTGTCAGATTTTGGAGGGAAAGAACTCACTTTATTCGCGCTGTATTTAATTTCCAAAACTTAGGTTTTTTCGAGAATTTGTGCATAATATTGGTGTATTATTATTCGCAAAGGGTTTGTGAACAAGCGTGAGTGTTGGGAAGTGGTGCAGTGTCGATAATGTGACTTTTATCTTTGTCACCAAAATTTCCAAGTAATAGCTAGGTGAAGTTTTTCCACCGCTTCACTTAGCCATCTGACTCTGACTAGACTACGGACTTGACTTTTTGACTTGAATTGAATAAAGAAGGACTGAAAAAGATTAATAAATTCAAGGAAGGCCTTAATGGACTAGTTTTTCTGGCGTAGTAGGTAGTGTAAGTACCTACACTTTTGATATTAGTATTGCATGGTTGGTAGCACCGACGTTTTTTTTTAAATTGTTTTAAGTTGGCCATTTAATGCGATGCAAAGTTTGAATTTCAAACCTTATTCATTTTCGTTGTATGGAAGTCCCGTCTCTTAAACGTAGTGATTACATACTCTTTGGTACTATTATATATTCTGTGGTTCTGTCTGTGCTGTTTGTCATTTTTATTTTAATTTTAATTTAAAATTTTCGATAAAGTTGCCGCTTATTTTCGTATACCTATTTTATTTTGTCTTTTGGGCAGTTAAATAGGAAACAGGGATAAATTTATACATTAATTGGTGAGCTTTTTAAGATAATGTTTTCATGCGAACTGATGTAGGTAGGTTGATACATTTCTTTTGAAACTGTTAATTATTTTTAATATTATATACACGTGCATACATTGTTATTATTTAACACTTGAAAATGAATTTAATTAACATAATATGAAGCTATCTACAAGGCCATCATCAATACCAGTATCTTTATTTGTTGGTAACTGGCTACATAGCTACCCTACAATTATTTTAATATATCACATTCATTCATATAACAAAATAAAACTAAGATAAAATTGATGTGACTTTGGTATCTTCTGCAGGTTTATTTTAAGCAACCTTACAATATTATTTATTTAAACCTTTATTGTACAAATTAGACATGGGTAACTTCGAACTAGAAGATTCAAATGAGGTGATTCATGAACAGGAGCCGATTCCCTTAATGAGTGAGAGCAATTCTTATCGACTCTCGTGAGTTATTAGATCCGCCTTGTATATCGCAGGTTACTTGGTTGCGGCCGGGTTTTGAAGCCTGTCATGTTGTGACTTGCCAATAGTCGTAAGCTGAAAATTGAAAATAAATACTAATGTATGAGTGAAGATGCAATAAAAATACTTATTAGTATTCGATTAACAGTCTTAAGCCTGTAAAATAGGTATGAAGGGAAATCAATTTATCATGCGTAGGAATCATTAGGAGGAGTCTGTACCAGATTTGTTTGAATTAAGATTCAGTAAGTTGACACGCCTCGAAGTTGAGACTACCCATGTCTAGTACAAATACTAAAGTAAAGCACAACCCGCTTATTGGCGCCGACTAGGAACAAAGTATAGAGATTGTCGGCGCCGACTTTCTGCGCGGACCGGTACAGATTGGCGTCAATAGCGTCGCTGACAGATAATCAAACCTATAAATTTAACAACATGTTTTTTTTCTGTGTGTCCTGGATTCTTGGCATTATTTAAAAACTTATGTAAATCAGTATGTATGTTAGTTTAGTAGTTTCTAAATGTAATTGTCTTCTTTTTCAGAACAATAAAATCAAGATGGTGATCCTCCTGACAGGCGAAAATCTTGGCAAAAGGCAGCAGGACTTAAACAAACAAGTCTCCGATGCAGTGGCTCGGAAGGCCGACTTTGAACAACTGTTAAACGAACCAAACTGTACTGATGTTGACATGCTGTTCAAGATTGATTTGGCATCCAAATACAAAAATGTCAAGTATATCCTTGAAATATTTAAAAGCGGTGACAGTTTGCACATTTCAAGAGCTCTTAAATGCACTTGGTTATACGATAATGATCATTCCGAATTCATCAACACAGACTATCTACATAACAACATATTTCCGTCCATGGCTCTGTGTATGAAGAGAAAATTTTTATACACTATATCCATGTATGTTAAGGACGAGCTCCGCAATGAAGGCTTTTACATGTACTGTTTAAATGTGAAATTGAAAAAAATTGCACTAAAATTTCTTATTTATACATCTGAACCTTTTAAACTGTATGTCATAAGTCAATCTTTTTGTAATGTTCTGCAACACCAAGAAGCAAGTTTTTATAAAAACTTTGTTGGAAATTCTTTCGTATTGGCGAAGGCTATTATGATAGAAGCTTCAGAGTATGTTAGGAGTAAAATTTTATATTATCTCAGGTATTTGATGTCAGTGTCAGAGAAACATTATTTAGATTTATTGGAAGAGTATGATCAAAGTGGTAAGCCTGTGGACAGATTTGGCTTAAGAATATCGAAACAAATATTAAAAAAACATAGAAGTAGGTATTTGAAACACCCTCTTATATATTTAGAGAGACTAAACAAAGAATTAGTTACCAAGTACATAAGTATAAATGATGCGAAGCAACTTGTTACGAATGCTTTTCCAGAAAATAGTATATCATTTTGGGAGTTCAATTTGTGCAATAGATATGATTTTCTTATAAATATAATAATAGCTGAAGATAGGTTTCTGTTTATAAAAAATGTATTCAGTGAAAAATATCCGAATGATAGTTTTGAAATGGATAAAAGATTTTTCGATTTAAATTACCATGAGCTAATGACCATTGACGAAAAAGAGAAATGGGCTTTGCAGCATATAGAAAGCGGGTCCGAAATACAAGGCGTCGGTCTTAATTACAGGTGGTTCAGATACGTCAAGTTCGAGAAAGCATTTCCACTAATAAAGTTGTGCATTTCGAAAACGCCAGATTTGAGAAATCGACGTGATATTATTGACATTCTGATTAAGACTGTGAGAAATAAAACCGACATGCAGACTTTGCTCAAGTACTATTACAACCGTCATATAAATGAAGCATGTCATATTAAGGAGATGTTTATAAGAACTATAATTCATGAACACAATGTGTTTGAACTCGACAATGATTGCTGGGCAGTCTTTAATAAAATTTTGCACAGTATAAACGTGTATAAAACTACTGAAAGATGTACTAATACCCTCATAATGTATATGGTAATAATGTATCACATAATTCAAAAAATAAATCTTCCTGAATCTTTGAGATATTATATTTTGGGGCGTAATATGCCTTGGCGATCTGATAAGGAAATATTATATGAAAAAATTGGCAAAGAAATTCAAGAAGAAGTTTACGAGTTCATTGCTAATGTTTATATTGATGAGATTACAAAACTGTCTACCGAAACACAAAATGATGAAATTGTAGAAACATATATTGAACGATATATTTCTTTCTTAGAACGTCATGAAAAGAATTCCAATGATTGTTCACCTATTATTACGAAAATTGTTACCAAGAAATGGAATATTTTTGAAAATAATTCATTTTTTAGAAAGAAAGAAAAGATTTTAACAGACGCTTTTTTGATACGACTGTTAAAGAAAGATATGAAAGATGTCGTTGAAAAGATTCCAGAAATAAAAGATAGTATAATTGAAAATTCTCCAAAAGTTAATAGTTTCTTGAGTAAGTTAAAAATTTATTTTAGGAATGATTTGGCTAAATCTTATTTGTTGTTTTTATTTGAATTATTAAAAAAACCAGAGCTAAAAACAAAGAGGGCCATTTGTAATGTGGTTTATGGTATCTTTCAGTTAGCAGACGAAGTAATTAAGATAAATTTTATGAAAATTCATGCGCCTAAAGAAGCAAAGATAAACTTCGATGAAATTGATAATGTTCTCTTAGGTATACAAGAGAGTATTTGCAAGTGTGTCTCCTTCTCCCGCCCTCCCATCCCCCTCCCTGATGTTCTAAGGTATATAAAAGGCGATTATCTTAAATTTTGCTTGCCGTTGTTCCAATCATATCGAGCCAAGCTTCCTCAACCATTGCTCCATGAATTTGCTATTGCATTATTAGAATCTCCAGTATCCATTCAAAAACACGCATTGAGTCTAGTTTTCGATTGCTTTTGTTTGGAAGATTTAAAAAAAACCGTAAGCGATAGTTGGGAAAGAACAACGAACGTCTCCCTAAGGTTTGTGTTATACAAAGCTATATTTTACAAAGTTTGCTATGAGGAAGATGCTGTACAACTCGAATTATTTGAAATTTTAATAAGTTTCACTAAGGAGCTACACGAAGATGACCACGTTGAAATATTTGAACACTATGTGACTGCGAATAAGTTACCACATCACCTTCTCGGGGTATACAATAAAACTAGTTGGCGAACAGTCAACACGTTTCCAGATAGTAGTGAAAATTACCGTCTTAAAAGGAGGGTCATAGAGAATATGTCTATTTATATATCTATCATGGAGGCAGAGTTCGTAAGAGAAATTGTTGATGAACATGTGTTAAATATGATAGTTAAAAACAATATGAAACCTCATTACGGTAATGATGAATTAGATGCGTTGAATTCAGCAAAATGGACGCTTGTGGTTACTTATTTTATTTACTTTTCCAGTGATATCCATATTCTTTATAAAAGTATCGACTTGGTAAAATTGATTTTGAGCAAGTGTATAGAAATGTGGGAAACTACCCATGATGATATATACACGTATCGTCAGTTTTACTGGAAGTTTTTAGATGACCTTATAAAATCATGCCCGCAAAAATGTTGCGCAGATTCATTACCTATATTTGAAAGTATCTTAACGCTTCTCAATGAAAATTTCTCTCTAAAACAAAGTTACAACATTGTATGGGCGTTACATCTAACTATACTGAGGAGAAAAGCGAAACTTGAAATCAAGGCCAACTATGAATGTAATACGAATCCAGACTTGTTAAAATTAATAAAGATAGCAATGCACGATTATGGTAAAAAAGTGGGAAAACTAATCAAAGCAAGTGTAGAGAAAACTGCTTATTTCAATTCAGCGAATAACATCATTGCTGCTATGGTAAAAGCAAATATTGATAATATAATGAACGTTAATATTGAAAATGTTAACGCAAGATATTTATATGAAGGTTTGAAAAATCGTTATGTCTTTGCGGCTCAAGGTCTTAGTGAAACTTACACGAAAGAGACTTATTTGATAGCTCTTTATATACTTCCAACGGATGCGGGTGATGTGGATTTTATGCGATTATTGGAAAAGATTGAACACTTTCCAAGCGAAGAAGTTCAATATTGTTGGTACGATAAATTTATTCACAACGATTTTAAACGACGGCGATTATAAAGTTCCACTGATGGTGCGGGTCAATGGTGCATTCGGTACGACGGGAAACATTCTAGTTACAGCCTGGCCAATACTCAATGCTATAATAATAAAACCTGCGACACGGATATTCATTTATTTATTGTATAAGTATACCCAATGAACGCTGAGCGTCGCCACTTTTTTAGTTACCGGAATTTTTGTTGGTGCGTTTTTGGATATATGATTGTGATACGTAATTTAAGTCAAACTTAGGTATGTAAGTTCGTATAAAATTTACTTTTTTGTTTACATTGTTAGTATTGTTATCTAACAAATACTATTGGTCATGTTTTATTTATTATTTTTATAGATGTTTTTATACATTATACAGATTTTAAGTGTAGTTGGCTAGAAAAATATAACGCTTTATCTCGCTGCGAGAAATGTCATATTTATGTTATTCCACACTTAAACATAATTATATCTACACATACGAGTTCGGAGCCGTAATTCACCAAAGTTGTCTAGGTACCTAGGTGAAGCACGGGGACTTCTCTAAGGTCCTGTGCTGACGTTATTATCACTACACATATGTATTATATTTTCACTTTTCTGGTTTAAATATTCTTAACATTTCGTAAGATGCCACCACACTTATTGCCGCTAAATCTACTTCAGCCTGAGAAAACTAGATGTCCACCTTCTAATGGGTGACGTTGATGCCATACTGACTAGCTCCCCTCGGATGCCGCAAAGCGACGCCGGCCGACGAAGAAACGACCTTATTACCTTGATAGAAAGGTTCTTCTGACCGGCTGATGCAGATTCCGCGTCGAAGGGCACTTTGCCCTAACATCTTCAAGCGTAGCAACATTTACTTAAAAAATAATTTTCGTCTTGCAGTCTTGTTGAAATATGTAATCATGACGTGAAGTGCTGTGTCTAGTATTAATTAGTATTAAACAAATTCTATATTTACCGAAACAACTCACGTGCCTTATTTTATATACGTTGTCTTTTTTAAGCATTTTTTTAATAAAAATAAAGTTTTATTCAAGTTAAAATTGTTTTAAAATTCTTATCTCCGTCCGTTTGATTTTAAATATCAACAAAATGACAATGCCATTACCGAAACATAACAAACAAGATGTTGTTTATATACGTATACCCAGCAGGATCTTGCGCATTTTTGAATGGACAGTTATGTATTTCTGATTTTTATCCATAACATTTAGTACCCCTCGAATAGTCTAACAAATTGGTACCTCAATGGTTACAGATAAAACTTTAAATATTTTCCAGCAGGACCCTCTTCAGTTTGCACGTTTTTAGACACGTAGTATATTATGGCCGCAAAGGGGGGTAGTTAAAAAGTCTGATATCTAGGATAGATTACTAAACTCGACCCATCATTATGAATAACGATGATCTATCCGTAGTTAGCCAAAAGTATAAAGAACTGGTAGCAGATCAATATACCATCGGCGAGACAAAAGCTCATACATTGACATCAACTGAAGAGTATAGAGGATCGAGCAGTAAGAAGAGCATGTGGAAAGGATGGCGACGCCTCCGTCTCGGATATCGCTGGATTGACCAAGGAACGTTAATTCATTTGGCAAGAGATGGTGCAGGACAGATGCCAAGACTTATTGGGATCACTGCGCCCAACTGCTCGTGGTAAACCTACTTTGTTCACCTGGGTGAACCAGGAGTAGATATTTCTACCCGTGGTACACCTATTGTGAGTTGGGTGTACCTTGAGGGTAGTTTTTTCTTTCGATGGTCCACCTCTTATTTCATTCTGTAAACAACTTAGTCTCGTTAGGTACGTGTTTTTTCAAAAGGAAGTGTAGCCGCAAAGGATCTTTAAGAAAAGATGTCATATAGAAATGAAACAACAAAATAGTTTTGCGAACTTAACTTTTATCTACTCAAATGCAACGTTTATCAATACTTCGTATAAAAAATAATTACCTAACAACAAATATCCATATGCTAGCTGCTGGAGTAAGCTTTACAAACACTATTATTTTTAACATAACTGCATTGTTCTTTTTAAAACTATAAATAATATTGACGGCTTAAACAACGCATTTTGTACGAGTTAAAATTTTAAAAATGAAGTTAGGACTTGCCATGGGTTTAGTTTTGCGTAGGTTCATACGCCCAGTTTTAATGTTCAATACTACATTCCAACTAATCCCATACAAAGAATTTGTGTATCAAGCTTCACATTGATTTCTCTCGACGAATATAACAATCTATTTCGACATATATCTAAACATAATATACATGTTGTAGAAGTTTTGTAAAGGTAAAATCAAGAATTTGTACAATACCCACAGGCTATATTTGAAAGACTTAAGCCCATTAACGTATATAATACGTCCATGTAATATAGCATGTTAAATCTACCCGAAATTTACCAAGAATTAAGAAAGACAAATGATATTTTAATCAACACACTATATTAACGCCATCTAGCAGGTGGAATTGGCCAAAAGTACTGCTTGGTAATCACGTTCAACTCTCTTTGCTCCATACTAAACGGAATGTAAAAAATTATGATATTATGAGTAGTAATTGACGCCGTTCCTATGTGTGTTTTTATTTGAGCAAGTATGAGTTGAATAGTAACTGAAATAATTTTTTAGTTCGTATTTCAGGAGGAAATCTATTCGCTGAAACAGAGATAAACTAGTCAATACTGTGGATCAAAATTAACATGATAAATACATTTATATTGTTATTACAAAAATGAGAAAAAAAAGCAACTCAGGGCTTTTATAAACACTATAGCGATGTTTCCTGTACTGTAGTGTGCAAGAAAGTGTACTTTAAATGTTTCTCTGTGGTCCATTTTTCAACGAGGCCAATAAATTGGTCAAACATTTTTCTGTTTTCTCTGTACTGAATCTACTTATTCAGCGATGGGTAGGTGGAATTTAAAACGAGAATATTCTACGTGAATTGAAACTAACGCCTGAGCTGCACTCGGCAGAGCAGAGTCGCATATAATCTCTACCCCATGGATGTACAGTCGATCTTAAGTAAGGTAGGTACCCCGACTGTACCAAGCTTCCGCGAACCATCAGATAATTAAAAAAATAACGGCAAAACTGGTGCTTTCGCGCCTGAATAAACAATAAGAGTAAAAGCTCACGTTAAACCAATAAAAAGTATTCTTATAATAGGTAGATACACGTTAACTAGCTGCCTCGGGATCAGGGGGTAATTAAGTATCCTAACCTAAGTATATAACAAAAGAATATCGTCTTTGGAATAAAAACACCTCGGATTTAAACATTTGACAGACCTAGAGGCCAATTATTGCGGCGATTCAAAAACGATTAAGTAAGCGAGATGACAATACATAATGTAAGGCACATTATGTATTGCGCTATTTCGCTTACTCGTTTTTCGATTGCAAATAGCCTTCCGACATGATTTTTATTGTTCTGCATAAGTTTTTTTGTTAATTTGTTTTATAAGCAGATTAAAAAAAAAATATGCTTATGAAGTGCCTTATTTCAAAGACAATATCATTGAAACAAAGGTGGCAGAACCATTAAAATGAATGGAAGACTTCAGTAAAAGAAAAAAATCCATTTGATGATATTTTTGCAATAAGATATAAAATGGAAGCTCATTCATAATTTGCCACTACTACATTAGAATACATCTACATATTCAATAATTTCTTCAATTTTTAGATTATAATTATATGATTTCCAATATATCATTTATGCACCACTATATATTTCTGGTGTTTTTTTTTTTTTCGCTCAAACGTGTCGAAAGGGTAAATCTATAAAGGGCTTAGTTAAGTAACATCTACATCTACAGAAAAATTATACTGCTTTTTATTTCTAATTCTGCCACCTTCATTCCAATTAAATACTAACTGCTCTATACAGACGAAGGAAGTGATATTTTAGAAATATTAGTGAGATATTTAAACTACCTACTTTATACATGATTGTGTGAGAAAAACAATTCAACATCTTGTAACAAGTTTCTAGTCGGGATTATTAAAGGAAACCCTATTTGCTAAACTATCTCAAAGTTGAACTCAATGTAATCTCTTTCTCTTCTTAATAATTGATTAGAGCAAAAATGCGTGGAATAAACGAAAACAGCAAATCTTTTTATTAGTATTTTGTAGCCTTAAATAAATGATTAATTATTATTTAAATTCTCTTTAAATATTCTTGAGTTTTCAACACAGTACGAGTTAATCTACAATATCAGTATAGGCCCGGATTATTATACAATAAAATATCCTCATATGTTTCTCAGCATAAAAAGTTTCTTAATAAAAAAGATATGAGATATAAAAAATCAAAGCCTTATTTTTAACATCAACATAATTCGATATTTTTAAATATTATATTAAACAAACAAACGGCACTAAAACATCAACTCGGAAATTATTGTCATACGATTGCTTTAGTAATTATTTAAGCTTTGAAAATTGCGAATCAACAGTTGCATATGGAAAAGTAAATCGTCAACATTAAAAAGTCCATCGAAATTGTAAAAAATGCTAAAAAAATCGATCTCTCCAACGTACGACGGTATCCGTTTCTTTTCTCTTTCGCACTTATCACATTACGAATATCGCTGTCCTTATCTCGCAATACATTTGTACTTAAAAGAATGTTTATTATTTAATTAACAATTTTGTTTGTGCCTTCATTTATAGCATACATTTTAAGAACTGGATTTTGAGTAATATTGATTGGTTTTAATAAATATCTATTTTTATACTGAGAAACATTAGTTTCTCAAGTAACCGAAACTTCAACAAAGCTTGAATAAATTTTGCTGTCTCCATAAATGAAGACACATTTTGATAAACAATAAGATTGCATGATAACTTTCTAACTAATGTTGGTACTGATACATTTCAACTACAGACAACTGCAATAAAATGAATACAGATGCTAGTTTACTCTATGGTCTAAAACTGTATATATATCCGTTGCTCCACAGTCATTACAGTTAGCTGAAAAAAATATGAACACAACACAAACTTAAAAAATATCAGATTGTCCATATCAAAACATCTTCATTCATTTTCATAGACAGCGAATTTTCATTTAATTAAGTAAACGCTGTCAAAATTAAGAAAATCATGTCAATATTTATATTTTCTTCAGCTGTGCCAATAACTTTGCTACAAATCTTGATTTGAAATAAGTAGCAACTACCTCGATCAACCTCATAAAAGAGATTAATTCATTCCTTCATATAGTGGGTTTTAAGGTCTTCTAAATTGCTTAACATGTAAGGATTGGGTACATTTTTACAACGTATGTTAACAATTATTTTTTAATACGTCATAATAAAGCTAATGTTTGCGTGTAGTGTACTTATTGCGCAGTAACAAGGTATACATTCCTAGATGTTTGCCCCTGCAAGTGTGTAATAATAAATGCATAATATTAGACCTTTTGGGTCTTGTCATCCACAACGCGAACTTTAAATTTGTACTCTATGTATTAAGACATAAAGGTGATATTTACTAAATTACAATTTAACATGCATTCGATGACATTCTCCACGTAATATCGTGCCAAATTAATACATTTATTTTAACACCAATATTCGTGCCTAGATTTTGTATTTAGTTAGTTGATCTCAATCACATCATTTATTCAATGAACATGGAAAAAGTATTAACTTAACATCTTTATTCTTTACGGGGAAAAATGAACCCCAGATTAATAACCCGAAAAGCCGCTTTTACCACAATTTACGTCTGTATTATAGAGTTTACGATCCGCATATTCGCGATTGACAATAAAATGCTAAACAAATATACGAAATTGCTTTTAACGATAAGGCCCTGCCAATTGCGCATTATATAAGATAGCCTAGACGAAAAAGCATTTGCAAAAAGACCGCCAACTGTACCTCTAATCAGACCATACTTCACAATGAATTTGCTATGGTGCATTTTTTTTTTTACTCGCATATACCTAGTTACCTGGATATCATAGTTACCTATTATATATTTTTTTGGATATGAAAAGGTCTTGCGTTGTAGCAATTCTACATCAATGCGTCTCAATCACAAAGCATTTATATATTACTAGCTTTCACCCGCATGAATTTCCCGCGGGAACAGTGATTTTTCCGGGATGAAAGGTACTCTATGTCCTTCTCAATACTCCTAGCTACGTGTATGCGAAATTTCAAGAAAATTGGTTCTGTAGATAGAGCGTGAAGAGGTAACAAACAAACAAATACACAAACTCACTTTCGCATTTATAATATTAGTTGGGATTATTTGCCCTCTACGTAGTTATCAATTAAGTAGACTAACAACATAGTCAAGGCACAAATATCGGCGTTGCTTCCCGTTAAACAACATTTTCAGTGACGGTGGAAACTTTACAGGTGTGCCCTAATGTGTGGATGTGTGTGTATGTGTCTATGGTCGCGGTTTGACGTCATCCACTTGTATTAGCTGCTCTATTGGTATTAGGGATAGCTCGCCGCCGAGCATCGGCGCGGGAGGTGCCTGCAAGCGTTTGTTTTGAATTACAATACAATACCTACATCTTACGTTGTTGTTTCACAAGTTTAGTCTAGTTATCCTATCCTTAAGGTGATACCTCGGTGAACACTAGCGCCACCATCATTTAAAAATCATTATTCACTGAAAACACAAGTTATCAAAAATCCGTGTTATGTAGTTAAGGTTTCGGATCTAAAGTTTATTTTAAACATATTAAATTATTAAAATATAGTTTCCTATAGTTACAAATTGCAATATTGCTTAAAACGGCCACTTTTTTTCTTAGCAGTTTTGCAATTTATAACTATAGGGGACTATAATTTAATATGATTAAAATAAACTTCAGATCCAGAAGCTTCATTACATAAAAGGGATTTTTGATAACTTGTGTTTTAGTAAATAATGATTTTTAAATAAAAAAATAAAAAACCGAGGTATCCTCTTAAGGTAGCCTGGAAGAGATTGCCACTAGCCATAAGGCCGCTTATTGTATATCTTGTCACAGACTGTAATCCATGTATGTATCCGTATACAAAATATGGAGCAAAAGCAGACTGCCGGCCATCTAAAGGAGATAATAAGAATTACTGTCTAGAATCTGTTTGGTTAGGATATAATGGAACATAAACACTAATTATGACAATAACGATAATACGAGCGAGACTGGCATCCTTTGGGCTATCCACACTATTGTAGAAGGAGAAATCAGTCTAAGTATAAGTAAAACTAGCTGTCTGGGTTTCCGCTCCTGTGGGAATTCAGGGATAACATATAGCTTATGTATTGTTCCAGGATTTAAGCAATCTCCGTAGCAAATTTCAGCCAAATCGGTTCAGCCGTTTTCCTGTGAAAGAGTAACAAACATCCATAGAAATTTTAGAGTTTATAATATACTAGCGACCCGCCCCGGCTTCGCATGGGTGGAATATTATGGGTTAAACAAAGTAGCTTTCTCTGTCCCTTTGTATGCTTAAATCTTTAAAACGACGCAACGGATTTTGATGCGGTTTTTTTTAATAGATATAATGATTCAAGAGGAAGGTTTTTATGGCCATGCGAAGCCGGGGCGGGTCGCTAGTGATAGAAATAAAGTGATGTTACCAAGTGCCCCTTGTCCGGCGTATGCGGCGTGGCCGCGTGTTTGTCTTGCGCGGCGTTGGCGGCTGCCTCTCTGGCCTTGCGCAGCCCGAGCGAGAACACCGCCACGGAGCGGACGCGCTTCACCAGCGCCGCCTTAGCGCGGGAACGACCTAAACACATATTCATACTCTTCCAATGTTTTTTGTTTTTTTTTTATTTGGTGTGGCTATTATCCTCAATATGGCAATCAAACTTATAGCTTATTTTTGCCAGTATCAAGTTTTATACATAAATGTTCTTCATTTTGTCGAGTCACAGAGTCAAGTCATGTCTAGTCAAGTTAGTCAAGGGCTAAGTGAAGCGGTGGAAGTTTCACTTAGCATTATCTTGGGAGATTTTGGTGACAAAGATTAAAGTCACTTATACATTGTACCACTTCCCAACACTCACGCTTGTTCACGAACACTTAGCGAATAATAATCCACCTTTATTATGCACAAATACTCGAAAAAACACAAATATTAGAAAATAAATACAATGACGATAACTGAGTGACTTTAACTTGGCGCCAAAACCCTTTCAATGTTACTTCTGTATCTGTCTTTTATACAAAGAAAAAATACATGTATATTAAACTAGCAACCCACCCCGGCTTCGCCCGTGGTATCTACAAAGCTTATGAACTACACACTAACAGTCAAAGTGAATGTAGCTTTCGAATGGTGAATTAATTTCTTTCCTCATTATAATATTAGTATAAATAAACCGAAAAATTAATAAATAAAAAGTCAAGTCAGTAAAACAATATCAATATATTGATTTCGAAGTTTAGTAAATTAAACAAACAAGCACTTTTGCTATTTATTTGCGAAAACATGTAAATGGTCTTTAGTATTATAAATAGCTTTATATTTAAATATATTAACTGTATATTTTCCCAATAAAAAAATAAAATAAAATATTTAAATAAAGATTTTAATATAAAGAATCTACGTACGCAATATACCTATACATTTCTCTTGCATTTGGCTTTGGCCCGTGCTATTATTTACTTCTTTCCTAGAAGAGAAAATATTGCCCACACTCACTGCCTTTGCTAGGGGCCGGCACAGCGGTTAAATCCGACTTCGACCCCACCGTTCTGACACTGCTTGATAATTGGACGATATTAAACCGATTTTCATACAAATTTAAACGCCCCCCATCACCCCCCACCTCTCTTTTATCGCCAAATTATGTGCCGGATATTATACAAGTATAATATTGTGTAATGTGTGTGCGCACTCACCCCCTTTGTCCTTGGGTTTGTCATCCTCGCTGGACGTGGGCGCGCTGTAGGCGCAGGCGGCAGTGTCCACCGTCAGCGCGGAGGGCACCGCGTTCAAATCCGGCTCAGACCCGCCCGCGCTCACGCTGCCTGATAACTCCTGGAATACGGTCATATTATATTTTAAACATTATATTTGATTGCATTTAAAAACCTAAAATTAAAATGATAAAATTGAATTTGGCGCCAAAATTCCCCGATTTATCACTATCACTATTAATTTGATTTAATTCCATAGGAAATATTTATTAAAAGTAAAAAAGTATAAAAATTAACCTAAAACTTCGACTAATATTTAAAGATTTTTTATACAAAAGAATACACGAAATCAAATTACATAGTATAAAACAAAGTCGCTTTCTCTGTCCCTATGTCCCTTTGAAACTACACAACGAATTTAGATGCGGTTTTTTTAAACAGATATAGTGATTCAAGAGGAAGGTTTTTATGCCCATGCGAAGCCGGAGCGGGTCGCTAGTTTTCTAATATACCCAAAGTCACTCCTCACAGTTTACTGTGAGGAGAGAGCTAGAATCCATTTAGGGCTGTAAAGCGTGCTAAACAGTTAAACATACATACTCTCGAACACATAACCTTTCTGGCGCGGTCGGATAAAAAGATTGACAGATACCAAATATAAACTATTAACAATTAAACATACATACTCTCGAAAACATAACCCTTCTGGCGCAGTCGGGTAAAATTTAAATTTAAAATTGTTTTTTTTTTTTTATAGTGTCTCACCTGTAAGGCGGGGTTGGGGCGGGCGCGCTGCGCGGGCTGCGGCAGGCAGTGCGCGGAGCGGTGCAGCGGCTCGGCGCGCAGCCCGCGCACGCCCAGCAGCGACAGCGGGGCGCCGGCGGCCGCTTCCTAGTTTACACACAGTACGGTGGGCTGGAGAGACCTGCAGATCTGACCCCACCCCCATGCCACAGGTATCACTATTAGAAGGGGGTCAGATCTCTCTGCAGCCCACTGTACAATCTGAATCTTTGAAATATAAGCTATAAATTGGGTGCATTACCATTCGAGTAATGTTATAAGTTTGAAAGTGAGTTTCTATTTTGTTCGTTTGTTACCTCTTCACGCTTTATCTACTGATCTTCTTGAAATTGCATATATAGTTAGCTTAAGAGTATTCAAGGATATCATCTGTGAAAAAAAAAAAACTATTCCTGGGGAATTACGTGAGCGCGCATAAAGTATACTGAGAAACGGGTACAATACGGTTATTTGGACCCGTTTCCTGGTAGAATATTGCCAGAAGCATAAACAAGTTTTATAGTACGAGAAACAGTATAATGAGAAACACGGGGCGTGTTGTCACCCTATGTTTCTCATGTTATCATATCACATACATCTTCTTAAAAATGGCACTACACAACATCTTTGTAAAAAAATTAAAAGCAAAAAGCGGAAATTTGATGAAATTGATATGTAATTTACCTTACGCCGGATTGGTTTTGTAGGACTGACATCCTGCAATAACTGGAGAGAGCCGGTAGTTACCGCCGGTTCGGTTATTGACGCAGCTTTAGGTCTGAAAACGTGAATATATTTATTTATTTCAAATAAGGAAATGTGAAGATAATAGTCAAAAAGGATATATCAAGAAATGATGTGTTAACTCTTCTAACAAAGTAGGCTCCACTAATCAAAACGAGTAAATATTTTGCTGTTATTATTCACGCATTAAGAATTCCGTGCCTAGTACGTACGTAGCTTGGATATAGTGGATATTGGAATAAAGTGTACAAATGGTGGACTAACGCCCGAATACTCAAACGGTCATATCGTTAACGCACGCACGCACGCGCGACAGCATGATACTTGAGTAGCTCTCAAAATTGAGTAGCGTTTGAGTATTCGGGCATTAATGCCATATTTATAAACGGTGTGCTATCTGTTTGATTTCCTGTTCTAGAATAATAATAATATTGCAATAATAAAGCATTAATTTCGAAAATAGAAAAGCCAGTATTCACAGAAGTTTAGTGCTGTAGAATAAAGGGTGGTTTAAAATTAATTCCAAACACATTTTTCTATACCTACATGATTTATTTATAAAAACAGTAGGTATTCGAATGTTATATCAAATCAAATCTTTATTGTTGAACATAGGTAAATGAGTTCTTTATACAATATATACCTAATACTTCTATATTTTTCTTGACATATCCTTTTCGACTAAGCATTATTTTAAGGAAATGAATAAGCCAGTATTCACAGGAGGTTAGTGCTGTAGAATAAAGGGTGGTTAGTCAAATTCGAATGACAAAAACAGAAATTACCTTAAAAGTTCCCTTAACGGTAAAATGTTAAAAACATACTGACGTGTAGTAGCTGAAAAGGGATTTTTAAAAGAAATACCTATCAAAATATACACTACATTAAATTACAAAAAAGAAAAATATATTAAAAATAAAATGATCAGCTTCACAAAAAATATTTGTATATCATATTTTCAATTATAAATAATAGTAATATTACAAAACAATGTCCATTTACTTTATGGATTCGCCGTTAGGCGAGACATTTTTCTTTTTCAAAGCGATTTTTTTCAACTCTTGTATGAAAAAACATTTTAAATTTTATTATTAAAAATTAAAGTTCTAATAATATTGCAAAGGAATGTCAATTTACTTCATCAATTCGCAGTGATTACGACTATAAGTATTTATGAATATAAGTAAATTTATTTTCATTTGTATATTTTTCTGTATACATAATTTTAAATTAATAAATAAATAAAAAAAGGTTAGGTAATGTTCATAATAACATGTAAGATCTATATATTTATATATATATATATATATATATATATAATAGAAAGTCGTGGTAGTTACACTATTTATAACTCAAGAACGGCTGAACTGATTTGACTGAAAATTGGTGGGGAGGTAGCTTAGAACCAGAAGAAAAACATATACCTTTCTATCCCGGGAAAAAGCACTGTTCCCGAGGGATATACATACGGGCGAAACCGCGGGCGAAAAGTAGTAAAAAAATGAAAGGCAAATAAAAACCTGCACAATTTGATAATAAGCTTTAATGCAATAAATCATAAGAAAATCAATATAAACAAAACATTAATACTGAGCTGACGGAATTGTATCGATTGTAAAAAATTATATTTTCAACTACACACCCATCCACATTATTTTACTTGTGCCAAATTAACTGAAAACAAAAAAATAAAAATAAATTAAAACTTAGCTTATGTATTGCTACATTGATACAGATATTTTCAATTTTAACATGCGAACACATCGTAAAAGTATTATTTTAATAACATAAGATGGATACATGATAAAAATATCCTATACAGAAAATAACTGCCTCTGTGGTCCAGTTGCTGAAGACGGTCGTGGGTTCGATTCCTAAGCATACTTCATTTGGACATTTCTAATTTGGTTAGAAAATTGCAGACATAAATCACTCGTCTGATAATAAAGATGATTCCGTGCTTCGGAAGGCACGTTAAGCCGTTGGTCCCGGCTGCCATCTGGTGGTCGTTAAAGGAACCACGTCAGAGGCCGAGAGGCGATTTCGAAGAACTCTAGACACTAGAGTGTGCGTGCATGGTCGATTGATTTGATACTGTAGCTCAAACGACATCAAATTTAGGAGACACAAAGCTGTAAATATACGACTGACCTGAAGGGCGGTATCTCCGGTATCTTGCCTATAAATAGCTTCTTCCCCTTGTCCTGCTGAGGTTTGGGGGTGGTGGGGGTGGAGTCGCGGGCCGGGCTGCGGATGTCGTCCTGACCCGGGGACGTCGACTGTAGGATTGTATTCAGTATATATTCATCAAAAATTTAAGCCTTCGGCAAAAATATCGTTTTTGTCAAGATTTCACTGTGTGCGGAGAGATACCAGTGATTTAAATGTGTGCCTCGAGCCGGCCTCAAAAATATACCTATATGATATGATATATATGGTGAACTCAAATCAACTGAAAACATTTTAAGGGCAGATTCGGACTACTAAACTGAACAACTTCTCTACATAGTATAAAACAAAGTCGCTTTCTCTGTCCTTATGTCCATTTGTATACTTAAATCTTTGTCTCTTTTTTTTTAAAGATAGTGTGATTCAAGAGGAAGGTTTTTATGCCCATGCGAAGCCGGGGCGGGTCTCTAGTTTCCAAATAAACTTATATCGAAATATGATAATAAAAATGACCTCCCAAACAAATTGAGAATCAGCTGATCTGTTTAAGTATGGAGAGTGAAAAAAATAATTTCATATTTTGACAAGTTTATTTGGAAAAGTTGTTCAGTATAGTGGTCTGAATCTACCCTTCAAATATTTGCAGTTGATTTGAGTCCACCTTATATATGATGATCTTACCAAACCTAGGCTTGGTATCATTATCATAATGTAAGCGCTAGGCTAGTCCTTATTGATAAAGTTCCGTCTATTCCGATCTTTATAATAATCTCACGCGGTAAGATCACTATATTCAAATGCAAAGGAAATAAAATATATGAAATAACTTACCAACAGTGGCGCTTGTGAGTTCTTGATCGCCTCTCTCCTCTGGAACTCGACTTTAGCCATTTCCGTAGCGAGCCAGCCCGGGATTTCTGGTATGGCTATGCGGAGAGCCAGTATTATCACCAGAATCACGTGCTAGGGAAACAATAATGAATGAAATACGGATTGCTGTCAGTAAAAAATATATAGTAATTATCATTTTCTTATACCGTATATCGGTAGTATATCCTAACTAATATTATAAATGCGAAAGTTAGTTTCTTTGAGCTTTCACACTCTATCTACTGCACCAATCTTCCTGAAATTTCGCATACACATATATAAAGTATTGAGAAGAACATAGAATACTTTTCATCCCGGGAAAAAGCCCGTGGGAAATTCACGCAGGCTAAAGCTAATCTATTATAATACAGGGTGGCAGGGTAAACATCGTTATCATTAAAATAGTGGATAGATAACTACATAATAAAAATATCTGATCAAATAACAAAAAAATAATCTATTCACTGCATAGTATAAAACAAAGTCGCTTTTTCTGTCCCTATATCCCTATGTATGCTTAAATCTTTAAAACTACGCAACGGTATTTGAGGCGATTTATTTTAAAAGATAGTGATTTAAGAGGAAGGTATTTATGCCCATGCGAAGCTGGGGCGGGTCACTAGTTATTAATAAAACTAAGATGTTGTATTCCTACAAAAATCTTTAAAATGTATTCACCCTACTATTCTAATACGCGCGGCTGCTATATGCGGCGAGATCTATGTACCTATGCGTACTTATTATTTTGGTACGGTGTTGGTGTTTGTAATTTTCCGCGGACGTGGATTTTCTAAATTAATTTCCAAAAAAAATGTTGTTATTATTTTATACGTATTTTGAAGTCTACTCATGATACTGAATCTCCAGTAGCAAGGATAACGGTGTTTACGTGCCACCCTGTATATTGAATATATTGCATCACTTATCTATATACATAGGTATAATAAAAAAAATTGTCTGTCTGTATGTATGATCACGTTTATTTCAAAAAGTACTGAACAGATTTGCTTAAAACTTTCACCACTGTTTTGTTTTAACTCGGAAGAACATCTTAAGTTTGTTTCATCAAAAAAAAGTTATCGTCATTTGAATTAACTCAAGGCATGGTAAGGCCTGCAAATATATAGCAATTTCGAACGAATGCACCACATTGGATATTTTTATTGTTGGATAACATAATGACAAACTTTGTTTTTTTTTTAGTATTCAATGACCAGCGATTGACCACGATCCCACCTGATGGTAAGTGCAGATGTGGTCTAAGATAGAGCTCTCTAGTTCATTAATAGGCTATTAATGAACTAGAGAGCTCTTGTATTAGAGAAAAGGGGGATTCCTGGGTAATTCCTGCGGGAATTTCGAGAGCAATTGCCAAAATTTCTACGATAACGAAGTTCACGCGGCCGAAGTCGCGGGCTGGTATAGAGTTGTGTCACCTCCAGCGCCACCACGAGCAGCACGCCGGCGCCGGGCGAGGCGCGCGGCAGCAGGCGCTGCAGCGGGCCCGCCAGCCCTATCAGCGCACAGTTCACTACAACCGACACGCCCACCATGGCCTCCATCGCGTGCTGGGACGACACAACAATTACACTAATGTTATAAATGGGAAGGTGACATTGTTTGTTTTGCATTCACGCTCTATCTACTGATATCTTCCTGAAATTTCGCATATTTATAGTTAGATGTATTGAGAGGACATAACCTTTCATTATTCTTCATACTAATATTATAAATGGGAAAGTGAGTTTGTTTGTTATGCATTCACGCTCTATCAACTGAACCCATCTTCCTGAAATTTCGCATATACATAGAAGTATTGAGAAGGACATAGGGTACCTTTCATCCCGGAAAAAGCATTCCCGAGGGAAATCCACGCGGGCGGAACCGCGGGCGAAAGCTAGTAATACATGTATCGCCCAGGGACGGGTGACCGAGCTTCACTCATTTTATGCAGAACATCTTATTGCGTGAAAATATAAGTAAAATAAATTTTCCCGGATATGAAACCTAGGGGCCGGCGCACATATGGCGAAGCGTAGAGACGAGCAATTTTCCATTGTTATCGGTTTTGTTATCTTTGAAACAATATTCAAAATCGATTAGGACAATACTTAACTCTGAAGCGCATCAAAGCGACTACATCCGAAAGGTAGGTATTCAATTTTGAATATTATTTCAGAGACAACAAAGCCGATAATAGTTTGACAGTGAAAAATGCTCTGCGCTGCGCTTCGCCATATGTGCGCCGGGCCTAGCTAGATTATCTTTATGACTTTGTAAGAACTTATGTTTAAAATTTCAAATAAATCGTTCCAGGCGTTTTCGAAAACGCGAGTAAAAATAAATTTATACTATAAATATAAAATATTACTCTAAATTTACCAAAAAAATTGGTTGTCTGTAAAGTCGGTTTACGGACGGTAATTTGACGTGACAAAACGTCAAACATGACAGTAGTATAATGCACAGGAATGAAAGATAGATGCAGCACGAACCGAACTGAGCCGATCATGCCTCTCTCTCGCTTGCGGAATGCGACAATGAGCGTAACGCGCATTGCGCTACTAAGGGACGTGATATAAAAAAAAAATACAAAAAAAAAATCTTACCTGCCAGCTGCCAATCGAACTAACTCTCTCGCCAAAAGGTCGTTGTGCCACGTGACACAGTTTAAACGCGTCGGCTCTTATTTCAGCGGCGTTGTTCAGCAGCGCACAAAGCGCTGCTAAAGGAAACGCCGAGGAAAATAACACCACGTGACCCAGTTGTGTGAGCATCTCGAGGTATTCCGCAAACGTGCCATCGTACTGAAACAAATATTTTTATTTTCAGTATTGTTGAATAACCCAACTCAAAAGGGAATCTACAGACATTGTCTTCGTAAACGCAATTTTTGTGATTTATTAACCCATTGGGGCATTCATTAAAAAACAACTGAAAATAGCATAAGGTGGCCTAATGGTACGAGCAATCTCTTCCAGGCAACCGTTAAGACTATGAAAGGCTAAAAAACAGCTATGGATTTAAACTCAATAGGCAGTAAGAAAAAATTTAAAATGCTTTTCCCTGAGGCTAGAAAAAATATATAAAAATTTCACTCAGCGAAATAATTTTAAAACTTTACCGTATATGTATCCACACGATATAATGATGATAGGTTTAAAGAATTTATTTCTCAAAAGAATATACAATATTCACTTACCGAGAAACAATATCTAATATGTACATTACATTTTTCCGACGAGCATAACACTAATAATTTACTACACTAATGATGTCTTAAAGTTACCTTAAACAGCTGTGACTCCAACTCGGCCTGATGTATGACTTTTTGACCTACAAGCGGTTCGGAATCCCTCCTATCCTCCTTCTCGGCACTTCCATTGATAAGACTGTTTTCTGGCGGGTCGCCGGACGAGTCTGTCTTCTTTTCGAACAATTCTGTTAGTTGGGCTGAGGTTGGGACTGAAATAAAAGAATAGACGTGAGTTTTTCATCATACTTTACCTTCTTCATCATTTATTATACAGGTTGACTGGAAGAGATCCCTGTTAGGGATAAGTCCGCCTTTTGTTGTATTCTATGTTGTATCATCAATGTTCTTTCTGTACAATAAAGCTTTTACATACATACACATACATACATTCTTTTGAGCAAGTACAGTGATTAGTGTTAGCGCGGTGGGACGCCAAGAAGATTCTTGTGTTGTAGCGTACAGCTCGTGCGGGGTGGAGCACGTATTAAGATATTTTTTTCCTTACTTTTGCTGGGACTGAGTGCACCGAAGACGTCGACGCAAATCTTTGCAAGTCGCAGATTCTCAATCAGATAAGGCAACGCTGATTCCTTTAGGTTTCCAATGACTTGCCTTGTTATAAGTAATACGGCCAATTGCTGAAAATATTCAAGAAATTAATAAATGGTACTAAAAATACCTATCAAATATTGTTAACATAGAAATCCACTGCAGGTTTTGTTAATAGATGTGCTATAATTTTAATTTGATAGTTATTATCACACACGATACACGAAAGAAAAAGCAAAAAATCAATGAAAAAAAAAAACAAATTTTAGTCATAAACTACACATACAGGTCCTTGAGAGCAACATTTTTTACATTTAGATAACACGTGACAAAAATTAATTTAAACCCTGTAATTACGACATAAAATTCGATTTAAATTAAGATTATCTGGAGTAAAAATAGGTTTCTTACCTCTTTCAATTTATCCATATCCTGAAGATAGAACGCAATGTAGAACAAACTCATGAACGAGTTGACGAACTGAAACTGTAAACATACAGACGTGACAACAACTTTATAGTTACTTACAATATGTTGGTGATGAACCCCTACTTGACGTGAGTTTTTATGGAGTATGTTTTGCTGTAATGCGTGGTGCGTGCTTGTCATAATGCATTATAAAATTATTTATGTGGCGTTCAAAAGAAAGAAGCACTAAGCCGAAACATTACGACAGTATAGATCAAATGTATATTATAACATCCATTGAGGACAAGGAGCGCTTCTAATTTTAATGCAACATTTTCCAGAAAAAACCTTAAAAATATAAATGATAAAAATTTGAAAATCTTTATTTATATTGGTAATATTATATATATATTTTTAAGCTATTCAGGAAGTTCCGTAAAGAAAAAAAACCTAACACCCCCCTACCATGTACTCCGCCTACCATGTAGCTCGGGTGAACTTATTGCATAAGTTGATACTTATTTTTATTAATTTTTAATGTTCGTAGTTCGTAAGTATAAGTTGATAAAAAATGCTATGCAATAGCTTTACCGCGGCAGTCGAGTGCCACACGTTTTTTAATCTTTCTCTATTTCGGCTTAGTGCTTGCTCAATGTCCTGTCATACTGATATCGTAGAGCTTTGTTTATACAGTCTAAAACACAGAGTGAACCAATCATTTGTCCTAAATTCAGTGGTAGCTGTCTATTTGACGCTTTACATTCACTGTCAACACTAATGACATGACGTTAGATGAATGAATAAGAAAGCAAGCTTATTGTCATAATAGACCCAATTTTCACTTATCATCCGAGAGACGAAAATTAAGCACGCACAGGCAAAAAATGAAATGTTTTTAACTTTATATCCGTCACTGTATTTGATTCAATAAATTCTTAAGTGCCTTTTAATTTATTTTATTATTTATTAAAACTTTATTGTTCCATAAGTACAAAATACTTATACAATTGGCGGACTTAATGCTAAAAGCATTCTCTACCAGTCAACCATTGGGAGAAATAGAAAAACTGTGTGGCGCAAAAATGTTACAGGGGAAAATAGGTACATAAAAATAAACAAATTTACAACGATGGACATTTTGATACTTTTAACGAAGTCTTTTAGTCACTCTTAATCAGTTCATGGGGAAAACACACTTGCAAGGTTCAGTCTGCGTTTTAGGTTTCAATGGCGAATTAAATATAGTATTACTAAAAATATTAAATATTTTTTGCTACTGAAAAATTTTGTTTGTGAAAAAAATAAAATAAGTGATAGTAGTTATTTAGTCTGTAGCTTTAAATACAAAAATATAAGAACTATTTACATCATACCGTTGAATACGTTAGTATGACGTGCTAAAACATGCAAGCAAGAGTAGAAACGCGTGATTACTAGTCGCTTGTGCCTTATTAGTGACGTTTTTATCAAAAATTACGTTTTTATTTTCGACGTCCGTTCGTTAATCTATGGTAAGCAAAGCGTGATGGAAGCTCAGCTTAGCATGGCGATAATTTAGATCACTTTTTTATACAAACCAATGCTATTTTGACTATCAGATGGTTCTCATACTTGGTTTCGAGACGATAATTCTCTGTGGTTCAAAAAAATCGACGTTTCAGTGTTGCCATGTTTTATCAAAATTTATATTACGATGTCCAGTCCCGTTTGGTAAGCAGAAAAGAGAAATAATATGCACTATAGTAAATTATGACTACATTATAGTGTACACTACGGATCGTGGTACTATAACTATTTATTCTTTGCCAATTTAATCTATTTATATAAAACTTTTATGTCTAAGGAGACAGTATGTGCTAATCTATAAGAAAGGGAGATACAAGGAATAACAAACCATGTGCATGCATAAAATTTCAACGTTAGAATAATCAATTTTAATTTCACACTATTACAGAAATGGACACACGAAAAATCACAAATCTCAGAATTAAAGAAAACGTTGCAAAATGTGTTTTCGTAAGTTGCGATAGGACTATACATACATATCTTAAAGGCTGGCTACTCGTAGGGCATACATATAAAATATAGCGACATATTGCGATAGAAGAGGTTTTAAATAGAGTAGGAGAAAAGAGGAACATTTTAAAAGTAATTGAGAACAGACGAGGAAACATGTTGGGACACTTGATACGACACGATGATTTGATGAAGAACATCATAGAAGGAAAGATAGAAGGAAGAAGGGGTCCAGGTAGACCAAGGCATAGTTATATAAAACAAATAAAAGAGAAAACAAACTTCGTGTCGTATCAAGAAATAAAGGAACTTGCTAAAGATAGACAAAAATGGAAGGAACTCCACCGACTAGAGCATAGCTCTTAAATTTATGATGATGATTGCGATAGAGTAGACAAATGTTTCGAAATCCTGCGCTAATTACGTATATTTTGCACACAATTCAGACAGCGTCTAATCAACTTTGAAGTACAGTAGTACTGCTTTTAGAAGTTACTACTATTATTTCTTGGTAATATTTCTGCCAATCACAGCGCGCCATATAAACAACACCTCCACTATTGGATGATTCGTAAACGTTGTTTGGCTGAATTTCGTTTTGTATTTCGATTTTAAATTTTAGGTAGTAGCAATGAGTTCGTTATTTCATTGAAGTTTTCTTTAGATTTAAGTCGGTAGGAGCTATTCTGCGCCAGTTTACTATGAGTACTCTAATAAAACGCACTATTAGGAATCGGAAAGCCAATGTTTTATCGCCATACGGGCAGCAAGTCCTTAAAGGCATTTAGGGCAAGTTAACCAATATGCAAATGCGAGTATTACGTTCCCATACAAATAAGACTGCAAAGACATCGGTCTGTTTTTGGTAATATTTGTTGTTATATTATATTGTAAGTATAGTAATTCACAAATTAAATTCTTATTAAGGTTTATACGTAACTTACGAAAACTAATAATTTACATCATAACTTTTGTAAATAATAAAAATTCGCTTCGCAAATTATATTGCGAGTTCAAATGTAATACTCAAACTATAGGCGATAGGTAGATGAATCTTATAGCTATTAAAATAAGAATCAAGATTGAATCTTCTATTTCAATATACTTCGATTTCGTCCTCAAGTTGGCATTACATTTCAACAAATTTCTCAGTCGACTATAAACCATAGACAAGTTTACCTTTGTCGTTGAGCCACCTGGCTATCCGGGCATAGACTTCTTCCTCTACAGCTATGGTGATGGCTAGTATTGCTCGTGGAATCCATGACATGTACACTATTCGGGTTTCCCACCAGTCCTGCGAGAAAAAAAAATGTAACAGATCTAACACTTTGTTATTGTTCGTACTTAAACAACATATTACAAATTATTATTCCTAGTACAGATATTCAACCGCCATAAAAAGAAATTGCCGAATTTTTGTTTTTTGTGTATTGATAGGGCCAAATAATCATATTAATGCCATTTATCGATCGCTTGAGTCATTGTCATTTAAAAGCAATTAACTTATTAAACAAAGCACTAAATCAGTTGGTTATAAAATGTGGATATCAAAGAAAATCGTGTTTTAATAACACACTTTTTTAGCTAATAATAAGCGGGATTTTAAAGAAAAAATAAATCAATTCTTGACGCGTCATCTGTTAGCAAGAAAAAGAACTAAATCCTTATCTCAGGCAATGAGAGCACATGGTTATACACTATTATAAGACACTGTTTTCGAATCTGATCGTGCGTTTCAATTTTCAAGAATAAAGTTGTATCCACGTCTATAATTGTCTGTCTTATACAAAAATAACACAAAAAAATTAAAATTTCGTATCTTCATCTATACTTATATTAAAGAGGAAAGATTTGTATTTTTGTATGTATGTTTGTAATAAATAAACTCAAAAACAATTGCGCCGATTTCAAAAATTCTCTCACCATTGGGAAGCTACATTGTGTACATGTACATACGCGAAGCCGGGGTGTAATGTTAGTTTTATAGATATTTGTCATCGCCTATTTTTATTTATTTAACCTTTATTGTACAACAAACAGTCGTATAGCACAATAGGCGAACTTAACGCAAAAAGCATTATCTAACAGTCAACCTTTAGGTCAAGCAGAGATCGTAATGTGGGTTGAATATAATAGTAATATAAATAATTATGTTCCTAGTAAGATAGTAATTAATTGCTATAAACATATAATTGCTGATAAACAGTTTCCCCTCACCTGTGCCCTGAGCAGCAGGAACGTGACGCCGGCACAGACAGACAGACACACCGCCATGGCGGGCAGCGACACGCCGTGTCGCCACGCGCGCCGGCGCCACGCGGCGTACTGCGGCTCGGGCCGGCCCGTCACTACGCTTATGCCCATTTCGCCCTGTGATATAAAAAAAGTACGCATATGTTGTTTTTTATGAAGCAAAAATGAGTTTTTGGAGGGAAAGTAAACTGTCGCTATGTCCGCGCTGTATTTAATTTCCAAAACTAAGGTTTTTCCGAGTGTTTGTGCATAATATTGGTGGATTATTATTCGCAAAGTGTTCGTGAACAAGCGTGAGTGTTGGGAAGTGATACAGTGTCGATTACGTGACTTTTTAACTTTGTCACCAAAATCTCCATTATATAGCTAAGTGAATTTTTTCCACCGCTTCACTTAGCCATCTGACTCAGACTAGACTTACTTGACTGGACTTGACTATTGACTTGTATTTTTGACTCGACTGACTTAAGTAGGACTGAAGAAGATTAATAAATTGTACTAATAGCACAGAAAAAATGCATTAGAGCTATCTGTAATCTCAAACCAAGAGAATCGAGTAAACCACACTTTAAAAATTTAAAAATACTCACAGCTTCCTCGATGTATATTTACGAGATTTCGGTCTTTGTAAAATGTAATATGAATCTTTTTAGATCAATCGAAAGTCAACGTCGCTCTGATAAATTGTACCTCATAAGTACAAAAAGCGCATTTCTACTTAATACTATATACTCAATGGCACCACGAATATATACTCAATGGCACGAATATATAACAAACTTCCACCATCTATCAGAAATTGTAGAGAAATTCAGAATTTTAAAAATTTACTTTTCAGAATACTAGTAGAAAAAGCATATTATTCAGTGGAAGAATTTTTAAGTGACAGTTTTGAAACATGACAAGAAACTGACTGCATGTTATCGTATTTTAGTAATTTATTATTGTCTTTTTTTTTCTTATGACATATTTTTTTAATGTTTTAATATTTAATTGGCATCTTTTTAATGCAAAATCTTAATGTAATTAAATTTAAATGGAAATAATGTAAATTTGAAATGACTGACATTATGATAATTAACTTAATTCGATAATTTAATTGACATGAATTGCATGAATGTTAATTACTAGTATACCATCTATATATATAAAAGAAAGTCGTGTTAGTTACTCCACTTATAACTCAAGAACGGCTGAACCGATTTAGCTGAAAATTGTCAGGGAGGTAGTTTATAGCCAGGAGAAGGACATAGGATACTTTTTATCCCGGGAAGCCCACGCGGGCGAAGCCGCGGGCAAAAGCTAGTTATTTTATAAAATTAATACCAATTTTGTATGCCTGACGGCGCAGCATCGCACAATAACTAATTTAATACTATATCTACCCATGTCTGACATAAAATAAATGAATGAATGAAAAAAAAATTCAAGAAAGGCCTTAAAGGACTAGATTCCATGGCCGTAAAAAAAATTAAAAAAAAAATGAAGCAAAAATAAAATATTCCTCCAGGGTCGGCAACGCGCCCGCAATGCTCCTGATATTGCAGAAGTCTCATAAACTGCGGTGACCGCTTCCCATCAGGTGGCCTACTATCATCGTTAAAAACCATGCGAGTTCCAGTGAGTAAGCGAGACAGCGCAATACTCGTACATGATGTAAGACATCTTCCTCACTCACTAGATCTTGCATGGTTTTAAGCGATGGTTGTTAGCCACCTGGTGGGCCGTATGCTTGTTTGCATACTTAACAGTATAAAAAAATGGCGCCAAACAAATTATACGTTTTGAGTAAATTATTAATAATTAGCCATTTTTAGTGAAATATAATGAATTACATAAAGGCTTGTTATGCAAAAAACAAATCAATTTTTAGAATCAACAAATTAATATAATATGATTAAACACTTTATTGCACAAATAACATAAATACATCATTGAATTTATTAATAAATTAACGAATAAATTACTTAATACAAAAAAATTCACCTAGAAATTGTTCCATATCACCGGGTTATTGATTTATTAATACAAAAAAAAAAACACATGTGTGTTTTGTTTTTTTTATATTACCTTGAGAAGTTATTTTAAAAAGACAAAACAAAATCTTTCAACATTACAATTTACATTATATCACAACTCACCTGAAAAAGTGGCCGGGGTTCAACCAACAATTCGTCCCTTTGATCAATCGTGCCCCATTTATACGCAAGCACATTTGAATATCTGAAAAAAAAAAGACATTTAATCATTAACCGTCTTACTACAAAAACAAAACTTTAAAACTAAATTTAGACCATTATCCGCCCAAATCAAATTGACATCTAGTAATATCACACTATCTCACCTGTCAATATTAACTTTATGTGGGTGGATAGTAGTTTAAACCAAGTTGAAAGTGATCAGATTTTGCAAAAATTTTCACGTATAACAATGAAAATGTCATTAGAAAGTAGTATAGTTTTACGTAAAAACTCATAAATTACTGATTTTGGAATGTCATAAAGTATTTTTCAAAGACAATATCAGAAAAAACTTTCGATTAAACGAAAAAACTTTCGATTACACGAAATAAACTTTCGATTACACGAAATAAACTTTCGATTACACGAAAGAAACTTTCGATTACACGAAAAAAACTTTCGATTACACGAAAAAAAACATTCGAATACACAAAAAAAAATTTCGATTACACAAAGGAAACTTTCGATTACACGAAAATAACTTTCGATTACAAAAAATTAAGTTAGAAAATTACAGAGTAATTTAGGTACCTTTTCCATGTCTCCAAGTAGACGCAAGCCCAAAGAACGTTAAAAAGGGAGAACAATACATAAGCTATGTCTTTCCATGTTTCGTTCGCTGTGCCCAGCCAAATCTGTAAAAATGCACGAAAATAATTTATTTATTAAAACCATAATAACACCTTTACAGTTTACACCAATACGATGTTACATGCAATTAGACTATTTATTTAGTACTAGCTGTTGCCCGCGGCTCCGCCTGCGTGCGCCTCGGTTATATCGCGCCCGAAAGTAGGCTATGTTTGACTCCTAGTGCATAACTATATCCATACCAAATTTCATCACAATCGGTCCAGCAGATTAGCCGTGAAGAGGTGACAGACAGACTTTCGCATTTATAATATTAGTATAGATATGGATATTAGTATGGATTATTTATTTATTTTATTTATTTATAAGTAACATCGAAGGGCTCTACAAGGCCACTTATCCGAGGTGCAAATTTCTTGATTCTTTGTAATGAGTTGCAGGCGATCATTGACTTCGGTAACCACTTTCCATCAACCTGATTGCCTACTCAGTATTATACAAAAAGATGGAAGTATTATACTACTTTACCTTTACATGTTAGATACGAGTAGTAAGATGTTTACCTTTCCATGTTTGTTACTGTCCAGAAATTTCCATAAAAACGGTACCAAAGTAAGTTTTTAAATAAAGGAAATACCTATTTGTTTGTAAAGTTTTTACTGTAATTTTATATATTCTGCATGTGAACAATAAAAATATTTAGTATTTTAATGTACTGTATCGTATAATTTTTTTTTGTAAAAAATAGTACAGTTCTATCGAGGCCAGAAATGAAGCCCAGCCAAGATTTACGGCCGAGTTATATTGCAAGGCCGAAGCGCAGCCAAGGCCTTTTAATAATACGAGACGTAAATTGCAATTTCGGCCGAGGCTTGTATAGTACTTTACTTTGTCTGAAATCCTCTTGAGACGAAACAACATCGTATCAAATTTTAAATAGGCGTCAACAACAAGCTAGCATTCGCTGTGTTCTTTTTTTGAAACTTTTTGAAATGTTCATACATATTTTTAAACGATAAAAGAATTAATGGTTAGTACCAACCTAACAAAAGTGTCCAGCAATTTCCATTAACGACCGCTAGAATAGGTTTTTTTTGGTAGGCTGGCCAGAGTGAAACTAAAAAACCTAATGTATGAAAACGTGCACATTAAAAAACCTCCATTAGCGGCCAGCAAAAATTTTATTTTTATTACATTGTTGTCTTAGGCCAGCAATGGGTCTATTGATGTATGGTTTTTTTTTTTAAATAATGAAGCTATTTCTGAGCAAGAGGAAGTAAAATAATAATATTTACTCACCCAAAACACGAACCCAACGACCGCTGGCACTGTAAGAGACTGCGTGTAGTGACCGAGCCAAGCGAAATACATCGCTATTTTGACACCGAAATATTCACTTATTTCGTCTGAAACAATAATATTTCTATTTTATTTATTTGGCAAAAACAACTAAAACTAGACTTCACCAACGTAAAACAACCGTATACTCTTAAACGGCAGTATATAAGTTTTAAATATTTTCTTTTTCTTTCTTTCTCTAATATTAAATTTAAAAATTCAATCCAATATTCATCAATTTATATTCATTTTAGTAATAATATAATTAAACTGCTGTTTTAAGTGAGAACAGTTGTCAAAAATATAAACTCACTAGCTGTTCCCCGCGGCTTCGCCCCGCATGGGACTTGGTTATATCGCGCCCAAAAGTAGCCTGTGTTTGACCTCAGGTTTTTAACTACATCCCTACCAAATTTAATCACAATCGGTCCAGCAGTTTAGCCGTGAAGAGTTGACAGACAGACAGACAGACAAAGACTTTCGCATTTATAATATTAGTATGGAAGTATGGATTTTTACTGTATGTTCAAAATTGCTTTAAATCTTATACAGTCTCTACCCAGGGTCAACTTGCACAATCGACAATAATCTAATGATATTTAGAAATCCGTCCGTTTATTATACGAATAAAAAAAATATAAAGAAATTTATTAATTTATAAACAAAGAAATTAAAAAACTAACATAAATATAATTTAAATAATGATTATATATTTACAAATTGTACAGTCACGCCAAAGTGTCACACCGCGGTAATGTAGGTACTCAGAAGGCTGACAGCATTGCCGAGTTGTATGGCGATACTAAACCTCTGTGCCAGGTAGGTTCCAGCCTTCTGGTCACGAGATAAAGAAATTGATGGATTGTTTATTTGTACTTTTAGATATAGAGATTTTAAATGTTACCTAATGGCTGTGGCGAGAACAGAGTCTTGACCCATTTCTTCCGTAGATTTTCAAGAGCCTGTCTCTCGTGTAGCGGGAACATACTGGCCACAACGCCTTTGCTCACGCAAGCAGGCACTGCGGAAGATAATATATAAGTGATTAAAACTGTTGTTACAATCTACGCGTATATTCTTTTTGTGACAGTTACATAAGTTGTTAAGTGATTACGAATCTTATATTTAAATATATTTTCAATTTATTTATTTACTAGCTGTTCCCCGCGGCTTCGCCCCGCGTGGGACTCGGTTATATCGCGCCCAAAAGTAGCCTATGTTTGACCTCAGGTCATTAACTACATCCCTACCAAATTTCATCACAATCGGTCCAGCAGTTTAGCCGTGAAGAGGTGACAGACAGACAGACAGACAGACAGACAGACAGACAGACAGATAGACAGACAGACAGACAGACAGACAGACAGACTTTCGCATTTATAATATTAGTATGGATATGGAAGTATGGATATATATTTTAATACCTTCTTAAAATTTCCTTAAGTTTAACCGGTAGACATATAGCATCACTATCATAACTACATAGTATAAAACAAAGTCGCTTTCTCTGTCCCTATGTCCCTTATTATGCTTAAATCTTTAAAACTACGCAACGGGTTTTGATTCGGTTTCTTTTAATAGATAGTGATTCAAGACGAAGGTTTTTATGCCTATGCGAAGCCGGGGAGGGTCGCTAGTTAAATTATACAATAGAAAGACAATAGCCCATTATATATATGCAATAAATTAAATGAAAAAATTTATGATTTCTAACCGATCAAATGTCTTGATTTAAATAAAAAAAAGTTCTCCAGTATCGTGGTCCGTGTCCACGGTATGTTTATACGATAACAGTCATAGGCTTCGTAGTCGTAGGCAATTTTTGTTCGTGATATACTGAGGATGTCACTAGCGTGCTGCCAACTGGTAATGGTTAGGTTTCCTAACCTATTTTTCAAATTTAAATTTAAAATTGTTTATTTTTAATATAGGATATTCTTATCACTTATTGACGTCAATTGTTACTTATTTTAAGTTTACCACCACTTCCAAAGCGCAAGTGGAGAAGAAAGCCTTATCTTACTTACCAATACTTTGCCCGGGGCGCAGCGTGAGCGCAGGCTCGAGAGCATGCTCGTCGCCCGGCTCCGCTCGAGCCGACTCCAACACGTGCTTCACTAGAGCACCGCGCTCTTGAGAGTTCAGTAACTCGGACGCTGATGAACCCTGTCGTGATAAGAAATACATAACGACTCTTGTGCTACAAATAATCATTTTTGTGTATATCATTTACATTTGGTTTATTCCCGGTCGAAAAACTGAGGTAATTAGTACAGTATTAACGAATTTACAATAATTCTTGCAGTGAATATCACAGATAATCAACTTATTTACAATAATTCTTACAGTTTTAAACTGCGTATAACAGATAATCAACTTATTTACAATTAATAATAATAATTGAAAATAGGTTGATTATCTGAAGTAAGAATTATTGTAAATAAGTTGATTATCTGTGATACGCACTGCATGAATTATTGTAAATTCGTTAATACTGTACTAATTACCTCAGTTTTTTAGTTACTTTCAATCAAAACCATTGACAGTCTTGCTTAGAAAAGCGTATATAAAGCATTTTATCAAACCGTGAAATCTCTTATTGAAACCCCCTTGTATTTAAACTCTCGGTCTATAGCGGAACGAGTGGGAAATAAAAAGTGCCAATCGTCACCACTGGGGACGAACGAAACTATTTTTTCCCATTCGTCCCCAGTGGGGACGACATGGTGGGGACGACCGGGAATAAACCTTACATTTTACAGTATTTAATACGTGAAACTTGACTACTATCTTTACGGGTCTCGATAAAAATCGAGTGGTAATTATCACGAAAATATAATATATCAACCAACACAAACGATTTTGTGTTGGTCGATATTTTCTATTGTTTTTTTTTTTCTCTTTTCATAACAAAATTAATATAAATTCGTGATTTGGCTGGTGTTTAAAAGGTGTTAAAAGTCAGCCAGTATGATTGTGCTAACCTCATAATATATTTTCTTCCTCAACAGACTACATTCAAAATTAGAATAAAATTCTTTATCATTTTATGGTTGGTATTTTTCGTTTGTGGTAATAAACTTCGAAATGATCATAAATCTTAACACTTTTCCATTTTAATTGCGTTTAAATAAGATTGTTCAGAATTGAAATATTTATCAAATGATCACACCGAATCATTCTCGACATTACTTACATGGCTTTTATTTGATAAAACTACATTATAGTATTCAAGGCCAGAAAACCATTTGAAAACTTTAACATAAAATCAGTTCGGTACAAGCGCTGCAATTTCTAGCATGCATTATTCATAACGATTTATGCCAGAGTAACTATTCATCTAAAGAGCTACGAAGTGCATTTAGTCTAAAACCTTTGCCTAGTTACAGAGGTCATGATTTCAAATCCCACGAAAAGCATACGTCGTTGTTTCCAATTTTGTGAAATCATGAGCTTTTATCATCTTTTTGTCTTACGATTTATTTTCTTTTTTTTTGACTTGATTAAGAAAAAATAAACTGTTGATTCAGGATAGACATATTAACCACGGCAGCGACAGACTAAGAGACGGTTACATAAAATTAGACACAACTCTGTGGCTCCATTAACCCACAAATTATTAAGCAAGTTCATGAGTATTTTAGAAATGACGCCATAGACTCGTATGCTTGAACCTTCACATTTCAGCGCTATTAACACTCAAAACAGTAGGAAAACCTATTTCATTACTAAGAAAGCGAAATTCGAATGCGGATTGCCAACAGGCAATCGCTAGATCTGGCGCCGATAGCAAATAACTTTGATCAAAACACGTAACGACCTCATTATAACTTTCGGTAGCCATGTAACTTTTGATACGTTCACTTGTTTAACGTATAGCTATTATTAAGTAACCCGAGCCCTTGGACTAAGCTTCGATTCCGATTGCCACCATATCGCGTGTACACTGTACAAGCGCGTCATCAGTGTGTACAAGGCAACTCTCCATGGCTCTACCAACCTCGAGAAATCTCGAGTTGTAAATTTACGTTTTTTGAGAATATGCTGCAGTGGAGTTTGTGGCGCCGCTTCTTCACAATAAAGGTTAAATAAATAAATAAAACCATCTAACACTCATAGCTCTACCGACCTTTCAGTTATATGAGCTGAATCTCGGGAGAGTGCACTGTACTTGCTTGGCTCTTTTCAGTCACACCTTTTTGATATCTCTACAAGTTATCTAATGGGTCTTCCTTCTTATTTGCTATCTAGCATTACTAACTCTTTCCTATTATAACTTTCGGTGACCTAACATAGGGTCACAAATACAGTAACGCCTCGCTGGCTTTCTGCTCAGCCGGCTTAATTGCCAAGTGCGTACAGGGAAGATTAAAGTGTCGGCACGCCTACTATAGTGATAGGATCGGTTTTATCTAAACTAATATTATAAAGCTTGTTAGTTTGTTTGTTTGAACGCTTATAACTTGAAAACTACTGGTCGTATTTGCAAAATTCTTTTTGTATATAAAAGCCTGATTCTTGGAGGTTATAGGCTATATATAGTACATACACACTAATGGCGAGTCAAACCGCGGGGAACCGCTAGTCTGCTATACAATAATAGCTTGTAAAATAGGTGATTGCGGGCGAACTCGTTATCAAAGTCAAGACTTCGACTCAATGAACGCCATGCATTATGGATATCCACAAATCGAGGTCTGTGAATAATGGATAAGACTGCAATCCAAATAATTGGGGAGCTTCACTATTTCGCATTTTTTTTATTATATTACACATTATTTTTTTGCATGACTAAATCCTATCCTAACTAATTTTATAAATGCGAAAGTGAGTTTTTTTGTTTGTTACGCCTTCACGCTCTATCTAATGCACCAATCTTCCTGAAATTTCGCATACATTTAGAATACCTTTTATCCCGGGAAAAGCACTGTTCCCGTGGGAAATTCACGCGTAAATATTAAAATAAAAATTAAAAACACAAAGCTAATGGTGGCGAGCATGCTGCGACAAAATCTAAGCTTAAGCCTTAAAGAGATTAAAAACTAATATTCACATTTTAAAGTACGTAAAATTAGATTTATTAGTTAGAAAGGCTGGCCATATCATTCGGGATATTCGGTTGGTTCCTCATATGGCTTTCCTGTTTTTTTACTCCTCCACTTCGTCCGGTCTTCGGCATCCTTGGTTGTGAGAGCATTAGCACACATCCTCCACAGCAGTCAGGTCAGTACATATTGCTTGCCTGGCCTTGGCCGAGGCGGCTTGGCTAGACACTTTTTTTCTTAACAAACGTTTGTTAAGCCCATTTTAACTCAAATATGTTTTGTCTCTTTTTCTCTTACCTGACACTTCACGTGAAAGAAAGAGACGCAACACATTTTAGCTAACATGGGCTTAACAAACGTTTGTTAATACGGGGGTTCATCTCAACGAAGTAACGTTACGTCATTTAATTGATTTGATAGAAACAGGGCCATCTATTAGCATAGGCGTAAATATAGAATAGGTATATAAACCTACCTTTTGAAAGCAATGCATGTCGCGTACTGTAAATTCCTTGTAGCCGCCGCCGAATTCCGGTTTCAGCAGCTTGGGCAGGTGGACCTCTTCAGCTGTTTGCAGCAGGCTGTGTGGAAAACAAGCTAATGATTTAAAACCAGTTATATTCTCCTGCCTTAATCAATGTAACCAGAAGGTCAAAATTTTTTAACCTCAATAGGATCGCGACTAGTGCCATTATCTTGAGCCGTTTCGTATTTGTAAAGGATGTTAAGCCATTGCGCCGTTATAGTTGCGCCTTATTCATCATTCATTCATTTCGTGTAGTAATCATAGTCAATCGACCATGCACACCCTGGTGTCAGAGTTTTTCGGAACCGCCTCTCTCTCGTTGCGCCTGTTATAGCTAGACGGCAGTCGTTAGCCTATGTCACATCACATCACAAGACTTTCCGAACACACCCAGACAGATGATGATTTTGTCTGGTTTGGTAAAAAAGGGTTATTGATGTGATTGACAATAAAATTTCTAATTTTTTTACTCACACATCGTCATCAGCCGTGATGTAGAACGCCCCGCACTGTGAAGACGCGTGTTGCCGCACGCACACACGCAAACGTGGTTGACTGCCGCGTAATTTTTGTAGGAGCCAAAGTAGCATGCCATCGGGGAGACCTGATTACAATAAATAAATGGAAAATGGAAAACATATTAAAAGTATACAGTGAGGTAAAATGTGGGTATAACAAACCATCAAAACGAATTACCCAGTATTTTCTTTGGATAATGTGTCCAAATCCTAAGGAAACTATACTATTACAGACGACTATCACTCATATTTAACACGTTTGAAAACACAATAGAATCTTTATTGTTATAATTGCTATAGCAGTCGTGTGTCCGCTAACGTGTTAAGAAGATTTTTAAACAAAACAAAAAAGTAGGAGCTTCTAAGTATTTAGAGGCGTATAGATCTACTCTTCTTTTTAAATTATTCATCCCAAAAACTATAAAATCTCGGCTAAGCTTTCGAGGAGATAAAAGGGGTTATATGCGACCAAATCTAGGTCAAGATTTTTGAAAGGTATAATCGATCTAAAGCAACTTATTAAATCATATTCTTCGTGGAAAATATGTGGTGAACGTGAGATAGAAGTATGTCTCCAATCATTTAGATTGTCTATCTACTCTATTCTCTTAATACTTTTGTTGTTTAAGTTTTTATAACAATGTAGAGAGGTATATTTCATTGATGACAAAATGTCAACGAGTTTACCTTAGTCAAAATAAGGTAGATTTATAAGGAAGAAAGCTGGCAAAAATGTAGTTCTCGGTTTACTAAAGACAAAATTAAGTCAAGTGGCTCCTATATTTCAAGGTAACGAGCTATCGTCGCTGCTAGCGGCCTATTCAAATGTGCTTCTGGCCCATTTCCCATTGTTACGAATAAGGTTCATTGTACACTAATGTTTCTCTGTCGCTATGGTTATCATTATACCTTAAAAGAGGTTATTTTTTGAGGACTGGTTAAGACCGTTATTTTTGAGGAAATACCGGTTGAGCGGAACCGTAATGCTAGCGGTCGCTGTAAAAATGTATCGGAAAAAAAACGAGCTGGTTTTTTATTCTAACCAGGTTTCCGAGCCCTGTTTTTAAAGTAGATGGCGCTGCTGTGTATGATAAACTGGTAACATCGTGGAGTGCAGATAGTGGCCTGTTTTAAGCAAGAATAAAGACACAAGAAACTAAATAGACTCTCAATGGCTGCTAGAACTCAATCTAAGTACCACGAATATGGAGAAAAGTTTGTAATTATATTTGTAATGTGTAATCTTCGGAACTAATAAAACTATTTCACAAATTCTTTCTGCACATAATAGCTTCTTGGGGAAGATTATATCATGTGAGGCGAGGCTAGCAGATAGGATATAGTGATCATTTCACTGCAATGGTATAATAATATTATATTTTTAATTTATATTTATAATAATAAAGTAATATTCTATTAATCACGTCAATTTATTTCCGTAATTGCCTTGATTGTTCGGTAAATAAGTTTATCGTATAGGGTGGGCGAGCCTGTAAGCCAAGTGCATGTCGAGACTATGGGCATTCTGTGTAAAACGGAATCTTCACATGGAAATGTGCCAAGAGTTATGCAATGAAGGCTAATAAGAATGTTCGTCGTATCACAGAATGAGTAATTGCAAATGGCTGAAATTTTGAACAGGAGATGTTGGCAACCAGCAATGTAAATAAACCTATTTTATATAATATCTGTTAACTTTTTTATTTTACTACTAGCTGTTCCCCGCGGCTTCGCCTCGCGTGGGACTCGGTTATATCGCGCCCAAAAGTAGCCTATGTTTCACCTCAGGTCGTTAACTACTTCCCTACCAAATTTCATCACAATCGGTCCAGCAGTTTAGCTGTGAAGAGGTGACAGACAGACAGACAGACAGACAGACTTTCGCATTTATAATATTAGTATGGATGAAAAATATATATTTAGTCATCAAGGAACAGTAGAACGAGGTGATTTATTTTCTTATAGGAGAGTTCGTAATCGGTGAACGTGTATGACGACTGTCGTGAGTGTATTATGAAGCTAGAAAAACTTAGTAAGGATCGTAGCAATTACTATCTAAGTATTCATTGCGAGTCAAAGGCTAAAACTAAATGCCGTCATGCCAAAATGGCATGACGGCATTTAGTTTTAGACGAATACTAGCTTTTGCCCGCGGCTTCGCCCGCGTGGGCTTCCCGGGATAAAAAGTATCCTATGTCCTTCTCCTGGCTCTAAACTACCTCCCTGACAATTTTCAGCTAAATCGGTTCAGCCGTTCTTGAGTTATAAGTGAAGTAACTAACACGACTTTCTTTTATATATATAGATAGTACAATTAGAAACACTGTCATACAAACAAACATGCCAATTTAAACCTATTTATTACATTGTTAACGTTTCTAATAGCTTGAAAAGTAGGTACATTAATTTTTTTTATAAAATTTAGAAGCCAAACAGGCATAATACTAAGTGGTATTGAATGATATTAATTTTAAAATCTTGTCCTATGTACGCATAATTTCTTATTAGCTGGAGTGCAATTATTGATATCTGTGACTCACTTACCTTCCTCTATTAGAATAAGGCTATCAATCAAATGTAAGAATTTTTCAAATCTGACTCATAGTTCCAGATTTCAAGGTGTTCTGCTGTATATAATTAGCTTAATGTAGGTAACATATTTGGAGGAAAATTTTAATATTTGATGATTTTAATTTATTTGTTTTAATGTAAAGACAAATATCTTTCCCATTTTCTTAGCAGTGGTTGTAACTCGAAAGTAGGTACCTAGTTACAAGCATGATAAGAAAAAAAAAATTAAATGCCAAATCTTAATATGACCTATTGTGGCTTTCCCACCTAGTGTAAAACAACAAAGGAGTCTATAAGAAGGGTGTGAAAATATTCCTTCTGGGTCAGCAAACATGCTCGCAATGCTTCTGGTGTAGCAGGAGTCTCATAGGCTATGGTTACTGCTTCCCATCAGATAAGGTATATGCCTGTTTGCCTACTTAATAGTTTTAAAAAATTTGCTACAAATACTACTTCCCATCAGATGGGTTGTAGAATTAATTGCCTAATAAATGGTATAAAAATCTATTATAGAAACACTCTAAGCTCCAAATAATATGTAAATTTTTAGTAAAATATGTTTTTAAATGGCATTATTTTAAAAAAAAAAACTAATTTTTATTCATTTTTTTTAGGAATTGTGTTATTATCTATCTATCTATATATATATAAAAATGAAACCCGTTTTCCGTTGTCACGACATAGCATGAAAACGGCTTGACCGATTTGGCTGTTTTTTTTTGTAGTTTTCTAATACTCTGTACAAGATTCTTATGGAAAAAAATATTAAGAAAGGCGGTACGAAGTTCGCCGGGTCAGCTAGTTATTAATAGAAATACACCTGTTGGTTTACTAGTACAAAAGAATTTACATATTTTGTAATATAGATAATTCAAAATAAATACCTATTTAAAACTGTCAAATTATATATACAGTTAATATCAGTTTCCTCTGACTTTACATTCCTTCTGATAGAGGGGTCTACGTAATTTAGGCACCTTTTTATTGTTCCGTACAAAAAGCATGCAAATTCAACTTGTACTTGGCTGGTTTTTAACCTTTAGGTCAGTAAATCTGTTACCTTTGGGAAATATCAGCACCACATCAGTGTGCTGTGTAGGTGTGGAATGGAGGAGCAGCCGTCTCGGATGCATGAGGTGAGCGCCAAGTTGTCCTGCCATTGGCAGTCTTCGTCTAAGCTCTCTGCCAGCTATTATAAAAAAAAGAAAGATAGATTAAATAGAGCAGCACCTTTTAGATTATTTCTGAATAATACTATCATTGCGAAAGTAAAGCTTAATTTCAGTAAAGCTATGTGGATTAAGAGAAAAGGATTCATCATCTGGTTAGATTTTGATGGAATTTGTGTTTTCATAAGCTGAATGTCACATGATGAGAATTTACTAATAGTTTGTGTACGTAACAAAAATATGTATAGTACCCTAAATAGATATTTTTGAATTTTGCCTACTAAAATGTACAAAAACTGTAATTTTTGTAAAAAAATATATTCGAGCTACTTGCTTGATAGTATGTACTTACCGCTGTCTAATTTATCTTTAGCAAATTCAGCAAAAGACCTATGTTCTTGTGGCGTCGAATGTGAACTGCTTTCATAGTCGTCTTTTTCGGCATTTCCAATGGCACTTTCTTCGCCTTCCATGTTGATATTGTTATGTATTCACAAGAAAACAATACACAAATACAATGTACACAAAGAAGTCCTTCAGTTTCTTACATCATCAACTACAATAAGAAAAAAATCTTTGTTGCCCAGCTTATCAACTACAACACTAGATAAATAAATTTTGAAGCAGTTAAAATTATTTTTCGAGGGTCTACAAGTCCTCTTCAATTATTTATTCGATATATGTATTTTATTTACTATTTTTCTGCAAAATAAGCGACAGACTGCAGCTGTCACAATTCAAAATTGATTTTTGGCCGCCATTTTTTTAATATTAGAGTGTTGCTATTATAACCAGTGTCAAAATGCATATGCAAAATTGCAAATGTCAAAAATCCACAAGAAACAATGAAAAACCTACATGTTTTACTGTATTAAATTCAAATCAAAATACAATATTTTGCCGAAAAAAAATGTTTGTTTGACTTTTATTAATAACGCTGTAATATTAATGAAACGTCTAAATATAATCCTAAAATTAAAATGGCACAATAAATAACAATCATGGCAACACTGTATGAAAGTTCGAATTTGTTCGGATTCACAAATTAAAATCAAACCGTAGTCACGAAACAGTGAAAAATATAAATAAAAGATTACAAACAAATTATTTTTCGAGTAAAATAATTTATAAAAATTACAACCCAAGTAAGTAAAACTTCATTTTTAGATTTTTTTATTTTAGGTTATTCCTTCGACAGAAATCTCTGTGGGCCATTCAAACCTTTTTTGTTGTAAACATGTATTGTTGTCTTGTATAGTGTATCCAAACGGCCTAATTTCACTCAGTCAGTTTCACTATTTTGGTATTTTGCGCGACTATTTCACAAGTGACAATGGACGTTTAAATTAAAACTTGGGACTTTCTCTTTATTATAATTAGTGTCCTGATATCGATGTTTTTAAATAGGATTCAGATCGTAAACGTTAACCATATCGAAAGAACGAACGCCCAGCACAATCCAAGGTAGAGATCGTTTGACCTTTCTTTGTACTCGTTAATCGACGTAATACGGATAATTTTGATTTAAACACTTTATTTATTAGCGAAATAGTTTAAAAACATTGTTGAAAATGCGCCTACACATTAACTTCGTTATGTAAAATTCTTTTGCGCAGTTTGGTTTGTTTTACTGTAACCCACTTTCCAAAAAAACAATAAACAGCTGTTTTTCGTCGTAGCATTATTGAACAGCTGTTTTTATCGTCAGAATTGTTCGTTTTCCTTAAAACAGTGTTTTACGTTAATGTTTATGCTTCCTATTTTGTATAATTATTTATTTTTATATAATTTTAAGCACCTAGATATATTTTTGGGATACTTTTAAATATTTGTGAATATTGATTTTTTGAATCAAAAATAAAATAGATGTAGTATGTGTGTAACCATGTTTGAAAATCAATAAATTACTAGTTTATTTACAAATAATACATACTTTTGTTTTTTTTTTTATAGACAGACAGCTGAACTGATGTGTCTATATCAAACAGTGTTTACAGTCAATCACTTCACAGTATAAGAGGGAGAGAGAATTTAATACTTCTATGACCGAACATAATAATCAATTAATATTTTTAGGGTAGGTTCTATAAAAAGTGGATTTTATTTAAATTCACAACCATAAGTTTTACTTTAATGTCATTTGATATAGAAATATTTAATACTATCCATCAATATCTTCTTGACAGTCTGGCCTTTTAATTTAGTTTTGAATAAATGTATGTGTGGCAGGCAATTTGTACAATTTGTCAGTTTACAAACGGCTTCAGCATTTTAAGCATTATACAAATTGCTTAAGGCAAATTGTCAGAGTATTTAATGTAAACATGATGGTTGTCCTAAGGTGACGAATTTAGCAAAAAAAAAAAATTTACACATATATTAAAATATGTATACTATGTGGCTAATTAACTCCAAGAGATGTGACTGATCGACCATACACATAACAGTCCCTTATAATTATTTCTAATTGTTACCAGATGTCGCTACAGTGGGACAGCCTGCCGCTTCTTCCGCTGAGGTGCGTTCTCGAGCACCTGAGCACGGAGGATGCTTTGGCGGCCGCATCAACTTGCCGTCACTGGCGCACGGCACTCTTGCTGTATGAAGGTCACATGTAAGTGATTTCATCTTTATTTATTTAATAGAAAAGAAGAAAGTAATTGAAAAAAAAATTACTACATGATTCACACCAAGTTTCATCTATCATTAAATTTTAACCCATATAAATTAACAAACTTTTGTTTAGCCCATTTTAACTAAAAATGTGTTTTGGCTCTTTCTTACACGGTAAATTTTGATAAGAGAGAGAGGGCCCAAACATATTTTAGTCAAAATGGGCTTAACAAATGTTTGATATTTTTTTATTAATAAGGTGGTAATTGGTTAAGCATATGTCGTACTGTACAAAGTCACAATTTCAAACCTTTGACAATGTCGACAAGAACAAAATGGGATGGGATTAAAATAAGCTGCAGTAAATCACGTGTTAATCTTATGTCAAACAATCTTATACATATTGTGATTGGCTTAGCCCCCTGATCTAGGATGTTGTTTACCACAGTCTTCTTCATTCCTTGTCTCTTTACTCGTGGTCAGCCCTCCTTGTATATCTTCACCAGGAGTTTGTCCCGGGTTCTCTAATGTTTCACTACAATACCCAGTAGTTTCACAGACAATCCTGATTTTTAGTTTGTTAATATTTCTTACAGAGATACATTAAAGCTGACAGTAAAGAATCTAGATAAGAGCATATTCCTGACGCGACTATTCAGGAAATACGTTAAGAATCTACACATCTACCTGGACTGCAATGAGGAGCAATTGGAGAAGTTCCTCAACTACGTACTTCCGCAGTGAGTGTTGTCTTTTCATATTTGATCATTTAGAGATATAGATAGCTGTAACCCGCGTCTTTGTTTATATGTAATTAAAAATGAATCTCTCAGTTACTGGACGTAATATCAAGAGTTACAAAATTCTTATTTTGACATTACAAATAGACACATTAATTTTATTTTTAAGGTCCTTATAATAGGAAATCTCGTGCATAGCCGGAGACTGTCGCTAAAATCAAGTAAGTATAAAGAACTTCAATAGCACTTCGTAGCATGTCGTCCTTGGAAACTAAAATTGGTACGAAGCTACCCAATGTCTTGTGTAATTTCTAAACACGCAAAGGTTTGTACAATATTTATAGGTGTAACCCGCGTGGTACTCACTCCATTATATTGCGACAAAAAGTAGCTTATGTATGTGGACCTTGCTCTGGTCTCATACAAGATTTCAAATAACTATCAAGCTATTGAGAGGTGATAAATTTTGCAGAAAAATAACTGTCGCATTTGTAATATCAGTTGGGACTAGCTGTAGCTCGCGTCTCCGCTTGCTTGGGACTATTGCAGTGCGATAAGGACGCCTTTTATCTACTTGTGTGATATATCGCATTGATATTTGTACGAAAAAATTGCAGATCTTTTCTTAAGTAAAGCTTTCTTAGGTCTGTCGTTCTATCGATTTCAATGAGAACCGATTTTGTATGTATTATACTTATTATACTATACGACCAGCCTCGGCTTCGCATGGCTATAAAAACCTTCCTCTTGAATCAGTTTAGCTATTAAAAAAACCACATCAAATTCAGTAGCATAGATTCAAAGATCTAAGCAACATAGGGACAAACGGCGGAAAGAAACTTTATTTTATACTATGTAATAATTTTATCAAAACAAAGGTAGATAATCGGATGAAACCTTAGAGAATATGCCATTTTAACTCTTTGGGTACCACGTTTTCACGTCCTTGTGTCTTTCATTCAACGCAGTGAAAGCAATAACTGGAGGCCGACTATAACTGACAACAAACCCTTTGTTGAAGGTCATATAAATGATTTGATTGATGATTTCCAAACTCATCGATCCAAAACGTATTGACTGAGACGTTTAAACGCCTTCACTCTGGTACTACTAGACCTTACCTGAAAAAAATTATCAATTTTTTTTCAAATGTTAGCCTCTTTTTTGAAGAAGCTCACAGGCTTTTGTTTTAAACCGCGCGGCATAGCTAGTTCATACGTATACCGCCAGGCAAAAATAGTATAACACAACGCGAATTCCAGGTTAAGATTAAGACCTAGTTTATAGTCGAAGGGCCAAGGTGATTTATTTGGGGCAGTTAATATGATCATGAAATATCGGTTGATAGTCTAATAATAAATCACTGGGACTACATGACATTGCCTAACGCTCGATCGATAGGCGTAACGTCCATGATGTAATGGTTAGTAATCTCCATGTAAATGGCCTGTTACATGCTTAGATAAGATAATGCGTGAAGTATTGCATTTAAATCTAATAACTTCATGAGCTACGTAATCATCGTCATCATCATTGCTTTTTTATGTACAAAATTTCCAACGATCGACTACGATCCCACCTCATGTTGTACAAAACTTAAATAAAATCTATTAAAGATGTTATGATTGTTCATGCGGCATAGTGCCAAGAACTCCGGCTGCATTCCGCGCCGAATGGCGACCGCTATTCTCTGCGCGAGAAATAAGCCGGCTCTCTTGTCACTTGCGGCGTCGACAAGCTTGGGATAGGCTCCAAAATTTGAATTTTTTCATCATACTCTAACCGCCGTATAAAGAAACGTTTGATAAGCCCATTTTAATTAAAATATCTTTTGGCTCTTTCTCTCTTACCTAACACTTAATGTGAAAGAACGAGACGAAACACATTTTAACTAAAATAGGCTTAACAAACTTTTTCTAATACGGGGGTAATTATTTACTCTTATTATTTTAAGTAAATTTATTTATGTAATATTTGTTTGTTTTAGGTTTTTTGATGCAGTGAAACTTCAGGAAATGATATTCATAGGGCCAAGTTATATGCAGCTAAGTCACCACGTACCAGTTAAGTTAAAACGGTAAGTAGGAACCATTATACATTGAGTTTACAGTCCTGTCACGGTGACCATGCCCACATCACGAGGGCCGTATGCTTGACTGACAGCCTACATACATACATATCATCACGCCTGTCCCCCGTAGGGGTAGGCAGAGACTAGAGATTTCCATTGGCTACGATCCTTACATACCTCTCTCGCCTCCTCCACACTCATCACTCGTCATACACGCTCGCCGATTTCGGGTACTCCTAATGTCTCCCTTCTTCAAAAGGTCTGCGATTTGGTCGCAGTATGTTTTACGAGGCCGACCATGACAGCCTAACCGTATAATAAAATGTTTCATATATTTTTCAGAATAGTAACAGAGAGTCTAGTCTTCAAACACTTCCACAGCCTGAAGAAACTAGCGTTTTTGGGCTGTGGCATGGCGGCCATGAAGAATGAGAACGAGAGATTTACAGTGAGTATCAAACAATACCACACCACAGATTACAATATTGTTCAACCACGATACCAAGAAACGCGCCGATTTGTAGTGTAGACTAATACCATAAAATATATAGATAATATAACTTACGTTTAATACCCGGCACATAAGTTGAGTTGGCCACAAACGGCCGTGCTGAGGGCTGCGCACGTTAAAATTTGTATAAAAATCGGCTACTGCGCATTCAAGGTCATTACAGTTTCTTGGTAACTTACCTGCCGCGAACTATACAATACTCCCCATACTGAGACATATTAACGCCATCTATCGCCTGCTTGTGAAACTGTGATTCTAAATCCGATTACTTATTAAATAAAGCACTAAATCAATTTGTGATAATATTACGATACTTAAAAAAATGAGTCTTAAAAATTCATATCTCTTTTTCATCAAAAATAAGCAGCAAGGAATAAAAAAAATGTTATTTTTAAATTTTTTTAGCCACCGTTTAGCCAGAAAAATAACATTTATTTTTCATAGGCCATGGGATGGGATTGGACCACATGCTAGCACAGATAGTAAAGTACTTATAGGTACTAGTGATGATTATGATGAGTATAGTACTACTAGCAACCGCCAGGGGCTCCGCTCCATTTTCCGTAAAAATTTCGGTATAACCGTTAGAACCGATTTAAGTGAACTAATTGGTAAAAACCGCAGCCGCTATTTTTGGGTAATTACCTAAAATCTAGTATTAAGTCCAATACACACATAGGTACAGATTAAATAATATTTTTTCCGAAAATTAAAATTAGGTTTTCATCCTCAATATTAATAATTTAATTTAGAAATAAGCAACTAGATATCATTGTAAACTCTTAGTGGTAGGACATAGAGAACTCATTATGTAAGGTACTGTCTTCTGTAACTTATATTCCACGATGAAATAAATGATTTGATTTTATTTGAAATAATAAAAAAATGGTATTTTCAGCACCGACACGTAGAATATTACTCCAGACCGCTGCTATTCAGTAGCACGCCGACATCGGCCGACGCCATACTAACACGGTGCAATGTTGACATGATTGTGTTTTCTATGTTACAGGTAATTTTACATGCGATTATAAACTTTATTATCCTATAAATAATGTTCATGGACGGTATCGCTTGCCATTTAGCTAGCCCCTTAAATAACATGGGAACGATACGATATTTTTTCAAATTGGTGAAATCTTATTTTGATGCAATTTGGTTTGTTGTGTGAATGTTTACGTTTTTTTTTCTATCGAGTCAAAAATGCTTATAGAAATTTATTAAATATTGTGTTTAAATAAAATTTTGAACACACATCGCCTATTTGAGTGGATCCAAGTTGCAAAATATCTACATCAACAACAACAGTTTTAGTTTTAAAATAAGTATAATAGCACACACGCTTTTAGTACGCACTAAAAAACCCTTTCATTTGATACCCATATCATGGGAATTCATTTCAAATAGCCTGTCCGCCATCTGGGATTTCCACCATATTGGATTTAAGTCACGTAACAATTTTTTCGTATTCCTGACAGCAAACCCTTTCATTTGATACCCATATCATGGTGGTGGATTTCAAAGAGCCAGTCTGCCGCCATATTGGATTTGTAATGACGTTTCTTAGCTAGTCATGTATTGTCATCAGAACTTAGAGCGCAAAATTTCATCCTAATCGAAGACCGGGAAGTGGGTCAAATTAAGATTTCAAGATTTTTTTTACATACATAGTTAGTTAGAAGTGAAGCTAATAAAAGCGTGTTAATAACAAACGCTTGCTTGTTGGCTTCAATGTAAAATTTAACACGATGTTAGGATAACAATGTTAGGTTGAGGAAAAAAAAAACACTGTACGATCCTCGGCAGAAATAGCAATTAACGCCCTCGTATATTTTAAAAGGCCTGGGCTTTGCCTCGTCCTCTTACAAGTACTTGCAATATTATTCGGCCGTAAATTGCTTTTTTTCCGGCGTCGACGGTAATGTACAGTCGGCTGCAGATAAATATGACCCCGTTTCAATAGTGATACTTGTGGCATGGGGGTCAGATTTCTATTTCGTACTATTGGCGAATGTCACTCAATCATAACCTTATTTTTACCCTTTCTAGCACATTATCGTAGACTACGACGAAATAAATACTGAAGCTATCGAATCTCTCACCCGCCTCAACATGTTGTCCAACTTGTCGCTCAACGTGTGCGGCAAACGTAACCTGACCTTGAGGCCCATACAATGGCAAAGGCTTAGAGAGGTCTTTGGGGCCCGGTTAAACGTCAATGTTAATATTGTAAGTACATTAAGCATTTTTTCTTATGCTTGTGTCACCTGCCTCTGTGATCAAGTGGTTATTTGGCTAAAACGCGGTGGTTATGGGTTCGATTCCAATGGAAGGCATACTTTTAAAATAAAATAAAAATAAACTTTGTTTAGTTGTTTCCAGTTTGGCTATAACATTATACAGGCTTGAATCAACTAATTGTTTAATAATTAAAATGATTCCGTGTTTCGGAATAATTATTAAGTGATCGGTCTCAGCTGCCATCTGGTAGTCGGTAAAGGAAACGCGTCGGAGTCGTGAATAGAAAAAATGTTATCAATGAAAATTTAAAACAAACAGAAGAGCTAATTGAATCGTCATTCTGTTTCAGATATCCTTGCCATACAGAAAATTCAACGACGTCATCGAAAATGTTCTAGTCGACGGATTACCTTTAGTATCGTTGAAAGTTATGTTTTGTAAAACAGTGAGTATACAATTTTTTATTAATTTGTAGCAGTAAAACTAGGATTTTTTAAAGAAAAGTTTATAAATACATTTCAGTACGACAATCAGTTTTAAATAAAACAGTTTCTTTTGATTGTTATAGATTTATTTATATTCAAATGTTACTATTGTAATTTTTATAAATATTCGAATGAGTATTGCTAGACATAGTAATAATATTTTAAATTTCTTTCTCAGTTGTTTTTTAACTTTAAAACTTTTGTTGTATTGGCATAAGGCTCAAAATTGGTTGGCTCGTGACTGGACTTTAGTCTTTGGCTTGACTATTCGAGTAACTAAAAGAATGAACCAGATAATGTCTCCGTCTCTTATTTGATATTTGGCTCGACTATTTTGAAAAACTCATAAAAAGAGATAGATGTCTGTCTATTACTCAGGAGGGATTGCGAATATTCTGGAAAGTCCCCAAAAGCATATCTTGGCCTATATTAAGACGATACCTTGGTGAATAGCGCCACCATCATTTAAAAATCATTATTCACTGAAAATACAAGTTATCAAAAATCCGTCTTATGTTATTAAGGTACTGGATCTGAAGTTAATTTTAAACATATTAAATTATAGTTCCCTATAGTTACAAATTGCAATATTTCTTAAAATGGCCACTTTTAACAATTTTGCAATTTGTAACTAATAATGATTTTTAACTGATGGTGGCGCTAGTGTTCACCAAGGTCTCGTCTTAATAGCAAGTCTTTATTTACTACTAGCTGTTCCCCGCGGCTTCGCCCCGCGTGGGACTCGGTTATATCGCGCCCAAAAGTAGCCTATGTTTGACCTCAAGTCTTTAACTACATCACTACCAAATTTCATCACAATCGGTCCAGTTTAGCCGTGAATAGGTGACAGACAGACAGACTTTTGCATTTATAATATTATTATGGATATTATGGAAGTATGGATAGTATGTATGGATTTGTTTCAGATCCACGTGCCCCTACTAGAGCACTGCATGCGCTTGTTCCGGCTGTCGCTTCGAGAACTGCTGTGGGCAGACGCTCCCGCTAGAACTGACAGCAGATACATACTGACTGACAGGCAGACAAACACTGTCAGTGACAACGTATGTATTGTAATATTTAATTTTATAGAATAAATAAACGTATAATATATAGAATTTTGTTAAAACCTTAGCAAATGTATTATTTTGATTGATTAACCAAAAAAAAGATTTTTTTTACTGATTTTCTTTATTTTTGCCCGACTACGCTAGAAGGGTTATGTTTTTCGAGAGTATATATGTATGACTATTCGGCACGCTCTGCAGCCTGTACGGCTTATGGATTTCAGCTAGAGGCGTGTCGTTAGATTCGTATTTACTGTGAGTGACACTGGGTAAAACAAACAAAATGGCGGATTTTTGGCGTCAAATTTTGCACACTCTGTGGCCTGAATGGCTCGATGGATTTTAGCTTAAGAGGTGTCGTTAGATTTTAATTTATTGTAAGCGTGACGCTGGATATTAAAATGCAGTAGAGTATTTTGTTTTTTAATAATTTACTTGTTCCTTACAAAATATAAACGGCATACACTTTAAGAGTATTCTTTTAAATTTACTTAGGTAGCCGTAGGTTAAACTTGTATAATTTATTGTTTCAGTATAACATGTGTGAAGTGAATCCGTTCATGATGCTGTGTTGGCAATGCTTGCATCTTCAGAGGCTCGCCGTACATGGTAAGTTTAATTACTAGACTAGTACAGTCGGGGGAAAACTTAACCCCCGGTCAACACGGTAAGTACCGCAAGGGGGTCAGTTTTATTTGCCCCCGACTGTACATATTGTTTCGTGTGAAACAAAATTAAGTATTAACTTAGGACTAAATATTGTAATACAAATTTTATTAGTCGCAACATCAACACTTCGTGTGCATATAGTTAGGTTCTTGATCTTGATCCTGTATAAACATAAATAGAACCAAAATAGCATTCATTGAACTTTAGGTGATGTTTGCCAATATTCATTTAAGGTATTGCAAAATATGTTTACAATAGCCTCTGACGTGGTTCCTTTACGGACTACCAGATGGCAGCCGGGACCAACGGCTTAACGTGCCTTCCGAAGCACGGAATCATCTTTATTATCAGACAACCAGGTGATTCGCGCCTGCAATGTCCTAACCAAACTAGAAACAACTAAACAATGTAAGCTTCTCGTGGAAATCGCGCCCACGACCCGGTCTATAGGAAATCCTTAACCACTTGACCACGAAAGCAGATATCCCTTATTTGTAGTTATAAGTATAGTTTGTCCGCCGTATTAAGTAACGTTTTATAAGCCCATTTTAACTAAAATATGATTTGGCTCTTTCTCTCTTACCTTACACTTCATGTGAAAGAACGATACGAAACACATTTTAACTAAAATAGGCTTTACAAACGTTTCTCAATACGGGGGTCTAAGTCTAAATAAGATTGTATTAGCGATAAGTCCGCTTTTAAATAAAATTAATAAAAATCTTTTATTTCAGATAACTGGATCCATAATAATGTTAGTTTAACTTAACCTATGTTAGTAATACTTAAGTTACTTGCTTTAAATACTCATTTATAATTTGGAGTGAGTTCTAAATATCACCCTCCTTACAAAAGACGCCCATAAGGGAGAAGTATAGCTTTTGTACCTAATCTAACCTAGTTTTAAAAATTATGTATAAAATTATGAATTTTCCTATTTTATTCTAAATGTGCAAACATCTCTTTACCAGGTTACTGGGTGTGGCAGTACGACGTAGTAGGTTTCGTACGTCTACGTAACTCCCTACGTCACGTGGAAATATCATCTATTTACGACCGCCCCTCGGGGCTCGCCGACCAGCTTCCTTGTGGAGCTGCCCGCGTGCTGGCGGGGGACTCCCCGGTCGCTCCTGATAGGAAATACGTTGCTGTGAGTCTGTTTGAATACTGACAACTTTTTAGCGCTTTTTCTCGACGACCTCCGTGGCGTAACGGTTAACATGCCCGACCGCTGCTCAAGAAGTCCCGGGTTCGATCCCTGGCCAGGTCAAGATGAAAAAAAATATGTTTTTCTGATTGAGCTGGTTCTTGTATTTATGTATATATAAAAAGAAAGTCGTGTTAGTTACACTATTAATAACTCAAGAACGGCTTAACTGATTTGGCTGAAAATTGGTGGGGAGGTAGCTTAGAACCAGATGAAGGATATAAGGCCTTTCATACCTTTCACCCCAGGAAAAAGCACTGTTCCCGAGGGAAGTTTACGCGGGCGAAGCCGTGGGCAAAAGCTAGTGCATAGATAAGAGTTTTAGCACCTGGGTGACCGATGCAGAAAATCTTTTTACGTGATAATATGGGTAAAATAAATTTTCACAGACATGGACCCTAGCTAGATTATCTTTTAAAATATTTAAGAACTTATGTTAAAAATTTCAAAGAAATTGTTGGAGCTGTTTTCGAAAACGCAAGTACAAATAAATTAATAGTACCTGTATAACTGAGCTTCGCTCGCTTATTGTACTATAACTACCGTTTTACGCAGATAATATGAGTAAAAATAACTGATCGATCATAGACGATATAAATCACATATAGTTATTATTCCGTCATATATCCTTCATTTAAAAATCACTCTCACTTGTACAGAGTATCTGTACAAAGTAATTTATATTCTGTTATCTGTGATTGTACCTTTTTAAATAAAATAAAATAGTATACAAAAATAAATTTACGATCATATTTCTATTATAGTCAAATAGTGGCCATAAACAATTGTTTTTCTTTCAGCAAGTGAACGAATTCGCAGAATTCAAGTACCAACCTCTAAGCTGGAATTCTCTCCACCCTGGTTTGCGAGCTCGAGCCTCTTCCCAACAACGAGCAGACTACGTATTATACGAGTTGAGACGCACGCTCGGCGTTACGTAAGTATAAAGGGTTAGCACACAGATGAGACTTGCGATATTATCGCAAGCGTTCATAATATATCGCAAGCCATGCGATATTTCTAAAAACAGCGTACAAAACACATTGCTATTTTTCTTATATTCCTTAAAATGAATGAATGTTTATAAACCTCACTTCGATATGATCTGTCCTTCTCTCGTTTAACTTTTAAACTTATAAAAGCGCGATAATGGCCCTATATGATACGAATCTTGCTGCCTTATTTTTTTAAATTAACAAACGTTTACTAAGCGCATAAGCTCCTTATCTTTATAACTTTTTGCCTTTAAAAAAACTTAATAATGAATCTTAGACTTACTTTTATAAAAAATGTCGCACGTTATAAAAAATATTGTATCGAGAAAAAAATGCAAAATTTTCACACGCATTGTGAAAATTGACGTTAACACGTGAAATTGTCAGTGAATATGCGTGTAAGTTATTTCATGCATCTGCAACTAAATAATTAGTTTATAAACGTTTGTTGATATTAAACGAAACCGCCTGAAAATTTGTTCTTATCAAACAAACGACCAAATTATCTTTCGCTGATAATATCGAAGTAGTGTGTTGACATGTATCTTATTACAAAATGATTCTAAATGTATAACGCTTGCGATAATATCGTATTGTCTGATAAAGAGCAACTGTGTGAGAGTACCTTTATGTAATACAAGATGCGCCACGACTTTGATCATTATATAAAAATGTGTTTTAAATAGATTATACAAAGACAGCTTATTTTATATTACATTCAGTATTTATACACAATTCAATTATACGCCTGAATTGAAAACAAGTCGTTGGGCATCAAACAACATACTTTTCTTTCCATTGATTTTGTAAGTATTTATATTTATTAACGTAATTGTATGAAAGAAAGCGTCTTATAAAACATGTCGCAATACGATTTCGAACGCACTACTAAAAGAAAATGCTACTTTGTGCAGACAAACAAACTAACTCTCTTTCACATTAATAATATTTATTGTAATTTGATTGCTATTCGTTGTTTGTGACACAGCGGAAGAAGTCGAATAGAATCGTGGCCGTGACCACTGTCTGTTGTGGGTGGGGTACCGAACTTACTCGGGACTTGCCATGTTTGTTAAAAAAAACACTATAATTATGTCTTAGTTTATATTGTGTTTATGAATTTTATAACAATTACTTTAATAGACAAAACGCTTCACAATAAACTTTGTCTATCCCGTCTCAAATTATTCGGCTCTAAGTTACCCGTTATGTTCGCTGCATTTCCACTGCATCAAGCTCCGTCCAAGAGTTAAATAAAATCACCAGCAGTCTTGTAGAAATTACAAAAAAGAATCTGCAACACACTTCGTCAATACAGGCTGCATACAGTGTAGCAACAAAATTCGTCAAGCGTGTTTCAGTCTATAGCTACCCCGCATTCATTTTTGTCTCATAATCCTAACTGAATTTCCATGTTCTATTTTAAAAACCTTATTTATTTATTTGTGAGAGTTATTTCATTTCATACACATTCCCTACACGGAAAGACTACCTGATGATTTGCAATTTTTCTAAACTATATGCAATAAATTACATAGCGGCCTGCTTAAGTCTTAAAGTAGCATTCCTTTTGAGTTGTGACTTTGAAATGATTTTTTTAAATAAATATAAGTACTTATGGTGTCAATATTGTTCTTCCATAGTTTGAATTAATTTTTTTGTTATAAATTTTGTCTCAACAATATAATTGTCCAAAGGACATCCAATGAAAAAAGAAGATAATGAAAAATGAAAATATTCCATAAAAATTATCAATATCTGATATAAAAAATTGATGGTTAAATACTGACAAATAAAATTTATCTTCATATTTACATTGCGCTCGGCAATGTACCTAGCCAAGTATTACAAAAAAATATGTTCAAATCTATGTATATTGTCTGCAATTTAATTGAGCAGTAAAAGGTATATGCAATAAAATACTTGTTCTTTATCTTAACAATTATATTCAGTCAGTATTTAATAAAAAATGTGTTTTGTCAATCTATCATCATAGTGAAAATATATCATTTTGTGTACCAGCATATGATGCTTAAAATTGACTATGAACATTTTTAAACATTTGCAATTTTTGACAAAATTTATAATAACATGGCAATGAGGCAATACAAAACAATTTGTATAAAAAAATATAATTATTCAATATTGCAAATGTATAAAAAAATTAAGCGTGTTTCAGATAAAAATTATGATCAAATTCTGAAACAAAAAGCTTATATTATTATCATCGTTTATTACATTTTAAATTGTAGCATAAAAAAATATTATTCGTATAGTTTTAGAGAATATAATAGAAAACACTCAGAATTTGCATCTGTTCTGGGTATTGATGAGTATTCATATAAATTATTGTGTTATTCAAATACCAATAAACAACTGTTATTTAAAATCTAAACTGTATTAATAAAAAAAAAATTTGATTCAAATATTTCTAATAGCAAAGAGACTTTATATTTATGCAGGTTAAATAGCAGAGCGAAATCTGTGGACATAGTGTATGCAACTATCAATATTAAATGTGGTAGAAAGTTATATAAAGGGGATTATTACAACAACGAACACTTAAATAATAAAAATATATCCCAATGACAGATAACCTGTGTAAATATCTCAGCTTTATATTTACGCAGTGATTTTTTTGATATGCAATAATTTAGGCTAGTTATCTCAAATATAATATTGGAAAATAGTATATTCCAAATTATTAGCTTAATTTTTTAAAATTAAACGTTATAATCGTTAAACTATAATGCGTATTATCTAAGCGGTATTGGGTTTTAATTACATTAAAATAAGTTATTAATTCCATTATAAATGTGATCAAAATTTATATATATTCTCTTTGAATAATTAAATATTTTAAATTAATGTGATTGTGATTGAAGAATAAAATTGGTCAAACCGAAAACTTCGTGGAATTTGGTAAACAATGGCCTAAAACTTATTTGTTGCAAATATTATGTTTACCATGACTATTTTCTTATATATACGGATATATCTGAGCAATTGGTAAAGTTCCTGCGCATTCGTATTCAAAACTTATTTCATACATTTAATACTTAAATAGAATAAATCATTATATTTATCTCAAAATATATGCCTGTAAATAGCATAAAATATTCCTTGTCTTTTTTTAAAATATGTTTTTTTAAAGTCATAAGAGTAACAACATAGGGAAATTGCACCAACTTTAAAATCTGTTTATAACAACGTGTAATATAAGTACTGTTTATCTTTCCCCACCTTCTATAAATAAATTAATAAATTGTTTGACACCTCGGGTGAAATAGTCATATTACGGTATTTTAGAAGCATTGAGAAACGCCGAATTATATGTTTACTGGCAATATCTCTCAAATCGCGAATTTATCATGTAATTGTAATAAGTGCAATGTTACTTTGTTCCTTAATCGCAAAGATTGACATCGAACACTTAGCAAGGTTAGAATATTATAGGGAATATATTGACAGACAGGTATAAGCTGACGATTAATAAAAATAAAATAATAGGTTATTATAGTCAAGCTCAAATATTGCTTGGGTTTGTTATTGTTAATAAACGTGCAAAGATAATAAAATAAAATAATTTACAATTGAGGAATTCAGCTTCGTTTAAGTCATGAGCAATATGACAGCGAATTTCTTCAACTCCCTTGTGGGCGCTGTATATAAAATATATATTAGCATTAAATATTAAGAAGTGAGGAAGAAACATAGAAGAGTAAAGTATAAATATATTATTAAATAATTAAAATATATATTTTACATTGTAGGTAAAGAGAATTGTCCGAGTAATAAAAATCACAATTGACAAAATTGACACACTCTTTTTTTAAATATACAAAAAAAGAATCTGAGAAGGCCAGCGTTATATTCCAACAATTAGTGTTTCTTATCTTTTCAACATTCATGAGATAATATCATAAACTATACGCCCTAAAACACAATTATGGTGTTCGATGTCAAGTTAACCATCTAGTCAAAGGGTATCTGTACATTTGTAAATAATAAAAGACGCGTAGATAATCAGTGCCCATCGAATGAACATTGCACATTTAATTTACAAACGAAGTATTACAAATACATAATTTATATCAACGTTATAGCTTTAAGGGAAAAATCTCGCGATACTGTATCAAATACAGTGTTAACAAGTGCCACTCTGGAATTTATGAGAACTTATTATATGAGTAGAGATATATTTAGAATGGAGGGATGTTTAACAACGGAGCGTTTAGAACATCTGAACTGACCGTATTGTCGGATGAAAGGTATTGTATCTTCTTTTTTATCAAAAACCGTATGTTAAAATTTATTTTTGTTTTAATTTTTTGTGTGTTTTGATGTGTTAGTTATTCCAATTATTAAAAGTTAACAAAAACGAACGATACCGACTACGAATTAACATGAAATTGATAGAATGTTTGCGTGACCATACGACTAAATTGAAAATCTTGATTTTTCAATGTAGAATTTTCGAACAGTTATATAAGATTCAGTCAACTTACAAATTCATGTAGCGATGAGTTCACGACAAAAGTGTCCTATGTTATTATTGTAGGTCAATTGTTACATGTTTTCATTCGCTGGAAGCTTTGTTTATAGATCGGTGTGACCTACTTTTAAATGCTTATGAATTGGTTCGACTGAATTTATAGCTCGAATCCTAGTGACAGTTTCAAATAAATTTTATGACAAATGCTCCGTCCCCACATACAATTGCATTTGAAATAATAGACTGAAATTATTTGCCGTTTACATAATAACTAGATGTTTCAACGGACGGTAATATTTTTGTTCGTATTTAACATCGAGCTGATTTTTTGAATTAGAAACGAAAAATACATATACATTTGTTTTAAAAACATCATTACATGTAGACATTTGTTGAAATTAAATAGTTGATATTTCTAACATCTAATAAAATCAATACTTAATAGGCCTTACGTGAACGATCCGCAGAATATTATGACAAAAACTACTTAATAGATACTAATCTTAATATTAAGCTATTTCTCTGACAATATGATAAAATTTACTTTCATAAATGGTACCGTTAAAATGAATTATTAGTTAAATTTAACATTAACGTAATTTTATTTGAAAAAAGTCATACATATCAAAACACGGGATTGGTTTCTAAATGAAAACATTATGAAAATGTGTATAGTTACCATATAAATTAAATTGTAAACAGTGCCAATTTGAATCCCGTTTTTATGTTCATATTCACCTCACATCGACATATTTTTTTTAATAAGCTTTAATTCATAAAGACAAAACTTTGTAAGTCTGTTAAGAAAGCACTATACTTACAAGAAATCTCAAAAATATAGTCACGCACAAATATTGTGATCTAAGAGTAAAAATGCAGATACTCAAACATGCCTTCAGACAAATTGATTAAATAAAATATGTATTACTAATTCAAAGTAGACCCAAAGTATTTTCAACTTAGACTTAAAATCTCTCATAGGCATAAAAAAGCCCACACTGTAGAAGGGCCAACACAAAATATATAATGCTTCTAATAGCTTTAGGACGTAAGTACTCCATAGATTTTAGAATTTTGTTACTTACAAGAAAATATATACCTAATAAATATAAAGAAACTTGAAAATGATTTCTTTGTAATATTTTTTATGACATTTTTAAGAAGTTCGACGTGAGTGAACTCAATATATTTTGTAAGGCAACGAAGAGACTTACCAACAAACATTCCCTGAGACTGAGAAACGAATAGAAGAGGCTAAGATCAAAATAACAACTAATAACAAAATAATCGTAAGAACTAAAATTGTAGTGAAATAAAATTATGTGAATATATCGTTTTAATTTTAAATATGATAAAACGATTATAAACAATTGAACATCATTCCCGCCTCTAATTTATCGTTCTGTTTTGAATTTAAAACTCTGTTCTATTAGAATAGTTGATAACATTTTGGCATTTGGATCATTTTGGCAGTAAAGCAATTAAGCTTATCTGACAATGTGTTAATATTCTATAGAACAGAGTATAATAAGAGCAATTTATACCACCTAAGACTTCAATAAGGCTGTGAAAGAACTCAAATTCGGTTTGGCAGTTGATGTTACAAAGATGACATTTTTTTAGTAAAGTGAACGAATTTGAATATCGTACAATGATAGTAAAGCTTGTTTATACTTATGTCGCATTAGAAAATGCATCTTATTTCCAAAAATAATAAATACCTTTGTAACGTACAGTACACTATCCTTTTGAGACGATATTTTAATTTGTTCGTGCATAATTTCTTTTATTAATAACTGTTGAATGATGTAGAAATTATAAGCGAATGAATTCGTACTTGGCCGAACCGAATTGCCTAGACTTAGACCAAAATCGTTGTACTTATCCATCTTATAGTGATAAAAAAAGAAGGGAATGTAAAAAGAGTGATATGTTAGAACAACTTTGTGAGTAGAGTGGTCCACTTAAAAAAATATCTTCGTTTAAGTTTAAACCCTACTTATATAATCAAGGTTAGTGTAAGTGGACCTTAATATTTTATGAAACTTTTTGAGAGTTTATTTGCGTTTCAGATCTGAAAATATTTTATTTGTAGTGTTATATTTTTTTCTGTTTTGGTATTGTGTCCGATTCTGGTTTCTAATAGCAATATATAAAATTTTAAATATTATAAGTATCTACAGAGAAATATATTTAATCATTAATAATATACAAACATTTATATAAGAAGTTTTGTCATACAAGTCCGTGTAATAGTATGTAGCTTTTGCATTATAGATTCATTATAAATGTGTGTGTGTGACAAAACATTTTTGTGTACAATATTCTTGCCTTGAATCGCTTCTGTCAAGAAGTTAAATGTTACCTGTGTTTCACGGATTCAAATATTATTCATAATTATACTATCTATTATTCAAATATAATTTTATGCGCTATCGTCAGCTACCTTTGTTGTTTCCATCGAAAAATATATACATATATACGATATAAAAATATATTGATTTAATGAAGATATATATTGTTGTGTTCGTTCAGCCTATGTCTTTGAATTATATATTGTAATAAATAAATGTTGAAATATTTGCTTATCAATTCCAATTAAATATTTGAGTCTTAATTTCTAAAATTTAAAAGTAATAATGTTTAGGCCAATACTTAAGTATAATAGTTCTTTTCAAATTTATTCCCATTTTAATATTACTATAACAAATATATCATTGTATTGTATGTCACGATTAAATATATCAATATGTGTAGTACTTATATTTTGTTTTATTTGAAATGGTTTCAATCTTTTCAATCAATTCAATTTTCATTTCGTTCAATTTTAATCCATTTTATTGCAAAAAGCAAATTTTATAATACATACACATTTTTACCGAATTATAATAATTAACATAATAAATAAAAAATAATTATTATTTTAAGGTAAAAAGTATGTTTATTTCTACTCTTTCGATAGAAGTCATAATTAAACGTTTCGTTTATCTGTTTTATCTTGTAACAAATATATATCTCACGTACTTGAAACTTGATTCATTACCGTAGGAGGCTCAGGTGCATCTTGAACGCGAAGGCACGCTCCTACGCAGTCGGTTAAGGTTGTACTTTCATAAGTTTATGAATCCTACATTTTGAATGATTACTTAATTTTGACTAGTAGGCGTCAATTAAATAATGTACGAGTAGATTAGTAAATGATGTTCACGGACTTGACCCGCTTTTTAACATTCATTTTTAACGTTCTCGTATTTTTTTTTATGAAACATATGCGAGTAAAATTATATTCTTTGTCTCTTGTAACAAACTAGCTGATTTGTAAATTGTAGTGAACTAATAGTGTACCCACAGTACCTCTACTTCTACCAAGGTATTGCAACAAACTTAAGATTTTGTATAGAATTTCTAAGATATACTTATTGTACGGGTTTGTCATACAAAATTTTAGTCGCTAGCTTCTGCGTTTCTAATGCACATATCGAATCATATTAACTCACTTACCTTGTTAGATAAGCGCTAAAATCAGCTTTGATACAGAACGTTGTTACCTACTTAAAAAAAATTGTTTTTATAATTCTGATTTTATTTTACCGGGAATAAATCATAAGGACTAGATATAAAACATATTGCGTGTTAGATGATGTCATAAAATATTGTACTTGGCGGGACTTTCCAGTCATTTAAAGTTATTTGCAGTTAGAAAGTCGACATTATGTCTGTTCTTTATTATGTTTCCGAGACAAGCTAACTGACTGAATGTTGATATGAAGAATTTTTCACTTTTTCTTTTCCCCAAGGGTAAGGGGTATGTATGTCTTTTTCAAGGGCAAAAAAGACATTATTTATTTAGTTTTTGGCTACACGTTTCAGTACTTAAACAGACAAACACTGACCAAAATCTTGTTGTACGACACAAACACAATAGATGTTTCCTTCAAAACGTCGCTTCGAAGCCTCGAGGTCGTGTATTTGTCTTGTAAGTTGTATCCTACATATATGTCTGTCTCGTCTTTGTTTTGTGTTAGAAAGAGAAATAAAACACATTGTTGGAGTCGTCGTGGGAAACTAACTGAGTCATCGTGTTTCGGCAAAAGGAAATGCTATGCAATACTGCAAGCTGTCAGATTAATAACTGTCAATTTGGCAAACAATATGTACTGAATCACTCGTAAAATTTGGTGTCGCAGTCCACCAGTGATGGACAACGGGAATACTTCAAAAAGTTGTGACGTTGTCCCCAGTGGGAGGTCAACGACACATCCATACTTCCATATCCATACGTCCATACTATCCATACTCCCATATTTCATACTTAGTAGTAATATTATAAATGCGAAATCTGTCTGTCTGTCACCTCTTCACGGCTAAACTGCTGGACCGATTGTGATGAAATTTGTATGGATATAGTTATGCACTAGGAGGCAAACATAGCCTACTTTCGGGCGCGATATAACCGAGGCGAACGCTGGCGGAGCCGCGGGCAACAGCTAGTCCATACTTCCATACTAATATTATAAATGCGAAAGTCTGTCTATCTGTCTGTCTGTCTGTCATCTCTTCACGGCTAAACTGCTGGACCGATTTTGATGAAATTTGGTAGGGATGTAGTTAACGACCTGAGGTCAAACATAGGCTACTTTTGGGCGCGATATAACCGAGTCCCACGCGGGGCGAAGCCGCGGGAAACAGCTAGTCCATACTAGTATTATAAATGCGAAAGTCTGTCTGTCTGTCTATCTGTCTATCTGTCTGTCTGTCTGTCTGTCTGTCTGTCTGTCTGTCTGTCTGTCTGTCTGTCTGTCTGTCTGTCTGTCTGTCACCTCTTCACGGCTAAACTGATGGACCGATTTTGATGAAATTTGGTAGGGATGTACTTAGTTAACGACCTGAGGTCAAACATAGGCTACTTTTGGGCGCGATATAACCGAGTCCCACGCGGGGCGAAGCCGCGGGAAACAGCTAGTATTATATAAATCGTCCCCTTGGCTACCAGCGGTGTCAATTGAAATGGGGGACAACGGGATTGATCGAGCAGTAGCAGGACAAACAGAATGGGAACTTCCTAGTTCTATGATCAATATACTTACATAGGTTATGGAACCAAGGAACATTTCACTAACTTAAATTACCATACCTACTACTAAACTAAATCTGGGTTTGAAATTGAAAACCCCAGCATTAACATGAGAAATTTATTTGAAAATGTACCCTACAAAAGTACTCTGTGATGTACCCATTAGTCGTTGAGTAACGAAACATTGTCCGCAAATTGAATCTGGGTTGTGTTTTGTTGTGCGACCGGTTTAGTTCAAGTGGCTAGCCCGGCAAAATACTAACAGAAGTGTGAGTACGATATAAGATATTAAGTAAAACTTGTTTTGCCGATGTGAAAACAAATCCTACTTTTTAAATTCATGATGGAACGGACGAAACTAGGAATTAAAAAGTTCATTAAGAATTATCTAGCAGCATAATTCAACAAAAGTGTCAAAAGCACAACAACTTAACCCTGGTACCCAATATGCTCTCAAGAAAACGCAAACACAGCTACTTATGTAGGTATACGCAAAAAAAAAACATTAACTACGCACACCACTGTGGCCCCACGTCCCATGGAAGATAGATAAAAACGTGTTATTGTTGATACTTGATGTAAAATGTTACGAGAACAAAACCCACGCATTATAAAAGGTCGCTGCTCCGACTTCCTGTAACTTCCACTTTGTCTTGCTGAAGTTATGTGCGTGCGAAAATGAACAACTTCGTGGGGCATTGTGTTAAAATTCTATTTTCTTTGATTATCGAAGTTTATTTGATGTCAGACAACTTCGAAGCCCAAGGTCCGCTTAAATGAATGTCATTTGTTTTGTTAAGTAAGTATACTCAAATAGGTCGTAATTTAAGGCATTATTTTGCATTGTTCTTTGAGTGCATCTTCAAGAATGAAGTCTTGAAAATGCACCCTGAGAACAACGTTAGGTAGGCGGACTGACGATAATCTTGTTAAATATCGTAAACACAAAAGGCTTGTCATTTTATTATCTAGGATAAAAAACTAGGTCCCCAGGTGCAAAGACGCCTGCAGAATAATCAGACATAGATGACTCAAAGCATAATAAGCAGCTGCGCATACACAGTGCGTACGGCACATGGACGTAATGTTAGTATATTACGTCCATGGTACGGCATAACCGCGAACAAGAATATGTTCCATTCTGGGATAAGTCCGCCATTGTAGTTATATTTTAAGTCTGTGATTTTGTATTCACTTGTTTTTAGTATAATTAAACAATATCAGTGGGTTTCAAATGAAAAACCGGCTGATGAAAAGGTGCTGCTTAAAAGTTACTTATTTAATTCTATGCCTGTCTGGGAAGTAGAAGATATTACAGGATATTTCAGGTGCTTCCTCTTTTTGACCAGATCTTAAAAATCGTTCGAGATACTGGGTGAAATATATTTTTTTGGGGACTTGCTATTAACACTTGGAATATTCTATGGTTGCTCTTGGGCTTGTTGATCTGTGGCACTGTATGCCCTGTAAAAGACAAAGACGTGTAAATATTATATGTACTGGTGTATGAACAGGAAGAAAATAAGCCTATTATGAATTATGATTTAATAGGCTGGGATTATGACATTAATGTGGTGTATTTATCGAAGAAAATAAGTAAGTAGGTAAGACTAATTAAGTTACTGACTGCGTACCTTATAATTAGCTTACTTAGGTACGTGTGTAATAGATATAATGAGGTAACACCAAAATTATCGAAACTTACTTTGCTAAATTATTACCGCAGAAATTGGCGAAATATAAAACGCTCTATTTGTATCTATCCAATCAAATTCAGGCCGTGTTTTACCTGTATATTTGTAACAAACCATTTATTATCTCCTTACACCATCTAATTATCATAAAATCGACTTTAAGTCGATACAAATCCATACTAATATTATAAATGCGAAAGTCTGTCTGTCTGTCTGTCTTTCTGTCTGTCTGTCTGTCTGTCTGTCACCTCTTCACGGCTAAACGGATGGACCGATTGTGATGAAATTTGGTAGGGATGTAGTTAACGACCTGAGGTCAAACATAGGCTACTTTTGGGCGCGATATAACCGACTCCCACGCGGGCGGAGCCGCGGGGAACAGCTAGTAATTAACATAAGCAAACGTAACTTTGACATGTGCATTCACGCGCTTCGACGACCAATCATGACCCAGTGTTGCGCCGTAAGCGAGCGCGGGCGCGCGCATTCTATTTTCAAAAAATAAAAAGTTTCGTCAATTCTCATCATCGAGTGTTAAAGTTAACATTTTAATAAGTGCTGTTTAATTTTTAAGTGTTATAAAGTGCAGCTAATTGGAGTGTTTTATTAATTTTAAGGTTTGTGAACATTTTTCTGTAAGGTATGAGGTAACTGTGAGCAAATATAAAATATTCCGATGTTCTTGCGAAATGTTTTTGTTGTGATACCGGGGCAGGGTGTGAACCGATTGCAGCCTTCGTTTTTGTTACCTAATGAATTATTACGACACTAAGATAGTATGCAAATTTTGTGATAATATGCCCCTGATTTGTGCACTTAAGGTTCCGTATTTATTAATATTACTGTATGGAGACACTTTTCTGTGTAATTATTAAACTGTTCATTCATATAATTTAGTTGACAAGTTACCAATTGCCCTGCACATCCTGGTGTCAAAGTTATTCAAAATCGCTTTTCGCGATCTGAGGTCCAGGCAGCATCTAGACGGTATTTATTATAGTTTATATGCATAGGAATGCATTGTCTGTCTGTGCAAATTTCTACCTATTAAAGTTTATGAGATACAACACAGACTGACAGACAGAACAGGCTAAGAGCTCCCGATTTCACTCTTTCGGTACGGATCGCTTAGTATAAAATAGTTTTATTAAAATTAAAACCACGCGGTTGGTAGTTTCGCTGGATCGTATGACTAATAGTCATTTATAATATAGTAACATTAACTCATAGCCACTTTTAATTACTAAACACATAAATAAGACTTAAAATTAAAAGGCAATTTGAAATCTAGAAGCCCAGTTGTAGATTTTGTAGTAAATAAAAGTATTAATATAGCTTTCTTTTTAATTCCTAGATTTGATAAATATATTAAGAAAACAACATTTACAAATAATATGAAATGTGCATGTAGGCTATGAACATTTATTTGTATGCCAAATATTGATGCCAAAACTTAGTGATCCACTAATTTATTTCTTTGTCAACTATACCTATGACATACAAATAATTTCATTGATTGAAGTTGTTAAGGCAAGTAAAGTTACTAATATATCCCACTAATATTATAGATACGAAAGCTTGTATGTTTCGTTTAGTTTACTTCAAAAGGCAGAATTTTTATTAAATTTGGTATGGAGGTAGAATACCTTGGATTAACATTAAGGATATTTTTTATTCCAAAAAGTACGCGATTTCCGTAGGTTTGGTTAAAAAATGCCGTAAGATGGCTGCTGAGTGTGATAAACCACGGGTAAACTCCGCGGGGTGCAGCTAGTCATTTATAATATTAAGTAAAAAATACATAATAATGTATTCTGTACTTATTGTTATAATTCTACATTATGGAAGTATGGATGAAAGAACATACGTTTTTATTTATGAAAAGTAAATCAGGGCCGATTTTGCAATTGGTCCGTAGAAAAGACATCAACGCGCCCAAGGTTTGGCTTGTTCGTAAAGTGCTATATAAATATACTCAAGACTTACTTTTCCTATATATATACAAGGTGGACTCAAATCAACTGCAAATATTTAAAGGGCAGATTCGGACCACTAAACTGAACAACTTTTCCAAATAAACTTATATCGAAATACGAAAAAATATTTTTGACCTCCCATACAAATTGAGAATCAGCTGAACTGTTTAAGTATGGAGTGAAAAAAATAATTTTATATTTTGACATATGTTTATTTGCAAAAGTTGTGCAGTATAGTGGTCTGAATCAATCCTTAAAATATTTGCAGTTGATTTGAGTTCACCTTACATAAATTACTCACTTACTTTTATTACTATAAACAAAGATTTATTTGTCAAACTAGCTGTTGTCCGGGGCTCCACTCCCGAATCCCGGAATAAAATATAGTCTATGGGTTGTTCCAGGGTCTAAGCAATCACCATTCCAAATTTTAGCCAAATCGGTTCAGTCGTTTTCCTATGAAAGAGTAACAAACATCCATACAAACTTTCGCGCTTATAATATTAGTAGGATTTTTATTTTTTTTCTTCATATGAGCCAGAGCCCAAGGTATACCCATACGCTTAGTATACCTGTATTTGTATGAAATTATGAAACAAATTATTTTTCTTTCGTACTTTTTCTCCAGCTGGTAAAATAGACCTTATGTAGCCAATACTTAATGGTCTTTCAACCGAATTAAAACGGGGAATACTTAGGTAACTCGTTCATCCGCGACCATCTGCTACAAGTTATGATGTTATCTCGCACGCGACCGGCCCGTTATGTTACGTAAACACTATCTTTATTAAACTCAGCTGCTTTAGTCTGTATATTTCCGGCTTGTGAATAGACCACTTCATTTTTATAGATATCGTAAAAAGTGTCTATTCAAATTCAAATTCAAATTGTTTATTTTCAATATAGGATATTCTTATCACTTATTGACGTCAATTGTTACTTATTTTAAGTTTACCACCACTTCCAAAGCGCAAGTGGAGAAGAAGTGGCGCCACAAACTCCACAGCAGCATTTTCTTCAAAAACGTCAATTCACAAAATTTGAGTCAAATCAGACGAGTTTACATTTGAATATTTTTATAATTACCATAAGTTTATTATTAAATAAATATTGAGGATTATTGAAATAGTTTAATAAAAATGTCAAGTAATAAAAGATGTCATGATAAAATAAAAAAAAAAAAAAAAAATAATGTACTGAATGTACATATGATCAATTTTTAGCTATAGTTTGGAGGACTCCGCACCAAGCTTAAGTTACACATCCTTGTCATTGAGAAAATCATGAGCGCTATAATAGGCTTTTTTACAAAGTAAATTCTTAACATGTGCTTTGAATTTTCGGTCAGGCAAACTAAGGCCGACTATAAGTTAGTTGTCCTAAGGTTGGCTGGAAGAAATTGCATTAGCGATAAGTCCGCCTTTTGTTTGTATTTGTATCAACATGTATAATTTACGTTAATGGTACAATAAAGAGTATATCAATCTATGGGATCATGTTATTGTGAATATCGTTAGAAGTGGCTAAGAAGTAAGGTCTAAACTTCCCACGTTTCCGCCTCTCTTAGTCTCCAAATGGTTTCAGATTAGTTAGTACTAACGTGCACCTAGTGTGTGTTTTTCTTAACGCAGACGCTAGCGACTGCGTTAGCGATTTTGTACGGCAGACCTGTAAAGCGCCTCTGGCGGATGGTAATGCAACTAAGAAATCCCATACAAAATCCTAACGCAGTCGCTAGCGTCTGCGTTAAGAAAATCTCACACTAGGGGCACTGAATATTTAATGACATTAATGTATTAAGAACTTATAGTATTGTAAATTGTAATTTTTCTACATTAACCTATCCTTAATTACCCCCCAAAACGTGCTGGATCAAATGACATTGCTACACGGAGGAGAATAATAATAAAGTGGCAAAAAATCCGGTGATATATAGCCTAGTACTTCCCGCTTCACTAAAGATGACGCGCACAAAAATACTGACAATTATAATTTTAATCACGATCATGACTCATCGGATATATTGTGGACTGAGTAGCTGTTGCCTTCGGCTTCGCATGCTCATTTTCTTGAGGCCCCATTTCGAATTCGTAAAATTGGCACCGACTTCAGATTTATTTAAATGTTTTATATGAAGCATATTTAAACAACAATTTATTAATTATTTCATCCTTTTTAGTTCAGGCATTGGCGTCGTTTTCGTTTTTTTGGCAAAAACAATTAGGTATTTTATACATTTGGATGGCCAATAGCAAACAAATTGACATTAGTAACAATCAATCAATAAATAAATCAATTTAATCAATCTCCTATCGACAGATGGCAGAGGCTGTATGTACCTATAAGTATACGTGTGAAATATGCATTGAAATTCAGTATTGGCCTCAACGCAATATTTTTTATTTGTCCTTTCTATTAATATTCATCGTACGAGTTACAAGATCAATCTACCCTGCATACTGTGATGTTTTAACTTCTCGTCTACTGATACGATTCTCAACGAAACTTACTTACATTAAGTATTTTTATAACCAGACTTTGGGAATTCAGGTCTTGGTGGAATTCATCATCATTGCCCATAGTTATAGTTAGCAGTAAGCAGGTCACTTGTAAATAATAGCAGATTGTAAAATACACAAGAGCTACAAAAGCCAAGCCCGCATGCTAATGTTCTGACTCAACTTAATTAACATATTCGACAATGCGCAGTATCTGAATGTCTCCATATTGTGGTATTGGTGAATGGTCTCTTTAATATATAGTATGTTTATATATCCGGTTGTCTGAAGATAGTATTTTAGGAACCTATATAACGGGAAATATTGTGGGCGAGTTGAATTTCACAAGTTTGGTAAGTTTTATAGGTTTTTCTTAAGACGTTAACTTTTCATCGGTCATCTAATTATAATATTATTTAGATTTTAGTCTTACATTTGCTAATATTTTTCAGTTTCAGACCTAGTTTGTAGTTTTCAGTAGAATGACATGATGTTCTAGGTAATATGCCATTACTTTGCACTGTTTGCACTAACAAAATGTTTTTAAAATTTTTACTTTAAGACAATTTTCTTTGTATTAATCACGGTATTAATGTATTAATCACGGTATTAATGTATTAATCACGGTATTAATGTATTAATCACGGTATTAATGTATTAATAACGGTATTAATTAATCTATTAATTAGAAATACTCTGACACTAAAGTGATGTAACCCACATTGAATATTGAAATGAATGATTGAAATAGGTTTTACGTCCACCTATTGTCTGATACTAATTGTATTTTTTACTGTTTTTAAATAAATAAAATAAGAAATAAAATATACATTAACAGCTGTTTTATGCCTTAAATATATTTTTAAATTAACAGCTACTTACTTATGTGTTGAGTAAGTAGAGAAATAGAAAAAGAATAGTGTCGATGTGTCACACATTGCCACACATATGCCATTCAAATCACGGCGTACCTTCGAGACGGTGCCATGAACTCTTCAACTAAGGTTTCCACTCACGTCCACCTCCATAATATCACGCCCCAACGGAAGCAGGCCTAACTGTAACTTCTGCATTTTTTGTAAAATGAGCTTTGATCGGACGGAATTGGGTCGGGTTTTGAGGTCGGAACTTTGTTGGTTTAGGTTATCGGTCGATGTTGGTATGATAAGGTTTTACGATGCTCTGTCTTCAAGTACGAGGTAAATCAACATTATACGGGCTAAATACCCTCATTCTACAACTCTCACTAGGGAAAAGACAAAGAACTTAGAAGAAGTGTTATGATATGAAGTGTTACTCAAAACTGACAGATTAACACACACATAGAATATTTTGATATATTTATTTATTTATTTATTAAATAAAGGCACTGATAGCACTTACAGTTTCCCGTGCGTGTATATAATGTAATACGTGCTATAAGCTAGGGCAATTTACACAGGTTTATGAGACATATACATTATACATGAAAAAATAAAGGTTTAAATAAAATAAGAAATAAAATATACTAAAGCAGCTATAATACTTACGTGTTGAGTAAGTAGACAAATAGAAAAAAAATTGGTTCGATGTGTCACACATTACCTCACATATATGTACTTTTATCCCAAAATACTAACGCTGACTAAAACGAATAAAATCGTTATTATTTGACAAAGCATAAAGTCCGCAGTCATGTACCATCAGATAGCCTTAAGATCCTCCAGGATAATACTGGCACGCTGTCAACCTTATGGACTAGGATTCAATACTAAATATTTTTTCAATGATGGTTATATTTTCTCATATTTTCCTTTCCTAAATTGTCTTCCATTTTCATTGGTGCATTCTAAAACAGATTATTTCAAACTGGTAATATTTTGTAACTGTAAAAGTACTGGCAAAGCAAGGACATCCAAATAATTATGCATAAGCAATCAATATGCCAGATTAATTTTGACGTTATAATACCAGCTACCCGTAATTTGCACTACACTGAAAGGAAAGGATATCCGGTGCCAGTATCAACTAACTAGGTCGCTTATAGGCCAGATACGTGAGGTCTATATTTGATTGGCCACTTGCCCTTAATTAAGAAATTAGTGTGCTTTTGAATTTATGTTTGAGTACGAGTAATTTATTTTGACCAAAATCTGATCATGAAGGCCACATGACTTTCTGTTCCTTCCAAGAAATAAGTTCAAATGTGTCTTAAAGCTTGACAATAAATATATGTATCTATGGTTTTTATTACCTTGTTTCCTCTGCTCTCATCATTCGTCATACACGCTTGCTGATTTTTTTTTATAATCTCTAAAATAAGTAATATATGGTCTATATTTTCATTCTTATTCTTCTTAGCGTGTCAACGTTCACCATAAATACCCTTGGATGCTCAAAACTGGGGCACCCCTACTGCGTTCTCTGTAGCCTTGTACAAATCCTTTAGCGCTGAAGGAGTTCGTATCGGAGCACGCCGCACGTCAAAAGGTGGTCCATCGTCTGGAGGCACAACAAGGATTTCTTTATCACTTCGCACCAAAATTCAAATTATTAGCCGAACGCCATTACACCGTAATGTAATGTAACTCAATGCATTACCAGATATACATAACAACAATAAACCTTGATAACCGGAAACTCGCAAAAGTTTGATGCAACAATGATTACCTAATGATCATAATTTAATTGGTCAGAGTAACGAACCAAGATGGACAAAAAATGCAACGAATCGAAACACGTTCTGTTCTTACAAGTATTAAGAAAGAAACGCCACCTACCAGAATGAAAGAAGCAAATTATTAAACACTAGTGACTCGCCCCGGCTTCGCATGGGCATAAAAACCTTTCTCTTGAATCTGTGGCGGCACAAGCGCCACAACAAAATAACTACGAAGACAATCAACAGATGGCGTTAAAAGCACGAAAATCGAACTTGCATACAAAACAGCAAAATACTATGAAAGTCTAAATCGCGCTATCAAAGTTTCTACGGATTGGAGCATATATACAACCTCCGACAAGACATCGTCGGAGCCGCGGTTCCCCAGGCATAACATCCTAGCCTGGCGGGAAGATCTTCCCTTTGTGTCGGTTGAGCATAACAGTATCGCTCCCGTTACACTCTCTTCAAAAATCAATCTATCTATTTAAAAAAACCGCATCAAAATCCGTTGAGTAGTTTTAAAGATTTAAGTTTACTTACATAGGGACAGAGAAAGCGACTTTGTTTTATACTATGTAGTGATAGTGATAGAAAGTTTACAAACCCTCAACATCACCTACAGAAAGATGGTAGCTAACAAGCCTTTACATTGGATACCCATATGTAGGGAGGTGTGAAAAAAAATTCGCCATTTTGTAGTGGCCATTTTAGACCTAACATTCCCGACTAATTCACCTTTCGAACAAAAAATGCCACAGCCCAGACAAACACATACACGTCAAACTTGTAATACCCCGTTGTTTTTGCGTCGAGGGTTCAAAAAACCTGACTACAATTTGTCGTTACACTTTCACTACCAAGACCATAGATAAAAAAAAAAAATTGCGTCAAGCGCCGCGCGAGATTCCTTGTTCAAAGTATGACCAAGACGAATCCAACAAATTACAATTGACTGTTGCAGTTTTGAGATTGGGCGTTTTTGGTCTCAAGTTTTGGAGGGACTACCATACCATCTTATCTTCCCATGGATGCCCTATTATAATGATATATGAGGCGACTAGGGAAATAATAAAGGGAGTCTTTTATTTCCTTGTACCTTTGCTTGGAGATTTGTTATGTTTACTGCAAAGTATTAAAGTTCGGCGGTCGACCTGCTGGAAGTCATAAAGGAAGCACGTCAGAGGCATGATGGTGATGATGATGTTGGGAATTCGTCAGAAGGGAGGCTGGTCATAATATCATCTTTTTAATAAAACTAGGAAGTTGCCTACCAGGTTGACTTAATGAATGAGTCAACGACAATTGACAAATAATGTACATGCCCTTGCATTATGCATTGTTGAACTTGAAGACTGTTTCGCGACTCATTAGGCATACTAATTTGTGACTAAGTAATTTGAGATTATGCCTACAAAAAAATAATAATTCAAGTAAGTATGTAAGTTTATAAAGAACCAAATACACACGAGGAGGTTGTCAATTCAACCCATAGAACAGAGTTAATATTTCTAAATTCTGTGATTCAGAGATCTCCAATTTGGCCCCAGGAAAAATGTCTAGATTCAATAAGTTTGTACATAGTTATTGAAATTGATTCGGTCAATTGTTTAGGCTTTCGGTACCCCTAGTATGAGATTTTATAAGCGTAAGCGCTAGCGACTGCGTTAGCGATTTTGTATTACAAATCTGGCGGGTACGAAGGTAACTATTAAGAAATTCCATACACACGCAGTCGCGATTATAAAATCTCATACTAGGGGTAGAACAGGCTTAGCGCGATATTCAACCCTATTTTATTTATTAGGTAGGTTACTTACATTACAAATGAGTATGCTTTGATGATATAGTGTTATGTATTATCAGCATTGCCCGTGAAGTGAAGTGAAGATATAGGTAACTAATACCACAGATTATAATCTTCACTGGGCCAAGGTCCACTGCCAAGAAGATCAGTCTGCCCGCCCACTTGTCAATGCTAACACTTACACAATTACTCAGCAGAAAAGCTTCCCACTTAATATGCACTTGTGTTAAGATGATTGCTGACTAATATGTTTCCCGTAGACGAACCTACTTAGAACCATTTTTGCGTAAATTCTCAGGTAATTTAGTCAACACAACAACGTGACTGAGAACAAAGATCCGAAATACAAACAACATCTAATCTAAGTAAAAATACTGGTAGAGTTTGGAATTTTCCAATTCTAAATTTCAAGTAAAGTTTTATTCTGTTTGTTGCTTTAATTGCAAAAATGTTGTGTTTGTTGTTGTTAAATGCAAAACCTACGGAAACAGTATCTTTTTCGGGATGAATAGGTAAGGTCTATCCGACTGCGGAAAGTATTGTGCACATAGGTACTTACTTAGAATAAGCAAATAACCCGTGCAACATTGGCCTACTTTTTGTAGTTACTTAGGTATGTGATGTTTTATGTTTTTATAATACTTCGGTCATTGGCGGTCAGTGGGCTGTTTCGTGGTCATTAAAGGTTGATGACACCTGCGAAGTCATCAAATTATCGCTATAAGATGACGCTTATTTCCGCATTAACCTATTAAAATAAGTAGCTTTACGAAATTGGCATAATCAACTAAATTTGAAAAGCCATAGCACTGGATGGTTCCACTTCGACTTGCTTTTAAAATTCGCCACTTTCTAAGCAGAAAGGAAAAAGAAATTGCCTGACGAATTGTTTGCCTCTCAAAATCTATTACCTAAGTAAATCAATCGCCTGCTATCCAAAATGTTGATAGGAATCTCGTCGACTACGTAATAATAATTAGAGAATCACCAAAAGAGATCATTTATCTGCGGATCCGGACTTTATACCCCGTATTTTTACCCCTTTCACGTATGAAAGATTACATACCTACCTATTTGGATCCAAATCCAACACGTTTAGGTATTTCGGTGCAGTTGATGTTTTAAGTGGTGCACATATCAAATCTGGTTCTGAGCTATATAGATGACATATTTATTATCAGGTGTAGGTAATATCAACACCTACCTATTTCAAATGAATCAAAATAATGTTTTTATGAAGATAGGCAAAGTGGATTTAAAGTTGGGTATTTTTATCGAATCATTTTTATAGAAAATCGGATACGAAAAGTAGATACTTAGATTTAATTCTAGTTTCTCTCTTTATCCATCGTCAGGCCAAGGAACAGTATCTATTCAATCAAATACAGTAGATAGTATATCTACCAGCAAATTACAAAGTATCTTATATTGCACTCAATCCACTAATGGCATCATTACAAACCAGTTTACACATTTTATTAAACCGATCATTATCGAATAAGCACAGCGAATTTATAAGATCGTGAATTTTATAAACATTGAAATTACCAGCACAATCCAAACATTTACTATTTACCTCCGAGTCCCGAGGTCGTTGATCGTCTTTGCATATTCCAATGCTAACATTTAATTGTTTGTAGTGATTCTCCCAGTATTGATGTTGGTTCCCATGGGCTAGACAAAACACAAGAAACACTCATTAGATAACAAAAGGTTTAATTGCCGATTTGTTTGGTATGTGTAGGCGGCGATGTTGAGGATTTTACAGTTCCTTGGCAAGGAAACATTTTTGTCGAATATATGTCGTGAGAACACATGAAAAGGCGCCGCTGACATGAACATGTGAAAATCTTAACGTTCAATAATACAATTAGAATTAATTCAAGGTCAAATTACCCTGTACATCTTAGTAAAAGATTGTTTGTTATTTTCAGATTTCGTGCACGACAATTCAAGAAAACTAACTCCTCGACTTCATTGAGAAGATGTAGTTTTTCAACTTTATTGGATCTAGAAAATATTAACTGAGAGAAACCAAAGCAAATCAAAAATTACCTAAAAATCTTAAGCATAAAGACTAAATTCATTGACAACGAGACCACAAAATGAAAAAGCTACGGCTAATCTTATTATAGCCCTGATTCAGGTAATACAGAACATCCAGATATGCTTCAACTCAAAGTAACATTCCAATAAGATCATCAGAGAACACTCGCTCAAAATGTCTACGAGTAATGAACTGAGTGACATGGACGCTCCGAAGATTGGAATGAAGCCGGCCGTGACGAGGATATTCTGCTGCAGTGTCACCGCTGCAGCTGGGTTTATTGCGGCCTATGCTTTGGTAAGACTCCTTCTTTTGACTTGCTGAACATAGATAGGTTCACAGATAGGATCAGAAACCTGTGATAAAAATAATACATTTTTGGATTGACAACTTAGCGGCGCTCTTTTTGGGATGGGTGAGAAATGTTAAACTCGCGTCAGGACATGACCGATCGAAAAGTGAGACGGAGGCAGAGTAGACCGCGCCGGAGCCACGTAAGAGAGGAAGTAATATCCTCCTTTTCTGGCTGGAGGCTTTCCCCTTTCGCGCTTTTATTCAATTATGCTTAGTTATAATTTTTTCCAGACAATGCTTAAGATATATTATTTATTTGAATTAAGTTTGTACACTTTTTAAGTTTTCATTTGTAGGGTATTACATTTGTTAGGTTTTCTTACTGTTTCTAGTACTGTTTTAATTAGTTCTCCATCGGTTCGTATTAAAGTTTGATGTAAAACGATCCGCAGTTCGCATCTCGTACGTAATTGCCCAGGAAGAGTCATAACTAGCCAATATGGTTAGCGGTTGCTGTAACGTTCCATAAACGTTAGTTACAAGTTTTTTCGAACACTGTTATGTGGAGCTGTCGAGAAGATCGCTTGTTTCCGCAGTGATTGCTATATTATCATGGTTTTTAGGGTTCCGTAGTCACAATTTTTTGAGTTATTATGTAATGTAAGTATTATTGTATGATTTAGGGTTTGTATTCAAAATTTAAAGCGAAAATATCCTGTGTAAGTTATGCTATGATCTCTTGGCGAATTTTCCAACTTCTAGTTATAAGTACTTAGCAAAGTTGTAAAAAGGTAATCGAAAACGCCCTACATAATGTTTAGAGAAAACGTTCTGCCCTTTTATTTATTTAGAATAATAACTTGACCCTTGTACTGACTTTTCGTTTCAAGGGCTCGTGTAAGCACGTAAACCAGTTTGTCAGTAAGCAAATAAGTACAGCTGGCCACATACAAAAGTGTACCACCTTAAGTGCAGGTGTGAGTGTAAATAGGTATGCTTTTCTGTGGCCTACAGTACACATCGTGCTTAAGGCCATTCCGCACGCAGTTATGTCATTAACCCACGAAACTGGGTATAAAAGTGAGAGTAACCCGTGGCTATGTCTAGCCTCCAGTGAACTATGTTAACGAAGTGCATAGACCTGTTTAAGAATCCATTCACCTTATGCAGCTGCGACCTAGATTTATAGTTTTAATGTAGGGACCTACCTGACTAACTGACAAAGAATATAGGTAACTAACCTAGGTACTAACTACTCCATAAATTATTGAATACTATATTGTTACAGATATACACTAACTCTCAGATGCACTAACTACTCTGATATGAAAGTCAACTAAGTACATTATTAGGTTAGATAGAAGCTACACGTGACAAGAATGCTGGCATGTTGCTTGTATCTTGGACAGAAAAGATAAATATTGGAATCTATATTTATCTTCTGTCCAAGATATGAAATATACTTTCTGTGGTGTAAAATATTCTTTAATTAATTTTCCAGGTAGCATACGCGATAGCCTTGATCTACGAGGTGGTCTGGGTGGTGGAGTCACAGAATGGGCTGCCTATCCCATCAGCGATGCTCATACTGTGCTATGTCATCATCATAGCCGCTACGGTGATCCTCGTGCACGGGCTCATCTCGGTTAGTAGTACCTGGGCGACCGAGCTTCGCTCGTTTTATATGCAGAATATTTTTTTGCGTGAAAATGTATATTACCAGACCTGGAACCAAGCTAGATTAGGTATCTTTTTGACTATGTAAGGTAAGCACTTTACGTTTAAAATTTCAAAGAAATCGTTAGAGCCGTTTTCGAAAACGCGAGTACAAATAAATTTATTGCTCGTTTAATAATATAAGATAGGATATCATCAGACTGTAGCTGTAGGTATACGTGATCGATTGGCAATCTTGAGCGTTTTTCTCAGTTGTCTACCTAACTTACGCTTCATAGCAAATTGTATGTTTTAATTATGGTCAATAGATTTGGCACAATGGACAACCGGGCGGTAGGGTGTAGTTAACGACCTGAGGTCAAACATAGGCCACTTTTAGGCGCGATATAACCGAGTTCCACGCGGGGCGAAGCCGCGGGAAACAGCTAGTTCTTTATATAAGGTAAATTTAAATCAACTGCAAATATTTTAAGGGCAGATTCAGACCACTCAACTGAACAACTTTCCTAAATAAACTTATGTCGAAATACGAAAAAAAATTTTTAACCTCCCATACAAATTGCTCTGCCGTCTGATCTACGAAATCGTTTTTAAAAGGAAATCAGTCCAGTTTTTATGATCCGGGTGTGTAATCGGCCAACACTGTATGATATATACCCAAGAGCTCCGAGAGATAGAAAAGCCACTAGAGACCATTTCGGACTCTAGTACGTTGGTAGGTACTATTACTAATTCTGTGACCCTAGAGAGACACCACCGGCTTGCACCGCTGGTAATGCAAAAACGTATTTTTTAATACCCTACACACACGGCCTACAAATAGTGCTTATGCCCAGTAGGTACTCCCAATAACTGTAGTCTGTTCTTATTGCAAGGCGACGACGCACGCTTTGAACATTTTGGTTGCAAGAATAACTACCGATTTTTCTCAACAAAAACTAAAGTGACGACGGAGTGATCGCCGTCGCTACAAGCACCCGATAAACAAGTCGAGTTCGAGATTTTACCCACATTTCCGTAAACTCAGCAGTTTTAAATGTAATGTTTCTTTTTTCAGAAAAATAACCGTTGCCTGCTGGCGTGGCTGATTGCCGTAATATTGGTGCTTATTCCAGAGTGTGCATTAGTCTTCTACATGTCCATATGTCATTGGGTAAGAAAAATCGAAGTTATGTATTTAACTTTATACTTTTATCAATCAGCAGAACTTATTTTTTGCTAGGCGCACTTGTGGTGACATACTGAGTAGGTAGATAAGTAGGTATTGTGCTGTGCAATGCAAGTGACAAAGCACGAGTGGCATCCTCAAGATGCTATATAAGTATAGCGTATACAAGTACCTCTACAAACAAGCTAGCTATGGAGATCGAGACTTACGAGGGAGGACTGTATAAATCTTGGTATTTACAGTCCTTGAAACAACAGTTATAAAGTTCAATTTCTTTGAAAGAAAAGGAAAGAACTAAGTCCTTATGTTGCTAGCAATTGTTATTCTGGGTATGGTAGAAATGGTAGAATGTTTTTTTGGTTCTTCCATGTTCCTATTTTCCTTAGTTAGCATCTTTTACCTGTTGTAACAGCAGCAGGCACATTTTAATTTGGTAAAGGTAGTTAATGGTATCTATCCTTTTCTTCTATATGTTTCGTTTGTTTTTTTGTACGCTTATAACTTAAAAACTTCTGGTGGCCTACCATACCATGTCTTGAAACCATGCAAAGTCCAGTGGAGTAAGCGAGACAGCGCAATACATGATGTAAGGCGACATCTCCCTTACTTAATCGTTCTTGCATGGTTTTAAGAGACTGTGGTAAGCCAACTGATCAAATAGTTTTTTATGAGCACATCATCAAAAAAATTATGCAATAACCCATAAAACTGCAAACCCATTATTTATTGACCGATTGAGTTTTCTCAATGTGCATTGTTTAAGTATTCTAAAATCGTTAAAATTGTCTAGGGTCTGCAAGGAGTGTACGGCGGGGCTGAGCTGGCGTGCTACGTGGCGCGGCTGCCGGCCATCGTGTGTGGGGTTGTCCTGGTACAGTCTGCCTACGCTCTCAGGCAAGCCAGGTTTGTTTATTTCAATCTGTCCACTGATATGATATTATGTGTCAACTCTTATACAGATACTACTGGTGTTATAGATGCCCGTACTCTATGGTTATTAATTATCATCAAATGGGCTGTAAAGAAAAAAGTTGTAGAAGCGGTTTTAGAGGTAATTAGTATATAAAATAACGACTCGAGAATTTACTACTTATTCTCGAGTCGTTAACCGATATACTTACTTTAATTTTTTTCATTATTATCTTCAAATTTCCATAGAAAAAGGCGAGTTTACGGACTGCACACTGTTTTATTTTGGCTGGTGTTTAAAAGAGAATATTTAATTTATTAGAATCAGACGTCATCCAGAACTTTGTCTTAAGAGTGATCTGCAATTGTTATAGGAAAGCTGGATATAGCAACGGTGCGGCGGTGGGCAGCGGCAGCGAGTTTGACGCGAGCCACTTCGTTCCTGATGCCCCCGGTGCTTTTGCTAATGATGGATTCATGCCGGATACTGGTACAACTTCTTACATTTTTATATTAACTTGGTCAACTCTACAACTGGTAGAAAAGAAAACAATAACTTCATTCATTATTATATTTTATTTAATTTCATTATCAGAGGCAAAAGGAAGACCTGATTTTTATTAATGCCTTTCCTTAGGCCGGCATCCATATGGAAACTTTTTTTTTAAATATTATTTAGGTAAACAGGCATACGGCCCATATTATTCTCCCATACTATTTTTTTTTATTAACCTGTATTGTCCCACTGCTGGGCAAAGGTCTCCCCCATCTCCTTCCAAACCTCTCTCTGTTCCACCACATCCAGCCACCCGCTCTCGAATCTTCTTAAGTCGTCACTCCAGCGCATCCGTGGTCTTCCCGTCCTTCGCCAACCACCCGCCGGGTGCCACTTAGTACTATTATATTGAGTTTAATTTCTAGGTAAATCAGGCTCGATGCCGGACCTGCGGCGCCACCTGGCGAGCCGGCAGTCGCTCCCGCCGCACTACCCCGCCGCGCTGCTGCCGCCGCCCGCCTACTGGCCGCCCGCCGCCCGCCCCGCGCCGCACGGCGCCAGCCTGCGTGGGGTCCCGCCGCCACTAATGTACGGAACCTGGGTCGGTCCCAGGTCCGGACCTTACGACAACCCCTACAAGAGAAGACACTCCGTCGTCGGCGCTTTCGCTGACGAGTACCCTGCCAAATACGACATCTACGAAGACAGAACGGACTGCAAGAGCGAAATAGCGTATCCCTATTACCGTTATCCTTACGATCAGAGAATGTACCCGCCCGAATATGATCCGCGATTTTATCCAGACTACAAGCGGGAGGATGCGTCGTATGGTGTTAATTTACTGAGACACGAACCTTATAGATTTAGTGGCTCGAGAGAAAGAGTGTTTTACGGTATTAGAAATAGTCACACGTCTGTAGGAAATGAATCTGATGATTTAGGAAAATATAAAGATGTAGCATTGTAAAAATCTATGTTTCTCCTCTCAATTAAATTTACTTAACTTGTACAGTATAAATAAGTACACTTTCTTTACAAATCTTATGATAAAAGACCATTTTACATTAAGTTTCTTAATTCTTCCTCTTTATCAGAACGCACTATTACAAATTATGTGTTAGTAGTTGCAACACGAAGTGGCCTACCTTTGTAAACATTTTGGCCATCACATCATAAAAGCTCTTGGGTCTGCTGAAAGAGAATTCTTTAGAAAGCAGCACCCTTCTACTAATGTTCTGTGTAGGAACATGAATAAATAAGCTCTAGTGTGTCCTTATATTTGGTTTCGCATTTTTCGTATTTCGGGCAAATGAGTCTTTTTTGTATGTACCTATGGCCTATGTTTTTGTATGTACCTATGTACCTATGTTCTATGTAGTTGTCACCCCCGTCACCTGTGGAGGGGGCAGTTGGGAGATTGTTAAAAAGAAACAGTTAAAAAATGACCTTAAAAGGGAAAGTTTTGGGGCTCTGGGATGTATCTCAAAGCTCCCGTTCTCAAAGATAGTATTAAATTTTATGAATTCTGCCTGCGCTCTTTGAATAAGTTGTTGAATGCATGGAAATAATCTTTATTTAAGATAAATCTATGAAACGAATTGTTGTGTATATGGTGCTTTATATTTTATCGCAAGTTTAGTTGATAGTAAAATATATCATTAGTTATTTAGCCATAAAATGTTACTTGGCTTTAATAAATAAAATTGTATAATTTAGGTTACCTAATAACCAAAGTTTTAAGAAATAATTTTATTTTAAATAATCGTACTTATTAAAAATTGAATTGGAGTCACTAGCTCATAAATATTTTTGATAATAAATTATAATTCTACAAATACACTTGCGATTTTTATTTCAACTAGGATTTGAACGCATCTTTATTGCGTTTTGGAGCACAGGTTCATTTAAACGCAGTCTAGTTATTTCTCACCATGATGTAGAGACTTTAGTACCAATCATAAATGCATTATAATCGGAAAACAGCTACGCTTAACAAACATGGACTTCGAATAATCGAGCAAAATATATTACAATAAAAAGTGGTAAATACATTTAATACATTTTTGAATAATACCCATAATACACCCCACAAATCCAATAATACCCAATACAAAACTTGAAGAGTTTCCTCAATGTTTCCGTGATCCCATCATCAGATCCTGACCTGATAAATATGGGACTGGAAAGTATACACTCTCAAATAAAAAATTTTTTTTTCAAATTGGTCCAGGTGGCTTACCACCATCTCTTAAAACCATGCAAGAACGATTGAGTAAGGGAGATGTCGCCTTACATCATGTATTGCGCTGTCTCGCTTACTCACTGGATCTTGCATGGTTATAAGAGACGGTAGTAACCCCCCAGGTGGCCTACTACCACCTCTTTAGACCCGTAAAGTCGGTTAAAAATAGACTACAAATGTTTTTAAAAGCTAAGCTACCAATTCTAGATAAAACTTGAATAATAAATATGGCAACACTAAATAGCTAGTTGTCGATAGTGTGGCCGAACTGTCGACAGTTTGACTATCGATATTTTTAATCTAATAAGCTATATTATCAATAGGCGTATCGATATTAGTTTACGAGCAATACTATAGTTCACGGCATATAAGTTAGCAATAAACTAAAATGACCTTGAATGCGCAGTAGCTAATTTTCATACAAATTTTAACCGTCCCGTTTGTGGCTAACTTATGTGCTGGGTAATATTAATAATTAGTATTATACTGATAAAGAACACGATCGATAGTCATCGTAATATTACGTAAACTATCAATTGTTTTGTAGAATCGATAAAAACTATCTATTATTAAAATATTACGCAGCACTACTATTACAAAAAAAGCAATACTATCCACAGCATGCAATAATATTGCTAATAATATGTTTGCTTTGCAATATTAGACTACCAAATTATCTGACTATGACTATCCAATATTCCGAAACATCGATAGTATTGTTTATTTTTTCTCAAACATAGTTTACTATCGAGTCATCGAGTGGCAACACTAGTTGTCGACATGAAATGAAATATTATGCAGCAAGCAGCAAGTTAAGTTTTTAAAGTTTTTCGATAATCTAAAAAGTTACTTAATAGTTGTAGGATATACGTTTTTCAACGTTTATCAGTGAAATAGCAATGGATTAACTAGTTGGCAGTTTTGTACAAGTTTATTTTTGTGATGGATCGTGTAATCTAACTGTTTATGTTTCGTGTAGGTGGCTGTTCTACAGGCCGATGTGAAAGTGTTTCGCATAAAATTTAGATACTATTGTTCGGATTCGTCCGGGTTACTTGGGAAAATAGTGTTTAATTGTGACTTGCGCAAGTTATTGTCTGCCGGCGATGTGTTGCAAAGATTTCGTCGCATAGGCCGTGGAAATAGACGAGTGTGTGGTAAGATAACCCATTGATATTATGTTTACGTTTTTTTCTTTCCTTCCCTTGAAACCCTTGTGAACCCATGAAGTAATCATTTTCGTTGAATATTAATATTATTTAGATTTGCTAGTTTTAAAGTTGTTAGAAAGTTGACATTAACCCAACCATTGTTTTGTGATTGGTATGCTAATTTTGCTAGGACATTGTGTAGGGGTTCATAATGACAGTTTTATACTAAATACTATTGTTTATACTATATGAGGTTGTGTGATTATTGCATAAAATGGTAAGTAACCAATTTTACTAAGTAATAACAACCGCTATTCTGAATTCCTAACAACATTCATAAATGTCTGTGCTGGTGAATCAACTGCTTATGTCAATGATATATGTTTAGTAGAAAACTTAGATCATACACCTATAGATTTACCCATAGTGTGTCCGTACATGAGACAAAATTAAACCTAATCTTGTGAATACTTCCCTCTCGCTGGATAAATATCACAATCCACCAGTGCACGAATACTAATCATGCTATTTAAATCGAGTTTTTGTCTTTGAAACGCACATTTTACAAAAACAAAGAATTTCACTGTTTGTTTGGCCTAAGTTTTTGTATGGAGTTCAAGTTAGCCAAACAAAGGAAAATGGGCACGCTGACAAAGACAGAAAATTGATCATGTTTGTTTATTTGTAAAACAAATACTCTTTAGTGTACCAAGCAAGTAGTTTTGTTAAAAAAATTTACATGCAAAGTAGATCCTAGATACTATCTTAAAGCTAACAGCTGAGGCAATTTACCGTACCCTACCCAACCAGTCAATGGTGAATGCTTAGCTGAAGCATTATGATTAATTCAATTTAAAAACTTCATACTTGGGCAGAAGGACAGCTTGCATACATTTTAATATGATGCCAACATGTTTGTATGCATGTAAAGCTATCTCACAACTTTTAACGGTGGAACAGTTGTTCCACTTAGTTAAGTGAGACTTGGATCTTTTACAAGTTTTGTTTTTGGTGGCTTATTTGTTTATTGAGGCCATACACAGGGTCCAGAATATATATATGACTGGAGGATACTAACTTCCAGCTTGGATTATGGTGGTCACGACCCTCAGCTATGAGGAACACGACTTGAAAGAATTTGTTTATTTCCTATTTCAAAAATGCAAAATGTGTCTAACGAAATTTCCTTTTCAAAAATGTTTATCTACACATAGGTACATTAAAAGATAATTTTTATTACAAACTAGCTGTCCCGGCGAACTCCGTACCGCCCGAACCTGCACTTTACTCACCGTTTAAACCTTCCCTGAACTTCCACAAATATTTCAAGACCAAAATTAGCCAAATCGGTCCAGCCATTCTCAAGTTTTAGCGAGATTTTTATATATATAGATAGATAGATAGATAGATAATAAAATAAAAATTAAGTTAATCATTAAATTTTTTTGTGTTTTCAGTTTGACATCCCAGGCAGGCAGTTGAAATGAGTGCACCAACTAAGGAGTATAAATATTCGTCATCAGGTTAGTGTTTATATATTTTTCAGGTGATCAGTGTTGAAAAACACTCATCTGCTCGGCCTCTGATAGGGTTTCTTTAATGGCTACCAGAAGGTAGCTCAAACCAATGTGTTAATGTGCCGTGCGATGTCCAGATTAGATTTTAGTCAACTATCGTCATTGTTATAACTTTGTATGAAAATCCGTATATAATAGAGATAGTAAAGTAACCTAGGATTTTCTTACAAAATCTTAACTACAGCCCTAGTAATTGGTAGAAGTACTAGTAACAGTTACTAGTAGTCATACGGCCTTCAATCATGTATGAATGGTAGATCCACGATTGCCGCTTAAAAAGTGATGCCACTAACTAAATGATGTCAACATAACAAAGAATGATGGCGAAATTTGTACGAATAAAAATTAAAATATAGAGAACTTAAAGTAAATCGCATTAGTAAGTATACTTCACTAGTAACATGTTTACCACCACAAAAAAAATTTAAACCCCAGGGTTATTTTAATATTTCATTTTATAAAAGTCGACCTTTAATTTCGTTTTCATTCGCCATTTTTAACGCAACTGAAACATTATGTCACCCTGACAGTTGTTAGCAATGTCAAAGCGATATTGACAGTTCATTATGGTAGGTTTGATTCATCGATTTAGTACCTGGGGGGCTATACCATCTCTTAAAACCATGCAAGATCCAGTGAGTGAATGAGATGTCGCCTTACATGATGTATTGCGCTGTCCCGCTTACTCACAGGATCTTGCGTGGTTTAAAGAGATGGTAGTAAGCCACCTGGGGGGGTTACCATCAACTTTTTAAGTAGCAGGCTCACTATCAAATGCTTTACTACCATCTCTTAAAACCATACAAGAACGAGTGAGTAGGCGAGACAGAGTAACACAGTAAGACGTCATCTCCTTTCATCATGTATTACGCTTTAAGAGATGGTGCCTTCCACCATCTCTAATAACCATGCAAGAATGACTGAGTAAGGGATATGTCGCCTTACATCATGTATTGCGCTGTCTCACTTACTCACTGGATCTTGCATGGTTTTAAGAGATGGTGGTAGGCACCCTGGAATGTGTTCTTGAGCCACCAATTTATGAAACAAATGCCCTTATTTTTTGTATATTATTATCTTTCGTACAAATTCTACTACTTAAAATGAATATTTTTCTTAATAGGTACAAAAAATAAATAATTTCACTGTTAGTTTGGTGTAAGATTTTGTTTGGCGTCGAAATGGCCAAACAAAGAAAAAAATTGCCACGTTGACAGAAACAAAAATATAAAAAATATCGTTGGTCCTTTTCTTACTCATGGACCTCCCTATTACGCCATCTCACTTTTTCACCAAGTAAAAATTAATTGCTTAATCACAGGTACAACTACTTAATCTATGAACCTAACCTACCATAATGAACTGTCAATACCGTTTTGACAATGCTAACAACTGTCAGGATGACATAATATTTCAGTTGCGACAATAATGGCGAATGAAACGAAGCTAAAGGTCGACTTTAAAAAAATTAAATATTAAAAAAACCCCGGGGTTTAAAATTTTATTTGTGGTGGTAAACATGTTACTAGTTATGTATCCTTACTAATTCGATTTATTTTATGTTATCTGTATTTCAATTTTTTATTCGTACAAACGATGTATGGAGTTTCGCCATGACTCTTGACATATTTCATTCTCAGTCGCTCACCGCGGCGACAGCGAACGTGTTCATGGTGCCGAAGTGTGTGGACTTGTTATCTTTTGCATCTAACTAGACATCCAATCATAAAAATAAGTTAGTGCACAGGAATTAAACATTATATAATAACAAAAATATTTATAAGACATGGGGGTTCAGCCTGTCACAATTTCCAAACGTTAACAAATGCCAAGAACAAAATGTATGGGATTGACATAAGATTGACCACGTGATTTACTGCAGCTTATGTTAATTCCATACATTTTGTTCTTGCCTACATTCGTCAACGTTTTTAAATTTGTGACTTTGACTAAGCCACACGGTAACTGATATAGGGTTCTCTTCAACCAGTCATGTGCTATGCTGCGAGGATGTGAAAGCTATGCTAAGCTATGTAGCAGGGAGAGTAAGATAGCTGCGAAAGGAAGATACGCAGCCCGAGCTATGCGATGTATCGATAGCTGCCGTCCTCAAACTACACAGTACACACTCGCTATATCACTCGCGATTAGCGACCAACCATAGCACGCATCCTTCCATATAAAATATATAGCTTAGATGAATCGGTTTCACCAATGAAATGCTATATGGACCAAATAATTATGATTGTTGAATATCAAATGCATCCGTAGCAACGCAGCATAGCACACCTTTGGTGGAAAAGTAACCTAAGTGTTTGATTTTCAATGGAAGCATGCATCGACCTAAATATGATCATATGACGCATACGTACGGCCCAGGATGCAATTGGGAAAGTGCTGAGATGACGATGATAAGTCATAGAGTATACATACATACATATCATCATGCCTGTCTCCCGTAGGGGTAGGCAGAGACTAGAGATTTCCATTGGATAGTATAGATAAGAGTATAGAGTATTTTACGTCATAACCATTTATTGTAACAGTTTTAACAAATTTTACGCAGCCAAGTACATTATCGTACGACACGCCTGTATTGTCACCAACACAGTTCACAAGGTAATTATAATTATGACCGCATGTTATCGCTCTTATGCTCATGCCTTAAAGTTTACATTAGCATAATTTATTCGTCTATCGTCGGCCTATGGTAGATAAATGAGACATTTGGAGAATGTCATTCTATGGCTTTTTACAATAGGTAGTGGTATTTAGGTAATGTTGCTGGTTTATAAATTACTGTTACTTTTGTAGTGCAATACGTCGAACATTTGAAATTAATGGGGCTGTAGGTATCTTGCTTGTCAACCCTGCTTGAAAATTCTGTTATTGGTGGAACTAGCCACCCATAGTGGAGCAAATTTAGACCTCCGTGTGTTTCTAAGACTGCCCTTTATGACATCTACGAAAAGAATTTAAAAGAATTCGAAATAGTGGTCTATCTTAAAAACATAGACACATTGTACTCGATCGGTTCGCGCATAAAATTGTCACATAAAAATAGTTTGTCTATTCAATCAATCAATTAATTGATCGAATTCGCGTTAAATGTACACTTGTGTTAAATTAAAAAATATATTTTCTGGATTCTGCGAGCCAATGAACCAAAAAAAGACAATACTTGATACAACTTACGAGTACTTTATTAATTATCCTACAGTCAGTCATTTGTTGCTCTCCACTCCACCGGTAAAGCAACAGATGCACTGCACACAAATTTACCGATGCAAAAATAAGGTTGTGTGCGTCCTTTGACTGTGTTGTGTCAGACTCCGTGCAAGGCTTCTGGGCGATCGATTTCGCGCACGCGCCGTCCTCGTAGCCCGTACAAAGGCAAGGCTGCTCCCTTACGGGCTGGCCCTGTCAAAATAATCCGCGAATTTCACAAAATTAACACGTCACAGTTCTCCAACACCAAAAACCGCGCTCGAAAAAATACAGCAAAACATTTTCAATATTTTCAATAAAAAATATACGAAAGCTTGTGTTCTAAATTTAAACTATCGATTTATATATTTTTTCTTGGTTTTTTTTTACACTCAGAAATGAGTTAGAAATTCTAAATTAAGAATGTGCTTGTGTATTTGTGGCCGGTTTTATAAATGAATTGGTGGCGAAAAAGATGTAGCGGCGTAGTTTTTACCGCATAGGGTATGTATGGAATACTTGTAGCATTCGCTTACTTGTTGCGTCCCATTTTAATATCTCTATTACGTAATGCGACGTCCTAACGGCTTATGATTTTCCGACGCCAGAAATATTGATGGATTGCTGATTTCTGGGAAATTAATATTAGAGCGCTATACGCATTATCTTTTTTATTATAACTTTATATTAATGTTTTTTTAATAATAAATAAAGGTATTTAAGTATTTAGTTAATTAAAATACATTATGTAAATCATTGTCAATCAGATAATCAGAAACACAATGTCTGTTTCTGATTATCTGATTATTTAAAGACTCAACAATCTTACAACACATAAGTTACACGTTGGGCGCCAAATAAAGTATATGATTTGTTATGAATATTATACATGAAAATCACTTATAATTATCTTTTAAAAATGGCCATTACAAATGGCGGCTTTAGTAAGAGTAAAAATGTTACGTCTGTCTATGATTTGGCCAAAGCAACATTACAGCTTCATCAAATACCACTTAGTTTTATATTTGCACCTTAAAAATTGGGCCTGGGGCGACCTTTTATGAAGAAAGCAATTTTCCTGTATCCATTAGGTTCTTTTTTATTTTTTATAATTTCCTAGCTAGGGTTTGACCGCGGCGGCGTTCGCTTTCCTCTGTTATGTCGTGAGTATAACCCTAAAGTTGGCCTACTCGAAGATGCTATTTGCCTTTGCCACATAATTCTAAAGATAGCGAAAGTTTGTCACTATCTTACTTATTTACGTTCAAACGTTAAATAAAATAAACAATACATCTGAATATGAAGATAATTAGATTCCTACAGAAGGCAAAAGGGGACATATCTTGGAGCGGTTTAAGAGAGATTACCATACCATGTGGTTTACACTAAGTATTGATTGATATCAATATAAATAGGGGACAGTCACAACTCTCCCCTAATAGCGTAGTACAGCAGGATATTTATAAAATAGGATGTATAACGGTTATAGCTGGACGCTTATCGTAGCCGTGTCGTGTATTTTCTGCCTCATTAACCGAGAATACGAAGCCATACTATATCCTCTACTATCACAAAGTATCCAATCGGTTTTACTAACATCGTGAGTTATTATAATAAACAACTAACGATTCCTTGCATTTGGCACACTTTGAGCAGAGAATCGGATTTAAAGGGTTTTCTTTTCTAAAAATAAAGGATAAAATAGACAACGAAAAAAAATGAAGATTTTACTCTTGATTTTTTGGGGAAGCCAGGGATATCTGTAAGGATCATAGTAACTGGATGAAAACCATATTCTCTGCCTAGGCCTACCTCGTGCGAGAGACAGGTGTGATAATATGTATTATGTGTGTCAAAAAATAATGAAATATCACATCTTTAGTCAGCTATGCTATTTCACTTTAGCACTAATGGCCCAAATGTGTCGTAAACCTATATGGAACGTAAACATAATTCCAAAGGTCAGAAGTCAGATCTATAAATGGCGTTATAGAAAAAGTTAGCTTGATACTACGCGTCATAATGCTCCACAGTCAACGGAGTGAAGATCCAGAACCCAAAGGAACAAAATCTTAACAAAGTGATTTTCCAAATAAATAAAAAAAGAAATATTTTAAAAAAAAAGCAATGCAAATATATTAAACAGTAATCTAACAGTATTAGTTTTAAGATTAGTTAATTCGTGTGCTCTCCGGCATAAGAATTAGACCACCCTTTTTCCGTGGGTGTCGTGGAAGACAACAAAACAACAACAATAACAGACGCAGTTTACTTGTACCTCTGTAACAATTATGAGATTTTGTAAACTGCTACTAAGAAATTCGATACAAAATCCTTTTATATGGAATTTCTTAGTTGCCTTACTGTCCACCAGGGGCGCTGTATAGGGTATTAGGGTTAGGCGTCTGCGTTTATAAAATCTCATACTAGGGGTACTGGTATATTTGTTATTACTAGACGTATGACATGACGTAATCTCGATATGTACTCAATCTCAACTAGCCATCGCTCATATCTGTAGAAATCTGTAAGATAACTATTTTAGATTTTTATTTTGACAACGAGGCGCATACCTGTGTGATAAAAATATACTGCAGCAAAAAAAATTTCTACGTCGATAATAGTATTATTTTCCCACGAAACATGCATTTAGTTGTTTGAATTATTTTTGCTAATGGAAAACTGCATAATAAATAATTAAATATATACGGACAAATCACAAAAATTTTGCTAGCCCTAAAATGCATTCAATACTCGAATATGTGCTCGGTATAAGTAACGCAACAATACGAGTACTATCGTAGGCGTATCATATTCTTCAGCGACTCTATTTATTTCAAATTCATGTACACAGTAAAATATACAAAAGAAAAAAAACATAAAATATAGAACATTATCTACTACTGCAGTTTATCCGCTTGGTTTACAGACTTGGAGGATATTCCACAAATACTTTAACCAATAAACATCTTGTGTCTTCATTTGAGAATTGTTTTTGTCGCAGGTGTATGCTGATGGACAGACGAAAGTTAACACAATAGAGTTTCCTTTGGAGACTTAGGACGTAGGACGCAACTATTGAATAGTTCTATTCTTGTATTGTTTCTCTATCATCTTATCGAATTTCGTAGTTCACTATAGTGTAAGCCTAGTTTATGTATTGTCTGTGGTACAGGGAAGGGAGAGGGAAGGAGATACAGGGTCCTTCCTAGCTTATGAACGAACTTAAACTATTGTGCTGTTGAGTTTGTTTTTTTTTTTTGGATTTCCTTTACCAGAAACATTTTTGTCTATCATAATACTAAGGCTAAAATTCTTTATTGTTATTTAGAACTACAAAATATGCAATCATCGATATATGTTAGATTTACCTAAAGGCGACGTCTTCATAATGTTAAGGTTAAGGGAATTTCTAATTCTAATTCCCATCCTAGAATCATTCCTTAAATGTCCTTTATCTAGTCTGATTTTTTTTCTTGTGAAACAAATTTATTTTAATTAAAGAAAATTACATGCTAGTTTCGCGCGTCAATGGGGTGATAACAGAAATTACAGATGTCTTAACTTTGTTTACGGCCTTCGTGGTTCAGTAGTTAAGCATTTGCCTGTAGATCCGGGTTCCGAAGAACTCCGACACCTGGGTGTGCATGGTCGATTGACCGTGACACCAACACGAAATAATAATAAATAATAGGATTTATGATTGTACCAGAAAACAGGTGAAATTCTGGAGAAAACCTTATAATAATACAAATGATTATACGTCGCGAAAATGTCTTCAGCTCATAAACAACCCAGGTCAATTTCATATCATTTTCACGGAAATAAAATGAGAACGGGCCAAGGTCTATGTTATCAAATATCGCGGAACAGGATTCGCTTCCATTGTACGATGGTTCATATAGAAAGTGTACCACTTTTCCCGTACTCTTACAACTTAGGAAGTACACTCTCTACGTGGCCCACTGTACACTGTCCTATAGGCGAATCCCATGGGTCTATGCCGAGTGGTTAGGATCGCAGCCTTGACCCAATTGTGGATATGGGTCGCGCCAGCCGTCTGTTTTTCCGACCGGCTGAAGTAATATATGGTTTGGAGGTCGGTTAATTAATATTGTAGTTCAAGTTACGATCGTATTTGTTTGTAAAGGGGAATTGTGTTTGCTTTTTTCTTATGAATATTTTTTCGCTGTGAGTAACATTTTCACTCTTCAACTAAGTGTCGTATGTTATTTTGGTATCGTATCTTATAAACGAATTAACGACTTTGATGCCTGAATTGGTTCTTAGCTATCATTATTTTAGCCGTTTTAAGGTCATTTTCTTCTAATTTTTCATTAGCTGTTCAGTACATTTGGAATATAATGACAACACCTGACATTTAATCTTGCATTTTAGTCATGGAATAGGCTAGTTGACAAAATTTCAATAACTGCTTAATATTTTAGCTTATTAGGCATTTTATCGAAAAAAAAGGTTTATTTATTTTTAATCGAGCGTTTACATTATAAATTTCGCGTTTTAAAAAACCATTTTTCAATTTGGTTCCAAAACGCACAAGACTGTCATGGCGTCTTGAATGACGTCACGCCGTGCGAAACAAACCAAAGAGCGATCGTGTCTTCGTACGTTATAGCTAGTTTTAATCGTTTAAAAATAAATTTCTCATATTATAAGTACTGTATAGTGCCCCAGTGTGATAGCACGACTATAAAAACGCCAAACAAGTTATTTATATATGTTCCAAACAATGGAGAAATACGGAAAAAGTGGCTAAAACTTGCAAGAAGAGATGATGCTCATACTTTAGAGATCATACTTTATGCTAAGAGATCCCTTCCTGGGATAAGTCCGCCATTGTCTTCTGATTTTAATAATGTTCTGTTTACTATGTATTTTAAAGCAATAAAGATATTACAAACAAACAAACTTTATCAACAGGTTCAAGAATGTATTTTTGTGAAGATCATTTTGATTAAGTATTTCATACAATACAATCTATTACTTAATTCGAGCAAACTAGATGTGTTTTGTAGAATCCCTATTTTCTAAATAATAAATACATGAGTTCAGGTTAAGTTGTTTCACTTTTAGGAGTGAACGTTTCATTTTAGTTTTCTAATTAAAGTTACAAACATACTCTTTTTATTATTCTAGTTGCCAAATGATATGACTAATTATATGGAGTATCATATGAAGGGAACAGTAAAATAGTAAACAGTATCTTGCAAAATGTACGTCACAACATTAAGTTCTTGTGTACCGAACTGAAATATCACATAGCATTTAAGCTTATAATAAATATTTTATACTTACAAGGAAGTTTTAACATTGCGAAATTCAGATGAGCAAAAGTTACTGTTCGACGCGAAAAAATTTCCAAGCATAACGGCATCTATTCTGGGCAAATTATTACTATCTGCTTTGCTGAATCCAGATTCCATGGTTAATTCTTTCAAATTATAATTAGCAAAAACTGTATCAACTTGATATTAGTTGTTAAAAACCAAAATTTTATCAAGAACCGGTAGTGATACTCGAAACGTCAAATACAAGATTGGAGTTTCGCACGGCGTGACGTAACGCTTTCTGATTGGTGTTCACTGTCACGTGACTAAAGGTTTCATTTTACGAAATTTATTTTTTAAAAATATTATTAATCTTTAACGCTTTTTATAATTAAAATTGTTTGTTATTTTCTCCATAATATAATTAATCATTATAAACCCCTATCCATTATATTTATTCTTAATGGACACAAGCCTATTAACGAGTATGGTACTAGTACATGTTTCCGGCATGTAGGTGTGTTTTATGTACTTCGCTCCCTAGCAAGCATGGAATCGTGATTAAATTCTTTCTTAGTATAATCCTAACACTCCATAAGTTTTGCTTCAAAATCATTGCAATATCTCTGCATTGTCAGTTTGAAACTGTAATCCCGCATACCCAGTTCTCCGGCGGCTTATCCGGGCGCTTCCCGCCAATATCCGGCCGGCGATAGCTGATCGCTGCCGGCAGTTTTATTGACTGCGGGTAGTTTGCTGTACTAAGAGATGGATGTGTTGTTGAATTGGAAATAATTTATTGTATAAAAAAGGACTAACTAAGATGTCGCAGTAACTTTAAGTGAGTCTTGTCGTTCGTGTAAGAATCTGTATTTCGATCTGATAATAAAAAGGAGGACGTCGATAGTGTTTTTTTTTATGTTTTATGTTCGTAGTCTTAGTAACAATTTCTGAAGAAGTGTTTTCTTCTAGGAATTGTGAGAACGAAACAGCGAATTATATAAAAATACAATAAGCAAAATAAACACTTGAAAACTTGGTTGCTGAAATTGTAAAATGATTTTAGCATCGGAGGAGGAGGAGGAGCGAAAATCGGAGGGTCTATTTGTTCGCCCGTCATAAATTAAAGGTTACATAGAAAGATCTCCCTGATATTCACTGAATTTCACTGATAGTTAATGATTGATACTGCTGAACTGTAAAATTCCTTAACGTTATCCATAATAAATCGTAAGAATTGTAAATGTATTGAAATTGGTACATTTTAAAATATCATGTATTGGCATGAAAACCTTTCCCTTGCTGACGCAAGTGTCAAGCGTTAATATCAAGTAAGACGTTAGCAATATCTATTCAGTGAATTAGTAGACCATTTCATTTTGTCAAACTTATAATAAGTACACAAAATTTTGTGTATAAATTGTATGAGACTTTCTCTCTACGCATGTCTTTCTTCTCTATTATATACGCGTTCACTGCTAGATATCTCTTTCAAACCGGTGAATCTGGTTCAGATCACCCAGGTTTTAATGTAATACAATCATAAATGTTCTTACTTTTCTTCTTTTTGACTGTTTTCTTTTTGACTCCCATCTCTCATCATCTTTGCCGACTTCGTATCATCATTCATCATTTCAGCCGCAGGCTGTCCACTGCTGGACATAGGCCTCCCCCAAGGATTTCCAAAATTACCGGTTGGAAGCGGCCTGCATCCAGCGCCTGCCCGCGACCTTTCTTAGGTCATCTGACCATCTGGTCGGTAGGTGTCTGATGCTGCGCTTACCGGTGCGTGGTCGCCATTCGAGAAACTTTCTGCCCCATCGGCCATCGGTTCACCGACTTCGTATATAAAATGTAAATTCTGTAGTCTCCTTACTTTAGCTAGCATTCATGTCTCGGAAACGTCCGTTGGCGTCGCCGCGTTTGCTGAACTTTGCACAATGCAGTGCAATAAACGTATCTCGCTTGTATTGTTGCTTTTAATTAAACTTTTGTGACTGCGTATCTTTTGAAGTTCACAATAACCAGTAGTTGTATTTTAGACGTACATTGTTGTTCTGCTAAATTTCAGGTTTCAGTCGCAAAGCATTTAGTTGAATAGGTTTGAGCGCTTCATTACGAACAACCTTCTTTGTTGTATGAACTCTGATAAAGCTAGCTATAATGTTTAGACATTCTGCTTATATATATGTCTATATGTGTTCTTTTACATCTTTGTCACGACAGTCTACGTTGACTTACAAAAAACCATTGCTGGCATTCGGAAAAAGGAAATTACTGGGTACCGAGGCAAAATATCCTAGGCTACTAATTGACAGGGCGCTAGTGACACCCCCATGGTATCACGAGCGTAAATAGGCTACGGTGACCGCGTGCCCATAATTCGCCCAACGTCCATCGTCTATAACATAGCCGATTGACTAGATTAAAGGTATATCTTGGCATCAATAACTCTTTTTTAATGCGTTAAGAGTTATAATACCAACGAAAAATCCAAGTATATCCTAATATTTAGTATTTCTTTGCAGATGACGACGGCGGCGGCTCAGACCTAAGCTCCGACAGCAGCGAGGACGAGGTAACGGAGCACGTGACCCGCTCCACGCCGCCAACCAACATGGCCGCCGCCAGGGCACAAGTAATACTACTAAACTTTTAAGATGTATCATTAGTATTTTTATTGATACAGTCCATTTTCTGATGGTGTATTTATTAGCTGTTAGACACGTTATAGTTACGTAAATACTATGAAAAACTAGGATGAGAGAACTCAATCCTATTTTTCCTTTCTCGATTTCTCAAACACATTCGACTTAATAGATCATATTATTATTTATCATATATTTAGTTTAGCGGAAATAATTATGTTCTATATTAAATAAACGAAATATGTCGTAACAATTATTATTAAATAACCCAGTCAATCTCAACAAGGTTCAATAAATATATATTTTTTTATTGTTGTTCCCCAGGGTATCATACTAGGCCCTCTCATATTTCCTATTTCGTATTGGTGTAATCTGTTATGTTTTTACATAATTATGGATTTTGGTGTGATGGTACCACAGGTGCCAACAATCAGTGTGACCCCACACAGTCCTGGCGTACTAGATGACAGTTTACAACAGTTGCGACGGCTGCATGCTGTCGTGCAACGAATGCGCGCTGCCCCTCTGCCATTGTTGGTGAGTTGACTGCTGATAGTTTTGTATTTACTTTTAAGTTTGTAAATATTAATGTTATAGAAATAAAAAGAAAATAGTATTGGTTTTTGTTAATTTCATGGAACTACATTTCACTGCTCAAGGGGTTCTCGGTTTGACAATGACGGCAGTATTGATACCTTTCTCTCTAGTAGTATCTCTTTCGTTTTTTACTCGAAGCTCTCTCTCTCTCTCTCTCTCTCTCTCATATTAGCGCTTTGATTATGTCCTCGGCTGTTTGCTTTGGAGCCCAGAGTCCGCTTTGTTGCGTCTCCCCAGAGACCATTGGCACACATGACGGAGGACACTGCGACGTCGAACACTTTTTGGGCTTGCCGTTCCTTCTGTTCTTTACTCGTCTTCACAAGTAGGTCTTTGTAGGTAATGCAAATAAATGATATTGATTGTCTTTTAAAACCATGTATTTTAACAAGCAGGGCACCGGCAGCAATCGCCTCAGCACATCGTGTCCATCTCTATGCAAGGACGGGGCCCCCGAACCGGACTGCTCGTCACCGACGCATTTGGACTTTTATGTGCAGAGCAGGAAGGGCAGCGGTAAGATATTGTTTATGTATATGAAACAGATACCAACATAAACAGTTTACACTTAAAACGTCTTAAGGTGATACCTCGGTGAACACTAGCGCCACCAATCATTATTCACTGAATATATCCGTGTTATGTAATTGGCTAGTCCAAATTTTCACAAAGATGTCTAATTCGAAAATCATTTCGAGGAATAGGCTTAGAAAACAGTTTGCCATTATTAGATTTTTTGTTATGCAAATACAAGCCAGTAAAATCGTCATAATCCGTCATTGTCATATTTTTATTCTAGTAAAAATAACGTAAATACTTTGTTTCAACGCGGAGTGACGTGATCGCTGTATGTATCTTTAAAAGTAAATAAAAAAATATTTTCAATATAAAGAATATTTTCTTTCAAATTGTGTCTCTAAAATGGTATATTGTATCGAAAAACCACATAAAAATCACTATCATAGTTTTTTTGGACTAGCCAATTAAGGTTTTGGATCTGTTCACCGAGGTCTCGTGTTAACATGTCTGGACATCAACAGGCGAGTCCCGACAGTGGAGTGTGTGTGGCGACCGCCGCGACGAGGGCCGGCGCAGCTCGTGGGCCGCGCTCGAGCCGGGCGGCGCGCGCGCGCACGAGCCGCACCGCCAGAGGAGGTCACTATCACTATCACTATCACTATCACTGTCACTACATACTGCAATTAAAATGCAATGCTTGCATAGATAGGCGACACTATAGAGAACTTGTAGGGAGATCAAGCAGGTGCGACTGGAAAGAGATGCGAAATGCAAGTACAGCGCACTCTCCCGAGATTCGGCTCGTATAACCGAGAGGTTAGTAGAGCCATGGGAGGTGGAGGGAAGTGTCACTACATACTATAAAACAAAGTTGCTTTCTCTGTCCCTATGTCCCTATGTATGCTTAAATCTTTATAACTACGCAACGGATTTTGATGCGATTTTTTTTATTAGATAGATTCAAGAGGAAGGTTTTTATGCCCATGCGAAGCTGGGGCGGGTCGGTAGTTAATACTATTTGTTCTTCGTCAGAACGTGTTTCCATGGTTGCATCTTCAGCTAGCCAACATCTTTTAAGTTGTTCTGAGGGCCTAGCTAACCAAAGTCACAATCTCAAAACGCTAACGAAGAATGACAAGAATAAAACGCTGCTACCACTTGCACTACCAAGTAAAATTTTTGAAATTGTAACTTTGGCTAAACTCCCTGGTTTCTCTGTAAAATAAGATTACGAAACGACCGCAGTCGGTTCAGTGTAATTACCAATACCACCAAATCAGGACCACGATTAAAAGTATACCCTGAGCCCTGAAGCGTAAGCTAAAATTGCAACTACGTACTCGTAACACGTTCGGATGTAAAAAATAAAAAAAAAAACTTAATAACCGTGTCATGTAATTAATAGATTTAACTAAACATTTTTTTTCTAGCACTTTAAATGGCCACAGTGCATCGCTATCGTCGATGGAGTCCGAGGGCGAAGTGCCGCGGCCCGTGCGACATTCAACTCATTCGCTCAATGACAATGATCTGGCGGTAAGTCATTGTATTGATGACATATTTCAAAAGATTACTTTATCACGCAATCTAGGGCAAAAATTTATTAACATATTTTTCCAAAAAAATTTTTTTTTTTGTAGAAATATGATTGTAATAGTAATAAGTGGCGAAAGGGGGCGATTGACGGCGCACCTGCCGCTGCAGAAGTCAATGTCTACTCCTAGTAGTACATTAATAATTGATTGATTCATTCGGATACTCCACAGTGGTATCGTACATCAGCTTGGATACTTCACCAACAAAAGTTTTTTCCTCCACCACAGTTTTGTAAAACGAGTAGTAGAACGCTGATTCTGAATAGAACGACATCTCACGCTCAGTTTTAGAGAGGTGGGAGAAATGTGTGACATTTTCGTTTATCGTTGACACGTATCTGTAGTGAATATAGCCTAGTCCAAGCGCTGTGGACAACCGCGGCTGAAAGCGCGCGGCAGATGGCGCGCCTGCCGCTGCAGAAGTCAATGTCTACTCCTAGTAGTACATCATATACATATTGTTTCTGTATAAATAGTATACTTACAGTTACAGTATTATGTATATAGGTTAAGAAACTTTTGTAAGCTCTATGATAAATAAAAAAAAATTAAAAACAATTGTATGATATATAAGGTGGACTCAAATCAACTGCAAATATTTTAAGGGTAGATTCGGACCACTAAACTGAAAAACTTCTCCAAATAAACTTATGTCAAAATATGAAACTATTTTTTGCACTCTCCACACTTAACTAGATCAGCTGTTTCTCAATTTTTATGAGAGGTCAAAATTTTTTTTTCCTATTTCGATATAAGTTTATTTGGAAAACTTGTTCAGTATAGTGGTGCGAATCTGCCCTTGAAATATTTGCAGTTGATTTGAGTCCACCTTATATAGCATCTTGCAATCAAGAGTTTCATAACACTCCCCAACAGAAGGACTTCGAGAAAGTAACAGCGACATTGCGCGCGAACGCAGCCGCTGCTGAAGGCGCGCGGCTGATGGCGCGCCTGCCGCTGCAGAAGTCGGTGTCTACTCCTAGCATCGTGGCGGCGGTGCAACCTCCGCAGCCACAACCGCCGCCTAACAAGTGAGAATGTTTTATGAGTTTTTTTTTTTTTTAATTATCATGAATATTTTTTTCACCAACTTTCAGGTACAATTAGTGCACTGTAGGCATAGGAAGGGACCACAGAGAGAACTCCGGGATTCAATGTTGTATGAATTGGCATTGAGCCATTTTGTTTTGAATTTGGAACCGTTTGAACAATTTTAGTCGAATATCGAACTAGCCACTAAATTCTTTTCTTTTTTTTTGACCAACCGCTAAACGTGTACGTACATATTACGGTGGTAGTTATTGGTATTTGGCGGCTTGAATCCCTCATTCTACTCGAGGCCAATTGACCTTATACTCTAGTGTCAGAGTTTTTTTTAAAGAGCCACTACTAATCATATCCAGTAATATTTTTTATCATAACTTTTTAATAATTTTGACGATTTGTCTCAACATTGCTTTCTTTTACTTTTCAACATTAATGCTTAGTATACACAATCTTTTTTTTTTCTTCAAATATTAAATTATGTCTATGGTCAAGCAAAAAGAGTGACAGTTCTTTCCAATTTTAAATCTAATTAAAGAGGCGTAGTTTATTCCATATTTTAAATTGAATTACAGTTTCTCCTTGTGTGTACTAAGGATAATGTGCATGTGAAGACTTTTTTGTGCATGTCTGATTTTTCTGTGCACTATTCGCTTTGCTCTTTCTCAAATCTGTAACACCGGTTATGACTGGAATTGTTTTTTTTTTGCACTAATTCTTTAGTACTGACGTGATTCAATGGAGTTAATTAAAAGTATTTCATCTGACTGGTTATTAGAGAGCCAATTGGACGGCAAGTCTGTTTATGAAATGCCGTCGTCTCATGTCCTTATCTCTTTTTCAATATAACAGCCAAGAGTTGGCACTCATGACTAACAGTGCCTTTCGAAGCACGGAATATCTTTTTTATCTGTCAATCAGGTGATTCAAGCCTGCATTGTCTTCAAAGTGAAAACAACCTAACAAAGTATGTTTCTCATGGTTCCATTATTATCAGGTCTTCAGTAAATCTCCTTAAACCACTTAATCACAAGGCAGTCAAAGACCTCCATAGAATCACGTTATGCTTATTGTTACGTCACGCTCGATGTTAGCCTGTCGCCGGGGGGCGCCACTGAGACGGAAAGCGACGAAGATGCGTCCGCAGCCACAGTGGGGGCCGCGCCACAGCTGCCGGGCAGGAGGAACAACACGCACCAGGAACACCTGGGACTGCATCGGCTGGCGTTCTTGGAACAGTAAGTGGGGATGTGAACGAGTTATAACGTGTATTGTATCATGTGTACAGTGCAAACAGTTATGTATGCTGGCTTCTGAAACACCTCTAAGGAAATGCAGATAGAAACAGAGGTACGAAACACGTCGGTTGAAGGCTGTCCTTATCTCATCTACTACCATCATATATCGAATTAAGGTATGTTAGTCCCGAAGAGGTAGCACCATAGGCTACATTAGATGTACGTCACAACGGCCTGGCAGGAGGAACACGCACCAGGAACACCTGGGATCACATCGGCTGACGTTCTTGGAACAGAAAGTGGGTGTTTGATGCTCATTTTCAAAAATATTGATTATTGCACTCTCGCACGAATGTTCGAGAACAATCGTGCGAGAGTGCAATAGCCACAATTGGATCACAGCTCAGAAGAAATGCAGATAGTAACAGTATACTCATAGGTGCTTAGTTCAGGTCACGTTGTAAAAGTAAGTGGGGTTATTATCACTCCTTTTCACGCGTTACAATATTTAATTATGTACTCGTATGGCAAAAAGTAGTCATTTATCGAAAATTGAAATATGGGTCCAATCAAATTAAAAGTTTTTCTTTACGATATTTTTCGAAAAAAGAAACGACTTTATTTTTCAAGGATAATCTTGTCTCTAATATTGATCTCATCTCATCATACACAGACAGGGTTGCTACACATACAATTCGGTCAGCTTTCTGTATATACTTGTCGTCGTTTATTTTTATTGATATTAAATTATTTATTGTGACTAAGTAAATGTCCATCGAAGTAACAATTTCTTGTATGTTGGGTTCAAGCTCAAGTGAAACTCATATGTTTGTTTGCATCAAATAGGCTTTGAAAATACTGTACTTTGAAAAATTCTTCGAGTGACAAAGTATGTACCACGGGCGATGCCGGGGTATATATATATTATAGTATATAGTTATATACCCACAACGGGCGGGTTAAACCACGCAATACAGCAATAAGTTTATATTTTCTAACAATGTATCGCCCGAATACTCAAACTCTACTCAATTTTGAGAGCTGCTCAAGTATCATTTTGTCGCGCTGAACGTCAACGATATGACAGTGACAGCATGATACTTGAACAGCTCTCAAAATTAAGTAGCGTTTGGGTATTCGGGCATTAATCTCATACATTTCAGAAGTAATGGTCAGTGACTCGCCATGTAATCACTACATAGTATAAAACAAAGTCTCTTTCTCTGTCCCTATGTATGCTTAAATCTTTAAAATTACGCAACGGATTTTGATGCGGTTTTTTTAATAGATAGAGTGATTCAAGAGAATGGTTTTTATGCCCATGCGAAGCCGGGGCGGGTCGCTAGTTTACAAATAATTATCTGGTTGTTTATAATAATTATTTTTATCTTAGTCGTTCATGTGGTTACCGGTAATTGAATTAGTAGTCATTAAATGTTGCCCTTTATTTTTTACTAGCTATTGCCCGCGGCTCCGCCCGCGTGTAGGTCGCTTTTCGCGTAACCTGTGGAAACTACAACTATCCAGACCTATAGTTAAATCTATAGTATCCTATTCCCGTGCCAATTTTATAAAGCCATTACATTGCTACGATATCAAACTGAAAATATTAACATTCATACTATCACATCTTTGTCTCTAAAAGAGTAGACGCAGCCTATTACAGGGTCATTTGGCCCTAAAAGCCACTTCTTAAGTTATAGTGGGCGTGAAAAGTGGAGAAAATCTCAATAAAAAGTGATAAGTTAGTTAAATTAAACCTAACGACACGACCGTATGTTCCGTCAAACAATAACTGAACTGACTTGCCGATTTCATTATTTTTTAAACCAAAGCCAAACCAAACCAACCAATCAATTCAAATAGCTTACAATACAACACGACCGATAAACAAACCAACCAATAGAACTAAATCAACAACCAAAACTTTTTTTAAATAATTTAAATTAATTGCCGTAAGGAAATTTTCAATCTCCTATACCAAATGCGAAAAAATAATTAAAATAAAGTCAGCGCCATCTATTGATATTTTATGTAACTAAATTGTACGCCCACACACATTCAATGTGTTATTTTATTAAAATTTAATAGAGACTGCAGTGTGTTTTTCTCTTTATTGATATCGATAAAACGAAGTAGAAATTCTAGCTTTATCTAAATTAAATATGTTTATGTAAACCGCATTCAACTCTGTTTAAAAGTTTTGAAGCAGTGCTAGAAGTAAACTTCAACTGACCATAACTTCTTTTTCCGTGTTCAAATCTGTTGAGTAGTTTTGAAGTTATAACGTACCAGAGAGACAAAAATTCCAAAAATTGTTTTTTTATTTTATTTCTGTTACTCTTCTTTAATCGCTCCGTATCAGTTTTTTAGAAAAATATTTAATGTATAGACACTCGATTTTTACTGTCCTATTATTTGCATAGATAGATAAGTACAAAATACTGATATATTAACGGACTTAACGCTAAGAGCGTTCTCTACCAGTCAACCATATGATCAATCTTCTTCTTCAAAGTCGTCAATGACAAACTATTAGATTCGATTTGATTGGGGTTGCGATATCGTTTATCCGGAAATAAATTTGCAAATGAATTTATTCGTTCCTTTTTAAAATTAAAATAAAAGTAAGAAAATTATTCTAGAAAACAAATAAAAAACGAAAACAGAAAATTATTGTTTGTGGCAGGATTCGATCCAGCTATTTCTTGAAACATTTCTTTACTAAAATACTAAAAGCAAAAATATAGAATTCTAAAAAACTAATACAGAACGAAAAAAAAGTAAGTAAAAAAAAAGTAAGAAAAAAAAAGTCATGTTTAGCAGGATTAGAACCCTCTACTCAAAAAAATAATCCTAACTTATGGAAAATAACACAAAGATTTACCTATTTTCAAACTACTATTCGAAATCCGAAATCCGGAATCCGGAAAAATACTTTTCAAACTTAAATTAAACGAATCAATGAGAAATCCCAGAATCCCAAAACGCAGACATTAAACTATACATACAATATAATGCCGCAATTACCACTCCATACTCTAATCAATTCCAATTTAATTTATTATTTTATATTAAGCAGGTACCAAATCGTCTAAACACACAATCAAATCGTTAGAAAAGCAAAAAAAAAAATATTTTATTTATTTTGAAATCTCAATTACTACACAATGACATGATGATTAAATGCGAACGACAAACCATATCGACTTTTAAAATGTATGGTGGCGTCATCTATTGACACATTACTGAACTCATAATATTAACAAATAAATAAAACTTTTGCACTCTATCTTCTATTATGTATTGTATCCTATTACAATATGTTGTGTACATACAATACAATTCAATACAAAATATTATACCAAAAGACATTTTCAATTTTAATTCCACTTCAAAAATGACAAAGTTTCATACAAACTGGCAACCCCTATTTCACCCCTATAGGGATGTTATTTTCAAAATCAGATTGATGCATTATTATTTTTTACCAGTTACAAATTCAAATTAAAAATTTCATGTGTCTCACTTCAATAATGACAAAGTTTCATACAAAATGGCAACCCCTATTTCACCCCTTTAGGGATATAATTTTCAAAATCTGATTGGTGCATTATTATTTTTTACCAACTTCAAATGTATGTTAATAATTTCATGTATCTCACTTCAAAAATGACGAAGTTTCATACAAACTGGCAACCCCTATTTCACCCCTATAGGGATGTTATTTTCAAAATCAGATTGATGCATTATTATTTTTTACCAATTAAAAATTCAAATTAAAAATTTCATGTGTCTCACTTCAATAATGACAAAGTTTCATACAAAATGGCAACCCCTATTTCACCCCTTTAGGGATGTAATTTTCAAAATCTGATTGGTGCATTATTATTTTTTACCAACTTCAAATGTACGTTAATAATTTCATGTATCTCACTTCAAAAATGACGAAGTTTCATACAAACTGGCAACCCCTTTTTCACCCCTTTAGGGATAAAATTCCCAAAAGTCCTTTCTTAGCGGACGTCTCTTAGTCACAATCTACCTTCCTGCCAAATTTCATCTTCATCGGCTCAGCAGTTTTGGAGATTTCGTGATGAGTGAGTGAGTGTTTTTCGCTTTTATATATATAGATTATATGAAAGAAGAAACATTACTTTTTATAAGTATTTAGAACCATATAGAGTAGTAGAATTTTTCACAAGTGTGTCGGCTCCAGTAAATATATGTATAGCAACCCTTTAATCCGACAATAAATTGAAAAGTAGCTAAGAACTACCTACTCGTACTTTTGTTACCATCATCAAAATTGTAAGTACTCTTTTAGGACAAATTACAATTTAAATTTTACACGGTTTTTTTAAATTTGGCACTATATATTTTACTTTTTTTTTTCAAAGCATGCTTTTAGTAGATGTTTTGTTATGTGCGAGTGTTGTGTTTTCACGATTTTACCTTTTACATACATGCATATTGTCACGCCTGTTTTCCTCACGATTAGGCAGAGAGTATAGATTTTTACGCATGAAATATTTTTCAAATATCTACGTATTTTTTTTTAATCTTTTATTTATGGTTTATCGTTTTTACAGAGCTGCGTTTGATCACCATGCCGAGAAAAGACGAAAACGGGGCAGTCTGTTCTTTAGGAAGAAAAAGGTACGTATTAACATTCTCTTCTTTGGGTGGAGTTTTTAAAATCATTAATTAAGTAGGTACTTTTCTTTTCTTTTTACAATTGAATACTGTATGCGAATGCGGGAATCATGACATAGGCGATGCGGCTAGCAACCCATCACTATTAATTTCCTGTTTCAACTACCATCATGCTAAACGTGGCCAAGGGTCTTATAGCCTCAGGGCCATAAGCCTAGGCTCTGTCTACCCCGTATGGGATAAAGACGTGATATATTTATGTATGTATGAATACTGTATATTATATACATACACGTCTATGACGTTAAGTTGGAGTAAAAACTTATTTAATATGAAATAATGTAACATTTATACTTGATGTCTGTTGTGTTGCCTTAATAAATAAAATATTATTTGTTTAATAAACGATTATTTGTCAAATTGAAGTAATAACAAAGCGCACATAATTGCAGGACAAGTCACGTAAAGCAGCTCACGCGTGGTCGGCGGCGAGCGCGGGCGCTGACTGCGACTGGTGCGGCCGCCCGCTCAACGACAAACCTGCGCTTTACTGTGACAGTACGTAACTATTATTGTACTTTCTTTTCTTGTGTTAATGGTACGTGTCAAATCTTCGTCCAGTAAAAAGTTAAGAAAAGAGTAAAAGTTAGACACCACATACATAATACTAGCTGTTCCCCGCAGTTTCATTCGTCTGTGATATCTATGCAATATAGCGTAAAACCTTCCCTTAGTATCAGACATCCATACGCAGAAACTCATTTTCGGCCAGTGATACTAAAAATAAAACGTATAAACTAACAAACTTTTCAGCTTCATTGTATATGTATAGATTAGTGTAGATTACCACACTACAAAAAATAAAATAAAAAAATATATTAACCATCGTTTTGTGTCCTGCGACATCCACATCGATGCCCTTTTAATATATTTGATATGTAACAGGAAAGACATACAATATAGAGTAATTTAATAATGACATTAAAATATTGCTATTGTTTTTAGATTGCACGATGACAGTACATCAAAACGTATGTAAAGACTACATAGTTGAGTGCAACAAACCAAAAACATCTAAGGTAAATAAAATTGCATTTACATTTAATTAATTACATAAGTAATATGTAATTATTCTTTTTTACTGGGCATTATGTAAATGTTTCAGACTTCCGTTGGAAAATCGTTGAGTGCAAGCAGCGGAAAAAGTAGTAAGAGAAGCTCTGTTTCCGGCCAGTCACAAACTTCAAATAGGTAAGTACCGCGTTACGCACTGGCACTTTTTAAAAATAAAAAAAATTGAATTTCAAATTTTAATCTGAACGCTATTTAACGCACGTTCATAAAAAATATATTTATAAAAATAGAATTCCAATATTAAAAACGTGAGCGTAGAGAGTTTTTAAATTTTGTATGGCATATATTTTGCTGCTTTATTTTTTAATTATCGCAAGGTTACCTGGCAAATACACACCGATATCATGCCATCATCGGATTAACAGTTTAACGCTAATGCATTTTGGATTTGTTTTGCGTGCAAAGCGGAATTCTATATGTACTTACCTAAAAATAATTTCATTGAAATAAACTAAAGAAAGTATGTTTAAACGTAGGTTTTTTAGGTGTGATATTCCCATTCAGTGTCATGAAGTTATGTTTATGATTTAATTATAAGAAGATACACAAGTATGTGACACTGTATTTTTATGAATTATTCTATACTTACACCTTCGACTATAATTGACTACCTACACTGTCTTTTGCTTTGTATCATTGCTAGTTTCAATATTATTTTATTTTTATTTTCAAACTTTAACAGCTCGCTTCTATGATTTCTATAAGCTATTTTTATGTTTGATATTTAATTGGTTTCGGTGAACGGATGTCTTCTTATAAGGGAAATCATTGTTGCAGACGTATTGATGTGATTAGTAATATAATTTTTGATAAGAAATAAAAATATTTTTTTAAATGTTTTTAACTATTATAAATAACTTATGAAAAATAAGTCACCTCGATCCGTCCGCCCGCGTTACGTGACCGCCGCAAAATTTAAAAAGTCAAACCAAGCACACATAATGTAAACGTGTGTTCGCATTCGTTTCCGTACGCACACAGCAAGAAGCAGAGTGGATGCTATTCGCCGTGGCGCCGCGTCGCAACCAAGCTCGGCGTGCAGTAAGTTGCGCGAATGCTGCGATATACAGCTGCCTCTTTCTTACTCTCTCATCATACATACATCACCGCCATCGTTCTGTCTCTCTCTGTCACGTGTCACTCACGACGCGCCTTTAAACTCCTGGTAACTCGCGTCGTTACGAACATTGTTATAAGGCGTAGGTTTTTTGATTTTAGAATTATGTTGTAGTTGTTCCTTGGCAGTTATATTGAGTTTTATAAGTTGAGCTACAAGCTTTAGAGGTGATTTTGTTTATGAAATAAAAATAAACTTCAGGACTATGTTTAATTTATAACTTGATTTGTATACATATTTAGATTTTACATACTGCTACAATACATAACACATTTAATCCACTCATTTCCTATTTGGAAGTCAAACAGAAAATTAATATTAACACCCATATCACATTTGTCACATGTTAGGTTGGCCTCTTTAACTCAGATTAACTTTGTGACAAGGAAACATAAGTTGCCCGCTGACTTTTAAACTTTAAGTTTGCTTGAAGTGCATAAGTATCACAAAGGCACTTTATTGCAAAATTTACCATTATTATTAATAATAAACATATTATATGGATTATAAAGTTAAAACTAGACTATAATTAAAACTAATACTAAAATTAAAAAAGTAAAACGTACCTTACTAAAACTTAATAATATTTTGGCACTACCTGATGCTAAGAAGCGTCGAAATATCGCTGTCCATCGACGGCAAAGTGCCCAGAAGGCTGGCAGCATTGTCACAAAGACACTATAAGCTATCAAACACAGATGTTGACTTAGTTTCTGTGCCAAAGGCCCTACTTCGATCGTAATGTCAGCAAGCTCTATTTAAAACCATACCTACCTAGGAGAAATACTTCGTAACTTTTTTTATATCACAAGCAAACGACACCTCTATCTGAACTTCGTACCGCGTCGTCGTCTCATCACACATCGCAGAATCTTCTTGATCGTTCTCGAATCATCCACGACGCCTTACTTGTGTATCTTTCTATCTCATGAACGTAGGTAGTTATTCTTGACATTCGATGTCGTAGCACTTAGTATTTAATGGGCGAGTTTCTTCGCTGATTTGTAAATTGTCTGTTCAAATTTGGATACCAAATTAGACTATTTTAGATAATAAATAGTTTAATCATTGTGGTATCTTTAAATAGATATTAGCCAAAATGGGACAACACGCGGAGAGTCAAGTAATACCAAACATTTTGTATATTATCACTAAAATGTAAAAAAGAAAAAAAGTTTTGTAAATATAAAATTCAAACAAGTCATTGCTCAGCGATTTGGTAGACATTAAGGAGCGCTTTTTTTACGACTTTTAGACAGTCCAACACATTTATTAAGTATCATGATAAATAAGTTATTGTAAGTTGTATCCAAAGAAAACGTAATATTATCCAACATTCGAATAGACAATAATTGACACGAATATTATTTTTATATTACTATTAGGTATGGTCTCTCTCAAGTTCAGTTTGATCTTTCTGAATTGTTAATTTTAATCTTTGTTCGAATGCATGTTGTTGAAGTTTTGTGAAGTGACGTTCATTCAGTATTTGGCTTCTTTTGATTATTTAGGCTTTGCTGACATGTTAAGTATGTTTGTTTTCTTTATCGTGTAATGTTGATGCAGATTGATGAAGATCATTTGGTTCATTATTAATATGAGAGACATTTTTAGGATGTCAAATTTAATTATAATTTATCAATATTAGTATTATCTGTGTTAGATTTTTTTATATATTTTTGTGTTGTCCAGATGTAATAATAATGTTCCATAATAATAATAAAATAAGAACAATTTGTTGCCTACTTTTTCCGCAGTGTGGAATATGGAGTTTTTTGTAAAATTACTGATTCGCCAAAATAAGATCTTTATCAATCTGCAATTTACAATATCACAATTTATGTAATTATCGTTTGTAATGTCGTCTGGAAGATGACCCTGTCAATTTATTCTTAATGGCAACACCAAAATTGTAAATTTGCAATAATTGTTTCAGGAGTTTTATATAATGGCAACACTTTCACTCTTAACTTGTCTCATGGAGTATGTCTTCGTAAATGCATCTTGATTTGTTGAGTCCACTGACCTTAATTGTACTGGTTAACTGGACTGAACTGAATTTGTGGTATTAAATTACTGAATTGGACAAATTTGAACGAAAATATGATTCCTCGGGTTTTCATTCGTTTATTCTTTAATTTATCATATTATATTCAACAAAATAGTTCAAACCATACACATGTTGCATTTCGTTTGACTGTTTGACAGTCTCTTAGCAAAATCATCTTATTAACTCCATCCAAAGTGTCCAAACAGTAAACAATAATTTCTTAACAAAAGCTTATAGATGGCTTAAAATCTATCGTATTGAATTAAAACAATATAATGTTTAATGATTAATTTTAACTATCAACACAATAACCCTCCACATACGGCGAAGCCAAAATTAGAGTCATATAAGTTATACCTATATAAAAAGAAAATACTAAATATCGTTGATGCCTGCAATATCATTATCAATAGTAAAATAAACACAACAATATTATTAAAAGTATGCATTTATTCCTTAATTATTGTACCTCTTTAAAGTAACTATATTCAGTCCAGCATACCAGTTTGTTTGAGGTCAGTGGTCATGTCCAGTGTGTTTGTGCGTGTTAATGTTTGTCTGTCTGTTACAGCACGAGTCACGTGTACAACGACGACAAAGACGGATCGGACCATAAACATGATCAGAGCAAGTAAGATATAGTTTTTTAGTAATATACTAGCTGTTGACCTCGAATTCGTGCGCGTGGGAATTTCTGAAATCCCCGTTTTCTTTCGTTTGTCATAACATGACAATAAGTAACACGAAAAAGGATTATCCAATTTGGTCCATGCGTTCGAAATTGCTATATATTTGCAGGCAAATTTATGCCTTGAATTCATTTAAATATTAATAACTTTTTTTGATGAAACATACTTTAACCCCCGTATTAAGAAACGTTTGATAAGCCCATTTTAACTAAAATATGTTTTGGCTCTTTCTCTCTTACCTAACACTTCACGTGAAAGAACGAGACGAAACACATTTTAACTAAAATAGGCTTAACAAACGTTTCTTAATACGGGGGTAAATGTTTTGCTGAGTTAAAACAAAGCAATTGGTGAGAGTTACATAATTATATCTAAGGAGTTAAAATAATTAAAGAGGCGTCGCTCCTACCGCTGTCCGAGACTCTTTTTAGACATGATCTGTCATGGCCTACATGAAAGTCTTGAAACTGACTCCGGACCCAGGTTGGCCTGAACAAGGACAACATGTACAGATGGGGGTACAGCTCAGAGGAGACCTGCAGATGTGGTGTCTCTCCCCAGACCATGGCACATCTGCTAACCTGCACGCTCGGGGACCTATACGAGGCCACTGACAACGCCTTGTCAGTAGCGGAGTTCTGGGGCCCAATTCTCACGCAATCGAAATTCACTTCACCGATTTTCTCCAATTTTTTTCGATGAGTTTAAGCCAATTCACAATCGAAAAGTTTCGTTCGATTGAACTTTTTCAATTGTTATTTTTTGAAAAAGCAGAAGCCATGATAAACCTTTTTAAAAAATTGGAGAAAGATCGGTGAAGTGAAATTTGATTGCGCGAGAATCAAGCCCCTGGTCCTTACAAATATAAATTAGCCAGAGTCTGCTCGCTAAGAAGGAGTTAAAATGAAGAATTCAAAATAATGTAAATACTAAGAGTACTTTCGCGTTATGGTTTTGAAATACGTACCCCCCTTATTCATAAAATTATCAAATGTTTGTTAAGCCCATTTTAACTAAAATCTCTTTTTTACGGTAAATTTCGCTAAGAGGTAAATAAATGTTTGTTAATTTTTATGAATAAGGGGGGTAGTGTTTAATAAAACGTTTATGAATATTTATTTATTTGACCAACAGGTTGAATAATATTACAATAGTAAATTAACTGTGATATAAAACAGATGAGCCACCACAGGTCCTCACAAGTAGGTACATGATAATGTAATAAAAAGGAAGTTGAACATTAATACTAAAACATGCTATAGTTATATAAGATGGACACAAATCAACTGCAAATATTATAAGGGCAGATTCAGACCGCTATTCTGAACAACCAAATAAACTTATATAGAAATACGAAAAAAATGTTTTGATTTTTGACCTCCCATACAAATTGAGAATTATCTGATCTAGTTTAATATGGAGAGTGAAAAAATAAAATTCTTATTACGACATAAGTTTATTTGGCAAAGTTGTTCAGAATAGTGGTCAGAATCTGCAGTCAGAATATTTTCAGGGCGTCGATTTTTTTTTTTTTAAATATTTTAAACTAACGTTAAGACAAAATCGTATCAAAATAGTATTTCAATAGTAGTGCTTTTTACACACTTTTTACAAGAGTTATGACAGTATGATGTGATGTGAATGTAGTGTGATCATCAGAAGTGATATAAAAAAAATATACATTTCTTGTACATAACTAGTGTGTAATATACTGTAAAATACTGTCCGCCAGCGCGTCCGACGACGCCCTGGCGTGGGAGTGGCCGGAGGCGCAGCTGTCGGCGGAGCAGCTCGGGGAGCCGGCCATCCTGCTGGGGCTGGGGGCCGCCGAGCCCGACACGTGGGCGGCCGGCGCGCCCAAGGGGTTGGCCAAGTGAGGGAACGACTCGAGGTGATACCTCGGTGAACACTAGCGCCACCGTCAACTGAAAATCATTATTCACTGAAAACGCAAGTTATCAAAAGTACGTGTTATGTAATTAAGGTTCTGGATCTTGCGAAACTGCTAAAAGTGGGTTTTTAGCAATATTGTAATTTGTTACTATAGGGAACTATAATTTTATAATTTGATATGTTTAAAATTAACTTCAGATCCAGAACCTCAATTACATAACACGGATTTTTGATAACTTGTGTTTTCAGTGAATAATGATTTTTAGTTGATGGTGGCACTAGTGTTCACCGAAATATCACCTTAAGGGTGGCAAAGTTTATTTTTTTTTACCATTTTACAGAAACTCTTAAATTCTTAAATATTAATCGAATCTTGTCAGTGTCAAATCCGGAAGTGCCCCCGCCAATACATAAATTACGTACAATTAATAATTATCCTCTAGGTCCTCTAATTATTAAATCAATTCATAGTGACTAAAACATTGACTTTTAGTATGGGTATTTAGTTAAAAGGCCCAAAAATACATAAACTGTCATTGTCTAATGTGAAATAAGAAAAAATTAATTAGCTCCATTGTCTTAAGGATGTACATGATTAGTGCTCTAAATATACGGCTTGCACCACCCTGGGTAAACTTTGGACAAAAATCATTCTTAAGTTTGAGGTTATAAGTTTTGTTATTACTAATATTTAGTAGATAATTATTTAAGATTTCACAAAAGATTCTAGTCTAAATACAAGATACTTATGAAATTAACAGATTATATCTGATCAATAATTTTGATTCTTTTTCGAAATGGTTAGGTCGCTAGGAGAGCGGGAAACGAAGCGCCAGGAGCACATCTACGAACTGATACTCACTGAGAAACATCACTGCCTCACAATACGACTGATGCAAAAGGTAAATATGTGTCTACAATAGTTGTTGCCCGTGGCTTTCTCCACGTAGTAATGTAGTGAATTATTTTTGGAATAAAAAATTGGAACATATTTTCAAGAAGATAAGATAAAAAATCGAAAACCCAAAATTGTCCCGAACAAAATGAGATATTTGGTAAAGTCAGTAAAATGTGTCCAAAATTTAAGTAACATTTTAGGATAACAAATATTAATAATATAAAAACTAATGAGTAACTTCTTTAATCTGATGTCTAGGTCTGTACGATTCCAAAAATAATAGTGAAATTTTTTAAATAATAATAAATGGTGAATGAAATCTTTAATGTTTGTAACTTTAATTTCTTCATACAGAGTGTACCATTTTAGTGCCCAAAGAGCTATGAAGAGGGCTATGCTCAGTGATTTGCCTTTGAGCAACTCGGATTCCGTACCGGATGGGAGTAGCCTTGGCGATATATTACAATTTCAATAAATCTGGCGTTTTTTTGCGGTTGGAAAATACATACAAGTACAGTTCGGCATACCTACATACAAAACTTATACTGTCACCTGACTGTAATGATAACACTGACACATAAAATATGAAACAAAACAGCAGATACACTTTGACCGTGTTTGCTTGCAAGTAAATGTACCTATTTTATTTCAAATAATTTGTGTACGGATTACACACACTAACACATTGCATATGCCGATTCGGCTTATACTTTGACAGAAGGGAAGGCAGAGTATGGCTACTCCCTTCCAGTACGGAGGCCATTTTGCTTTGTATTTACCTATGAGACCATATCTGAAATGAGGAGATCCGTATGAGAACAAAGGTTGCCTACATAGCCCAGTGGATTTATAACTTCACTAGCTTTCGCTCGCATAAATTTCCCTCGGGAACAGTGCTTTTTCCCAGGATCAAAGTTACCCTTGTCCTTCTCAATACTACTAACGTATGCAAAATTTCAGGAAGATTGGTTCAGTAGATAGGGAAGAGGTAACAAACAAATATACAAACTCACTTTCGCATTTATAATATTAGTTAGGATGTTTTATCTAGATGTTCGTGGCGGGTATGATGCGATTCCCGGGTGTGTCGGCCTCACAAGTTTCCAGAATGTTCCCCCGCGTGGACGAGCTATGGTCACTGCACGCGGATTTACTCAGCAAACTGAGGAATAGACAACGAGCGTCCACGACCGTCACGTCTGTGGCTGATATACTGGCTGAAACGTTCGCGCCGCCCGCTATGGTCAAACTGAAGTCTGCTTATGGTAATTATAGCTTGTTTTATTTTAAGATTGAAGGGTACAAAAAGATTTATAAAGGAATTGAGGCATAGACAATGATTGTCTATGACTGTCACGTCTGTGGCCGATATACTGGCTGAAACGTTCGCGCCGCCCGCTATGGTCAAATTGAAGTCTGCTTATGGTAATTGTAGCTTGTTTTATTGTTAGATTAAGGGTACAAACAGCTCTATAGACAAACTAGCTGTTCCCCGCGGTTTCACTCGCCCTTGGTGTGTATGTACTATAGCTATAACCTTCCCAAGAATCAAGCTATCATATGCAGAAAGAATTTTTTAAATCCGACCAGTAGTTCTTGAGTTATAAGCGTTCAAACAAACAAACAAACTCTTCAGCTTTATAATATTAGTATACATTAAGGAATTTACAAAGATCGTCTACGACGGATCGTTTAATTTTTGATTCGAACAGCAACATACATTCGTATGAGTTTTACTGAAAGTAGCAAAGGCGTCCATTTTACAGTGGAAAAAAGACAACACGCATTCTTTTCCTTTTCATCGCTCGTTCTGTCTCTTTCAACTCTAAGATTGACTGAAAGAAATAACATTACCTATAGGTTAGTCCACCTTTTATGCTTATTTTTTGTACATATTTGTGTAAATGGTGCGATAGTCTGTTAATTCATTAATTCACATAGTAATACGACAGATTACAGAATACTTTGCTAATACAGATATTCAACTGCCATACAAAGAAACGCGTCTATTTTTAGTGTACTGATAGAGTCCTCCCCATCTGAGACATATAAACGCCATCTATCGATCACTTGAGAAACTGAGATTTTAACTTCGATAACTCATTAAATAAACCACTGAATCAGTTTGTGACAAGATGACGAAACTTAAAAAAATCATGTTTTACAAATTCACACCTTTTTTCGCCAAAAACAAACTCAACTATTTTTTTTTTCATTCCTTGTCAACTAATGGCAAGAATGGAACTAAATCTTTTTTTAGGCAATGGTAATACTAAATTCAGCTTTTATATTTGTTTAAATGTAAATATGTTTGTTCACAGGCGAGTTTTGTGCGCGCCATCGCGACGCGGTGGAAGTGTTCAAAGAGTGTTGCACGAGGGAGCCGAGACTCGCGCGGTTTATAAGGAAGTGCCAACAGAACCCACTGCTCAGGAAGAAGGTATGTATTTTTAACCCCCGACGCAATTAGAGGGGTGTTACAAGTTTGACGTGTCTGTCTGTCTGTCTTTGGCATCATAGCTCAAGAACGGATGAAGCGATTTCAATTTAGTTTTTTTCGTATTAAAGGTGATATACGGGCGAGTGTTCTTAGACATGTTTGATGAAAATTGGTTTAGCCGTTCGGAAGTTGTGGGGGTGAAAGTGGGGAAGAACAACCGAATGTCTGCAAAAAAACTTGAGTGGGGTCTCAAATGAAAGCGCATCACAATGAAAATTGGTTGAGCTGTTACCAAGCTCTTGGGGTGTTAGTGGGGAAAATACCTAATGTCTGCAAATAATATGTGGGGGGTAAATCAGTCGACCGTCACCACTAAAAAGGTAGGTTAAATTTAATGTTAATATTAGGAAATGGGGTTATAAAGAGTTTTGTTTAAGATTTGTTTATTTAAACTTTGAAAAAATACAATACATGGACTTAACACTGAGTGCCAGGAATGTAATAGTGCTTGTCCTATATAAGGTGGCCACAAATCAACAGCAAATATTTTAAGGGCAGATTCAGACCACTATACTGGACAACTTTTACATATAAACTTATATCGAAATACGAAAAAAGATTTTGACCTCCCATACAAAATGAAAATCATCTGAACGAGTTTCTTATCTGAATGAGAAAAATTCGTATTTCGATATAAGTTTATTTGGAAAAGTTGTTCAATATAGGGGTCTGAATCTGTCGTTAAAATATTTGCAGTTGATTTGTGTCCACCTTATATATTGATTTATTGTTTATTTATTAGCTGTGGGTTTAAGGAAAACTAGCTATTTACAAGATAGCTAGTTTTTTTTCAATCAGATTTTATCTGGGCTTGGAGTATGGCCTCTTGGGTGTTTAATTTCAAAGCTGTCAAGTGACCCAATGACACTCGCTAGTTGACTGTAAGAGATCATTTCCTGAAATAAGTCTGCCATTGTACGTTAGTTGTTTCAATTTTATGTTTAGTATTCATTTTTGTTTTTAGTACAATAAAGTTATTGCATATTAACAAACAGTGTGTATTTTTTACCACAGGGTGTACCAGAATGCGTGTTATTCGTAGCGCAGAGGCTAACAAAATATCCGCTGTTGTTGGAACCACTCCTCAAAACTGCTGGAGACGATACAAACGAGCGAGAGCTATTGCAGAGGGCGCTGTGTGGAGTTAAGGTGAGTATTACATACATATCATCATATCTGACTCCGTGGTCCAGTGGTTAAGGTGTTTGCCTGTAGAACCGGGGGTCGTGGGTTCGATTCTCACGGGAAACATACTTGTTGTTTCCAGTTTGGTTAGGATATTGCAGGCTTGAATCACCTGATTGTCTGATAATAAAGATGATTCCGTCCTTCGGGAGGCACGTTGATTCGTTGGTTCCGGCTGACTTTTAAAGGATTCACTTCAGAAGCCGAAAGACGGTCCCGAAGAACTCTGACACCAGGGTGTGCATAGTTGATAGACCGATAGACCTACAAGAAATGATCATCTCGTTGAGTGTAAGAAAAAGTGTTAAAATAGTCATTATCATAATTTCGTGTAGGTGACACGGTCAATCAACCATGCACGAAATATTGTCAGAGTTGTTCGGAACCGCCTCTCGGCCTCTGACGACGGTTCCTTTAACGACCACCAGATGGCAGCCGGGACCAACGGCTTAATGTGCCTTCCGAAGCACGGAATCATCTTTATTATCAGAGAATCAAGTGATTCGCGCCTGCAATGTCCTCATATAATATTCACATCTTAGATCTATCTATCTAAAATTTTAGAGCTGTGCTCTTGTCGGAGGAGTCTCTTCCAGGTGTTGCTATCTTCCGCTAGCCTTTTCACCTACTGTAGGTCGACCGCCTATCTCGATTCTCTCCTCTCGTAATGGCTACTTGTATCATTTCGCTCCGTTTTAAGCACAAAAGGCTACAAAATTTTTTTTTGACCAATGTTAACAAAAAAAATTTTTTTAAGCGTTTTAGCGAAATGTGGCGAAAGCGATACAAGTAGCCATTACGAGAGGAGAGAATCGAGATATGCGGTCGACCTACTGATACGAAACGACTCCCACTTTTTCTTTTATTTGTTCTATAAAACTCCTTCTTGGTCTACCTCTTCCCCGTCTTCCTTCACTTCTTAGATAAAAAAAAATGAAAAATTGTTTATTTCTTTCACTACAACGTGGTTTACAAAATATTAAATATGAATTTAGATATCAATTTATTTTTGTTTCATCCAGGAAATCCTAGTGGACGTAGATAACCAAGTGGCTGCTAAGGAGCGTGAGGACAGAAAGTTGGAGATATACCACCGGATCGACGCCAAATCGTTCGCTATGTTCCGCGGGAATAAGTTCAAGAAGAGCGACATACTGCAGGGGAATAGAAGTCTTATGTAAGTTTGTATAATGTTGAAATTTAAATGATTTTTCCATGTAGGTTTATGTAAGACGTATATGAAATGTGTATTAGGGACAAGGGATATTAATTTTTATCGAGCAAGGTATTATTATTATTAGGTTTAAATTCGCCTGATTGCTACTGTGTAGATTTTCTGTACGCATTTTGTGAAAGATATACTATTATTAAACTGGCTAACAAGAAGAGTGACATACTGCAGGGGAATAGAAGTCTCATGTAAGTTGGTATAATGTTGAAAATTTAATGATTTTTACATGCAGGTTTATGTGAAATGTATGAAATGTGTGGGGTATGCTCTCGGAACAAGTGATATTATTATCGAGCAAGGTATTGTTAACGTTAGTTCAGTTGTTATTAGGTTTAAATTCGCCTGATTGCTACTGTGTAGATTTTTTGTACGCATTTTGTGAAAGATATATTATTATTAATCTGGCTAAAACTCGAGAATGGCTGGGCCGATTTGATTAAGGCAAACTTCGTACCGCCTTAGAATTATTAGTGATATCCTACATATTTCACTTAATTTATATAAAACCCCTATGTATTAAACGATACTAACGTCACTCAACTATTTTACGTTTCCTGAACCCCTCCACTAACATTTTAACTTTCTGGTATTAAAGATCACATTGACTTATAACGAATCTTTTGTATGGGAATATAGAAAACTGTTGTTTTTTTAGACTTTATCCGGCAATTTTTTAAAACTTTTTGCACTGTAAAAACCATCCTCGAACTTCAAGGAACTTTAAAAAAAAGAATTGGCCAAATTGGTCTAGGCGTTGTTGAGTTATGCGCTTACCAACACATTTTGCGATTCATTTTTATACTAGCTGTTGCTCGCGGCTCCGCCCGCGTGGGACTCGGTTATATTGCGCCCAAAAGTAGCCTATGTTTAACCTCAGGTCGTTAACTACATCCCTACCAAATTTCATCACAATCGGTCCAGCAGTTTAGCCGTGAAGAGGTGACAGACAGACAGACAGACAGACAGATAGACAGACAGACAGACTTTCACATTTATAATATTAGTATGGATATGGATTATAGACTAGCTGTTCCCCGCGGCTCCGCCCGCGTGCGCCTCGGTTATATCGCGCCCAAAAGTACGCTATGTTTGACGTTTGACTCCTATTGCATAACTATATCCGTACCAAATTTCATCACAATCGGTCCAGCAGTTTAGCCGTGAAGAGGTGACAGACAGACAGACTTTCGCATTTATAATATTAGTATGGATAAGTTTAATTGGCACTTGGCGTTATTTTTATCAGATTTTAATTGTAACTTTGTTTTTCCCAGGTTCGAAGGCGTAGCGACGCTAATGCAGGGTCGCAGTAAGATGCAAACTCTGCTAGTGGTCGTACTGACAGACTTATTGTTCTTCCTCCACGACAATAACAACAAGTATACGTTCTTCACCCCAGATAATAAGGTAAGGAATGGCGTTACTATCTATACTTCTAACGTTTTTATTTTACACTTGCTGTTGCCCGTGGCTCCGCCCGCGTGGTACTATGTCTATGTTTGACCCCAGGTCAAAACTATACCAATAACGACCTCCGTGGCGTAATGGTTAACATGCCTGATCGCTACTCAGGAGGTCCCGGGTTCGATCCCCGGTCAGGTCAAAATGAAAAATGATCTTTTTCTGATTGGCCTGGGTCTTGGATGTTTATATATATATGTATTTGTATTAAAATATTGTATCGTTGAGTTAGTATCCCATAACACAAGTCTTGAACTTACTTTGAGACTAACTCAATCTGGGTGATTTGTCCCTATATATTTATTTATATCTATACCAAATTTTATCAATATCAGTCCAGCGGTTTAGCCGTGAAAGCATAACAGACAGACATTTGATAGGTTCAGGCGTTACTTTGCAGAAGTCAAAGTTACAAGTACTTACCAAATTATATTGCGTGTTTCCGCCACCAGTTAGTTCAAGCAAACTACTGCCAGCCGGACAGACAGACAGACATTTGCATTTATAATATTAGTATGTAAAAGTATGGATATGAAGGTACGGATAAGTGGTACAAATGGCGGAATAAATGCTATATGGCATTCGTTCCAGTCAGCCATAGAACCAAACAGTAATTGTGATAAATAATTTTAGTTAGATAGTTTGTTTGTTTGTAACATCTTTATTGCTTAAAAATACATAGTAAATACAATATTATTAAAATCAGAAGACAATGGCGGACTTATCCCAAGAAGGGATGTCTTACAATCAACCGAGGAGTATGTTATACAATACAGTGTATATTTATTTTATGGTTAAAGAAGAACTTTATTCTCATAAAAGAATCTACAAATTCACTTGTAATGAGAACTTAAAAATATTACATTCAGTGGACGCGTCTTATTAATTATTTTCTTTTTCCTAGACGGGCGTAGTCCCCCTATTGAAACTATTAGTACGAGAAAAGGCTGGTGCCGAAGGGCGAGGGCTTTACCTCATATGTAGCGGGCCCGCTGAACCGGAAATGTTCGAGTTGAGGGTACATCGGCCGAAGGACATACACCAGTGGATACAGGCTATACGGTCAGTATCAAATTCTCGATGCAAAACTGAGTCTTTTGTGTAAAGTAATAAAACTTATTTCAGCTCGGCAGTCGCTCGTGTTCCGTCAGCGGAGTGTTGATGAAAATGAAGTCTTATTGATAAAGGAATAAAGGTTTTTTAGTTTTTGGTGCAACGGTGGTCAGTGATTACCCATCAGCGGCTTCTAAAGCTAAAGCTGCCGTCATTACTGCTGAAAAGAGGCCAGCGACAACTTTTAATGCAAATCTGAGCCTTTTGATTAAAGAAATAAATCTTAATTTAACTTGCTAGTACTAGCTAGGACCGAATTACCCATTCGTGTCTAAGCTTTGACACAAATCACGGTAAAGATAGGAGCACCAACCCCGCTCATATCAATGGGATCCAGCCTGAAGCGTACCAATCCCTCGTCCGTGCCTACCTATGTTAATCTATAGTTACATTTGAACACATATTAAAATTAACAGTATCAACAGCAATATCATATCAATATCAAATACTAATAAGACCATGTCAAATCACTAGAGCACAATACACGTCTGCACCGCTCGGCGAACCCAAGGAGAGCGTTACACTCATACTCACCCCGACACTACTACTGCTAAGAGGGGTTTACCTGTAGTGGGGAGATATCTGTCACGTGGTGTTACCGGGCGCTAACACTAGTGGCTCGTCGGAAGCGTCTTTTATGTGAATCAAGCCTTTTGTTAAAGAAATAAATATAATTCTTACTCTTTAGCGCGGCAATAGCCCGTTGTCTGTCAACAGCTTCCGAAGCGGATGCAACTGCCATTTGTACTGAGCGAAACTGAACCTTTGACAAATAGTCATAAAGCTTATTTTAGCGCGTGCGTAACCCTTTTCATGAGTAGGGTATTGCGATGCAAATCAAGCCTTTTGTAGTAAGACGATACCTTGCTGAACACTAGCGCCATCATCAGTTAAAATTATTATTCACTGAAAACATAAGTTATCAAAAATCCGTCTTCTGCAATTATGTTTCTGGATCTGAAGTTCATGAAATTTAGAATCATATTAAGATAGTTCCATATAGTTACAAATTGCAAAACTGCTAAAAGTGGCCGTTTAAAGCAATATTGCAATTTGTAACTATAGGGAATTAAGTATGTTTAAAATTAACTTCAGATCCAAAACCTTAATTACATAAGACGGATTTTTGATAACTTGTATTTTCAGTGAATAATGATTTTTAGTTGACGATGGTGCTAGTGTTCACCAAGGTCTCGTCTTAAGTAATAAGGTTTATTTGTATAGAGCGGCCGTGGCTCGTTGTCCGTCATCGACTTCCGAAGCTGAAGCTGGCGCGGCCGCCATTTCTGCTGAGGAGAGGCAACGACAACTTTCTCTGCAACACGAGAATATACGACTTATTACTGGTGAGTCTTTATCTTTCTTATGTTTGGTTTTGGTTTAGATATTGCCGAATAAGTAAAAAATAAAAAATATTTGTTTTTTTTTTTTTTTTTTTGTTTTGTAGTGTTGAGTAGGCAAACAGGCCTACGGCCAACCTAATGGAAATTTTACATAGAAAGTAGTTAACTAGGAGTGATCTAAAGATTAAAGCCAAACGTCCTAGTTAGTTACCCTTCTGACTAATTGTATATTTTTTTTCTTTTAATTATCTCGAAAAAGGTGCGAAAAGTATACACGTCGGGAGTTAATAAAGCTGTTTAGTCTATGGTTTCTAATGTAAACTATCTCGCTACGTTGGGTAAAAAAAAATGCTTTCCAAACAATTGAATATTATTTGGATCAAATCACAGACCTCTTGAAAAAGGAAGATATCAGGTGTACTCTAAAACGGCGAGCGTGTATGACGAGAGTGATGAGTGTTGAGGAAGCGAGGGAGGTCTGTAATGATCGTAGCCAATGGAAATCTCTATTTTTTGCCTACCCCTGCGGAAGATAGGCGTGATGATATGTATGTATGTAAAATAAGTTTTTGCTATGAGTCTAGTAGTTTCATTCCCAAATTCCACAAAATCCTTCAAATCTTTAGGCTCGCCTTCCACTGCGGGATACGGGCGCAATGATATATGTAGTACTAGCTGTTCCCCGCGGCTTCGCCCCGCGTGGGACTCGGTTATATCGCGCCCAAAAGTAGCCTATGTTTGACCTCAGGTCGTTAACTACATCCCTACCAAATTTCATCACAATCGGTCCAGCAGTTTAGCCGTGAAGAGGTGACAGACAGACAGACAGACAGACTTTCGCATTTATAATATTAGTATGGATTTTTTATGTTGGTGTTAGTATTAATATTGTGTACCTTTTACAATGAGGTAATGAATAAGCGTTAATTTAGTACAAATGATGTGAATTTAAATGTATTGTTTTGTGATTGGACAGACGACACTCCATGGTGGCAAATAGAAGGTGACTAACGTAATAGACATTTATAGACTTTGCATGAGCATGCCATTTTAATATCCCCTTTTTTAAATATTTTTTTACAATTTAGAAAATTATATTATGGTTTTTTTTTTTTCAAATTTTGTATTTATTTACTTTGATTGTATTCGTTAGATAAACAAGTCTTTTTTATTATCGGTATTGCATATTTAATTTACCTAATGCTAATTAAAAAAATTATAACCTATTACAAATTTTCTAAACGATTATGAATATATAATAGCACTAGCTTTTTTATTATAATTGCCTGATAGTATTGAAATTATTATTTAATTTACTACGTGTTTTGAATATAATTTGCCATATGATTCATCCAAGAAGATATTCTTCTCTGCACCACTAATTGGTTGACTGGTAGAAAAAGCCTATGGCTTTAAGTCCGCAATTAAATTTATATGTGATGAAGTAAATAAATATAGAATGGCCAAATTAAAAAAGAAAGGAATACATAAACGGTACATACTCTGTTGATTCTGCTATCACTCATTAGGCACATAGTAAATTCTAAGCGTTGCCTTTTTCAGGTATTATTTTAATGAGTAAAAGAAATATTTCCATTATTTGGATAATACGCAATTGTTTTGTAAAATTGGCTTTAAGTCAAAACCAGTTTTGACTGCAAAAAAATAGTCAGTAACAATATAAGGTGGTAAATTTAGGGCAGATTCAGATCATTATAATAAACAACTTTTCCAAATAAACTTATGTCGAAATACGAAAATATTTGTTTGACTTCCCATACATGTGAGAATCATCTGATCTAGTTTATTATAAAGTGAAAAAAAAACTTATTTCGATTTAAGAAAGAAAAAGTTGTTTAATTTGAATCTGCCCTAAAAATATTTTGCAGTAAATTTGTGTCCATATCACAAATTGCCGACACAATTTTTTATTTAATTTTTTATTTATTCATTTATTTCCGGCAACAAAATTTACATTATTGGCCCATATTAATAAATATCGTAAAGTCCAACATACATATAAAATTTTATCATAAATTTGTGTACAGAGGCACTCCGAGCCAAAGACAAGGAGCACGCGACGCTGCTGGAAGAAAAGATGTCACTGCACATGAAGATGGTCGGACACACGGGAAATTACACATTGGACGTGCCAAACCCTGGTAAGTACCTATTGAGATTTCTATACAAAAAATAACTAAGAAAAGGATATTAATTTTCTTACTTCTTATTTGAATGAGTGTAAGAATTATTTCCATTATTTTGACAATACTTAATTGTTATAAAATATTAATAATTGTAATAAAAAATTAGTAAGAAAAAGAATTTTTTTTTCTTACTCATTTTGGGAAAAAAACTTAGCATACCCCCGTTATTAATAAAAATTGACAAACGTTCGTTAAGCCCATTTTAACTCAAATATGTTTAGTCTCTTCTTCTCATAGTGCCTTTTAATGTGAAAGAAAAAGATGTCACATTTTAGTTAAAATCCGCTTAACAAACGTTGGCTATTTTTATGAATACGTAAGGGGAGTAAATATTTCACACAATGAATTCATATCACATGCAATATACAAATTTATAAACTGCGATATAAAAATATTGTTTTTTTGGTAGTTTATTAAAGTTTCAATTAAGTCTTAAGATTTTCGGGTTATTATGTACGGCTATTTATTGCGACCCTAATGAGCAGACATGATGTGATCTAGGAAATATTAATAAATTGTAAGCAAATCTCAATTGAAAATTCATCGCGTCACGTCTGGCTTAGGCTCTGGTGTTAAGATGATACCTCGCCACCATCATTTAAAAATCATTATTCACTGAAAACACTAGTAACCAAAAATTCGTCTTATGTAATTAAGGTTCTGGATCTGAAGTTAATTTTAAACATATTAATTATTAAATTATAGTTCCCTATAGTTACAAATTGCAATATTGCTTAAACCGGCCAATTATAACAGTTTTGCAATTTGTTACTATAGGGAACTATAATTTAATATGATTAAAATTAACTTCAGATCCAGAACCTTTATTACATAACATGGATTTTTGATAACTTATGTTTACAGTGAATAATAATTTTTAAATGATGGTGGCGCTAGTGTTTACTAAGGTATCATCCTAAGAACTAAGTCTTAATTTAGTATATAAAGTTATTTTGTTAATATCATCCAGTCGTCGAGAGAATGAACGGTGTACACTTCACCTCGTCTCTCACTTCCTGCCATACTAGTCTACCAGTTTGTATATTCCCTGTCCAGTAGTGAACACGGTGTTCCCCGGGGGACTGGTGTTCCCCGACTACGTGAGGCTGTCAGCGCCGTCCGCAGACACGAGCGCGGCGTGGCAGGAAGTGTGCAGGGTCGTCAAGGTAACTACTATACACATACATCAGCATTATAATACAAAAAGGATTAAAAGAAAATGAATCTTAAGGCGAGAAACGGTGGAGACTAAAAGTCTACACTCCCTTTTTATTTGATACAGAATAACTGAAAAGAAAATACATATTTCTATATTTTTGACGTATATTTAAGACCATACCTTGTGAACATTAGCGCCACCATTAACTAGAAATCATTATTCACTGAAAACACATGTTATAAAAATTCCGGGTTATGTAATTGTGGATCCGGATCCTAAGTAAGTTTTACTTAACTTACAAATTGCAAAACTGCTAAAAGTGGCCGTTTTAAGCAATATTGCAATTTGTTACTATAGGAAACTATAATTTAATATGTTTACAATTAACTTCAGATCGAGAACCTTAATTACGATTTTCGCCAATTTTTTTCGATAAGTTTGAGTCAATTCACAATTGAAAAATTTCGATAGATGCGTTCGATTGAACTCTTTCAATTGTGATTTATTGAAAAATCAGAAACATGATAAACCATTGAAAAAAATTGGAGAAAATCGGTGAAGTGAACTTCGGTTGCGCGAGAACCTGGGCCCTAGAATCTAGTTCCTATATGTTGTGTCGCTTTAGGTGCTTTTGATAACTGATGTGTATCAGATTTGAAGCCAGCTCGATAAATGTTAGATATCCTTGCGAGTAGTTCACACTCTTATCCACACAGCGAGTGCCAAAACTATTATTTCTTTTTTTTTTCTTTTGTGCAGTCTGCTCTAGAAGTGTCAAGTGCAGGATGGGTGGGCAGTGGTGGTCTCGGCCGCAGTACCAGTTCTGCGGGGGAACGACATTCTAGCGCCTACGAGAGCCCGGCCTTGCCTCGCCGGGCAGACACTTTCGCAGGCTTCGACGCTAACAAACACAGAGGTAAAGTACCGACACATGCTTTGTCACTATCACTACATAGTATAAAACAAAGTCGCTTTCTCTGTCCCTATGTCCCTTTGTATGCTTAAATCCTTAAACTACGCAACGGATTTTAATGCGGTTTTTTTTTTAATAGATAGAGGGATTTAAGAGGAAGGTTTTTATGCCCATGCGAAACCGGGGCGGGTCGCTAGTTTCCTTATATAGGTTGTGATGGTATAAAAGAGAACACAGAGGTTTAACATGGAGGTTTAAAAAGAAAAAAAGCACAGCCACATTCTATATTTCCTTATAAAAAGTGAGTTTGTCTGTATTTTATGCTTTCATACTCTATATTCTAAACCACTCTATATACTGCACGAGGAACAAGAAGGGATACGTGTCAATGGAGAGATGGTCAACAACATTAGATATGCTGACGACACTGTGCTCATCGCAAGCTCTGAAACTGGACTACAAGCTCTTCTGGAGAAAGTAGCCACTGCAGGCGAAGCCATGGGACTGTCAATTAACGTTAATAAAACTAAGTCTATGGTTATAGCGAAAAATCAGGCGGCCGCTCCCAATATAGTGCTTTGCGGGATAAAAGTCGAAGGCGTTCAGAAGTTTAGATACCTGGGCCGTTACTTCACATCTACTTTAGACCACCAAGATGAAATGAGAAGTAGGATCGGACAAGCAAAAGCGGCGTTCTTTAAAATGTCCAAGATACTGTGTGACCCAAAAATCTCATTCCCATTGAGACACCGCGTAATGAAATGTTATGTTTGGTCTATCTTGTTGTATGGATGCGAGACATGGGTCCTGAGAAAAGATAGCTGTGACAGACTACAGGCTTTCGAGATGTGGTTATTGCGCAGAATGTTTAAGATACCGTGGACTAGTTTTACATCCAATGTCAAAGTGCTGGAACGAGCGAAATGTAAACGCGAACTTTTGACCACTATTCGGAAGAGGAAAGTTGCCTTCTTTGGCCACATTCAACGGGGACCCCAGTTTGAATTTCTAAGACTAATTTTAGAAGGTGTATGGGACACCTTTAGTTGTTAGCTACTGAAAGATGGTTTGATTTAAAAATGTTTTATTGAACGACTGGAAAACTTATAAGAAATGATAAAATGATAGTGAGTACGCGTCCGCGATGATATAGCGAAAAACGTGAACTGATTGACAATTAAAAGTAATGTGAAATGTGCAGCGCGGCGAATTGCTGACTTATACAAAATCAAATAATTCAGAAAATGTGTGGTTTGGACCATACATGCTGCCGGCCCAGAGATGACGATGATGAGATGTGCTAATGCTAAGACAAGGTGAAAAACAATTTGCTTAAAGTAAAATAAGTGATACTACATTGAATTATAAGATTACTCAAAACTTAATTGTTAGTTGTTCTTGATTTCACTAAAGTCAAATTTTGTAAGAATGGGAGAGGTTGCTTTATTGAGTACGTGAGAGTTTTTTACACGATCACTGACACTTGCATACACATTCGGATACTCTGCTTTTACACTCGCGCACTGAACACCTTCACTGATGCTGATGCCGGGGACGTCGCCGACCGTGTCGACGCGAGGTTCCGGGGTAGTGGTAGCTCGGCGGCGGCGGCGACACGCTCGCCAGGCCAGGGTTGCTCCCGTGATCGCTGCTGCTCGCAGTATAACGTAGATAAGTACGTAGTGATGGACGTCATGATAGGAAATATTGTCAATCACAGGTTGTTCTTTCTTGATATTTTGAATCTTATCACCAATCTGCATAAGCTCCATAGAGAAGTTTGATTGGGTCACATTGTTGGAAATTTGTAGTTTTATTATATTATTGAGTGGCGGTATTACTAGTTTTATGAAGTCAGTTTTAGTATACAGCTCATTATTTCGTTTTTGATGAGAGTAAACCGTAAATGTATCACCTTTGATAAGACAATTAATACCGAGGCTGATAATACCCGCGGAGTGCACTTGTTGAACTGTAACTTGAGATTCACATATGATACGGAAAGTACATTGGCCGCAACAAAAGTACAGGTGATGATTCATTGCAGTCAGCTGATTCCATGTGTTAGTACATTCCTGCCTGTTATATTTACATTGCCTAGTTCCTTGCTCAAGTAGACATAAATTGGTTTCAGAGCTCATTTGATATATAGGGGTGTTTAATGTACATAGGTAGCTGTTTGTGTCACAGGCACCACAATTAAGAAAATCATTACTAGACATTGGTAAGTAGGTATCTCTTTGAATATTGATAGCCAAATGGGTTGCGATGGGAATGATTTCAATTTTGCTGTTAGATACTTGATGTGGCACTGGTAACATGTGGAATATTTCGTAACTTTCTCTGCTTACGAGAGGAATTTTGATTTCGAAGATTAAGAAGTCCTTGGTAACTCTAGCTTTAACCTTCAGTAGATGATATATTTTTGCTAAATCTGAGTGAATATTGTTGATGGGAAGTCCTTTGACAACTGTCCAGAGATTATATTCAATTCTTCTCTCAACTGATCAGGTGTGATTAGATGAATGTCGAATTTCCCATGGAAGATGTCAGCAATGGTGTCTAGGAAGCAGTCTTGAATGTTTTTCAAGTGGGTTACTAATCCATTGGCTAAGATTGCTGACATTGTAAATTCCATATGTGCCTTTAGAGTTGTAACCCTCGTTTCCAAGCGGTTGATATGTTGATTAACTATCTTGTATTGCTTTTCCATGTTGTTTTCGACTCTTTTCAAAAGATTGTATTCAGCTTCGATCACTGAAGTTTGATTTTTCCATAAGGATATAACATGTTTCTGATTTTCCTGAATTAATTTGATGTCTTTGCTGTACTGATTGGCGAAATCTTCGTCTAATATACCAAAGAGACTATTTGCAATGCGCCCTATGCCATTGATAAGCCCACGACGCAAACGAGACGGAGCGGCGTCGCCAAAACGCTGATTTAGCAACATATCATTGTAGTACTTAAGTTCATCATAACTATTACGTAGCTGTAGAAGGACTGCGTCACAGAGGCCTGTTTCTGATGTGTTTGTACATATGTTGTCGAGATGATTTATATACTTGCTATATAGGTCCGTACTTAGCCAATATGGATCCATGTTGTAATACACTATGAGTTTCCAATCGTCGCGAACTAAATACATGTTGGAAATTTTATCGAAGTAAATGCTTTGATTATTTAGTGAAGTAATGTTGAATGAGGCCTTTGTTGCTGTTACGAACATACTCATTAACAAGATGCATAGTGCATAAAAATTAAAGATTTGCTTCGAAGATACTCCCTTGCTTGATGTTGTTGTAGTGATAAAGTGGGATGATTTATCAACTTTTTGCTGATCCGATTTATTTTCCTTGTCACTTAACAAGGGTGATAGTTTTGTTATGGGCCTTTTGAGAACTCCCGATTTTGTTTTGAGAGTCACTACCCTCACTAATCCGTCTGCGCCCGGATGAAGGTCAATGACTCTGCCCATTGCCCACTTGCCGGACGGTAGGTTTGAATCATGAATGAGTGCGATGTCGCCTAATTGCATGTTGCGTTGCTGTGTCAACCATTTGGTACGAGTGGACAACTGAGTTAAATATTCTGCCTTCCAACGTTTCCATATGTCGGTGAATATTTTTTGTGTTAGGCACCATCGCGTGCGTTCGTCAGTCTCAGTTTCGATGATGTTCAAAACCGGACCGCTTGCTAGAAAGTGAGACGGAGTCAAATAATCTAAATCATTTGGGTCTTCAGTCAGTGCGACGAGGGGTCTGGTATTTAGGCATGCTTCTAGTTGCGTTAAGAGGGTAGTAAACTCCTCAAAAGTAAGTTTTTGCTCTCCAATTACACGTTTCATGTGATATTTGAGGCTTTTAACTGAGCTTTCCCATAGCCCACCGGCACTAGCCCAGGTTCCAACGTTGAAATGCCAGTTGATCTTCATGCTGGCCAATTCTGCTAAAAACTCCGTATCAATGATAGTGGTAAGATCTAGGTATTCTCTTTGCAATGTGTTGTTTGCGCCGACAAAGTTCGTCCCGTTGTCGCTGAATACGTGACTCGGTGTACCACGCCTTGCCGCCATACGACGCAAGGCCGCTAAAAATGCTGACGAGGTTAAGTCTGATACTAACTCGAGGTGGACGGCCTTTGTCGCCATACAAACAAATACCGCGATGTACCCTTTTGATGTTTTGATTCCTCGGCCCTTGCTTGCTTTTACGAGAACGAAACCGGTGTAGTCGACTCCAACCTTTTCGAATGGACGTGATAAATTAACCCTTGCTTCAGGAAGGTCCCCCATGATTTGAGACTGCTGAATTGGCTGGTATCTTCTACACTTGACACAGGTACGTAACCGTTTCTTTACTGCTCTGTTTTCTCCTAAGATCCAGTACTGGTAACGAAGCCAAGCTTGTGTCAACCTAGCCCCTCCGTGATATGTAAGTATATGTGCATGATCTATTAATAAGTGTGTTATTGTACTGTCGTGAGGAAGGATGAATGGATGAATCATGTCTGGATGAATGTTTGCGTTCTTTAATCTGCCCCCTACGCTGATTAAACCATCTTTATCTAAGAAGGGATTAAGAGGGAGTAGCTTGCTTTTTGAACTGATTGTTTTATTGTTTTTCAGGTCTTGAATTTCTTGCGAGAATTCTAGTTGCTGATAGTATCGGATGATTATTAATTTTGCTTTTCTTAATTCACCGATAGTAAGATAAGGATAAGAACGGCTGTTACGATTTCTCACACGTAATATCCAAGCGAGTACTCGGGTTACGCGCGTCCAGCTGCTATATTTTTTGATGAGTTCGCTTATAATGTCGTCATTGGAACTTGTGTCGTGTTTTGACGTAGTAGTTGTGACGTTAACATTTGTTTGTTTTGAATTTTTCAGTTCTTCGTTTGTATTAAAGATTGATGGTTCTCCTTGATCAGAGAAGGATGGCAGCCAGGATGGTCCACTCCACCAAATCGGATGATGTTTCAACTGTTCGGTAGAAATGCCTCGGCTTGCACAGTCTGCTGGGTTATCGCATGATTTGACGTAACGCCAACATTCTGCTGGAATAATTGATGTTATTTTGATAACTCGGTTGGCTACGAATGGTCGCCAACGATTTGGGTCTGCTTGTAGCCATCCTAGTACTGCAGTCGAGTCTGACCAACAATAACAAGTGATTTTGTAATCATTTAAGCATGCATGGACTTTTTTAAAGAGCCTTGATAAGAGCTCGGCCGCACATAACTCGAGCCGAGGTAATGACCTATTTTTGTTAGGTGATACGAGTCGCGATTTTGCTGCGACTATAACAATAGAGGAGTTTTGATTTTGTTTTAATACCTTACAGTATATGACGCATGCGTATGCTTTGTTAGATGCGTCACAGAAACCGTGAAGTTCTAGTTGTTCGTCCTGACACGTTCGAAACCATCTTGCTACCTTGATAGAGTTGATATTTATTAAATCTGATTTTATTTTATTCCATTCTTCATTGATTGTTTCCGGTAGGTTGTCATCCCACGATAAATTATCATAGACCCACACTTTTTGGAACAGTAATTTAAGTTTGGTAGTGATTGGATTAATCCACCCGGCCGGGTCGAAGATCTTAGAGATATCTGATAACAGCTTCCTTTTTGTTATTATCTGACTTACAGAGGTATCGATGTTTAATTTAAATTCAAATTGATCACTTTCAGGACACCAGCGCAGCCCTAAAGTTTTGGTTGACTCTTGATGTTTAAAAGAGTATGCCTCTTCAGTTTTTTGCGCTGTGCTCATCCCTTCTAGAAGTTCTTGTTTATTGGAAGACCACTTTCGCAAGTTGAATCCTCCCAGTTTCAAAAGTGCTATTAGATCTGCTTGTAGTTGCTTCGTTGAGACTAGATCATGGCCTCCACTAAGAACGTCATCCATGTAGAATTGTTCTGTAAGAACCCTTGCTGCTGGGCTTTTGCTGAATTTGTGACCCTCGTCCGCTGCTAATTGCTTAAGGGTCATCATGGCCAAGAAAGGCGCTGCTTTTGTACCGTATGTGACGGTGGATAGCTGATACTCTTGTAATTTATCCTGTGATGAGTCTCTCCAGATGATTTTTTGATAATGTTGATCCTTAACATCAATAAGAATCATTCTATACATTATTTGTATATCTGCTGAAAATACATATTGATAATTACGCCATTTTAGAATTAAATTTAACAAATCCTGTTGTAAGTTTGGGCCACAGTACATGACGTCGTTTAAGCTATATCCACTAGACGTCTTTGAGGCTCCATTGAAAACAACGCGTAAAGGGGTGCTGGCAGAGTCCGGACGCTGGACTCCATGATGTGGTAGATAGTTGCTGAATGTTTGATTATTATCAGATATATGCATGTGACCTAGTTGAATATATTCTGACATAAATGATTTATAATTGGCTGCTAATTTCGGATTTTTCTTAAATTTATTTTCAATTTGCAAAAACTGCGCAACGGATTTTGATTTGGAGTTCCCTAGCTTTTCTTTGGCATTTTCATGCATTGGTAATCTTACGACGTATCGGCCTTCTTCGTTCCTAGTAGTTGTCGATTTATAGTGCTGTATATACTTGGAATCTTCTTCTGTAATGATGAGTCCGGTTGAATGTCTTCAATCGTCCAAAATTGTTTGAGTTCATCGACGTTGTTTACGACGACGTTGCATTTATATGATTTGAAATTTCCGCACAGAATCCAGCCGAGCCGTGTTTGTTGTGCTATGGGTACAGACTCGTTTTCTCTGATGATACCGTTCATGATGATGGTGGCATATACGTCTGCCCCTAACAACAAGTCGATGGGGCGACTGATATTGAAGTCGGGATCTGCTAACTGTATACTTTCTAAGAATTGCCATGATGGTTTGGGGAATGAATAATTTGGTAAGTTATTGATGAGATTGTTCATAACGAGAGCATCCGTGGTAAATGAATAATCGCTATGATTTGAGTGGCATGTTATTGTTATAACTCCTTTACTCGAGTTGGCGCTTGATCCTATACCGAAGATGGTGCCTTTACAATTTTGTCGAGGTAACCCTAATAATTCTGCTGATCGTGACGAAATTAGAGAAACTTGAGAACCTGCATCAATAATTGATCTTAGATTGATTAAGGACCCATCGGCTGCTTGTACCCTCACATAAGCTGTTGCTAGAAGAGTTTCATTGATCTCATTTTGGGAAACGTGATTAACGTTTTTTCGGGAGTCTGAAAGCGTTTGTTTTACGAAAGCATCATGAATAAGAGTATTGTGCTGTTCATTACACTCACGGCATCTTTTTTCGGACATACACCCATTACCGTGATGATCGTAAAGGCAATTTATGCATAATTTGTGTTTCGCAATTATATTGCGACGCTCGGTAGGTTGTAATCCGAGAAAAGTGTCGCAATGAAATATTCCATGCGACTTTTTGCATAGTAGACATCCTATTTGTGCCTTTTTGTTCGATATTTGATTTTTACTTTGATTCGTAAATGATTTTAAATGATGATATTTTTTGGAGGAGTTTGATGGTTCTGATTGATTTGATTTTTGGAGTATAGATTCCTGCTTACGTTTCGAGACTTCTAATGATGTAAACTTGTTTTCGAGAAAATCCGTAAAATCTTTTAAACTTGGTAAATCTCTGGGATTTTTTAGAGATTCGATGTATTCTTTATGAGTTTCAGGATCTAACTTTTGGGAAATGAGATGCACCAATAAAGGATCCCATGTTGATATGTCGATACCTAAGTTTTTGATGGCATTTAGACTTTCGATGGTACTGTCATGGATTTTCTTGATATGTGCTGAAAATTGTTGCTGAGATGTTGGTAAATTTAGAATGATATTTATGTGAGAGCTAAAAATTAATTTACTGTGGTTGTATCTGTGGTTCAAAATGTCCCAACAGACCTGATAATTATCCGAAGTGATTTTCAGATGCTGAATAATTTTTTCGGCTTCTCCCCGAAGTTTACCTTTTAAATATTGTAATTTTTGGGCGTCTGATATTGGTCTGTTATTGTGGATAGCCTCACAAAAGAGATCTTTGAATGAAGTCCATTGATGGTAAGACCCGTTGAAAGTTGGAATGTCAATTTGAGGAGTTGATTTTTCTCGGTGACATGTTGACCACATCTTGATATTGACCTCTTTCTTTATTTGCTTGAAATTTTCTTCGTACATGCTGTAGGCTTGATCATAGTCGGGGTTTTCTTCATACAATTCACTATCGATTTCCCAGTGAAGTTCGTCAATAGTGGACCATCTTGAGTTAACCGCCTTAAGAAAATCTTCTAATTCCCATTTAGCCGTAAGGGTGTCTAGATCGGTGCTTGTTATTGTACGAGAAAAAGCTCTAAAATTGCTCTTTTGTTTACGTAACATTTCCTCTAACCTACTGTTATTACCGCTGGAGATTAGTTTAGAGGGTTGCTTGCTACCTGATAACGAAAATAATGGAAAGTCAACTGTTTGTGACGTCCCCGGAGTTGTCCCGGAAGGAGCGTCCGCGTTGGGTGATAACTGCTCAAAAGGGTTTTCTAAAAACCTAGGCAATGCTAAAGGAGTCGCCGGCCTGATGAGCGGCTTGTCCTCTTTTTTAGGATCTGATGGAATGTACTTTTGAAAGACTGCACGAGTTTCGTTATAAAATACATAAGTTTTTTGGTAATAATTTTCCACAAAGTATACATGAGACTGATCTTCGAACTCACATAACTTATTGTGGTTGATCTGGAATTCATTCCAATATGATTCTAGTGTTTCCAGACGTTTTTTGATATATGTAGCAGTCTTGCGATCTGCTCCATCTTTTTTGAAATTGATAAGGAGCTGGTTGATGGCTCCCATGATTTGATTTTGAGTTGCGAGAATGTCTTCCATGTTGATAGCTTGTAATTGATAGAAAGCCAAAAAGGAAAGATCTTACTTTTTCTGCTGATGGTCTGGCAACCTGATTGCTGATGATGCTGATGGCCTTAGCTGCTTGCTAAGATCCCTGATATCCTTTGATGAGGTGACACTGCATCCAAGGTATTGCTTGCACAGAATCACTCACGAAAACTGTTCAATTTAACTAGTTCATGCGAAAATGATCCTGAAAGATGGTTTGATTTAAAAATGTTTTATTGAGCGACTGGAAAACTTATAAGAAATGATAAAATGATAGTGAGTACGCGTCCGCGATGATATAGCGAAAAACGTGAACTGATTGACAATTAAAAGTAATGTGAAATGTGCAGCGCGGCGAATTGCTGACTTATACAAAATCAAATAATTCAGAAAATGTGTGGTTTGGACCATACAGAAGGCAAAATTCCTGGCAAAAGATCTCCTGGCCGTCCTCGACGAAAGTGGATTGATGATATAAAAGATTGGACCGGACTTCGATACAATCAACTAAAAATAGCGGCCCATAGCCAGGAGGGCTTCCGTTTGCTGACCTCCAAACTTCAGTTCGAAGATGGCACCCCATGATGATGATGATTCTAAACCAATCTTTCTGAGATTTCGCATACACATAGTTGAAGTATTAAAAAGCCAAAATACCTTTTATCCCGGGAAAAAGCACTGTTCCAGTGGGAATTTCACGCGGGTGAAAGCTAGTTTTAAAATTTTCTACTAGTTTAATTATACATTTCAGGTGTAACATTACGAATGTCAACGGACACGCCGACGGAAACGGATGCAGCGGAAACAGCCGAAGCCGGTGACGTCATCGACGAGCCGAGACTGCTGGACACAGTCGGAGCAGACGCGGCTTTGAGATTGCAGCATGCGATATATACTCTCACTTGTATCGTGTGGCAGCAGATGACCTCTATACACTGGTGTGTGACCTCATATACAGAATCATCATAATAGCCTTATATGTTCCACTGCTGGGCAAAGGTCTTCTTGTCTTCGCTTGTTGCCATCCAGTCTCGTATTTGTCCAGGTCATCCCGCCATCCCTTGCGTGGTCTGCCCCTCAGTCTACGGCCTTCTGGAACCCAGAAAGCCTTCAATGTTCTAACCAAATTGGAAACAACTGAATAAAGTACCCGTGGGAATCGAACCCACGACCCCCGTGTCTACAGGCAAGCGTTTTAACCACTTGGCCACGGAGGCAGTTTGTTGTAAATCTCATTATTGTTTTGTATACAGTAACAGGAAATTCTAACTATGCTAACTTCCTAACTAATATTATTATATATGCGAAAGTGTGTTTGTTTGTCAGTAAAAATCAGTCGACCGTCATCACTATAAAGAAAATGTGTCGTGGTATTTTTTTTTTATTTTAATTTAAATTTCTGTAAATATTAGTCGAAGTTTTAGGTTAATTTTTATCTATATCTTACATACATATATATATAATCACGTCTTTATCCCATGCGGGGTAGACAGAGCCTAGGGCCATGAGACCTTAGGCCACGTTTAGCATAATGGTAGTTGAAACAGGAAATCAATAGTGATCTATATCTTATACTAATATTATAAAGCTGAGGAGTCGTTTGTCAGTACGTGGTGCGGCTGTTTCTAGTTGTTACCGTTGTCCGCAGCCTCGAGGCGCAGGTGTGCGCGTGGCGGTCGCACGGCGGCTCGGCGGCTCGGACCCACGACACTCAGCTAGAAGAGTTGAGACACGCGCAGGCGCGGCTCACCGCCGACCGCGCGCACTGGGAGGCGCAGCGGAGCGCCGACACACAGGCCATCGCTCTAGGTAACTGACTATCGCAGCCACGACACGCAGCTGGAGGAGCTGCGACACGCGCAGGCGCGGCTCACCGCCGACCGCGCGCACTGGGAGGCGCAGCGGAGCGCCGACACACAGGCCATCGCTCTAGGTAACTGACTATCGCAGCCACGACACGCAGCTGGAGGAGCTGCGACACGCGCAGGCGCGGCTCACCGCCGACCGCGCGCACTGGGAGGCGCAGCGGAGCGCCGACACACAGGCCATCGCTCTAGGTAACTGACTATCGCAGCCACGACACGCAGCTGGAGGAGCTGCGACACGCGCAGGCGCGGCTCACCGCCGACCGCGCGCACTGGGAGGCGCAGCGGAGCGCCGACACACAGGCCATCGCTCTAGGTAACTGACTATCGCAGCCACGACACGCAGCTGGAGGAGCTGCGACACGCGCAGGCGCGGCTCACCGCCGACCGCGCGCACTGGGAGGCGCAGCGGAGCGCCGACACACAGGCCATCGCTCTAGGTAACTGACTATCGCAGCCACGACACGCAGCTGGAGGAGCTGCGACACGCGCAGGCGCGGCTCACCGCCGACCGCGCGCACTGGGAGGCGCAGCGGAGCGCCGACACACAGGCCATCGCTCTAGGTAACTGATCAATCAATCGGTCGATTTGCTAGTTGAATTGTGTTTTGTTTTTAGTTTAAAACAATAGGCTACTTGATTCTAATCAATTTTAATGCGACAAATGTTTTTTCATCCCTTCTATTCGAAATGTTCAACTTTGCCGCCTCAAAAGGAGGACCAGTCTTTTCCGATAGGGTTTTTTTAGTGGGCAATAATGAGTTTCAAATTTGGAACAAAACAATACGGTCATGCCGAGTGCACATATTATGAAAAATAAAACACTGGCTGGTAAGTATAAACGCAATCATCGGATGAAATAAATCTCATAGAGCGAGATAAAAAGTAGTGTATCATTCGGGCGCAAACATATTTTTGGCTCGGGCGATGTACTTTGAACCCCTCTCTCCGTTCAGGATTCTATTAAAGAATCCTTCACTCGGCTCTGGATTCAAAAATCGCCCTCGTCGTAAAAATATTATTTTGCTCCCTTGTGATACAATCTACTAATTTCTTACATTATTTGACCCACGAAACCGAAAAATATCGATCTCCGTTAAGAAAAATGCAAGATTCAATTTCAAATTCACTTAAAATTCGGAATTGTCAAAACGGGCCGGCCGTCGTCCGCCATGACATGACACAATTATTACTGTAAACAGACCTATTTTTGACTTCTGGCGTTCATTCAAAGGGTAATTCGAATTATTTTCATTCGATGAGACTGTGAAATCGCATGATTTTCATGCGACTCTGTGGTTCTTAGCGAGAATCAAGTTTCAAAAATAGCACCTTACAGAATAATTACGTCATAAAATTCTGCAAAAATGGCCGACGGTATTTTTGATAGGATTTTAAAAGTGAACTTTTAAAATCAAATTTGGCTGCCCTAGAGGGCTCAGAAAAATACGGAAAAAATTGTTTCAATATAAACAAATAGAAAATAATTATTTTAAACAAAAACAAAATACAAGTCAATTAGCCTATTATTCTCTATTGAGTTTTTGGAGGGAAAGTAAACTGTCGCTATGTCCGCGCTGTATTTAATTTCCAAAACTTAGGTTTTTTCGAGTATTTGTGCTTAATATTGGTAGATTATTATTTGCAAAGTGTTCGGGAACAAGCGCGAGTGTTGGGAAGTGGTACAGTGTCGATTACGTGACTTTTACCTTTGTCACCAAAATCTCCAAGTTATAGCTAAGTGAAATTTTTCCACCGCTTCACTTAGCCATCTGACTCATGACTTGACTTGACTACTGACTTGACTTTTTGACTTGACTTCACTAAAGTAGGACTAAAGAAGATTAATAAAATGAAGAGAGGCCTTAAAGGACTGGTTTCCATGGCCGTAAAAAGTACTTGAAAAAAAAAAATCTATTTGTTTCATCATCATCATCATATCAGCCACAAAACGTCCACTGCTGGACATAGGCCTCCCTCATAGATGTCATGAGGGGGTTTTTGCTATTCTCGCCGCACTTGGTAAAAGTGTTGGCGAGCGCAGTTGCGCAACTTTTTTTTATCGTTCTCTAAGGCAAAACTTAAGGCCTTGGCTTTAAAATAATATAAGAAAAATATATATTAAAAAATGTGTTATTTCCTTATCTACAATTTCTTTTATATAAACTAGTTGACTTTAGTCTGTAGTTGAGTTTAGTTTAGTGTAGTCTTTCTAAGCAATTAAATATATTTTTTTAAATGATTTAGCAATACTACTCCGCCGTAAAATACCTTATTTCCGGCCTCAACAGTAATAAACTTTATATTGTATGATTGTGTCTCATGTGGGCTTTAAATCACTCACTTCGCTGAGTAGTCTACATTTGGTTTCGACTCTATATTTCTTTATTAGTTCAAAATTTAAAGTGATTCAAATGTTTGATTGGACTAACGGCAAAGATTCTTAAAAAACTGCTTATGACGACACTCGTTTATAAAAAAATTAAAAAACAAGCCTTTTTACCCACCTGACGAAATATACATTTTTCTTCACATTTGTTTGTAGATACTTCATTTATTATACAAAATTGGACATGAAAACATTAAATACAAAAGTAACTTGCGGACTTATCCCTGTAAGGGATTTCTTCCAGCCGACTGAGATATAACTTTAGAGAATTCTTAATCGAACCAATATTTTTAAATTATTATTTGTAATTTTTAGAAAAGCGAGAACTAGAAGTGGCTCGGGAGGAACTCATGGAACTTCAGAAGGATGTGGAACAACAGAGGGACAGGCTGTATCGGCGACTGGAGCGGCTACAGCAACACGGTACGTAATAAAAAAAAAAGTTCTTTACTTATACAATGAAGAACAGGCGATATCATCGCTTCTGCAATCTATTTCAGTCAACTTAAGGCACTTCATATATCTGTGCTAATAGACAATAACTTTACTAGCCGTTTCCCATAGTTTGACTCTCAGTGGTATGTATATTCTATGACCTTCCACAAGAATCAGGCTATCACAGGCAGGCAGAATTTTATAAATTCGACCAAATGTTAAGTCCACCATTTGTTCACTTTATTATTAATTTGTACAATAAAATTTTTAAATAAATAAATAGTTCTACAAGTTACAAGCGTTCTTTCAAGCTTTTTAACAAACTTTAGCTTTACGAGTATTTATTAGTCTGTGTAGTATGTATGTCTTTGTGTTTTGCATTACATAAACAAGTTCGTACAAAATTTTGTCTTTTTCAAGTTCAATACTAAAGATTTAACATTTTTTTTAAGCTCATTTTTGGTTCAACCAAATCATTCAACCAAAAGTTATTTTCATTGATGTAATAAATTGGTTTCAGGTGGATCTCAAGAGGAAATAGCGACTTTATCGCCGGATTCCAGCGTCAGCGATACAACGCGCCGGAAAGAACCAAGCAAATGGAGAAGTGAGTATAGATCGAGCAGCCGAAATGTCGCCTTACATCATGTATCGCCATTTTTTTTTTACTGGTTTTCGTTCGATATAAGCCGTCGTAGTGTTGATTGATTAATTGAACTGGGGATTATCGCCGGATTCCAGCGTCAGCGACACCACGCGCCGGAAAGAACCAAGCAAATGGAGAAAAGAGTATAGATCGAGCAGCCGAAATGTCGTCTTACATCATGTATCGCCATCTTACTTATTTTTTTACCCGACCACGGTTTTACAATGACCATTTTGTACCTATGCATTTCTGGATTTATATCTCAATTATTTCCTTGTTTCATCCTTTTTAGACACCACGTAGTCGGGTTATAGTTTTTTAACTTAATTTTTTTACAAATATAAGCAGTCGTAGTGTTTATTGATTTGATTCATTGATTATGATCTAAGTTGATTGATTGAATTGAGGAACTACTATGACGCGATTTTGTTATGGATAATTAACAGCTCTCTCCGATTTTTTTAAATAAAGAAATTTGCACGGATATGTACTCGATATTATTTAATTTTCTTAAGTTTTGTTGTAGTGCTCCCAGCGCGAAGAAAAGTTAAAATGTATTGTTTTTGATCGGAAATATACGATATGAAATGGGAACGAAAATGTTTGTCGAATTAATAGGATAGTGATAGGGTATGATTATCATGGTGGTAGGTATGAAGGTATTGATTAATACAATAGAGCTAATTTTTTAATATATTTCCTTTATTTTTTCCTAGTAAGCTCTTTATTATGTCACAACTAGCTTTCGCCCGCGTGAATATCCTACGGGAACAGTGCTCTTTCCCGGGTTGAAAGTTATCCTCGTCGTCCTTCTCAATACTTCTATTTATGTGTATGCGAAATTTCAGAGATATTGGTGCCGTAGATAGCAATAACAAACAAACTCACTTTCGCATTTTTAATATTAGTTAGGATAGACAATGCTTATTGATTGTAAATAGATATACAAGGTGGACTCAAATTAACTGCAAATATTTTAAGGGCATATTCAGACCACTAAACTGAACAACTTTTCCAAATAAACTTATATCGAAATACGAAAAAAATTTATGACCTCCAATACAAATTGAGAATCAGGTGATCTGTTTAAGAATGGAGAGTGAAAGAAATAATTTCATTTTTTGACATAAGCTTATTTGGAAAAGTTGTTCAGTATAGTGGTCTGAATCTACCCTTAAATATTTGCAGTTGATTTGAGTCTACCTTATATAAACCAATTTGAATGGTCAATAGACAATCGAGGCTCGACCGGGTCGGAATCTTCCGCGTCGGTGTCAGCGTGCAGTGTTCGCGGCGCGGTGCTGCCTCCTCCGCAACTGTTGTCCGCTCAGAACGAAAGCAGGGCCAGTGTGAGAGCGCCCGCTATATCGGTCAGTATAGCTATCTATTCTATTATATTTTTTTTCTTCTCCTTAGCGTGTCGACGTTCATTTCGTACGTATTTTCTATAGATATAGTAACGAGTAAACATGAAAATACAGCGTTCGGTGGCGGCCTGCATCCAGCGCCTGCCTGCGACCTTCTTCAGGTCATTTGACCATCAGGCCGGTGGGTGTCCGATGCTGCGCTTGCCGGTGCGTTGTCGTCATTTGAGAACCTTTCTGCCCCATCGGCCATCGGGTCGTCGCGCTATGTGCCCCGCCCACTGCCACTTCAAAGAGCTAATCCGCTGGGCTATGTCAGCATCCTTTGTTCTCCTACGGATCTCCTCATTTCTGATTTATGAAGGAAAACAACGAGCATAGCCCTCTACATGGCTCTTTTGAACCCCCCCCCCCCCAAATGTACAGTGAGCTGCAGAGAAATATGACTTGTGGCATGGGGATCAGATTTCTCACAGCCGACAGTACACCATAAATAAATGAACGAATGCATTATAAAGCTAGTTATTAAAGCCTCATTTGTCATCAGATGGTGAAACAACAGTTACCGCTGAAACTAGCGAGCGGCAAAACTCAGCAACAGCCGCCGCCCGGCTACCACAGACTACACGAGTCTCCTAGCGAGGTGAGGCATCCATCCTTATTTATTGCTACATCCTACTTCGTTCACCAGCCAAAATCCTACTGAATTCAACAGCCAACATCCTACTGAATTCACCAACCAATATTATAATGAATTCACTAGCGAACATCCTACGTAATTCAATAGCCAACATCCTACTGAATTCACCAACCAATATTATAATGAATTCACAAGCGAACATCCTATTTAATTCACCAGCCAACATTTTATTGAATTCACCAGCCAACATCCTAATGAATACACCAGCCAACATCCTAATGAATTCACCAGCCAACATCCTAATGAATTCACCAGCCAACATCCTACTGAATTCACCAGCCAACATCCTAATGAATTCACCAGCCAACATCCTAATGAATTCACCAGCCAACATCCTAATGAATTCACCAGCCAACATCCTAATGAATTCACCAGCCAACATCCTAATGAATTCACCAGCCAACATCCTAATGAATTCACCAGCCAACATCCTAATGAATTCACCAGCCAACATCCTACTGAATTCACCAGCCAACATCCTAATGAATTCACCAGCCAACATCCTAATGAATTCACCAGCCAACATCCTAATGAATTCACCAGCCAACATCCTAATGAATACACCAGCCAACATCCTAATGAATTCACCAGCCAACATCCTAATGAATTCACCAGCCAACATCCTACTGAATTCACCAGCCAACATCCTAATGAATTCACCAGCCAACATCCTAATGAATTCACCAGCCAACATCCTACTGAATTCACATTAGACAGAGTTTAGGGCCATAAGACATTAGGCCACGCTTAGCATTATAGTAGTTGAAACAGGAAATCAATAGTGATGGGTTGCTAGCTGCATCGCCTATGTCATGATTCCCCCATTCGCCAAATCCCTCGGTCTACGTTAACGGCTTGCGCGGGAAGAGAAGCAGCTGGTACATTCTATGTTTTTCTTTTTCTCTCAGACCAGTATGGAAGCAAAAGCATTATTTACTTTTTTTTAAACTTTGTTACAAAATATATAAATGACGGACTTACCATGGGCTTTTACTGCCAGTCAAACAACAGGTGATTTTGAGAAAGTTATTATAGTAAGTAGTTCATATCTCCAGTAGCTTAAGATTTGGCGTTTGCTAAATAAAAAACCATTCTAAAAATGTGTAAATAAACATATTTATAACGTTTATTAACACTTATATTAATAATACTATTTTTACGTACAGTAAAACAGATAAAATGGTTGCTTCCAGGACGTCGAGTACCCGAACGTATTTTAATTGGCCAAATTTTAATTCTGTAAGTAATTGGTGTTCAGTAGATCGTATCCAAATTTCGTTGTTGTGCTCTTGATATTCTTGTACTTGACGCCCTGTATAATACACGGCGGTTGAATAATAATCGGGCTTGGAAACGGCTTATCTGTTTGTTTTATGTCTATACTTATGTTTTGATGGATGTTTCTTAATAACGTACTGGCTAAATGAATCTATGAAATTTGGCACAATTTAGATTACTAGCTTTTGCTCGCGGCTGCGCCCGCGTGCATTCCCGGGAACAGTACTTTTTCTTGGACAAAAGGTACCCTATGAGAAATTTCAAGAAGATGGCTCCAGTAGATATGGCCTGGAGGGGACAAATTAAAAAATGGAAAGTTGGGATATATAAATTAAACACAGTTTATCCAAGTTAAGGAGACTGGGCTGACACTGATACTTGTAATTTGATGGTACAATATAGATGTTAATTTGCTGCGATATAAGTTTGCCCAGCAGTGGGACGCAATACTAGATGGCTAAAAAATAAAACATTAAGCGCGTACGAAGTTGCAGGCAATAGTTACTAATCAAAGTGAATTTTGATTGTCGAAAGACCGATGGTTTTCAAAAATGACTCCTATTTTTTAAGGCTCCGTAAGTCCGTAACACGTATAGACGTGTTATCAATCAATCAATCAATTACTTTTCTATTCACAATCTTTTGTTAATTTTTATGAATAAGGGAATTACTAAAATTAACAAACGATTATGATTCGAAAAAAAAAACACTTATCATACAAAAAATTAAGTATTAAGCTTGTTTTGAACTAAAATGTGTTTGTCCCTTTATCTCTTACCGATATTTGCCGTGAAAGAAAGAGACAAAACACATCCCATCAGCGACATTTGAAATAGCGCAAACTTTAGTAAAACTAAAGTATCTACACTACATGTATGAAACAACGGCTATACCTTTCCGAAGCCCGATACAAATTATTTACCGCCGGGTACGGAAAACATTATTTTTTCATTATCTTTATGTATTATAGCATGAAAACAGTAGTTTATAATAGCTCATAACTGCCGAGGCCTAAAATAAAGAAATTTACGTGCGAGTAGGTAATATTTTAAGTGATTCCATAAGGACGACGCCTAGCAGTCCTTTGAAAATTAGACTGGGACGATATTGTAAAGTACTTTCCTTACTCTAACGCGGAAACAACATCGTGAAAAACAAAATTCATAAGCGCCAAAAACCTATAATTTTTTTATAAGAAATGATTCGCATTTACATTTTTAATTCAATTATTGTAAGTCTAAAACTTAAGGTATAGATGGCATATAAATAAGAAAACCTTCAAAACTAAAATGTTTTGCTGAAATAAATGCTTACTTTTATTTGGCAATAACAATTTCTCCACTATGCAGTATCTTCCTCTTTCTCTATATTTCTCTTCTTTTTTTTATTATGAGTACAGTACACGTATTCTTATGCTCGAATACTCAAACGCTACTCAATTTTGAGAGCTGTTCAAGTATCATGCTGTCACTGTCATATAGTTGGCGTTCAGCGCGACAGCATGATACTTGAGCAGCTCTCAAAATTAAGTAGCGTTTGAGTATTCGGGCGTTAGCTTATCTATTTAAAAGGTCAAGTAGTAATCTTGTATGACAACCATTTCGTCTGTTTTGCCTTTGAATCGTAGCATGACTGTTTTGTTGCTGTAAATAATGTTATGCACCAAATGTTAGTAGGTATTGTGCTAGCAAGACTCAATTCGCGCTTCCGAATAGCTGTCCGGCCACTTGACCATATTATTTTGTTTCTACAATCATTTAAGCGTTATATGTGGACAAGCGTTTTCCCTTGATGGTTTTATTCGGCAAATAAGTTACTTACCTAAATGTGACCGGGATAAAATATTATTTTTCCTTACATAATTATGGTTTCGCCTCGTTCACACTGGGGTCAACTTATGTGCTGGATATTAAATTAAATGGCTAGTAATGGAACTAAGACAAATCGACATTGACATGACGAAAGATCTACCTAAATTACCGAGATTATTATTTAAATAAAAACTGCCTACATTATACATTGTTGAGATCTTATATGTATTTGTATAATGATTTTTTTTCACATAAATAAATTTTTACACACTTTCTAAGTGTAGGAGCTTACATAGTGTGCCAACCCCACATAAGCAAGTGGGAAACACAAAGAAGATATCACTAAGTAGCGCCACTATTTGGGTTTTACGGACTCTCTGGTTCTTTCGAGAACCTTCCTAAAGATTTTACACTCCGGTTTTCTATTGGTTAATATAATATCATTATTTTGCAGCATAACCAAGGCTTAGTGATACACCACACTCGTACAGGGAGCTCGCCCGCGCCGCTGCCGTCGCAACAACAACAACAAGTCAATAATAAAGCCACTAGGTAAGGATTTTGTTGTTATTTCATATAGTTAATTTGAAAATGCCTTTATTTGTTTAATTATTTTTCACGAAGCAAAGGAGTGTCTCCACACTAATGACGCGGTGTCTCCACACTAATGACGCGGAATTGGCTTCAGTCAGTGATAAAGATAATAACTTTTATGTCAACGCAATAAGTTTCGATAATGCCATTTGCATTGGCTCGGCAAGTCTGAGCAGAGCCGATGCGAACGGCATTATGTTTGACCTTATTTCGTTGATATAAAGAGGGAACTCCCTTACTATGTAAAACAAAAATAGTATAATAATCGTTTTAACGGTAAGTAACAAAAGGTATATTAATCTCTTAAGGGGATACCTCTGTGAACACTAGCGCTACCATCATTTAAAAATCATTACTCACTGAAAACACAAGTTATCAAAAATCCTTCTGCTGTAATTATGGTTCTGGATCTGAAGTTAATTTTAATCATATTCAATTAATAAATTTTAGTTCCATATAGTTACAAATTGCAAAACTGCTAAATGTGGCCGTTTTAAGCAATAATGCAATTTGTAACTATAGGGAATTATGATTTAATAATTCAATATGTTTAAAATTAAATTCAGATCCAGAACCATAATAACAGCAGAAGGATTTTTGATAACTTGTGTTTTTAGTGAGTAATGATTTTTAAATGACGGTGGCGCTAGTGTTCACCGAGGTATCGTCTTAATATACCTATTGTCACTTACACGCGTTATTTGTTTTTCAAAAAAAAAGTTACTCCATTTTTTCAAGTAATAAATATTAATTATAAAAATTCGTACCCAGAACAAACACATACCCGAAACTGCCGGACAAATTCCGAGTTCGTTCCCCCGAAGCGCCGCCCGAAGAAGAAGTGATCTATTTCTGACAGCCGCCCGAACCACACAACCACTCGCGATCCTGAGACTGCCGCCTCACTTAACTCCCCACCACCTCACTACACTGTGTGACACGTGGTTGGACATTAAAAACGCACTATATCTATAAAACATTGTTATGTATCAATATTATGTAAAGTAACTAAAGAAATCTACTTTCTATACATACCATACTCGCGATTCTGAAACTACCGCTTAACTTCCCACAACCTCGCGACACGGTGTTACACGTTTTTGAACATTAATAACCATCTTTAAAAAACAATATGTAAAGTAAATAAAGTGATATACTCTTGAACATAACCACTCGCGATCCTGAGACTGTCGCCTCACTTAACTCCCCACCACCTCACTACACTGTGTGACACGTGGTTGGACATTAATAACGCACTAAATGAAAACTTAAAGTAAAGTAACTAAAGTAATCTACTTTTGAACATAACCACTCGCGTATATCAGCTATATGAAATTCCCAAAATTGATTTTTTTAATGACATTCAAATATATCAAATGTAAATAAAACTTATTCATATTTATACCTAATGCTCTGTGTTGAGAGTATGTACGCAAGATCTAGGTTTAGACAGGTTTATTTGAAACCAGCATAATTTTAACATTCCACTTTTTAAAGTATTATTCTTCGTTCTTCCAAAAGGAAGCGAAGTTATGGTGTATCTTTAAGCAAAATTATATTTTTAACTATAATCAAATTTATCTTTTACAACATACTTTTACAGTCTTAATAATGCGTAATAAATATTGAAATATTTAATTGATCATTAATATTTTCTTGGATGTGCTCAACCGGGACCATAAAATGAATTATTTCAATGTATAGTACAAATCTATACATTTCAGTTTTCATGACATTCCAGTCAAATGATATTGATCTCTATGTCTGTGTTTTAAAGTGTTATTTATTCTTAACAGTATTCTAGGCACAGAGGCAGCTTTCTTATCACTTAATTACATTTATTTAATTATCAATAAGTAAGCAATTTTAAAATCTTCTTATTAAATATACGAAACATGCTGATGCGAAAATAATATTGACTAAAAAAATATAATGTGAAAAGTAAGGCTATTTTTATAAAATGACAAATCGGAAACATTCCTCTTTCTAGTGGAACCTAGTCGGTAATAAGGCAAACATAACCCTAACAATTGAAAAAGACTACTGGTGTTCCTATTTGCTTCTTACTCACACAATATGAGTACACTTTTGATATTATAGACCATATTTGAGTGAGGGAGAGGTGAATAGTAGCTTTGGTATATGGGCCAGAAACTCATAAAAAAAAGTTAGGGCTAGTATTTTTGAATCTTTAAAAAAAATTGTGGACTATACATATTAAGAACGCGAGATCAATATTCAACAAAAAATCACACTAATTCGTCTTCCTATATTAAAAACTTTAAAATGACTCCATCAGGTACTTCTATTAGAATTCAAAAATGAAAAGTCCACATCACCAATACTTGCAAAAACTTGAATAAAACATGTCACGGCCGTGGGCGAGATAGTTATACTATTAAGGGCTATTTACTACTTAGCGGTCTAGTATAGTTGTTGTTACAATAGTTGTTTGATAAAAATCATTAACTTGTTGTTAGTATCAAGACTGCTCGTGCGCTGTCGATTTTTACTGCATTTTTTTAATCTGACAAATGAAAAAGGTGTTGTGCCAAAAAAAAAACGTCAGATCTAATCTGAGAAATATTTAGGATTAAATCAACAAATGTTAATGGGCCTGAAACTCATGAAAATAAATTCCAATTGATGTCAATCTGCCCGAATTTTTGGACAATCGAGCATTGGGCATTTACCGGTTTGAATAGATTGATTATGTTGTGAACTATTTATTTTGCGCTGTTCCTTTATGGTAGGCTTAAGCCCACCAATGGTATAACTATGTATTTCTTGTGGAAAAATAAATACTAATGTGTGACATAATTGATGCAGTTAAGAACGACAGTGTAGTAGCCACAAAGGATTTAACCTAGTGTAATATAAAAAAGAACACTGTTGTTATTATACATTTTTGTACTACCCTTCTTTGACTAGGCCAAAAGATGTGTATATTAATTATCCTAACAAATATTATAAATGCGAAAGTGAGTTTGTACATTTGTTTGTTTGTTACCCCTTTTCACGTCCTATCTACTGAACCAATCTTCCTGAAATTTCTCATACACATAGCTAGGAGTATTTAGGACTTAGGGTACCTTTTATTCCGGGAAAAAGCACTGTTCCCGAGGGAATCACACGCGGGCGAAGCCGCGAGCGAAAGCTAGTTTGGTAATAAATACATGCCACTACTAGAAATCCTTGTTAGAGTTCTGGGCGTCGATTCTGCTAACGTTAAGACAAAATCGTATCAAAATAGTGTTTCAATAGTAGTGCTTTTTACACACTATTTACAAGAGTTATGACAGTATGATGTGATGTGAATTTAGTGTGTGGTGTGATCATCAGAAGTGATATAAAAAAATATACATTTCTTGTAACTAGTGTGTAAAAAAGCACTACCATTGAAACACTATTTTGACACGATTGTGATTTAACGTTAGCAGAATCGACACCCTGAAATGATGATGATATTGAATAAAGGTAATTATTTGGCTTACACTCTTTAATTTATAAGAGGTTTGCTGAATGTGTGTATATTGAATATTCTTAACAATAAATTAAGATCTTAAATCGTAGAAATTAATATCAACTATTTTTTTTTATGAAACGTTGAGAGTAGAGCTCTTCCATAGAAGACAAAAAATCATCTTCGCGTTATGAGGCGTCTAAAATACAAATGATTGAAAATACCGTTCATAATTACACTTAAAACCTTGCATAATATTGTAAACAACTGTTTTATTCTGTATTCCATGTGTAAATAAATACATAACTAAATCAAATTTATATAATACTAGCGAGATAATTAATATACACAAGTCATATCTGTAAAATCACTCAAAACGTATACAAAATAATAGCACGCTATTTTTCCAGACATTTAAAGTTTTAATATTTTAATCACTTTATTGTTAAAATTATAAATATATAAATAAGTATATAAATGGTAAACTGTTAATGCCTATTGCCAATGATAAATCTTTTAAACGCGAAATCCGCCTTTGGATAATTAGAAGTCGAAAAATATTAATTTATTAGTAAAACATTGCAGAGCATTTTTGATATTTTATTCAGGCGTTTTTCCAGACATACTGTCAAAACATCAAAACTAACTATAGAGACCAAAAATAACATTGTCACATTTTTAAATAATTCCATGGAATTAGTGAGTTTTTTTTCTCACTAGTTCCATTAAACTGTGTAGACAATGGAACTAGTGACAAAATAATATTTCACTAGTTCCATAGAGCTATTTACCGATGGAACTACTGAGAATGATCTAGAGTATTGACACATCCGTGATGATACTGTATGTAGAGATGACCAACTTCACGTCGGGCAGATAAATAGATGCCTTACGTTGTTTTTGTATTGGGCAGAAGCTATATACTCCCTAAGTATATTCTCGTAACAAAGGCCAAAAAAACTACGAAAGAAGATTTTTGTCCGCCTTTTTGTAAAATAATTATTTAGAATGGCATTAGCTTTCTGTTGTTTATCACGCTAAATACAAAAATGTATGTGCGTGACACGTAATAACGCATTTATCTAATCTGCCCGGCGAAAATCGGGCATCTTTAATTTTTTCTATTGAAATAATGATTATTGCTCTAATGGCGATTGTACAAATAAATGAAAAAATGTTCACGCGCCCTGATATCGACTTATAGAATAAATGTTATCGATGTAAATATGTTGAAATGTTTATTAAATGTAATAGGAATGTTATATCCGCTATTATCAAATTATGTAACATTTACATTATAAGAATGGCAATTGTATTTTTGTCGATTCTCATTAGAAATTGCTCCAACACGCCATTATGCCAAAATATGATTGGAAAACGTTTTCGGTGCGCAGGCTTTAAAGATGTAAAAATCATAATTTAGAAGGTTTTTTTTAGATTTCAAGATAAAAAAAGCAGCTGCCATTCTAACAGCCGAACTTTAATGTTAAAACCTTCTGCTAAGAAGAAGCAAATCATATTATGTCTGGTTTTGTGTTATCGGCTGTTGCGCATTTATTATAGGCTTGTGTGCAGGCATTATGTGAAATATAAAAAAAAAACCTACACTTTGTGAATTCATTTGTAGTATCTTTTACATTTTGATAATTTCAGCTTTAATTGTTCATTACTATAATTTCAAATTTTTTATTATCATTTAACGACTTTATATTTATTTATTTGTACTGTGCCTCTGGGTTACCATCATCTGTTTTAACTGACCAGATATGAGTGAGTAATATTTGCCGCGCCATCTGGCTTACTCACTCATTGCGGACCTGCTAAAACAGTTGATTGTTTCTTCCTGGCGTTAAAATCGATCAAAGTTAGCAAAATTTAATCCGCCCTTTGCAATTTACATGCTGAATTTTAATTTTGAAATTGGAAGTGAGGGTTTATCTATTTCGTAGATATGAAGACGTGGATGTACTTTTAGTCATATTTAAGTGTTTTATTTTTTAACAATCAAGCGAACTTTCTTTTTTTTTAAGAGCGGGAAGTTAATGTAACGTTTGTTTGTCCCTTGTAAAAAGAACAATAGAACGATATTTAATAGTTCGTTATAATTCTAAAATGTATGCAACAGCGTTATATTTGTATAAAATACTTGCACACAACAGTTGTTTAGCTCTATAATATTGTTGTTAAAGACCTTATAAGACTATGTAACTATTTTTCGTGCATTTACTGTAATACTTTTTACTATTTAGTCTAGAGATGGTGATATTTTAAACTATTTTCTCGTTTAGGATATCTTTTCATACTGTACTGTATATAATGACGTTGATGTTTGAATATATTGTAAGATACTATAAATTGTCTAATGAATTAATCAGATTTTATTGTTAACAAATAAATATATACCTATTATCATGCAATAAAATTATTGGAAATAAACAAATTTTATGAAATCATGGCAAATATAGAGAATAAATGTTTTAGAAGACTCGCGTACGGAATTTGAAATTACATGTTACAATAGAGAATGGTATATGGCAAAAAATATATTGTTTTAAAAGATTCAGACTTTATTTCAACGAGTTAAAGTCTATTTTGACTTCTTGATATAACTAATATGGTATTGTACTGTGTGATTTCAAATTTGATTCGTCGCTCTTCGAAACATAATGACAATAAATGTATGTTATATTTTCTCCGAATGATTGTGAAACATGTATTAAATAAAATACATTTTATGCACTATAAAAGTGACTTTGTAATACCGCTATGTACGATATCAACTATTAATTTGTCGTACAGATTCTCAGTTTGGCAAATTCGTGCACGATATATAAAATTGAATTAAATTGTGTTTTGTTTCATACGTTTACGTAAAATAAAGATAAGAGAGAAAAGGGGCAAAACATATTTTTTAGTTAAAATGGGCTTAACATTTTTATAATTAAGGGGAAGACTCATCGCTTGCGGTGCCATAAATCATACGTGCACTAAAACTGGAAGTATTCAAATACACCGTTTATCACATATATATGAATTTTCATACTTTAAGCACATTTTGCCAAACTATAAATACACTAATAAAAAAAGCGATGTATACAACCCCTCACAAAAATACTTGCGCGGAGTTTTTATAGCGAGGTCGTTGATCATTGTATACTTAAATATTTTAAATTTCATATTTGTAATTACTTAAATCAGATTTCAATCGGAGGCCAGAAATTTTGCATTTAACATTGTTCCTTGTAATATTTCTTATTCATTATATATATTTGATAGGTGTAATGTAAGCGTCGCATTTAGCCGTATTTATGAATACGACGGTTTGTTTTTTTGAGGCGCTTTTTCAGTCACGCGGGTTTAAAATGTATGTGCGTGACACGTAATAACACAAGTCCGCACTATACAATACCTATTATAAATATGAAAGTGTTTGTTTATCCTTATTTCCAATAAAAACTGAGCGACATATTTTTGTAAATAAGTAGTTAGAAGGCTGAAGAGTAATATAGGCCACTTTCACACGGGCGACATCTACTATGAAGGAGCAAATGAGGCTGTGTACATATAAACGCGTGCGTGACTGTAGAAGTGGCCTAAAAACCGGTTCGTTCCGGTTAAACCACAGACCGTTGAAGTGAATACGGCCTGGGGGGTTACTACCATCTCTTAAAACCATGCAAGATCCAGTGAGTAAGGGAGATGTCGCCTTACATCATGTATTGCGCTGTCTCGCTTACTCACTGGAACTTGCATGGTTTTTAGAGATGATAGTAGGCCACCTGATTATGTAAATGGTGAGCCACTGAGGTGAATGATGGGTGCCTATCTGGTTACACTGCGCAAAAAATAAAAGACGGTAGTTAACCAAAATAAAAAGAAAATCTATATAAAATAGTTAGGACTGTCTTATGAGACTGGATCTACTGTTGTTGAAAATCAAATCAACTAAACCTTACAAACAAATGAGAAATATGGTACAGTGGTCCACACACAAAAACGTGCCTCCTTTGTAATAAGTGTATGGTGGTATCCATACTAATATTATAAATGCGAAAGTCTGTCTGTCTGTTACGCTTTCACGACTAAATCGCTGAACCGATTTTAGACCAGGGGTCAAATATAGGCCGTTTTTGGGCGCGATATAACCGAGACCCACGCAGATGGAGCCGCGGTCAACAACTAGTACTTTTATATGTGGCTCAGTGTACGTTAAACTGCTGTGTAACCAGATTCTTATCTATTGAGAGATGTGATATATGCTTGTGATAACGTAAATGTGGCTACAAGACTATGAATACTAGAAAAAATCTGCACGCGACTTGTACGGTTCACAAGATAGGTAAATACTGTTTTAGTACAGCCAAGTAACGATAAAATTAAATGTACTCAGATTGAATTATTAATTTTAAATAATTCTTCAGGCATAATTTTGGTAAAACTATCCCAATATGGATGTAACCATATGAATATTTCAATTTAAAAAAATTTAAAAAACTAGAAGTGAACCGTAATATGATTGAATATTTTAGCAATATTTAAAAAATAACCACCACGAACTTTTATACTTCTTTCAAGAAATTCAAGTGCTTTAAGTGCAATGCGGCTTCATTGTCTTAAAAATTTTGATAACTCGTTAACATCCGTGCCTTTCTAATATAAATTTATTTTATTTCTAAAACTTTCCATAAAAACATGTATTATCTAAATTAATCATTTCAGTATTTTTACCACTCGACTTAGTTAATGGTGTCTAAAAGCAAGAGCCAGATATACCTATATGTTATAAGGCTGTCCCATTTTTTTATAGGTCTGTCTCGCTCACACAGGTATCGCGACCCTGAAGATCGCATAGTTAGTGAAACCGTTATTATTTTAGTCAGATTTCAGTACTTAAAATGTAGCATAAAAATAATTTTGTGGCAATATGTAAACGTTATTGTAAGTTAAGCTTTAATCTATTATATGATTTCTCGTTTAGTATTTAACTTGGCGAAATCCCTCCATTTTATTTCTATTGTTTGTGGCAACGACAATACATTGTTGCTCAATTATAGCTCATTTTATCCTCTAATGTAGTTTCATTGATATTATAAGAATGGGTGGAACGAGCGTATTTTGATTTATTCTATATTCCTAGTGTTATTGTCGTACATTTTTCTTACAAGATGATGGCGGGCGATGAAAAAATGTGCGGGTATTTCACGATTCAGTGCGATCAAAAATACGTTCGTATCCTTCCTAAGGTCGTGTTTGTTTGTTATGTTCACACGAGTCCATTCTATGGTTCAGTATGTTTTCTTTGATCTGTGACATTGCAGGCAATGCCTGCTGTATTTAGAATAGAAAATAAAATAAACATTTACTTAGTATCATTTTGTTATTTTCTTTTCGCGTCTATAAGCATGCCATGTTTACACTATAAGCGTAAGTACTTTTGTATAATAAGTTATTTTGAAGTACAAAATAAGGTACACTGGATACTCCAAAATTTCACTTTACCACTAATATGGATAAGTTGTAACTCACATTTTAAAAAAGTAACACAGGGACTGTCATTATAAATTCATAAAACATATTTGTTCGGTGAAACCGAACACCTGTGACGTCGGCCGCCGGCCGCCGGCACTATTGCTTAACTTTATATTTTACATATTAGTGCACATTTCAAACGCCACGGTACGGGTGCATTCTAAACATTTTATAACTAATTATTATTGTGACGTGGAAATAAAGTGAAGTGATTTTACATCTGACTTTCTTCTCACTCTCATCAACCTCAACAAACACCACACTCCCCAAACATTGGTCCTTCGAGGGTTTTTTGGGGCGACTTGGGGTAAGTTTTGTGTGTTAGCAATCAGTTCATTGGCCTCCCACAAGCGGGTCTCACCAGTGAATTGAGAAGGTGCTTATATCACACTAGGACTTGCCATAAATCCCAAACGAACTAGCGCAACATAGGGTAGTGTGGACTTTCAACATTTTCAACATTAACATTTAACATACAACTTTATTAACATTCAACATCATGAACACAATGGAGGATCTCTTGCAATCTCAAGCAGAGATTATTACGGCTATTGAAAAACTTATAACAAACTTCAAAAAAGAAAGCTATGAACGTAGATATACAAATGCAGGAAGAAAACTTGAAGAAGTGAAGTCACTTTTTATTGATTTTCAATACAACCATACTCGTTTGTGTCAGTACGGAGATCAGACCCACGAGTATTTTACAGGGAAACATTTCGAGTCAACTAAACAATTTTATAACGAGGCAGTGGCGTTTATACAGAAACATTTGAAGCGTGAAGATGTAGAACAGGATAAGGAAGTCCCAAAAACACCTAAGCCCGTTCCTGAAACACCTGGAACGAGCAAACAACAAACATCAGCAGATATACAACAAACAGAAGAGTTTAGAACAACATTATCCAACAGTTTAGATGAAAAGTTGCGGAGACAAGCGGCCAACTACAAGGCATTTCAACGTACTATTTCTAACATCAAGATTGAATCAATAACAGAGCGATGGGAGTACGAAGATACATTAAAAAGATTAGAGACACGCTGGACAACAATTGATACACTTCATTGGGAAATAGAGAGTGAATTAAACGGAAAGAATACAGGAGAATTGGAATCTTTATTTAACGCCTACGAAGAACAATATAATGATTTCAAGAAAAATATTAACATGCGAATGTGGTCGGAGAAACATAGAGAAAAAGCAACCCCTCAACTTGACGTGCCTACATTTTATGGTAATTACAACCAATGGGTTTCATTTAAAGATTTGTTTTGTGAAGCCATCCATAATAACTCATCACTTTCCAAGGCTCAGAAGATGCAGTTTTTAAAATCTAAGGTACGTGGAGAAGCTGAACGTTTAATACACCATTTAAGTATAAGCTCTGACAATTATTCGGTCTGTTGGGAAATACTCAATCACCGCTATAACAATAAAAAATTAATTTTCACTTCACACATTAACATCCTTTTAGATTTACCAACAATGAAACAACAATCCCTAGTTCTCATTAAACGTATGCATGACGTCACGATCGAGTGTCTTAATGCAATAAAAAACCTGGAGGTTGACATTAGTACCTGGGACCCATTAATTGTTCATATATTAGATCAAAAATTAGACACCGTGAGTCATTCCGAATATATTGATTCATTAAAAGATCGACGTGAACTACCAATTCTAAAGGATTTTCTTGACTTTTTGGAGGGAAAATTCACCGCTTTAGAATCTTCACGCCGTAAGAATGACAACAACCAACAACAGGCCAGACCTCAACATAACCAGCAACAACAACAACTTACACCATTTGGGAGGTCACCTAACAATAATTCGAACAATACCTGGAACAAAGGGAATAAGTCAATGCCTAAATCGTACAACACTATTTCTATCATTTGCCCATTATGTGACAATAACCACGGATTATATAACTGCAAAAAATTCCTTGAATTATCAAACGAACAGAAACTTAAAACCGCTCGTGAGTTAAGAGTGTGTATCAATTGTTTATTTACTCATCGGGGCAATGAATGTAACTCGAACAAAACATGTAGGCAATGTATGAAAAAACATAACACTCTTTTACATGACGCGTTGAGTAAAGCTACACCGAACAAGTCCAACTTAACTACTATACAACAAGACAACAATATAAACAACAACTCTCACGTGTCACAACTGGAGGAACAAAACCAGCCGATTGAGGTTTTGTTATCAACAGCAATGATAAGAGTTAAAGCAGCCGACGGTACTTATCATCTCTTGAGGACTTTAGTGGATGCTGGAAGTCAAGTTTCGCTGATCACGCAGAAATCTGCACAGTTATTAAATATTAAACGACAGAGGTGTAAAGGTACAGTTTTTGGAGTGGGGGAGAAAGAAAGTAGCGGAAAGGGAATGATAACTATTGAGTGCGGCTCTATTCACAGTGAGTTCAAGTTTCAAACAGAAGTAATAATAATGAATAACTTGATTGGATGCCTACCTAACAAAACATTCAAAAAACCAAACTGGCCTTTTATTGAAAACATATCTTTGGCGGACCCTGAGTTTTACGTCAGTCGTCCCGTCGACATACTATTTGGAGCCGATGTTTACTCATTTATTTTACAGAGTGGTATCATCAAAGGAGAAGACTTGAGTCATCCTATCGCGCAACAAACAAAACTTGGGTGGTTATTATGTGGAGGAGCCAAAACATACCGATGCAATGTATTACTACATAACATAGACGAAATTAAGAAGTTTTGGGAAGTCGAGGAAATCAAAGAAGAATCTAATTTATCAGTCGAAGATCAGAAGTGCATCGATTTTTATACTGAAACAACGAAAAGATTGAAAGATGGATTACCGTTAAAAGAGGATATTTACGAAAAACTGGGATCATCGAAACAATCAGCATTAGCCCAATTTCGGAGTTTGGAGAAAAAGTTTAACAGACAACCTAAATTGGAAAGTGATTATAAGGCGTTTATGAATGAATACGAAACAATGGGACATATGATACCTTCGCACAATGAATCAACACATGAATATTATTTGCCACACCACGGAGTAGAGAATTTGAACTCTTTGACATGTAAATATAGAGTCGTTTACAACGCGTCTCATAAAACATCTACGGGTTATAGTCTCAATGACCTTATGTACACAGGGCCTAACCTTCAAACGGATATTCAAAAACTATTACTAAGCTGGAGACAGTATCAATTTGGATTTGTTGCAGATATTTCGAAAATGTTCAGAATGGTTTTAGTTAGCAAAGATGATCAACATTTTCAAAAAATATTTTGGAGGGATAGCACTGATAAACCTGTCAGAACGTTTGCCCTTACAACAGTAACATATGGAACGCGACCAGCCCCCTTTCTATGTATGATGACGTTAAGAAGGCTGGCAGCGGACGAACGACACAAATATCCAGAAGCAGCAGAAGTAGTAGAAAAGGCATTTTATATGGACGATTTGGTATACGGGTCGGATACAATTGAGGCTGGACAAAAACTAATATCGAATCTTATTTCTTTGATGAAATCTGGAGGTTTTCATTTAAGAAAATGGTCGTCGAACGAAAAGAAAATGCTGGAGAACATAAAACAACAATTTAGCAAGTCTGAAGATAACATATTTACATTCAAAACGGATACTGTGTCAAAAACATTAGGCTTGTGCTGGGATTCATCTCAAGATAATTTGATATTTCAGTACCAACCTTCTCAATTACCATCGAAAATAACAAAAAGAGTTCTCCTGTCGGAAATATCGAAACATTACGATCCACTCGGGTTTACAGCCCCATTATTAACAAAATTAAAGATACTTTTTCAAAAACTGTGGAACTATAATTTAAAATGGGATGATCAAATACCTGACGATTTACATAGAGAATGGAAGAAGATAATGAACGATTTTCCTTACATTAATCAGTACAAGGTGCCAAGATGGATTCAGTGCTGTAAACAAGACGTCATAGAACTTCATGGATTTTGTGACGCATCCATTGAAGCCTATGCGTGCGTCGTCTATGCTAGAGTGAAAGGTCAAACAAAGTTAACATTGGTGGCAGCGAAAACCAAACTCGTGCCCCACAAAAGAGCCATAACATTACCCCGATTAGAGTTACTGGGCGCACACTTATTGTCAAAACTTATTAATAAAATTGAAGACGCACTATCTCAACATGAACTTCAATTATATGGATGGACGGATTCTATGGTGGTTCTTGGCTGGCTACAAGGTGAACCTAGTCGGTGGAAGGCATTCGTATCAAACAGAGTGAGCAAAATAATTGACGTCATGCCGAGTGAGTGCTGGCGCTATGTGAAGTCCGAGGAGAACCCCGCTGACGCGGCTAGCAGGGGCTTATACCCCCAACAACTTACTGACAACAAGATGTGGTTCAATGGGCCACACTGGCTAACAACATTTAATGGAGAACAACAACCAAAAAAATATACAACATGCGAAGAAACGAGATCAAAACAGTCTAACATTATAACACTACAAGAAAGTCATTTAATTGATAACTTATTAAATAAATATAGTACATTTAATAAGACAGTACGAATATTGGCTTGGTTATTGAGGACATTTACACCGATGCGCAAACAATTGCCAACGTATCTCACATTACATGAACTCGCCGCCGCAAAAACGCTGATTATCAAACACGTCCAACACATGGAATTCAGAACGGAAATAGAGAGTCTTACAAAATTTTATAAAATTGATCGCAAAAGTAAATTATTAAGTCTCAATCCGATTATTGACAAATCTGGATTGCTACGTGTGGGTGGAAGGTTACAAAATAGCAGTTTGAACATGGAGATGCAACATCCGAAGATCATCCCTCGGAGTAGTCGACTAACGGAACTTTTGATAGATGAAGCTCATCAACATACATTTCACGGAGGACCTCGAATGACTCTTACAAATTTGAGGCAACAATATTGGATACCTGGAGGCTACGGTATTGTCAAGAAACATTTACGCAACTGTGTAATATGTAGGAAGAACAACCCAGTAAAGCAACATCAGCTGATGGGAGACTTACCTTCAGCTCGTACGGAAATTGCACCTGCCTTCTTCCACACTGGAGTTGATTACACTGGGTCCCTGGACGTAAAGGCCAACAGAACAAGAAATGCTGCGTCCACGAAGGGATATGTAGCCCTTTTCATCTGTATGGTAACCAAAGCCATACACTTGGAGCTGGTTACAGACCTAAATAGCACAGCATTTCTAGCCGCGTTGAGAAGAATGGCAGCTCGGCGTGGAACCCCCCGACATATATATAGTGACTGTGGAACAAACTTCGTCGGGGCGAACAGGATTTTACAAGAAGAAACAGAGAAGATTAAATTAACATTTGATGATCATTTCATGGACGTATTGACTGGCATGTAAATACAATGGCATTTCAATGTGGCATCATTTCCTAGCTCAGGTGGATTGTGGGAAAGGTCTGTAAGAAGTGTCAAGTATCATCTAAGAAGAGTGGTGGGAGCCCAACGCCTAACATTTGAAGAATATTCAACACTCCTGGCACAAATAGAAGCATGTTTGAACTCCCGACCTCTATGCGCCCTAACAGAAAATACTGACGACCTTGACTGTTTAACACCAGCCCACTTTCTTACTGGTCGAGCCGGAGTTACGGTCATTGAAACAGCGGAAGATGCGAGAACTAGGTGGCATCTAACAAACCAACTATTTAAACAAATATGGAAGAAATGGAGATCGGAATATTTGACGGAACTTAACACACGGAATAAATGGCGACAACCACAGCGAAATATACAAATTGGAGACTTGGTAACATTAGAAGATGAAAATCTGCCCCCTGGAAAATGGCCTATGGCACGGGTGGTAGAATTACACCCCGGCCGAGATGGACTCGTACGCGTCGTCACACTCAAAACAAAAAATGGTTACTTAAAACGGCCTATTCTTAAACTATGCGTACTGCCCATCGAGCCGAAGCAGCGTGAACTGGACACACCACAGCCAAAATCGAGCAATAAGAAAAATAACAGTTGCAAATCTATGCCGACGCTGTACACTGTTGCTATGGCACTACTTTTCTTTATGACTTTTATATCGAACTCAAGCGGAACAAACAACATTACCAAATTAGATGACAAACAGGCCCTATATTTTGACCCAATGGCGAAGATGCAAATGATACGAGACCGATGGACCCTTGTGACTTATTATAATATGTCTCCATACTGGCAAGGTACAACAGCTCTGGAAAAAATATTGGACTATTTAGGAAAAACATGCAAGTCATTGGAACCGAACAATAAATGCAATATGATAACACCACAACTTATACACGAGTGCGGCGAGCTACATCACTATAACGAACTACTGCTAACTCAACATTTTCTCGAGCATTCCAGACAGCGTCGGGGTCTTATCAACGCCGTGGGATACCTCGCCAACAGCCTGTTCGGCGTATTAGATCAACAATTCGCAGAAAAATACACACGCGATATAGAACTTATTAAACAAAATGAAGCTCACCAGAGACAACTATGGGACAACCAGACGTCGATAATAGAATCTGAATACAATTTGATTAAGAGAACAGAGGAAATTATGAATAAACAACACAAAATTATTAACAAACATTTAAATATTTTGGACGGAAACATACAGATATTAGAAGAAGAAGTCAACAGAGCTATAAAGGGAGAAGATTTTGCCTTTACTGCACTGACCGCCAGCAACATGATCCAACATTTGAAAAGTATTCAGAATGTTATGTTAACTACCATTTCAGATATTTATCATGGTCAGTTCAACTTACACCTATTGCAGCCACAACAACTACAGCAACAACTAAATATTATTGCAGGACTCCTCAATGGTGATTTGACACTACCGATCGACATTCATGAAGACTTACATAAACTTTATAAAATCTTGAGAGTGAAGGCACGGATGACTGAAGAATATTTTATATTCGAGATACAAATACCACTCATAAGCCGAGAAACCTACGACTTATACAACATTATACCTATACCACAGACATATCAAGAAAATTTTGTGATTTCGCCCGTTTCTGAATATGTAGCTATGAACTTACAGAAAGATAGCTATTTACCACTTTCCGAAGGAAGTTTGGAAAAATGCATATTAAGAGATAGCTCTACATACATGTGCTTTCAACATATTCCCTCTATAAAATGAAGACGGACAGAGATCTTTGCGTTTTAAATAAAAATAATGTGTGTCAGACTAGTAAAACCGAATGCAAGAACATGTGGATTGGATTAACAAAAATAAATACATATCTTTATTTTTGCTGCGACCAATGTCACCTACGAACAATATGCGACACTCAGGTTACCGCACACGAGCTCACGCGGGCTAATATCATTTCCCTGGAAGACGGCTGCGTCATTAAGGCCAATGACTTTACAATACAAGGACACAAACGCTATCAGAGTCAGCTGAGCGTTACATACAATATCGAGAAACCTGTAGTGGCGCCTATCAACCACATTATAAACATAACTATTGATCGAGAGGAGATGAACAGGGAATGGAATGAAACAGACTTGGAAGTAGGACGGATACATCATGAAATAACTGAAAGGTTTAGGAACTTAAAGGAGAAAGCTGTTTATGATAACGCGAACACAGTTTCATCTCACGACATACACCACTACGTGTTGATATATGGAATAGTAGGAGTAATGACGATAACAGCGATAATCATTGCTTTTCGCCGAAACTGTGGAAGATGGAATACATTAAATGGGAACGCCCTCGCGCCTGCCCCCGCCCCGCTGGTCGTGGAACTGGAGCCTCGCCCTGCGCCGCGCGCCAGACCAACGTTTAGCAAAATCGTGTTTGATGAACATTCGGTCTAATTACATTGTTATTATTTTATCTTGCTTTGTAAAGGATGCACCCCTTCCTCTTTCTTTGCCCTCGGGAACATGTTCGGTGAAACCGAACACCTGTGACGTCGGCCGCCGGCCGCCGGCACTATTGCTTAACTTTATATTTTACATATTAGTGCACATTTCAAACTTCACGGTACGGGTGCATTCTAAACATTTTATAACTAATTATTATTGTGACGTGGAAATAAAGTGAAGTGATTTTACATCTGACTTTCTTCTCACTCTCATCAACCTCAACAAACACCACACTCCCCAAACAATATTAATATAAAAAAGACCAAGTGCGAGTAAATAACCATTTAAAATTGTAGTAGGATGAAAAAATTAAACAAAAATGTGTTATAGCTCCTTTTAATTTTTAAGCAGAGAAATAGTATAATAGTAATTGTGAGATGGTGGGACCACGGGTTAAAGGGGGTTTACAATCAAGTGAGTACCTATAATAAGTGGTATTGAAGTAATTACCTTATAGCTTTGAAGTCTATAAGCTCCAAAAACATATAGGCGTAAAGTTCATTTTTTAGGTATCCTACATCAACCGCCAAAGGCAAAAACGGAACCCTTATAAATATATGGTCTCTTTCGGCTTCAATAATTGAAATTATACGTCAACAAGATCAAGAGAAATGACAGAAATTTTTGCATATTTTCGTAAATTTTGCTATATCAGGACGGGAGTCACACCTTATGGGGTATTCTTATACTTCCAGTTAAACTAGAATCATGAAATTTGGTAAGAAGCAATATCAAACAGAAATTATTTAGGATTAAATCTAAAAAAATATATTGTTTTTAAATTTTAAGAAAATAATAAATACATAATATTTTTTTTTTCAAACAAATTAAAGAAAAGCAAAAACTTTAAAATAACAGAACAGAACCCTCAAGGCGCGAGTCCAACTCTCACTTGACTGCTTTATTTTTTAATCATGCAGTATATTTTTTTGTGCAATTCGAAATAATTTTGCGCATTTATTCTTTAAAGACAAAAACGCTTAATTGTCTTTTGAATAGATGTTATACCCAAAGAAAGGTATGAAGAATTTTATGACAAATATACATTACATAGTTGGAAGAATATTATTTATAGCAATTTATCAAACTGCATCTTAATAAAATATCTGAACACATCTTATAAATCAGCGAGTAAAATAAAATTCTCTTAATAAAAAGAGAGAATTATTATAATTTTGGACATAACATATTGCCGCTGTTAAGAGTAACTACTAAATAACATAAGTTCTTATTTATACACTAAGTAGGCCGCGTGCTCTTGCGATAGAACCCAATAAGAAATCCTATATGTAAATTATGTCTATGTTTGGAAGTCTAATTTAACCAAGTACCTTAGTTTACAAACATAACAAGGCATAAGAAATATCCTAATTAGGTTTAAAATTATCTAAAGTGCAATGGTAGAATTACGGAATCCCACGCGGGCGCGAGCTTCCACTAGCTATTAAAGTGATTTTTTTATTTATAGGAACCAGAAATTTTGACCCCTTATTATTTTTAAGCATACAATGCTGCGCTCATTATGTAGTGGTTAATATGACATTTGGCGTATTAAATTATGAAGATGGCCGAAAAGGTAAAATGGCAGTAACATTACACGTACATCAATACATATAATAAGACACTAAAATGCGAGTGTCTGTACATTTAATATTTTTCAAAAAAACTGATTGAGTGCGATTAAAAAGGAGTAACAGAAACCAAAAAAACAGTTTTTGGAATTTTTGTCTGTCTGTATGTATGTATGTATGTCTGTCTGGTACGTTATAACTTCGAAAATACTCAACGGATTTACACACGGTTTTCACAGTTGGATTACATATGATTAGGAGCGTTGTCAAAACTTTGTTTCGTCAAAATCGGTTAAGGGAAAAAGAAGTTATGGTCGATTGAAAATTTACTTCAAACACTGCTTCTAAACTTTTAAAGCGTTTACTTACGTTTAATTTAATTTAGATAAGGCTAGGATTTCTACTTTTTATTATCCATATCAATAAAGACGAAAACACGCACTGCACCTATTAATTTTAATAAAATAACACATTGAATTTGATCGTAAATTTAGTAACATAAAATCTCAATAGATGGCGCGAATTTGCGTACCTATAGACAAATCCCATTTGAAATTTCACCAATCTCTAGCAACGTATGTTGGCCTATCGGTAGAGGTCGTAGATCATATTTTTAAGTCGAGGGTTCGAATCCTGCTATAGATGACTTTTTTTTTACTTACTTTCTTTTACTTGCTTTTTTTACTTACTTTTTTTTATTTACTTTTTTTTTCGTTTTGTATTAATTTTTAAGAATTTTTTAATACTTTAGTAAAGAAATGTTTCAAGAACGAATCCTGTCACAAACAATAATTTTATGATTTCGTGATTTATTTGTTTTCTAGAATTATTTTCTTACTTTTTTTTATAATTTTGAAAAGAAACAAATAAATTCATTTGCAAATTTATTTCAGGATAAACGATATCGCAACCCCTTACAAATCATAACTAATAGTTTGTCATTGACGACATTGAAAAAGAAGATTAATCAAATGGTTGACTGGTAGAGAACGCTCTTAGCGTTAAGTCCGTTAATATATAAGTACTAGCTGTTCCCCGCGGCTCCGCCCCGCGTGGGAATCGGTTATATCGCGCCCAAAAGTTTATGTTTGACCTCAGGTCGTTAACTACATCCCTACCAAATTTCATCACAATCGGTCCAGCAGTTTAGCCGTGAAGAGGTTACAGACAGACAGACTTTCGCATTTATAGTATTAGTATGGATATGGATTTTGTACTTATCTATCTATCTTTACATATAATCGGACAGTAAAAATTGAATGTCTGTACATTAAATATTTTTCTAAAAAACTGATACGGGGCGATTAAAGAAAGACGTGTAACAGAAACCAAAAAAAACAATTTTTGGAATTTTTGTCTGTCTGTCTTTCTGTATGTCTGGTACGTTATAACTTCAAAACTACTCAACAGATTCGAACGCGGTTTTCACAGGTGGATTACATATACGTTCAACAATTTTGTCAAACTTTGTTTCGTCAAAATCGGTTAAGGGAAAAAGAAGTTATGGTCAATTGAAGTTTACTTCTAGCACTGTTTCAAAACTTTTACAGAGTTGAATCCGGTTTACATAAACGTATTTAATATAGATAAAGCTACAATTTCTACTTTGTTTTATCGATATCAATGAAGACAAAAACACACTGCAGTCTCTATTTAAAAAATTAACACATTGAATGTGTGTGGGCGTATAATTTAGTTACATAAAATATCAATAGATGGCCCTGAAGTTAATTTAATTATTTTTTTCTCATATGGTATTATAGCAGATTGAAATTTTTCCAGCAATTAATTCTAATTATTTCAAAAAAATTTTGGTTGTTTATTTAGTTCTATTGGTTGGTTTGTTTATCGGTCGTTTGTTGTATTGTATTGTAAGCTATTTGAATTGATTAGTTGGTTGGTTTGGCTTTGGTTTAAAAAATAATCAAACCAGCAAGTCAGTTCAGTTGTTGTTCGACGGAACATACGGTCGTGTCGTAAGGTCTAATTTAACTAACATAACACTATTTATTGAGTTAGGTTCTAATGACCCTGTAATAGGCTGCGTCTACTCTTTTAGAGAAAAAGATGTGATAGTATGAATGTTAATATTTTTAGTTTGATATCGTAGCAATGGCTAATGGCTTTATAAAATTGGCACGGGAATAGGATACTACTTATAGATTTAACTATAGGTCTGGATAGTTGTAGTTTCCACAGGTTAAGCGAAAAGCGAACTACACGCGGGCGGAGCCGCGGGCAACAGCTAGTTATTAAATAAATTAATTTATAAATGCAGAAAATGATCTTACAAGCTCCAGTATTGCTCATAATTCTTTTTTCATCATTCTATTCAAACAAAATTTTCAAGGATTTTATGAACTGACATCTTAATAGGATGTTATTTAGAAGTATTAGTACAGGCCATTCAATTCTTACAATTATCTTAATTCAAATATTTTCTGAATCAACCTCAATGATCTGGAAACCATGAATCAATTAAATACAGTCTTATAACAATCAAAAAAATAAAAAACAATTTTACAATCATCATTTGTGCTTTGGATCATAATAAAATTGAAGTGTTTATAAAGTTCTAGAAATTTCTAACTATTCACACTCACACAATCAAGGCACTAGTCTCCATCATTTCGACATTTAATACCACATACGAAAAATATCAAAATGAAATTTTGGGTATATCGCGTTAATAAATATAATACGGATATCACCAAATACGCTGTTAACCATAAACCCAAAATATCTTCTCACTATTTTATCGTTTCAACTTTTTGTAAAATACTTCATAAGACACTGATGTAACAATAATAAGTAGTAATTTATATAAGGTGAATTTAAATCAACTGCAAAAAATTTAAGGACAGATACAGACTTTCCTAAATAAACTTATATCGAAATACGAAAAATTTTTTTTTAACTCTTATACAAATTTAGAATCAGCTGATTTAGTTTAGTATGGAGAGTGAAAAATAAAATTTCATATTTCGATATGTTTATTTGGAAAAGTTATTTAGTATAGTGGTACGTAGTACTTTTACTAATTCTGTGATAGTGGTCTGTATCTGCCCTTAAAATATTTGCAGTTGATTTAAATTTTACCTTGTATATACCAAACAGAATTAAAAATTGTATTTTTGTTTGTAACATCGCTTTGCTACCTCTAAAGATGTTATATACTGGTGGCCTACTACCATCTCTTAAAACCATGCTAGAACGAGTGAGCAAGCGGGACAGCGCAATACATGATGCAAGGCGACATCTCCCTTACTCAATCGTTCGTGCATATACACCATGCATGCACCATGCACCATTAGTGAAAAGTTTCAAAATGGACGTGATAAATGTAAAAAATACACACATCAGCTTATAAGGCTGCTATGGTGTTACAATAATCAACAATAATAACAGTGTTCCTATAAGGTATGCTATTGACGATAGGTACATGAGTTAGCAGAGACAATATACACAACTATATTGCACTTTCAAAAAATACAATTAGTGGACTTGTAATGTAAATTAAAAGATAAAAAAAAAACTTTGAATGTGCTTATTCTATAAAACAAAAACTATAAAATCTTGACTAGTATTCATATATGGCCAACATATTTCCACAATTTCAGTTTGTACAGTTGTGTAAAAAAAGATATTTCTATGTTAATTCAGGGCCGCTTTCATGAATTTAAAAATAAAATAGATTTACTATTACATAGGGCTTGATTCTATTTGTTCCATAAAATGCCAATTGAAAAACAAAAAACTTTATTTAATTTGTAGGTAAAACTTAATTACTTTGATTAGGTCTGCAAAGTAAAACAAACATTTTCTGCCATTGTTGAGGACAATTTACTTCAGCCTATGGCAATACTGTGCATTATTATGACATACATTTAATTGCATTTGTGCCTGTAAAATGAGGTGCCAGGAAAAGACCATATCTTGGTCAATCTATGAATTTATTGCTAATCTCTGTGCTCACATTACTGAAACTTATATCTACTGTTACAAAATAATGTCACGGAATTTTAAAATATTTGCAATACTTTCTTCTTTCTGCATATGCCTAATTAGTTGCATAATAATTTAAAAAGTAACCCTAAAATAAATCCATGTTAGAGCATATCCCTAATTTGTTCATTTGTTGGTTTTTCCCATATTTGCCCTGAAGTGTACAGCCTATAAACCTTATTGCTTACCAAGCTTTGGCCAAATTTCAACATAGCTCCCTCAAACTTGTGTTGGAACACTTGCATCTGAGTTTCGTTATACCCAGCACCATAAGGATGGTAAATCTTTGGGTCTCTACATTCTGTGTACTTATGTGCTCCTAATACCTCTACAGGTATAAACTTACTGCTCGAATTCAAGCTAAATATGTCATCAAATGAAGTCATGGAATCTAAGTTTCTAACATAGACAGACTTATTGTTTTGAGGCAACTTGTAATAATGGGTTTTCTTCATAATATCTGGATATCCGAACTCACCATTGTCATCATCTTCCTGATTCAAACAGAATAAAAGAGGTTTCACCTCGACCGTTCGAACCTTTCTGGTTGGATCAAAATCATCTAACAATGCTTTGATATTTGTGTGCACCCTGGGCACTAGGAATTCGTCCCAAGACAGCACCATGACATGACTAGCCTTGTTTGCGTCGTCTTTGTCAAATCTAAAATGTCTAAACAAGCAATCCAATTCAATAGCGCTCCGGACGATGTCATAAGACTTAGCAAACACAAATGGATAATTTAGAGGAAAAAATTGAATATTCCATTGAGTAATATCTGGTGGTAATAAATTCAGTCTTCTTATAATGTCCTCAGAGATCATACTGTCATAAATTGTGAAAGTATTCACTCCCATCATGTGATGGAACACCAAGAACTCTATGAAGGCATCCCTGGACACCATCGGCACCTGGTTTGGTATCACACAAATGGTTGGTTCTACATTATTTACAAATCTTATGCTACTTCTTTCTCTTGGCTTCCGTTTTGTGTTCACTTGAATAACTCTATTTATTGGTGCATGTATTGGATTAATATTATAATTGTTCATGTAAAAACTCACTCCTTTAGGCTTACCTATATCTTTGTTCAAAGAACAATGAAAAATGTAGAGTCTAAAGTCTTTTATTGGTTCTGAAATAACTTTGTATGTGAATCTGCCGGCTTTTGGTTTGGAATTGTTCTCAAGCCATAAATTGCAGCGGAAATCTGGCCGCACATGCGCTTTCCCTATAACTATAGTGTCTACATTGTGCGCATGTGTTTGTGTCAACTTCTCATACTTCTGATAAGACCTCAAAAATGATGAGTAAGAATAAAAATTTTCATCAACTTCTTGAAAAAGTGGCGGCGTTTCTCGAACTTCCATTGAGGAGTTTCGTAGTATTTCTGAGAGCAAAGTGGCATTGAAGCCTGGCCCGCAAAACTCAATTTCAGAAAGACCCGGTTTGCCGAAAAAGTTTAACACTTCTAGTACATACCGCAGTCTGTAATACTCGTGCCTATAAATAAGAAGTGTTATGATGCTTATAAAGCATACGATAACCAATATCAACTGATAATATTTCCTCATTACGCTTGGTGATTTACGATGGGTCTTCATTTAATCGCCAGAATCTGGAAAAATAAGTTAGGTAAGTACATATTTTAATTATAGTATATTTAAAGCCGATAGATATAATTACAATAGCTTTTAGGTACTCACAATTAGGTATTAGGGTAGCATCTTGAACTAAATAAATGAAAGTATACCTCACTATATTCTTCAAAGAAATACACCTATCTCAGTAAAAAATTAACACAATACAAATCAATGCAAGCAAAATGCAATGCAGCGAAAACCACAAACTAATGGCGAAAACGACAACAGCTGTGGCTGTAGGTAGAATTTTATTCGTCAGGTCAGTTGTCACTGCCACTTTGCTGTCAATAAATGTCAATATCAAGTAGTGTCAACCCATAATTTTTTAATCTTTTTTAAATATTCTTTACGGCCATGGAAACTAGTTGAAAGAAAGAACTAGTCGAAGGAAGATCTTTCTTAAAGTTATTAATCTCCTTCAGTCTTACTTTAGTCATGTCACAAAGTCAAGTCAGAAGTTTAGTCCACTCAAGTCAAGAAAGTAAGTCTAGTCAGAGTCAGATGGCTAAGTGGCGCGGCGGTTGAAAAATTTTACTTAGCAATAACTTGAAGATTTTAGTGACAAAGATAAAAGTCACGTAATCGATACTTTACCACTTCCCAACACGCTTGTTCACGAACACTGTGAATAATAATAGACCAATATTAAGCAAAAAACCTATGTTTTGGAAATGAAATACAGCGTGGACAAAGTGACAGATTTATTTCCCTCTAAAATCTCCGTCAAATCCCATCCTTGTGTCCGGCCCTAGCTAGATACGACTCCTTGTTTAACCCGTTGGCTTGGCTCCACAGAACATTATTACTCCTAGCGGCTTGGCTCGCGCACGACACGACACATTTTGTCTTCAGTGGTGAGACTGGTGAGGGTCGACTGATTGAGGATTTCCCCTCATGTAATATATTTGCAGATATAAGTATCTTTCCCATTTATACCCGCAGAGCTTTTTCACAGCTCAACCAATTTTCATTGAACATGTGGCCACATACAAGACGGCAAATTACTGTGAAAGTATAAACCGCGCTTGCAAAGTTTCTACGGATTGGAGCTATGTATATATGTACAACCTCCGGCAAAACATCGTTGAAGCCGCATAACATCTGGCCTGGCGAGATCTTCCCTTTGTGGCGGTCAAGCATATTCCTATCCCTCACATACTCCAAAAACACATTATTTTGTAATGTACTGGTGATGTGCTTTCATTTGAGACCCTACTCGCAGACAATCGGTTATTTTTCTCCACTTTCAACCCTACAACTTAAAAACGGCTCAACCGATGTTTATAAAACATGTCAAAGAAAGAACACTCGAATTGTTCTTTATATTAAGATTACCCTTAGTAAAAAAAAGTGCGGCACTCGGGGACGGCCGCGTAAAAACTATTGCATAGCATTTTTTATCAACATCCATACTTCCATACTTCCATATCCATACTTCCATAATTCCATACTTAATATTAAATGCAAAAGTCTATCTGTCGGTCTGTCTATCTGTCTGTCTGTCTGTCTGTCACCTCTTCACGGCTAAACTGCTGGACCGATTGTGATGAAATTTGGTAGGGATGTAGTTAACGACCTGAGGTCAAACATAGGCTACTTTTTGGCGCGATATAACCGAGTCCCACGCTGGGCGAAGCCGCGGGGAACAGCTAGTATGCAATAAGTACGAACGCTCGGCCGAGCTATATGGTAGGCGGAGAGGGGTGTTAGGTTTTATTTTCTTGATTTGCTCGCTGCGATCAAAGCCCACGATTAAAGTAATTCCCCGCAAAAAAAATTTAGGCTCTATTCAACTTAAACCTCCATTGATTCTCCGCGTGTCAATGGTAACCCCATGTATCCAAAGCCGTAACGTCATACGCTTTAAAAAAAAAAGTCATATATAAAACGTCATTCACGTCCAGACAAAAAAAAATTAAACAAAACGAAAAGCAAGCAAAAGCAAGTCATCGGCGATTAGAAGTTTGAAGCTTTAATTTTGTATGTATTGGATTATAATTAAATATTCTAAATATGTCAACTAATAATGAAGATACATTACGGCAGTTTTGTGACGTTACCGGCGCTGACGAAACACGGAGTAGGTTCTTTTTAGAATCTTCCAATTGGCAACTTGAAGTGAGTGATACATACCCTTGTCAATTTTCATTTTCACTGTTTTTTCTTTACAAAAGTGACTGTCGTGAATTTATCAAATATTTGTCATCGGTTAGTTGCAATTTATTTGCTCAAACCGTGCAAAAATCTTGCTTTTGTATATAGACTATTAAAAACTTGCAAAGTAATGATTTGGTAATTGCAGTTATACCAGCATTTTGTTTTTTTGATTGTTAATTTTGAATTTGAATTTCATTTGCATAGTTGTCCACATTCCACCTATACCCATGTATATAAAAATATTGTACAAATGAGTTAAAATTACTGTAAACTGCATATTTGTGTATGTTCTTTTCTATGATAAGGTAGGTACTATATATTTGTACATACTTCATAGACCACAATGGTTGATGACATTAAAATTAAAGAACCAGGCTACCAAAAACTTTCCCTTTTTGATGTAGTTGGTTAAAATGTTTGTAATAACTCCAGGTAGCATTATCTGCTTTCTACGAACACGGTGGTAACATCGAAGAGGCCCCAGCAACCACTGCCACACCAGCTTCACTGCCAACGTTAATTGATAGTGACATGGAATCGCCACCAGGCTCACCAGAAAGGCCACAGAAAAAGGAGAAGAAAAAACCCAGCTCTAAGTTTGCCACGTTAGACTCTTTGCAGCAGGAAAGCTCGAGCGATGAGGAGGAAGGCAAGTTGAATGTTTATTTCTTTGTTACCAGATCAACTCTTTAGTGTAAGCCACCCAAATAACCCATCCTTTTATATAAATAAATACGGACAAAACACAGATTAAGCTAGGCCCAAAGTAAGTTGAAAGATTTTTTGAAATCGACACAGTAGTTTTTGTGTTTATTCATTAAAAACAAGACATTTAAATACAAATCTTTCTTTTTTATATTAATACTAGCGACCGCTCCGGCTTTGCTTGGACATAAATCCTTCCTCTTGAATCACTCTATCTATTAAGAAAAACCACAACAAAATCCGCTGCATAGTTTTAAAGATTTAGGCATACAAAGGGTTATAGGGACAGAAAGCGACTTTCTTTTATTCTATGTAGTGATAGTGATAGATAAACATATCAAAATTGTCTAAAATTTTGCCAGACTATACCTGGATTACTAATAGAGTAAAAGAAATAAAAGAATATTTCCACAAACAAGCTTTAAATAAAAAGGTTTTCACAGCCAATCAGTGCACAAATAATTGTAAAGTATTGGAAAATACGTCCGGTGTTAATCTAGGAATTGCCAAAGAACTAGATATTCTTGAAAAAGACATGCAAGAATTGATAGAAGAGAAAAATAATTTAATTAAAGAAATCGAAAGATTGACCAAAGAGAATGATGAACTAAACAAAGAGATAGCAAGATTTAAAAATAGACAATTGACGATTAATGATGATGGTCATAATGATGACAATGATCAAGGTCTGTAAGAAAAAAAATATCATACATATTGTTAATTATAGCCATTAACACTTTGGCTAACAGTAACACCTCTCGATGTAGATAACAATTAACTGTTATTGTTATCTCGTGTACTGTCGTGAAAGTGTTAAAAACTCTTCTATTAGTCTCCTGAAGTCGATCAATTTGAACAAATGAAGGTAAAATTGTGAATGTTCGTCAATATTTTTCTGTTCCCATTCTGAAATCAACACTTTGCAACTTGACTCTATGGATTGTCTTGATGATTTCCTTGCATGTCTTACCTAAGAAAAAAAAAACACTATTCTTTTAAATCAACAATTTTCGTGGTGTCTGGCTAAAAATCTGGAGAAAATTCCACTATTATGGCGAGGTATGATTATAAAATACATAAATATAAAAATAAGATAAAATGATGTCATCTATTGTTTCAGGGCAAGCATTTTACGCTGGAGGCTCCGAGCGTTCCGGACAACAGATTCTTGGGCCTGGGAAGGGCAGGAAGGATATTGTTTCAGAGATGTTCAAGAGTGTAAGAGAGTGAGTAGCTTTTTTTTTATCATTCATTATTCGTATTCCAGGGCGACGATTCTGCTAACGTTAAACAATTGTGTCAAAATAGTGTTTCAATTGTAGTGCTTTTTTACACACTAGCACTACATTCATATCACATCATACTGTCATAATTCTTGTAAATTTCAATTGTAGTGCTTTTTACTTACGTAAAAAGCACTACAATTGAAACACTATTTTGATACGATTTTGACTTAACGTTAGCAGAATTTACGCCCAGGTGGCTTACAATCATCTCTAAAAATCATCCAAAAGCGAGCGAGTAAAACGAGACGGCGCAATACATGTTGTAAGGTGACATCTCACTTACTCAATCGTTTTTGCATGGTTTTCAGAGGTGATAGTAAGCCGCCAGGTATGCTTCAACAACCAAGTGTCGCCCTGGTAGGACCCAAGTAGTATAAGCCTGGACTCCAAAGCCTCATATCTTGTTTAGGGTCCTAAATCACAGTATGTGGTCCCATTGCCTAAGAAAAAGACAAACTACAAGGATTGAAAAAAAAAATTTAGTCATGATCCCGCTTGTTTTTGGTGAAAAAAAGTGTGAAATAATAAAACATGATTTTTTAAAGTTCATCATCCTATCACAAACTAATTTAGTGATCTATTTATTGAGTTATCGGATTTAGTATTACAGTTTCTCAAGCGATCGTTAGATGGCTTTAGTATCTAAATATGGGGTTACTTGTGAGTTCAGTCAACAAACTGCAAAACAGGTCTATCTAATCTATTTAACTATGAGATAATGGTATGTATGGTACAAGTAGATAGTTGTTTAAAATTACTATTGCTTTGTTGAACATATGGTTGTTTTCAGACGTGGTGCGGTGGTATTTGAAGACGAGCAGTCGTCTAGCGGCAGGGGGCGCGGTGCTCTCTTCTCTGGCGTTGGATATAGACTAGGTAATTTATTTATTTACAGACTAACTATTTATTAGCTGTGGTTTCAGTCTCGTGTAGTGTGTATTTATTATGGCCTTTAACCAAGAATCGGGCTATCGTATTCATACATACATACATATAATCACGTTATCCCATACGGTGTAGACAGAGCCTAGAGCCATAAGACTTTAGGCCACGTTTAGCATAATGGTAGTTGAAACAGGAAATCAATAGTGATGGGTTGCTAGTCGCATCGCCTATGTCATGATTTCCCCATTCGGCCATCAGATGACTTTTACGGCTTGCGCGGGAAGAGAAGCAGCTGGTACATTCTATGTTTTTCTTTTTCTCTCAGACCAGCATGGAAGAGATGGGCTGTCGTATTATGCAGAAATATTTTTTTTTAATTTGATCACAATTATTTTTGTACTACTCATTAGGCAATCAGGCCTAAGATCCACTTGATGGAAAGCGGTTCCTTTGGACTTTACCGTAGCCTATGGACACTTGCAACATCAGGAGTCTGAAGGAATCTTTACTCGCCCTTCTTAAAGGTTCTTAAGGGATATTTTTATTTATTAACATTCAAACAAACTTAAAATCTATTGTATTACAAATCTATTATACCTTTTGTATACCATACCTAATGAAAAAAAAAAATTTAAATTAATGAATGTTAATTGGAGTTGTCAAAATAGAGAGATGCCTCTAGTAGGATTTCTTATAATGAACCCAAATGGGCATTCTTACATTAAAATTCCGTGCTTCGGAAGGCATGTTTAGCCGTTTGTCCCGGCTGCCATCTGGTAGTCGTTAAAGGAACCACGCCAGAGGCCGAAAGGCGGTTCCGAAGAACTCTGACACCAGGGTGTGCATGATCGATTTACCGTGACATCTACTCGAAATGTTGATGATGACATTAAAATTTGTATTGAATTCTTGCAGGGCAGACAACAGATGATCATGAACCTGTGACACCAGCTAATGCATCTCAGCCGCAGGTTCGTACTTATATCATTTCAGGTCCACTGTTGGACACAGGCAACCCCCAAGGATTTCGGGGGAGCGACCCATTTGAATTTATTTCATTTATCGTATGGCCATCCTGACTCATTTATAATCGAAAACTACAATCCTTTCAACAGTTATGAAATTTGGGGGGGGATATTTTGCTCCAAGAGGATGGAAATTGGCTACTTTTGGTCGTGAATACCGACATCGAAGCGAGCGGAGCCGCGGGTGAAAGCCAGTAATACAATAATTCAAATAAGACTGAGCATTATGAACTTTAAAAGAGAAACAAAGTTAGCACGTTACATGAAAATAAGGACGTAAATCATAATTTTTTTTTCTTTTAATTTTTTAGGGATCAGAATCCGGGTAATAACCAAACTTTTTTATTTTGGTGTACACTGTTTTACAGCGACTGTTTGTATTACGGTACCGCTCAACCCGTATAAAGCCAAAAATAATGGTATTTATACCATTAGGACCCAAAATCGACTGCTATATTTATTACCAGCTTATTTTTGGGTTTTATAAATACCGGTTTCATTGCAATTGTATGTAATATTTTTAAGTTCTCATTATAAGTGAATATGTAGATTCTTTTATGAGAACAAAGTTCTTTAACCATAATATGTCTGTAAATTTTTTTCTTCAATGGGTAATTAATCGGTCGTCTTATTTCAGGCCTTTAAGATTGTTAACATTATTATATTTGTATTAAAATGTAATTTCGTATAGCCGGAGTCGCGGTCGGTGCGGCTGCGACTGTACCGCGAGGGTTTCACCGTGGACGACGGCCCGCTGCGACTGTACTCCGACCCGGAGAACAACGAGTTCCTGTTTTGTATCAGAAGGGGGTGAGTTTGTTAGTGTTTTGTATTTAGAGGGGGGTGAGTTGTTAGTGTTTTGTATTACAGGAGGTGAGTTAAGAGTTTTTGTATTAGAGAAGGGTTGAGTTGTTAATGTTTTATATTAGATGGGGGAGTTGTATAAGTGTATATGTCTTATAGGAGGGTGAGTTGTCAATTTTTGTATTAGAGGGGGCCGAGTTGTTATTGTTTTGTATTAGAGAGTAGGCAACTTATCACTCTTTTGTATGAGACTAGAACCATGATTTGAAGCGTATCTATAACTAGAAAACACGCTCGGACGACCAAAAATACATAATTTATCTATTATTAGCGACCCGTCCCGGGTGCAATATTATTGGTTATATTATACATAAAAACCTTCCTCTTGAATCACTCTATCTATAGTTTTATACTATGTAGTGATTATACTATTTAGTGATTATACTATGTAGTGATTATACTATGTAGCGATTATACTATGTAGTGATTTGTATTTCTTAGTGAGATTCCGGCTGAGTTGGCTCGCAGCGTGGGCGGCGGCGAAGTCCGCGTGAGTTTGGAGGACCGCCGGCTGGACGAGTGCCCGCGGACGCAGGCGCGGGCAGCCGCCTTCTCGGGCAAGGGGCAGATGCTGGGCAGGTACGGCACTATTCAACTACACTATTACTTTTTGTCTTACTGTACTACGACTGACCTAAAATGAGTGTTGTTTTGTTATTTTGTTATTGTTATATATGTTACAGTCAAAACTCATCCAGTCAAAACCACTTTTGACTGCAAAAATATTTTTGACAGCTTAGTTAAAAACGTTTTTGACCGATTTTCGCAGACAAAAGTGTTTTTAGCTAAGGACGTTGGTCAAAAGTACTTTTAACTGCAAAATATTGGGTAATGTGTTTGTGACCAAAATGTTTTAGTTAAAAGTGGTTCTGAATAAGAATTTTAGTCAAAACTTCTTAAGAGTGGGAATTTTTAATAAAATGATACGTAGTACTTAAATCGTTTAATCACTTATTTGACAGAATTTTAGTTATTATTTTAAGATAATGATAACATGTTATTATAATGTACTAGGTAGGTAACTTACGTTAGTATTAGAATAGCTATCAAAAATTTAAGTATTTAATAACTTTTTCAAGGATTAGCATCAATATTTCCAAATAACATATTTTCATTAGATTGAGATTTTGATTTAGATCAATAATATAAATAGAATAAAGCTCCTTAAGATTGAACCATGAATTTTGAAACAGGTACAAAAGCCAGTGAAACGATAGCATGGCATAGGCTGTATTTCTATTAATGTGCAACTGGGCAGAGAGAAGCGGGTTTTTCATTTAAATAATGAATATCGCGCTCCATTCTGCCCAGATCCACATGCGTGGCTGTTCATTAAGCACTTAGGGGACACGTGTGGAATTAAAAGCCCACGGACACTAACAGCTCTATCCCCTATAAACAAATACTACAGGATGTTTGGTAAGTGGTGTATCTCGCTGAGATGTACCCATGTTAATATTCCTTCATAAATGTTATGGCAAAGATTGATAAAATTCTCTACAACTTTGTTTTTTACAAAAACAATTCGTATTGTTATAATGAGTGACATTGAACACATTTTTAACTCATAGCTGTGCAATGATTGAAGATAAAAAGACAAGTGTAAAATGCAAAGTTGTAGAATATTTTATCAGGTTTCATTATGCAGAACAACATTATTTCATGCGATGCACCGTTTTCGAGATGTAAGCAAAAACACAAAGAACAGAACAGAGTTATATATTTTTGAAAAACCTTTTTTTAATTTTTTTGGCAAAAAACAACAAACGGGATAGAGAATTTGACATTTTTGAAAATTGGTCGTTTTTGGGAGCTCATAGCTATGCAACGATTGGAGATAGATAAAAAGTGTAACAAACAAAGTTGTAGAGAATTTTATCAAGTTTCATTTATGTAGTAGAACAAAATTTCGTACGATGCACCGTTTTCGAGATATAAGCAAAAAACCAAAAAACGGGACCTTCTTTTCTCCACCTCCTCTAGGAGGGGTCAGGACTTTTAGTATGTTTATCTCCTAACTAGTTTTTACAAAGTTATTAAGTCAAATTTTCTGCTTTCGACTTTCCATCCACACACCCCTTTTGAGCACTCATTTACTAGATTAATAGGGTACCTTTCATCCCGGGAAAAAGCACTGTTCCCGAGGGAAGTTCACTGGGGCGAAGCCGCGGGCAACAGCTAGCTGTTAATTAAAAGATGTAACATTATAATCTGTAACCCATATTTAGCCACTACAGGTCCTCACACATCATTTTTTTCTGAGACTAACATACTAACTAAACGTCAATTATGATAGTATAGAAACAGGGCTAGTTTTGACTCCAGACTTCACTTTCTAGTCCAACTCCAGCCACAGTCGGAGCTACTGCTCCCGTCGCAGCCGACGTCAGCGACCGCGCCGCCAACCAGCGAGCCGCGCAACAAGCCGTGCGGCTGGACGACGCCGCGCCACAGACCACCATACAGGTGATGCAGCTAGTGTATATCCCGTGGCTATGTCTCACTTCCATTTAGGCTACAGTAGTGACAACCAGCGAGCCGCGCAACAAGCCGTGCGGCTGGACGACGCCGCGCCACAGACCACCATACAGGTGATGCAGCTAGTGTATATCCCGTGGCTATGTCTCACTTCCATTTAGGCTACAGTAGTGACAACCAGCGAGCCGCGCAACAAGCCGTGCGGCTGGACGACGCCGCGCCACAGACCACCATACAGGTGATGCAGCTAGTGTATATCCCGTGGCTATGTCTCACTTCCATTTAGGCTACAGTAGTGACAACCAGCGAGCCGCGCAACAAGCCGTGCGGCTGGACGACGCCGCGCCACAGACCACCATACAGGTGATGCAGCTAGTGTATATCCCGTGGCTATGTCTCACTTCCATTTAGGCTACAGTAGTGACAACCAGCGAGCCGCGCAACAAGCCGTGCGGCTGGACGACGCCGCGCCACAGACCACCATACAGGTGATGCAGCTAGTGTATATCCCGTGGCTATGTCTCACTTCCATTTAGGCTACAGTAGTGACAACCAGCGAGCCGCGCAACAAGCCGTGCGGCTGGACGACGCCGCGCCACAGACCACCATACAGGTGATGCAGCTAGTGTATATCCCGTGGCTATGTCTCACTTCCATTTAGGCTACAGTAGTGACAACCAGCGAGCCGCGCAACAAGCCGTGCGGCTGGACGACGCCGCGCCACAGACCACCATACAGGTGATGCAGCTAGTGTATATCCCGTGGCTATGTCTCACTTCCATTTAGGCTACAGTAGTGACAACCAGCGAGCCGCGCAACAAGCCGTGCGGCTGGACGACGCCGCGCCACAGACCACCATACAGGTGATGCAGCTAGTGTATATCCCGTGGCTATGTCTCACTTCCATTTAGGCTACAGTAGTGACAACCAGCGAGCCGCGCAACAAGCCGTGCGGCTGGACGACGCCGCGCCACAGACCACCATACAGGTGATGCAGCTAGTGTATATCCCGTGGCTATGTCTCACTTCCATTTAGGCTACAGTAGTGACAACCAGCGAGCCGCGCAACAAGCCGTGCGGCTGGACGACGCCGCGCCACAGACCACCATACAGGTGATGCAGCTAGTGTATATCCCGTGGCTATGTCTCACTTCCATTTAGGCTACAGTAGTGACAACCAGCGAGCCGCGCAACAAGCCGTGCGGCTGGACGACGCCGCGCCACAGACCACCATACAGGTGATGCAGCTAGTGTATATCCCGTGGCTATGTCTCACTTCCATTTAGGCTACAGTAGTGACAACCAGCGAGCCGCGCAACAAGCCGTGCGGCTGGACGACGCCGCGCCACAGACCACCATACAGGTGATGCAGCTAGTGTATATCCCGTGGCTATGTCTCACTTCCATTTAGGCTACAGTAGTGACAACCAGCGAGCCGCGCAACAAGTCGTGCGGCTTTTTTATATATTTATTAATTTTAAAACATTTTGAATATATTCAATATTACTTTTAAAAAAACGTTTAAAAATTACAAACAAGTGGCACCCATCGGTAGCCTGTTTTTAACGACAGAACAAATTGTCATGTAAAATAGACGTTTCTGATGCTTCAACTACAATTTGAGAAACGTTAAGATAAGACTATACATAACAACCAAAATTGTTACGAACTAAAAATAATAATAAAAATGTTACGAGCGTGGCGTCTTGACAATTCGTTCACTGATTCAATCGCATCGATATACGATGCATTTGACGTCACTGTTAGGTTAATTTTTCAAGAACTTGGGACCAAGCAGAATGTGCGTTACCATCACATTAAAATCTGTATTTCCACAATATAAATTGTTCAATATGTATCTTTATTTTCTTTTATCTTCCAGTTCCGCCTAGCAGACGGCAGCCGTCTAACCGGCCGGTTCAACCACTCGCACACAATAGCAGACCTCAGGCAATATGTAGCCACAGCTGAACCAGCCTACCAGCTTCAAAACTTCAGCCTCCTTAGCAGCTTCCCTAGCACGGAACTAACTGATCCCTCAGTGACAATAGCTCAGGCTAACTTGCTCAATTCCACGCTGTTACAGCGACTGAAGTAGACTGAGAGACAAATACATTGCGTTTGATTTCATATTTGTTTGTTTTATTGGCGATTGTGGACTTTATTTTGGTTATAGTAAGGATAATGTTCCTATTTAAATAGCTTGATTAAAATGACAGCTGTCTTTTTTGTTTCTGTTACACAACTCAATTCCACGCTGTTACAGCGACTGAAGTAGAAAGAGACAAATACATTGCGTTTGATTTTATATTTGTCTGTTTTATTGACGATTGTCTACTAAAATTTTATTTATAGTAAGGATTTTTCTTCAGCCCATCGCCACTCAATTTTTGCAGCAAATGTGTCCGCCCACTGCCATTTATATTGATATGAGTCAAGTAGCCTATTTTCTTATCGCCCTCCGGAACGTTACGTCCTATTACCGGAATGTCCAGTCGGTTCATTAAGTCTACTTCCCTTAACGTCCTGTCTCCGTAAGTCCACTTCCCTGAATGTCCACTGCCTCGAAAGCCTATTTCCCTGAATGTCTACTTCCTACAATGTCTACTTCCTCGAATGTCTACTTCCCTGAATGTCTACTTCCTACAATGTCTACTTCCTCGATACCTCGCTCCCTTAATACCTGATGATGTTATTTTCTCCAAATACAGGGGATAATCGATTGATTATAATAAAAAATAAAATGTTAGAAAAACATCATTTTTTATTAGATGTGTAATAAAAATAAACTAATTTAAGACATACCTACATTAATAATAGCTTATTTATTAACTACACTACAAATCCATTGGAAGGATGAAAAAAATAATTCTTATGATTAGGGGCGGCCATACCGTGCCTTCGTGCACTGAACCACCAAATTTTAAGGAAACGAAATTAACACAATATGTATTTTAAATAATATCTTTAAAGACTAATGTAATAATAAATTCTTAATTCAGAAATTTGTGACAAAACAATTTAAACTCTAACTCTTATGTAATTAAGACTTATTTTCGTTCAAAAAAAAAGAAGATTGCAAGAGATTTAATTTTTGATAAAAAATACAAAAGCTTTTTTCATGTTACTAAAAAAAATAATTAAATGACGTTCCTCGTTCGAAAATACTGAATTAAAAATTACCTAAAGTACCTAAGTATAAAATCAACATGTTTTTAATTTTTGTTTGCATTTTAATCGTAAATAAATAATCTTTTTCAAAAAGCAGTTTGTGTCCATCTCACCATTTTGTAATGTACTTAGCAAGCTTTTGTATTTTTTATCGAAAACAATGTCTTGCAATCTTCTATTTTTTCGGGTCAATGTTTGAAATAAACTTTTATTGATGATACAATCATAATGTAAAGATTCCTTTTTTAAAGAATAGATAACTAAATATAAATTAGGCGTTTTAGGTATTCTGGAATTTAACCTACGATGCCATCCTTCCAGTGAATTCGTAGTGCGATGTTTATCTTCTGCACAACTCAAAACTGCAGGTGTTATGTTGGACCCCCATTGACGTTGGTAATACTTTATAAATTTGCTCATTTCCGGAGATCGCGGAGCGTCATTCCATATCGCATTTAAGGCTTCATCTATTTTATTACTAGGTAAAAGCGGAAGAAGGGCGACCATTCTCAAGACTTTTCTGCCTTCTCTCGTCTTGTTTACTTTCAATTCTTTGCCATTGCGCCATATAGCCTTATTAAAGTGATAAAAACACCCTGTTAATTGAACACCGGAGAAAACTGTACGCATAGCGTTCATAGGAGCTATTTCATAATCACTCTTAAATTGGCTAATTTTTATATGAAGTTTATCTTTTATCAGTTGGAATAACCTAAGGTAGGTCCCCTCTGTTTTGTTTGGCAGGAATGCATAAATAGCTGGTACAATATTAGTAGAAGTTATGGTTGATCCAAGATCAATGTGTAGAACGTACAATTGATAAAAGGGTGGAGGAGCTGCTTTGAACGTTCCGTCGGCATAATAAATGCCAATGTAACCTTTGAGAAATCTTCTTACAAGAGGCGACGCAAATATAATAATTTTTTCATCCTCACCATCTTCACAAAGTAAAAAATTGTCATTCAATGTCGATGATAATTTGATATCTCGTAAATTGTTGTAATGAAGCCTGTCCACTTTCAAAAAATCTTTTCTGGCTTTATATAATTGATTTTTTATCGAAGAAAAAGATGGCATAGCCTCTCTGTATTCCTCCCCCTTCATCTTAAACTCCACAAAATTATCATCGAAGATTTGTTGAATGGGACGTAAATCTCGACATACATTTTTTTTACATTCATTCAATATAACTTGTATTTCATTTTTTATTACATTAGCCTGACAAGTATGTTCCTTACTTTCACGAATCACTTCACTTGATTTACAAGTAACTGTTGCAGAACATTCGTCACGTTTCCAACACCTCCACAGGGTAGTACCTATCTTGTTTTTCCTACTGAAATTATATTTGAACCCATTTCTTAACAGACAAGTTTTTCCTTTTCTGCTTTTTATAAACTGTATTGTATTATTCCCGTCCATTACGTAATTTTATAATATTGAAATAAACAACGCTTTTCCTAGTTTAGAAACAAAGGAGAATAGTGTCATTGTGTCCCCTTGTGTCATTACACACGCATGAATCATTAAATGTCAAGTTTAGATAAAAAAGAGGTAGCATATATAAGTATTCACCTACATGTGCGATTAGCGGATTGCATTGCAGAACATGGAACGCATACAGAAATAAATTAGCAATTACCATTAGAACACTTCAATTGGGATTGTATGTAAAATGTAGCGTCGGTAGCTCAGTTGGTTTGAGCGCGAGCCCACTCCCCAAGAGTCTGGGTTCGCGCCCACTCTCAAGCTATGTACCAATGAGTTTTTTCTAACTTAAGTACATTATCCGATTTTTCCTACGGTGAAGGAAAATATGATGAGGAAACCTGCACTTGGTTGGGCCTTTCCCTGTGGGGTTGTGTAGGTCAGATGGCAGTCGCTATTTTAGGGATATGACATACAGGGAAATGGACGTTCAGAGAAATGGACGTTCAGAGAAAAGGATGTTTAGGGAAAAGACATGCAGGGAAATGGACGTTCAGGGAAAAGGACGTTTAGGAAAAAGGACGTTTAGGAAAATGGACATTCAGGGAAGTAGACTTAATGAACCGACTGGACATTCCGGTAATAGGACGTAACGTTCCGGAGGGTCTTATCGCTCTATTTTACATTAGTAAGGACTATAAATGTTACTATTTAATAAAATATAGCGAGGTCAAAATAACTATGTCGCACTTCTGTATTTATACAGAAGATAATTTTGACAGCAGGACTTAAATTTATAAATTTATGACCTGTTGTCAAAAATTATATTCCTGAATTAGATATTTTTGACCGTTTGAACTTCATCTGGTATTAGAAAAAAACAAAGCAAACGCCAAATTGCTGCATTTATTATTTGTTAAAAAAAAACACAAAATGATAGTTAGCTACAACTTGGGATGGCGGCATATTGTAACCATTTAGATAATTTAAACCACCCGTTGTCGAATGCAATGTATCTGTTGTATTGTATACACAAATTGCTGTATTGTAAAGTTTTTTTAAAGACTTTTGTACATTGTCATATCGTGAAGGTAAATAAATTAACATGCTAGTACTTTTGTAGTTTTAATAGATGTTACCCTGCTTTATTACCAACAAAATGTAAGTTTTTGTTGTATTGTTTGGGATATCTATATAGATGTCTGCAAAGAAAAAGACGGTTACTTAATAAAATATGTATTAAACTGACTCGAGAACATAATTTCAAATATGTAGATAAAGCTACCATAATATGTACACTTTTACAAGTACACAAATACTCTAGTTAGCGTATTCTAATAGAAACTGACGTTAAAATCACGATTTATAAAATAAAACAATAAAAGTCAAATAAATAACCACCCTTTCGTGGTAGTCGGTTAACTAGGATTTTAAATCCAGTTCGCAGGAACATCGTCCTGAAATCGCAAAACGAATTTATCACAAGACGCCATTTTGTTGACATCTTCACTTTTGAATTTGGGACCGCCACGAAATGGCCGCTAGCTGCAACACGCCGCTTTTGGGAAGTTACAGGCGCACGGGTCCGTTGCAATGCATTCGGCTGGGCAGATGCAGTTACACGCTGTGGAAGAATGCGGTTTGTCATCAGCTAAATTAAAAAAAAGACAACAGAAAATAGCATTGTTTCGCCCTAAAAGAAGTACCGCCTAAGCTTGGAAACATGAGTTATAGTAAAGAGGCAGTCTCCTTTTTTATTAGAGTTTTTAATTCAAAACGTAAGTTTGTGACTATAACTATTATCGACATTTGTCCAATGTTTATGAAGTGGCAACGGCGCCCTTTGCATCCTCTTGGCTCTTGCCTCTACTTCAGCCTTTTACATAATCCTTCAGCTTCGTTACGTAACCTCCAGCGACCGCTTGGGGGTTAAAGCTAGTAAGTAGGTACATACGGTTGCAATCTCCATAAACGCAGGGGTCCATGTATTCCGTACAGTCTTCGCCGGGCGGCAGGAACGAAGATCGGTAGATGGTGGTGCCTTCAAGCTGGAAATTGTTGAAACAAATTATAATAACACCAAAAACTAACTTTTGAAGAAATGGTGATGACATGAGATTATTGTTTGAATTCCAGAGGCTAGGTGGATCGACGATATTATTAAAACCAGCATGGCATTACCGGCTTCAGCCGGTAATGCCATGCTCCATAACTCTGCCAGTAGAGCTTACCTCACAGAACAGAGAAATTATCCGAATAGAAATGTTTTGACGCGGATTTAGTTCCAGGATCAGTGTGGCAGCGTATTCTCTCTTTTTATCTTCAATTAATATATGTTAACCCATGTAAACCACACCACACCTTATTAGAAATGAATTACGTAGTTTATAACAAAGCCACCTAATATCATCGACCAATAACAGAGGCAATAAATGACGCATTCAAATTCCCCGTCCATTTTTTCTGTGTAAAACGTTGGCTTGTAAGCCAAACTAGTGACACGTTTGTCGTGCGCTATGCCACTTCTTGTTAATATTTATAAATTATGTGGCATACCTTCTGGCAGGGCTTCTGGTACTGTCCCTTGCAGGCCCACGGCGGGCGCTGCGGCGCGGGCGCACACACCGGCTGGTACGACATCTTCTGCGTCGTCGCACTCTCCATCTTGGCTGTGAGCACAAACAGACGATGTTTAATACCCGACGCAAAAAGAGTGGTGTTAAGTTTGACGTGTCTCTGTCTCGAGTTCTCGACAGAGAACTAGTAAGTAAATAAGTAGATAAGTAGTATAGGTACCTATTTAACTACATCTTTGTTTGGTTTTTAACTACTTAATTAATGGTTATTTTTGTAAATTTCTAATTTATACTTATAACCATTATGAGCGTTTACCCCTCAGAACCGGGCAGGAAACTAGGTACGTTCGTTGAGCTAAAATAAAAAAAACACCGCGTCTAACCTGTCATTACGTGCTTTCATGCGAGAAGGCCTACGTCTAGAAGTGGACTGAGTGCGGCTGAAAATGATGATGATGAAGCTAACAAAGTCTTTGCTGTATCTAGATAAACTTCCTCATTGAGGGTAGAAAAATCGAGGTAACCAAATATGCTGATAATTTTAACAAACGTAAAGATTATACTTATCACCTGCTGGTTTTTCGTAACATCTATTAGGAGCGTAGGACTCCGAAATCGGCTGTCTTCCAGGGTTTATGTACGACATGCGGTTCACGGTGCGATCTGTAAATATAATTTCCATTGAATACACGAATATGGTAAGAGGTGAAACTTCCACATGCCTACATCCGCATCACGGTTAGCAGTGCGCTAGTGATACTCAAACATAAGCGTAAATAGGCCACGGTAACAGTTACTGACAGCTACCGTCGATTATATTTGATCATACATTAGGTATAAGTAAATTAAATGCAATAAATAAGAAAGACGCACTATCCCCTAATTAAGGTGATACCTCGGTGAACACTAGCGCCACCTTCATTTAAAAATCATTACTCACTGAAAACACAAGTTATCAAAAATCCCTCTACTATAATAAAGGTTCTGGATCTGAAGTTAATTTTAAACATATTAAATTATAATTCCCTATAGTTACAAATGCATTAATGCTTAAAACGGCCACTTTTAGCAGTTTTGCAATTTGTAACTATATGAACTATAATTAAATAATTGATTGCTGATTCAAAGATACAAGTCAACAAATAATGGCACCGTCCAACCATTGGCTCTCGGCTCAGACAGTGAGCGATTGAGGGTGAAACATGTCAACTTCGTGATGTTGATATCATTTAGTGACTCTACTTTTCAGCGTCGATCGTGTCTCTACCGAATAACTTACTCTCAAACGGCTGTTCTACGCAATGGAACTTCGCTGGTGGCTTGAAGCTCTCCCGAAGAGCACAGGGTTTGGGCACGTAGTCGTGACGCTGGGTAGTGAGGTTCTGCATGGGCCCCTGACCCCACATGTCGTGGTGGCACGGCCTGATGGGCTGCGTCTGGCAAACCGGGTTCGGCAGGAAAGATAACTGGGATAAAAGAGACAATAAGTTAATTATTTTGGTTTAGTCGTCTGCTTTTTGTCTGGAAAATCTCATGATACTGGGAAGAACAGAGAGAAAACGCGCCAAGGGAAAGCTTTCAGCGAGATGGGTAGACTGCCGCGTGAGAAGAGCTGCTTGAGGCACGTATTCACATGGTATACAGCGAGTATCTGTGGCATAAGTACTTATATGCGTCAGAAAAATACCTTCAAGAACTCATATCCAGAGCAGTAAAATATAACTTTTAAAAACTTACCTTGTGCACTGTGTCTCCTTCCATTTGAGCTGTGGACGGGACGAGGTTAGGAACGGGCTTCACCGCCTGCGGTATCGGCGCAGTGGCAGGAAGGTAACTGGGGCAAAGAGGGACTGAGGTAAACATTAGAGACGAATGGCAAGGGGTAGCTATGTTTTGAGTTCGATAAGCCTATCGAGGCATATCTTTTGCTTCCTCAGCTGTTTGCTTCGGAGCCCAGGGTCCTCGTGTTTGTAACGATAGCCCGTGTAAAGCGACGGCGAGCGCGGCCTAGCTTGGATTGGTCGCCACTTGCTTTTCTAGCTAAAATTCCTCCGTGCTTCAGAAGGCACATCAAGTTAGTTCCGGCTGTTATCGATATATTGCAGTCGTTAGACAGACAGTGCAGACACCTTAATGTAGGTATTTGTTCGTAAGTTCATAGGAGAGATATTGTAGATATAAGTCATACAGATCATATTATAGCAGATTTCAGTAAAGTCCATTAATTTCCGAAGGTCAATCACGTCCGCTCAGGATGCGCACACATGTGTCACGTAACAATTGTTTTTCTATCGTGTCTGTATTCCAGTGAGCCAACGGGTCAAAAACTAAAGCAGTCAAGCCATCCATTTCGAATCGACAAGAAGAATAAGTAAAGTTCCTTCCCACCCACCTGCCCTTGTAGACGGTCTGTGTTTCGAATCTCTTGGAGGAAGTGACGGGGTTGGTGCAGCTGTCGGGGATGATGGCGCGCCGGCGACAGTCGCTGCCTGCGTCTAAAAAGCTGGAACAAAACTATAAACTGTCATTTATGAGGCTGCAATAACTAGCAGCTGCATAGGAATTTCGGAACTTCTTAGCTGACGTCTCTTGCCTAACTATCTACGAAATTTGAGCTACATAGCTCCAGTAAATTCCAGATTTCGTGCCTAACTATTTCGCTTTCCAGTATATTTGAAGGTTAAGAAAAATGACATAAAGGTGCATTTTTAATCTTACTAAACAAAGGTCTTTCTTATCTCGATCCAGACTCTCGAAACACCTGTTTAATGTTATTCGTAGCTAATTGTTTCCTTTTCATACATGCGCCACGCTGCAAACGAAGTATAATTGGGTTAGAGTCATAAATCTACCAGGACATAAGACTCTGTTTAATAAGTACCTCATGGCATACGTGGTGTTGCTATCCAGCTTCTGGCAAGGTTTCTGGTATTGTCCTTTGCAGGCCCAAGGGATCGGCTGCTTGGGAAGAATCTGAAAGAGAGGGGTAGAGTAGAGAAAGGTCCAATATTCGATAGAGATATTAGGCACGTTAAGTATAACCCAAATTTGCCTTGGTCTTGGCCGTCACCATTCTCACATTACCCTATTGTTACTCAACGTATTAAACTATGCCTTTGGTTCATAATATGAATGAAAAAGTTTATAAACATAGGTACCTGGTTCGGCATGTAACTCATTTTATGCGTGGTGGTGCCATCCATCTTGGCTGCCGGCTTCTCGTAGCAGCGCTCAGGGGCGAAAGACTTCGTCAGCTCAATTTTCTCCGGCGGCAAATACGACAGCTTGTTCACAGTGCGATCTATAAAAATATCAAGATCTATCAACTAGAAGAGACGCTGTGCAAATTTACACAGATAGTGGAATAAAAATCGAGATTTTTTTTTTTCTGTGGCCTGCGTGTCTTACATATCCCTCAATACCTACTATTCGGTATACGGCATACGAACACAGTCATCCAATTGGAATCTCATGTCAGTGCTGTAGATTACGTTATCCGCTTTCTATGAAGTAGACAGAACGAGAATTGCTTTTAAAAACATTTTTATCGTCTATAGCCTTATTGTACAAAACGACGGGTGTAACCTGCAATTGTAAAGAAAATCAACTCACTTTCAAACGGCTGTTCTACGCTGTGAAACTTCGCCGGCGGCTTGAAACTCTCTCGTAGCACGCAGGGCTTCGGCACGTAGTCGTGACGCTGGGTAGTGAGGTTCTGCATGGGCCCCTGACCCCACATGTCGTGGTTGCACGGCCTGATAGGCTGCGTCTGGCACACGGGGTTCGGCAGGAAAGATAGCTGCGGTGAAGAGAAGACAGCTTATATTATGACGAAAACTTTACATAGTTGCCGAGTGGCTTCTGGTTGAAGGTTTGCCATTTATCTCCATGGATTTTGTAGAAATTGTTAAATGAATGCCTCTATCCTTAGAACCTGTTTCGGATTGGGTTTTCTCTTCCGTTGGCAACGAACGGCATTCCCATGGAGAGAAAATCAGACTGGCCATCATATGCCAAATCTTACTGTACCAATCAATATAGTTACATTATACATACCTTATTATATATACCTTATACATTATTCATATACCTAAGCGGACTGTAAGGAAGAATGAAATGTTCGAGATAGTAGACTAAATGCTCCTAAAGGTTCTAAAATCTGCTGCAAATTTGGTATGCATTCGACCACACATAAATTTACAGATAGATACCTAAAGCAGCAAATAAATAATTCCACTGAGATGCTCTGAGAGACTATCAGTCTAGCATAAGCCGCGATTTCAGCAAAAGACACATACTGCCTCTTGAGTTCAGACCAGAATATTTATTATTTACCTTTTGCACGGTGCAAGACTCCATAGGTTCACAGCTGGGCACCAAATTTGGGGAAGGCTTCCTTGCTTCACCCCTCAGGTTCTTGCAACCATCCACAGGCAAGTACGACATGTTGTACGTAGTGGTTCTCTCCACAGGGGCGGTAGGCTTCATATAGCAACGTCGTGGCGCGTACGAGTCCGGAATTTTAGGCTGCTTGTAGCACTGAACAGAGATTTGTTTTTATTATAATAAGATTTAATTTCTGCCACAAGACTGGACATCTTCTCTACATGTGTTCATAGCTAACGGCGAGAAGGGGCAGCATACATATATCTGGCACTGTTGACTGACACACACTGGAGAAAAAGGATACAAACAAAGGATAAACCTGCCGTTACCTTTCTCCTTGTTTCCTCTTTTTGGAGTTTGATGGAAGTTTTTTTTTAATATAATTAATTAAGCAGCACCCTTCTCTTAAAGTTCTAAATTACACTTAAGCCTGTATATGTTTTACTATATCCGTCAACATATCCCTACCACCACCTGAAAAGCTTCCGCATAGCAGCAAACTTCCATAGGAAGTCTGGGCACTGGTTAATTTTGGTCTTCAACTATTTATGGAAGTTCAGGGAAGGTTTAAACGTTGAGAAAAGTGCATTCAGGCGGTACGGAGTTCGCCGGGTCAGCTAGTTGGTAGATAGATAAAAGAAATTACTGGTTTCACAATTGGCGGTTTCCCACAGCAGCAAGTCCTGCAAGGGCAAGGGCTCTCCTGTTTCCCGTCGATGGGCTTCCCGTCCCGGAGGCCGGATTTGATCCCGGCGGAGAGGGCGCAGGGAGCCGCCGCAGGACATGGCACACAACACCTGGAAAACTTCATTTTTAGGGTTCTGTTTCCAAAGAAAAAACACAGGACCCTTCTGGAAAACTTCGTTTTTAGGGTTCCGTTTCAAAACGAAAAACACGGACCCTTTTACTAAGACTCCGCTATCCGTCCGTATGTTTATCTGTCAACAAGCTGCATCTCATGAACCGTGATAGCTTAAAATTGACTGGCAGAGAATGCTTATAGCATTAAGTTTACCTATTGTAGCTCTTGGCTCAATAAAGTTTTAAATAAATAAATAGCTAAACAGTTGACATTTTCACAAATAATGTATTTCTATTGCCGCTATTACAACAAATACTAAAAACAGAATAAGTAGTTCAGTGGGGGCAACAAACGTGATATTCCATTTTGTAACGATAATGGTAAGGAACCCTTCGTGCACGAGTCCGACTCGCACTTGGCCGGTTTTTATTATTTATTTACTGAATCATATCTGCAACAAAACGTCCACTGCTGGGCATAAGCCTCTTCCATTGATTTCAAATCGGACAATTTCATTCGCTCTAAACCGATCGATTCAGCCTAGTGATGTGCTATTCCCGGGAATTTTGGAAACTTTTCCGGGAAATTAGGAAATATTGCCGGAAGTATTCCAGGAATTGCCAAATGACTTTGTCAACTTTAGGAGAGTTTCCAGTCTTGGTAACCTTAAGAATATTTTCGTAAATTTCCAAGGGAGAAGGGAATATTCCCTTAAACTGTAAATTTACACCGGCGTCAATATTTATCTACGTGGTCGCCATTCTCATTCCCTATACACAAAAGTATCGTAAAAAGTATAAAAAAATATCAACTTACTCAGGCATAATTTAGTAGTTACACCTAAATGTAATTTAAATAACACTGTATAAAAATTGTGACTAAAAACTAATATGAAAATTGACTGAAAATAATTTATAAAAACATCATTAAAATAATAGTTATTAGAAAGTGACAGGTTTGTATATCGTTTGTTTTTTATTCCAGATGGATAGTTCCATTTCCAAATGATTTATTGTAGTTGTGAGCTAAATAGGTTGGTATCTATTAGCAAAAAAAAAAATACACTACGCGATCTATTGGATAGTTTTTATTCACACTATTCCGAATTAACAGATAGGTAGGAACAGTTAGGTAATCCGTAGAATTAGCCATGGAAGGAATAAGAGGTACTAAAATTAATAGATTATTATCATAGACCTTCCCTCCACCTCCCATGGCTCTACCAACCTCTCGGTTATACGAGCCGAATCATTATCATAGACCTACGGATACGGTCTACAAAATCATTATTAGGCATGTCATTGTATAGCATAGAAAATAGAGTCACGGATACTGCGATACATCGTCTTGGCCGTCCATGGTACAAATGGTACCAAAAAGTGCTGTCTCGATATCGCAATAGCAGTAATTGGTGTAATGAGCAACATAGTGATTGTTTAATTAATAAACATAATTACAAATCAACAAGTTGAGGATCTGGGAGCGGCCAACGACAGAGCAATCGACGTAGCCACATACTTACTGGTCAAAAATAATTTAAGAGTCAATGAGAACAAGCAAAAAAAAATTAATGTAAAAACGAACATTTTATTTTCGAAGTTACAACTTTTACATTTTTTTTGGCTAAGCACAAAACAACAATATTTTTTATACCCTAGCGAGGGTAACAGATGGGGTAGCAGCAGCTATAGCTCGGTTGGGGCCAGCCGGGGTTCGGGTCCATGTTCATCCCATCCCTAGGGCCCGACTTGATCCCGGCGGGGCGAAGCCATACTTGAAAGGCAGGGTTTGGGCCACTCCTGGTAAAGAAAAAGAATTTGCAGTTTTTATTGTACTGGATTTAGTTTGACCACGAAGAATGGTGAAGTTCCTCTTAGTCAAATCAGTTTTACTACTAAGTTTGATCACGAGGAAGGAACGGATTTTTGAATTAAAGCCATTCAAGGGTTCCTTCAACCAATTTTGATGCAACAAATGGGTATTCCTTAGCTTAGCTTTTTAATTTTTTTTAGCTATATTTTAAAAAAAAATTGTCTTGCGCGCGATTCCTAATTGTTGGTTCCTTACAGTATTTGACCCATGAAACCAAAATATATCCTTTTACTTTACTTATTGAAAAGTGGATCTAGGCCTCCGATACAAGAGTTCTTTTCTGCTATTCCTCCCTATTTTGAACCTACCGATTACTGGTTTTACGCCGACACCATAGTGTGCAGGGTCAATTGACCTTGTAATTTTGTTCCGCCCGCGTGGGACTCGGTTTTGCGCCCAAAAGTAGCCTATTTTGGACCCTTGGTCCTAAACTATATATCAATTTTCATCTAAATCGGTCCAGCCATTAAGTCATGAAAGAGTAACAGACAGGCTTTCGCATTTATAGTATTAGTATAAAGTACTTACGAAAGCGAAACAGGCATGATTCAAATTTATGTTTTGTGCACAGGACGAGAAGAAATAACTAATTCAAATCGAACGATTTGAAAAATTACTCGTTTTATTTGTTCAGTTAATTTTGCGGACTTTGCTTGCGAGCTGTGACGTTTTGTCAAGTCATATTGCCAAAGAGTATATAATCACTACTTACGTTACATATTGCTTTTAATCTTTCTTTTTTTTTTAACTTTGTTGTTCATACCTATTTATTTATATAAACTATTCGTATAAAAATAATGCCCTTAGTGCGAGTTTTTCTTAACGCAGACGCTAGCGACTGCGTTAGGATTTTGTATGAATTTTTTTAGTTGCCTTACTATCCGCCAGAGGCGCTTTACAGCTCTGCCGTACAAAATCGCTAACGCAGTCGCTAGCGTCTGCGTTAAGAAAAACTCGCACTAAGGGCAGTAACTTTTGTACATTGCAGCCCCATGGCACAGAATAAATAATTGTACTATAAGTACCCTTGGCTCTGAAGGTAACCGCTGAGAATTTAATCGGGAGTTTGGTAAGAGAGGAAGAGGCCAGAGAGTGATCGTTTTCTCCTCATTGATGCATTTTCCTTTGTTTCATAAACTGTATTTGTATGAAACCCAGGATCTCCACAAATACAATGTTGTTAACTTTAAAAAAAGACATAAGTACCTACAGACCTATTTAATACGATGTCTGTACTGTACACCACAACGGCGTTGAAATTTTTGAGAGATTTTGACATTGACAATTCAAGAATGAGAAAAGTTTTCTTGTGTATACAAAGCTTACAACAAAAGATAAATTTGCAGTATTATTATTCGTGATTAAGTTATGTAGTCCAATTATGTACTTTACGATCGCTATTTGCGCCACCGTGGTTATTATAGCGATTCATTATGCCTTTGTAAGTATCATTATTACTGCTACAATAAGTCCATTATAATGTAGTCAACTGAACCACACAACAGACTCCGGAGTCCGGACCCAGTTCGGCCGAAGCATGAAAAGCGTACATGTGGGCTACAGCATTTCTACCACTGGGCGGCAATTGATAAAAAAAAGTATTGCCCAACTTGCTTGACTGCCCGATCCGAGAGGATGGAAGAAGATCGGGCAGTCAAGTAAACGTACACAGAACGACCAAGAAGGAAGCGATCAGTCGGTTCAGTTGTCCTAGGTACCGATGGAGAGATGAAGTTCGAAAGGACCTGAAAGTTCTCCAAAAAGTCGACTGGCAAGAGGAGGCGCTGAGCAGATAGTGGTGGAGAGCTCTGTTGTCGGAGGCTAACGCCCGAATACTCAAACGCTATCAAGTACTCACTTGAGAGAGCTGTTCAAGAATCATGCTGTCACGCTGAACGTCATGGATATGACAGTGACAGCATGATACCCTGTTAGAACATAATGTTGACTTCTCGAAAACTTGAACAGCTCTCAAAATTGAGTAGCTTTTGAATATTTGGGTCTTAGATCCTCTTAGGGTTACTGAGCCTTCGCAGTAAGTATTGCCACTAGTGATGGCCGTCGAGATAGTGGAAACCTGGAAAAATATCCATATATGTTATCTGTAAACTTATATAACGTTTGGCACATCACTTAATTGTAGATATGTTTCAGTGTCTGCTACATCTGCAGAAACCCGTGCGGGACTGTGACCCCAAAAGTCGGCAAATCTGGTCTTCAAAATGGCCGAAAGTCAAGTGAGGACACTGGCAGACTTGTATTGAAGTAAACAACAGCTGCTGTAGACCTACCGAAGGATGGTAGGTCTTGTACTTTGTTGTCAATCTTTGTACCAGTTTTATTAAAAGTATTTGTTATATTTGGTCTTTTTATTTTACTGTGCTGTGGGTCTAAAAACGCCACTTTAGCAATTCATCGAATCGAATTCATATTACGAATTCCTTAGCAACTCTTTAGCAATTCCTATTTCTTTCAATTCTTTTGAAGAGGAATTGCAGTTTACTTGGCCATTTTACAAAAAATAGAGGAATTGCTACAGAATTTCTAAGGAATTTGTAATATGAATCGATTCGATGAATTGCTAAAGTGGCGTTTTTAGACCCCCTGGTGGCTTAAAGATTGGAGATTGAAAAGAAATTCATTGAATTCTGCCTCTCAGTTTTTTATATGATTACGTTGGCAGTCAAACATAAAGCCGGTGAAGTGGGCTGGGCGCGGTGACCATAGCCTATGTACGCTTGCGACTGGACACGCCGATACTTTGAGGGTTATCTTACCAACTCGTGACTCGTGATAGGAGGTTTCGTCATAAGTATCCAGTAATTGCATTGCCTTTCTCACCCTTAAAGTCTGAACACTTTAGTGTATTATTATTATATAATTATTATGCATTCATTGCTGATTGGAGGCAGAAATATGTGAAAGCGATCTGAGCGAGAACTCAATCCAGAATTTGGAATAGCGCGCGGCGAGGCAATTTTTTTAAATCTGTCACTATCAGACGATCTTTGAACCAGCAAAGGTCTATCCAAAAGTACTCTGTGGTCTATCTCTACCTCTGCTCTATGATTTCCCAGGAAGTCTTCGTTGCTTTATGAAAAGGAAACATAAAGGAAAATATTTTTAAACCAATAGATTAGAATCTTTGTATACAAGAACCTTTTTTCAATTATTTTTTGACAGAAAAGTTTGTTGTCTTTTTAACAAATTATCAAAATAAAAAAATAGAGAAAAAAATTATTCCGTGTATATTTTTAATTTAAATACATTTCTTGTAGATAAATAACCAATTTCGTTTGGTCACTGCAAAAATTCACCATGCTTTTGTAAGTTGCAGCAACAAATATATATTATAGATCATAAGTAGTAGACGTAGCGTAAAAACCTATGGACTATATTATACATATCTCATTCCCGTGACTGCCTTATGATGCGAAGATAACTGCAGTGGTTTTAGTCCTTCTACTTGTTAGATATATTCGACTAAAATAATTAATTGTCATTCATTCATCGAAAAAATTCTTAGGCGGTTGACATCAGCCTGACGTAAAATATCGTTGTACACTGTAGTGGAAATAAAGAAGACATTGCTTTTATGCTGACCCTGAGCTCCGATGCTTAACAGCTTGAGATGCAACCGTGATAAACGTTAATGATGATGAAAAGACCTTTTAGAGAAGTTCATGTTATCTTTAGTATGGATCCTAAATTAAAGGAAGCATGTCGAGTCTTTGGGTTCTTTTTTGCTTAAGTTCATGTTACGAAGTGCTCATTCAATCAATTTAAGAGATGTCTATACTTGGCTCTACATTAGGAGCTACTGTTAAAGAAAATGTCTTTTTGGACTAATTATTTACAGTTCATCAAGTATCCCAATGTTGGCGCCTTACGCCCGGTCTGCCGGCATCAAGTCCGGACTCCGGGACGGGCTGCCCATGGACGGCAAGCAGGACACCTGCATCGGCATGAACGGCTGCTGCTACTGTGGCCCGTGCTGCGGTCCCTGCGGGGGACCATGCTGTGGGCCCTGCGGGGGACCATGCTGTAGGCCCTGTGGGGGACCTTGCTGTTAGACTGCATACTTCATAGGACCCGAATGTTAAACTGTGTTTCGAATCCGTTTGCCAATATACTACTAGCATCTTTGATAGTGTTTTTCTTCTAGTTCACCTATGTCTGCCAAGTTACGGGGTCTTAGAAAATATTACAAAGCTGCGCACGTGATCTGACAATGTCGACATGCAACAACATTTGGTTTTGTAGAGCGAATTGTAGGCAACCGGCCACATCCCTGGTGGTTCTTAGTGGGTATATATATACACACCTCATTTTCCTAAAAATATTCCTAGCATTAGCATATTATGTGTCCTACTAATAGTTGAAGTCATTCCTAACATGATATGAACCACACTAAAATGTCAAATCTGGATTTGTCATTTTTTGGTTTCGTTTCATTTCTGCATAAAAATGAACGTCTATTTAAAGGACAAAATCGATGCGATAATGCGTCATTGCATGCAGCGATAACAAAACAGAGGTTTGATCTTTGAATTCCACACATTTGTGAAAACTTGATTAATGACACTATATTATCATCAGTATTGTTTGCTTTCTTAGAGCATTCCTGTAGGTTACCCCATCTGATGCTTTGAAGCACAGTACCCCTAGTATGAGTTTTGTGTATAGAATTTCTTAGTTACCTAGTAAGGTAATGATAAACCTGTATAGCGCCCCTTGATAGTAATCAAGGGGCGCTATACAGGTTTATCATACAAAATCGTTTTAAAAAACTCATACTAGGGGCACAGGAACCACAAAATCCGTAAAATAAGTAAATTTCTGTTTTATTCAAAGGAAATTTGCATTTGTTCTTTATACGACAGATTCTGGGATTGGACAGTACCGAATACAGAGTAGACCAGTCAATCACATATTCTGCCGAATTCACGAATCTGTCCAATCCCAGAATGTGTCGTATAACGAAAAAATGAAGAAATTGAACTCTACATGCGAATTAGAAACCATCAGCGGATTTCTAAAATCTAACTCCGATAGATTAGTTAACTGCAAGCGAGGCTTCCTACGCACATATCAACTAATATTATCATTTTATCTTAGTTATGTTTTGACCGGCATAGCGTCTGCTTGCGTATAATGTTTTGAATTATCGATATATTTTGCTAATAATGTTTACAGTTCTTAACTCAATGATAAAATTGTCCTTCTGAGTGCTGCGAGTGATCTTTTCGTGATAACTTAAACATAAAATATACTTGTATGTTAGTAAGATATAATGTGTGATTGTGATAATATTTTGCCGCAAGGGACAGTGGAGGAGAAGCATTATATTAATTGTAAATCTGTTTGGAAAGGGGAACAATTAAGGTAAATATATAATTAGGTTTAATTTTTAATTTAGTGGATTTATAAATTAAGTACTTGTAATACGTGTATGCACTGTTAGGTATATGTACGCTCTAGAATATACTACTCTTATAGATGTCGTAAATGACGAGTAAGGAATGTCATTGCTACGTTATTATTTTTATACAATTTAGTACCTAGACAAACGGTAGGCATTAGGCATATTATGATTTCTTATTGCGTTCATAGGCAGTTTGGGTATCAATTATTTTTGTATATAGATTTTTTAACTATTTTTTTAAGTAAAATAGACCCGTTTTTACACTTTATGTACAGAACAATAAAATACTTTTTTTTAAAATAGAAACCCCGATGGCACTATCCGTCTACCAAACAAGAACATCAATGAAAGGACTCCAGATTTTCTGTATCATCTCAACTTGGGAACAGATGACGACTTCCAGGCTATGTTCGGTGACGTAAAGGTTAGTCTAGGACTTCTTTTGGCATATGGTAGAATAAAATGAAACGAAGGTGAAGTTACACAGCAAGGAATTTCGCTCAGAGCGAGATGATTAGTCCTTGGTCAGTGTGAACATCACTCAGCCCAAATCGCTCTTGAAAATTAGAGTTTACATTAAAATCAAAATTTTTCTTCACTGAATGGATTGGAAAACACATTTTTCAGCATATTTCGAAATCCGACCTTTTTAATATGAATGCCAAAGGCTGTAATTTTGAATATGGTTTGTCATGATAATTAACATCCAAGCCTGTAGTTATAAGTACTTAACTCTGTTAGAAAAATTGAATATTTACTTGCACCTGTGCCCTTAGTATGAGTTTTTCTTAACGCAGACGCTAGCGACTGCGTTAGCGATTTAATGGCAAACCTGTACAGCGCCTCTGGCCGATAGTAAGGCAACTAAGAAATTCCATACAAAATCCTAACGCAGTCGCTAGCGTCTGCGTTAAGAAAAACTCATACTAGGGTTACAGTATTGTTTGATCTTAAATATACCTACGACGTTGTTGGCGAAACAAAATGAACCCGAAAATGTCGAAGGTTTATATGTCGTTGTCTCCAATCTATAGAAACCTTGCAAGCCCGATATTTTTAATACAATTTCTGTTTTACATAAGTGACATAATTAATAGAAAAGATGGATGGCAAGTACCACCAGATTGGGACCCAGTCATCAATTTAATAGAATCTCAAACTCATCGGAAGACTATAAGTGTTTTTGATACTGTCAGCCAATACTGTGTGAATCGAAATAGTTTTCAATGATTTATGAGCTATGGTTTTGTATTCTTGTGACATCAGAAACAAATGATACAGACGAATGTCAACTCAGTCTGCCTGCGACCATGAGCTCTGTAAAGTGCTTGAAACGTTAGGTATAAATAAGTAAGCAATAAACGCGATAGAAAACCGTATAAAATAGTTTAATTTAATGTGTAACAATCGCGAAAACATAAGAAATCATAACATAATTAATTTCGCCTTTAGTTGTATATTTAGTAAATAAATTCCGTACGCTAAGTAGTGTACGCCACAGTGTTATCATATTCCTTTACTTTTTTCCCAGTTCGTATGCACAGGGGGCACAGAACAACGTCTTCGCGCCTTTGCCTTGTATATTGCTGAACTCCTTGATCTACCTTACGACAATGACAACTTGATGAATCTCACTGCGTCCTGCAAAAGATACGCCATGTTCAAAGTTGGTCCAGTCTTGGCATTCAATGTAAGTAATGTGCTTGTAATTTCCGGCAAGCTAAGTTGGGAACGAGTGTCAGGCCATGCCGCCTCCCCCGGGACCTGGTAGAAGGGGCAAACCCAAAACGTAGTGGCTGAGGTTTCATAAGAATATTATTTATTCCTTACTGGATACTAGTCACGAACAAATCATATAGGTATCAGAAAAGGTAAAAATCCTATCACTTGGATACCAGTATCCTATAAGGATCATTTTTTATTTTTATGTAACTGGTTACAAAACTTTGGTTACATACGCGGCCGCAGAGGCTTGACGTCGTGGCACGGGATATGCGTGCAAACGGAGTCACCACCAAGGATGCCGAAAACCGGGCGAAGTGGAGTGGAAAAAGTAGGAAAGCGGACCCTCGGCTCCGAGGCGACTGGCTGAGGATGCAACCGGGAAAACGCTAGGATGATGATGATGAATGTGCTTGTAATTTCCGACACAATGGTTTTATTGTTTGATGGAATAAATAAATAAAAAAACCGATCAAGTGCGAGTTGAACTCGCGTAGAGAGGGTTCCGTACAATGCCAATCTCAGTTTTTATATTCAATTGTTGTATGTTAATGTGAATTTTGAACCTACTATTTCTTTCTAAGTGTCTCTTTGTACTCCAAACAAATAAAAATAAGTACCTACCTAAATATATTATTAACCGTACAGACATTTTTAAGAATTTTTGAGGATTATAAGATGCGAGTTAACTACTACTATCGCTATCTTGTGGTGTTTTAGTGAATAATTTTCCGTAAGTGAACGTTTTATATTGAATTTACAACTTAATTGTCAATCTATGAATTCTTGTAGGTTTTCCTGTAATCTATAAGAAATGAACTATATTTCGTTTTTTTTTCTGACTTAATTTTTAAATTCCTGATTTGTCCCCCGAAAATGAACCATATTTAAAAAAAATATTTATTTACTTTGCACATCTGTGTTTGGGTCACAGGATTACGCTATCCTATCAAATTTCATCTGTTTTGGTCCAATAGATTCGGAGAAAATTGGCTGTGACAGACGGACAGACAGACGCACAAGACGTGATCCTATAAGGTTTCCGTTTTTTTGTTTTTGTACGGAACCCTAAAAAGTAACATCATATCAGTCTTAACCGGGGGCTTCCCAAGTTAAATTACTTCTGAACATACAAAATAGATAGATTATACAATAGGTTACATAAAGATAAACACATACATATAACTAGCGACTCGCCCCGGCTTCGCATGAGCATAAAAACCTTCCTCTACTTCACTCTATCTATTAAAAAACCGCCTCAAAATCCGTTGCGTAGCTTTAAAGATTTAAGCATACATAGGTACCTATAAAGAGACAGAGAAAGCAACTTTGTTTTATACATTGTAGTGATAAAAGCACCAGCAATAGCGATATACCCACGTATCAAATTGTTAAAAGTTTCAAATTTATCTTATTTTTATAAAACTTGTTATCAACTATTTTGTGATTGTACTTTATTGTACTTGTAGTATCATCTGACGCGGCGATTGGTTTTCAGTGCCATCATTTATCCGGTATTTTTATCACTAGAACGGATAATATTGCTACTTATCAAGCTTTGTGAGTTATCTGTGAACCGCATGAGTAGATAGGAAATAGAGAGAACAGAGATTGGTCCACAAACAATACGAGTGGTGGTAGGCTTGTCGCACATGAGTAGATAACGAAACAGAGAAATATGCGTTGCTATCGGTACAGGAGTTCTATTTTTGAAATGTAAGACATAGCAAAATCGGTGAGTCGAATGATAACCGTTCGTTTTCGAATGATTTTCATGCGACATAACAAGTGACTCGAACTAAAATCATTCGACTCGCCGGTTTTGAGTGAGTCATGAATCGAAATATGAATGATGTTGATGAATGAGGTGCGTTGAGTTGGTTGAGTTGAGATCGATTCACTCACACAGTCACACAAGTATGAGACGAGACACACACGGTGCGCGTGCGTGTAATCAAGTATGCGACAACGCTTACTGGCGTATTCGCATATTACGAGAACCCTTCTTCCCTTCTAGAGACCGACCTCCGTGGTATAATGGTTAACATGCCCGCCCGCTACTCAGGAGCGATCCCGGGTTCGACACTCCGTCAGGTCGGCTAAATCTGTGTGATTTTTCCCCATAGAAAACAAAAACCGCGCGCGATTTTCTGATTCTATGTTTTCCCTATATTATTTATTCTTCCTTTTCTTCCAGCATGGAGTTGGTATTCCATCTATGACGACGGTCCTCCAAGAAGTTATTAAGCTCCTCTTCCATGCTAAGGTCAAGGATCCTATTATCTTCAGGCTCGGGAGCTGCGGAGGGGTGGGAGTAGAACCTGGTAACGTGGTGATCTCCTCATGGGGACTAAATGGGCTGTTTGAGAAGAAATATATTTCGGTATGGCAATTATAATTACACTAGCGACCCGCCCGGCTTCACATGGGCATAAAAACCTTCCCCTTGAATCACTCTATTAAAAAAACCGCATCAAAATACGTTGCTTAGTTTTAAAAATATAAGCATAGGTACAAAGCGACATAGGGACAGAGAAAGCGACTTTGTTTTATACTGTGTAGTGATGTACCAGTGGGCGATATAGAAAAATATATCACCTTAGGTAGAAGATTGAGACTAATGTATATTTTTCTATGTGGCCTCCTGTATGAGTTTGATGTCTAATATTAGTTATCATCTTTGATCTTGAGCGTTACCTCTGTTGATATCAAGGCTTATGTTTTCAAGCCCGGAGACCAAAGAAAGTAAACACGATGTCTCAGTTATTTCCTTCAGAGGTACTACTTAGATAATAAAAATTAATTAAGGAAGGTCAATTGGCATTGTATTTTTTCTTTTTTCTTGGGATTGCTGTTGTTGTTGACATATGCCATTTGTTGATTGAAATTTTGTTTCCCCAAAAAAATGTTCTGAGATTTCCGAGATTATCGTTGTGACACACAACTATGGCTTGAGCCGTTCAAGTAAAACAAGGTAAGTAAGTAGGTATATATTCTCTGTCGTAGTTGCCGACAGGCCTGCCCAGATAAACTTACCCGTTTCTGACAATGCATATTGTAAGAGACAATGAAGATATGCAGATCATCTATTAGGTTAACATTGTCGATTGTCTACGAAACTGATTGGAGTTTGGAGAGTGTGACGGGAGCGATAGTTTTTATGCTCGACCGCCACTAAGGGAAGATCTTCCCGCCAGGCTAGGGTGTTATGCCTGGGGAACCGCGGCTCCGACGATGTCTTGTCGGAGGTTGTATTTATGCTCCAATATTTTGTTGTGGCGCTAGTGTCGCCAGGTCGCCACACATATATTAAGGTTAGGTACTTAGGTTAGGTATAACTCTTTTATTGTTGCATAATAGAGGACCTAAGTGGTGTGGTAGTGTGTGGTTGTGGTAATATAAACACCGTAAAAGGTTTTATGTATTTTATTAGTATTAAAGAATATTACTAGTTAACAATCCTCGGCTCACAAGCACACCAAGTTCCCCTGAAAACCGCGGGCTGTCAATGCTGTCATCCAACCACTGACAGCTTACTAGGGATGTGACACATTCCTAGTGATGCGCTCTACTCTAACACTAAGCGAGATGATCGGGCAGGGGAGGTGGCCAAGTACTTACTGGTCGTAGAATATAGGGTTCATTGTCATTATGATTCAAGAAGAAAAAGAACGTTTTTCTCTAGCTCGACCTCTTTTTTGCAGCATGTTCTGGGCAAAGAACGCAGATACTCGACCTATCTGGACACCAGAGTGGCTCAGGAGTTGAAAGCCCTTGCTTCACCTGACGACGGCTTTGAAATATACATCGGAGGAACCCTGGCTGCTGATGACTTCTACAGAGGTTAAAGACTATCATAATTTATCATCATTTCAACCAGGAGTTACCATAATAATATTAATATGCTTTGGGGCAGGGTTCCCAAAGAGTGAAAACGGAATCCTATTATAAAATATATTAGTAAATATTATTTTTACACCCACAAACTGTTCTCTGCTTGACCCAAAGGTTGACTGTTAGATAATGCTTTAAGCATTAAGTCCGCCTATTGTATTTTTGCAATAAAGTTAAATAAATAAAATACTAAGATTCCGCTGTCCGTCCGTCTCTTCGTTTGTCAGTAGGCTATCTCATAAACCAATCGTGATAGCAAGGCAGTTGAAATTTGACAGATGATGTACTTATTTCTGTTGCCGCTATAACAACAAATACTAAAAACAGAAGAAAATAAAATATTTAAGTTGTGGTCTCGTAGTTCAGCAGGCTCGCCAGCTTGCAGTCTAGAATAGCTTGGGCCCTAAAAACGAATGAAATAGAAAATAAAAAACTCAATAAAATTTTTGATATTGACAGGCCAGGGTCGCCTCGACGGACCATTCTGTGATTACACCGAAGCAGATAAGATGGAGTTCCTCCAGAGCTTGTACGCCGAAGGTGTGAGGAACATCGAAATGGAAGCCACTGCCTTCGCCGCGTTCACCCACCAAGCCGGCATCAGGTCTGCAATCGTTTGTGTACCGTTTGTGAACAGGTTCAAGGGAGATCAGGTGAGAAACAGCTTTACTTGCCAAAATATTATAAAAAGAGACCGTGAGGAGCTCTTTAGCCATGCGGGGCATGTGTGTTCGTAACTATAGTGCATTGGTCCCGGCTGCCCTCTGGTAGTCGTTAAAGGAACCGCGTCAGAGGCCGAGAGGCGGTTCCGAAGAGCTCTGACACCAGGATGTGCATAGTCGATTGACCGTGACGCCTACTCGAAATGATGATGACTATAGCGCGAGTCAAGCGACGGCGAGCGCGGCCTAGATTGGATAGGTCGTCACTAGTGACACTTCTATCCTATTTTCTATATGAGCTCCTCCATGATTCAGCTTTAGATAGCAATCGTTAGACTTCTACTTGTTGAGTCGAAATGACTTGACTCTTATATTATTTTTGACCAGTATGGCTGGCTACGTTGATTAACTGAAAGAAATGTTTTACCTAACCACTTCGGCTATTTGAAAAATAACCAAAGTTTGGCAAGATGCTAATGAAGTTAACTTGATTTAACAAAAGTGATTTACAAAAATAAGAAAACGTTTGGTTACATACTGCAAAGAGTTATGTAGTCACTTTTTTTTTGCTATAGATTGACGAAAGTTTGAAGTATAAGTATTTTTTTCAGTGTTGCTTTATCGTTGGCCAGATCCTCAACTGTACAGGAGTCAGGGCAGTTAGGACATATCATAAGATGATCCATAGACTGCACAGTCGTTAGACTGTGTGATGCCTTTAAGCAGCTTGGCCTGAAAAATCTGACATTGTTGACCTTCAACATACTCTTATCATGTTTATTGGTCTAGTTTCCCTGGAAATAAGGGTTAAGAGGTCAGACGCCACCAAATGTAGCACCACGATTAAAAAAAGAGATAAATCCTAGGAATATTTTATTCTTTGAAGTTTTTCAACCATCTCCTTTATAATTTTTTTCAGATAACTACACCCAAAAAGACATTAGAAGAATGGGAGAAGAACCCAATGAGGGTGGTCGGACGCTACATCCAGACTTATTTGAAGAATAATAGAAAATAATAGAGGCTTAGCCCAAGTCAATTCATTCAATATTCTGGGTTCGATTTCGATCCCCAATCAGATTCCCAAATCAATGTCCGTCCTGGCATTATATTTATTTGTTTTAAAATATACTTAACTAGCGACCCGCCCCGGCTTCGCATGGGCATTAAAACCTCCCTCTTGAATCACTATCTATTATAAAACAGCATCAAAATCCGTTGGGAAGTTTTTAAGATTTAAGCATACAAAGGGATATAGAGACAGAGAAAGCGACTTTGTTTTATACTATGTAGTGATATCGTTAAGTTAGTATTTATTGTATTGCAGATTAAGACTTCAGTTTTGATGCTTGACTGTACCGCTGGTAGAAAATCAATGGCTCATACTTTTATGTTGTGCTGTCTCTACCAAACTTACATGACTTTTTTATTTTAATATTTATACAATAATTAAGCTATTGTATATGAATAAATTAAGGGAACATAAAATATAGGTAATAAATATACATTTTTGAGATATGAAAAAGGAAGTAAGTTTATTTAATTAAAACTTTTTTTAGCTACAAAACTTAATAAGCATTCACTCCAATAAAAGTCTTATCTGCCCCCGACTGTACTTAAAGCTCTTTTAAAAAGCTAATGCAACGCTTAAAGGTATAAGCAACATATATTCAACCATGTAACCATTATATTTGTTTATGAAATATATTTACAGTGTCATATTATCACATACTTATGTACTATTGAACTGAACTCCCAGAATAACGAGATCAAAAAATCTCGCTATAAAAACACCCCAAATTGAGACCTTCTGCGCGCGCAGTTGATTCTGCACGCATTTTCCCTCCAAACTGTAATCTACGTCAGTACACCGCTTATTTCCAATGGGACAGGGCTTCGCGCCCGAAAACGTTAGTCTTTTGTTACAAAAAAATAAAAATTGTCTATTAAAAACGCGCTAATCTAATAAAATAATGTTCGACGTATAAAATAGGGTTGAATTTCGAAAATTCGTGATTTACAACGAGTGGGTTGTGTGAATTGTGGTGTTACAGTGTTGCTATAACTGTGATTAGCTAATTTTGTGTTGTGATAATTCGTGCAGTGTGTTATTTGTAGTGCGTATTTTTTTTGATGGAATAATGTATGTGGGTAAGTGGCCAGTATTATATTAAATTACGTAGTTGTTATCTGCAGCTTCAGCCGCATAGCATTTTGTAATATCGGGCTAATAATCAGTTATTTCTAATACATCAGTTCCAAATTTAATTTAAAACAGTTTAATGAATATAGTCGCAAAGTAAATTAAACATATATCTCAATCATATAAGGGAAAGTTAGTCTATGACTATAGTCATCTACTCCGGAAGAAATTAAATATGTACCATAGATTAAAAAAATTGCCTCACTCGCGATTCCAAATTCTTTGAGCCGTACAGTATATATAACAGGCATTAATATACTTATCTAGATAGATAAGGAAGTTTGATATAAGTCAGTCAGTTTTATTTTTAAAAAATAAGTAAATACCTAAGGATTAATAATACTGACAAACGTCACTTACTGTTGAATTACCCAGAAAGAGGTAAACCTAGGCTGAAAAGTCGTAACAGCTTCATGGGATCAACATCTGCCCTTAGCTCCCCCCACACAGAAAAAAAAACACGTGTAGAACTGTGGAAAAATTTTCTCGCCCCTCCTCCAGATTATATTACCCCAACAGAGACGCTCCCGCCTGGTGGGGGATTGCCCTGGCCGGTCTGGAAATCCTTGAATAGACTGAGAACCCAGATCGGCCGCTGCAAAGGTGACATGGTGGATTGGGGTTTTGCACGTGACACCCGTTGCCTATGTGGTCATCCTCTGCAGACTATGGAGCATTTGTTGCAGTGTCCGTCGTGCCCTCACAGGTGTACCGTCGAGGACCTTATGCAGGGCACGGATAACGCAATTAGGGTGGCAGAGTTTTGGTCCGATACCATATATGTAAATCCATCAGACATCGACACGATGAAGAAGAAGAAGAATAATACTTTATCCAGATATGTTAGGTACTGTTCTAACTATCACTATCTATATACCTCGTGTGTTCATAAGTTTTGAGACAAACTTTGTACTTAAAAAATAAAATAAAATATTACTGACATCTATTTATTTCTTTTTCCAATTTTGAATTTGGAATGTTAACTTTTAATTTCTTTGATTTTTAAATTAATTTCTTTCAAATTTGTCGTGATATAGGAAACAAAAGAATTATGTGCGGCCGTGATTTCGCTATTTAAGGTGGGGAAAAAAATAATAAAGATTTCCCGTGAGGTGAAAAATTTTGGTGTGAGCCGTAACTTCGTGTATTACACTATTAAACGATACAAGGAGTCAAGTTCTTTGCAAGATAGCCAAAGGAGTGGTCAGCCACGCTCTGTAAGGACGCCTGCGAACATCAATATCATCCGAGAGCGACTTTGCTGAAATCCATGTCGCACTCGGTAGAAACTCGCGCTTCAGACTTAAATTTCGCGCGTTTCATTCAACTGAATACTGAAATATGATCTTAAGGTAAAGGCGTATAGCCGCAGAAAAGTTCACTTCTTAAACGATCGCCTTCGTAAATTGCGACGCGAATGTTGTCCAATGCTGATAAGGAGACACGATGCGAGGAAGATACTCTTCACCGATGAGAAAATCATTACTGTCGAAGAAAAGTTTAACCGACAAAACAATAAAGTGTATACCAAAAGTAGCAAGGATGTTCCAGCTTCAGCACGGAATGTTTCGCGAACTCACCATTCGGCTAGTGTGATGGTATGGTGGGGAGTTTCGTATAAAGGTGTCACTCCGCTCCATTTATGCCAACAAGCCGTCAAGGTGAAAGCCAAGAATTATCAAAGTCACATTTTAGAGCCTGTTGTGAAATCTCTGTCACATAGTTTATTTCACAACAAGGATTGAGTTTTCCAGCAAGACTCGGCGCCATGCCTTAAGGCAAAAACCACCCAAGCTTCGTTGAAGGCAAATGTGCCCGGCCTTCATCGCGGCGAACGAATGGCCTTCCTCCAGCCCATCTCAACCCGCTAGATTATTTTTTATAGACTGAATTAGAGCTCAGGGCCTGCTGAAAGTCCCACCCAAACTTGGAGTCACTGAAGCGAACCCTTGTCCGAGAAGCAAAGCCAATTTCGCTGGAAAAGATTCGTGCCGTCATTGATGACTGGCCAAATCGTCTAAGGGCCTGTATTAAAAACAAGGGTGGTCATTTTGAATAATAATTATATTTTATTGTTGATTATTATCTACTTAATGTTTACTAAAATTTTTTGAAATATAAGTTTATTATTAAAAAAGTTATGCAACTTTTAGTTCGTCTCAAAACTTATGCACACACGAGGTATATAAAAGCGAAAAACACTCACTCACTCATCACGAAATCTCCAAAACTGCTGAGCCGATGAAGATGAAATTTGGCAGAAAGGTAGATTGTGACTAAGAGACGTCCGCTAAGAAAGGACTTTTGGGAATTTTATCCCTAAAGGGGTGAAAAAGGGGTTGGCAGTTTGTATGAAACTTCGTCATTTTTGAAGTGAGATACATGAAATTATTAATTTACATTTGTAGTTGGTAAAAAATAATAATGCACCAAACAGATTTTGAAAATTACATCCCTAAAGGGGTGAACTAGGGGTTGCCATTTTGTATGAAACTTTGTCATTATTGAAGTGAGACACATGAAATATTAATTTGAATTTGTAATTGATAAAAAATAATAATGCATCAATCTGATTTTGAAAATTACATCCCTATATGGGTGAAATAGGGGTTGCCAGTTTGTATGAAACTTTGTCATTTTTGAAGTGAGACACATGAAATTTTTAATTTGAATTTGTAATTGGTAAAAAATAATAATGCATCAATTGATTTTGAAAATTACTTCCCTATAGGGGTGAAATAGGGGTTGCCAGTTTGTATGAAACTTTGTCATTTTTGAAGTGAGATACATGGAATTAAAATTGAAAATGTCTTTTGGTATAATATTTTGTATTGTATTGAATTGTATTGTATGTACATGTAATAGGATACAATACATAATAGAAAACAGAGTGCAAAGGTTTTATTTATTTGTTAATATTATGAGTTCAGTAATGTGTCAATAGATGGCGCCACCATACATTTTAAAAGTCGATATGGTTTGTCGTTTGCATTCAAATCATTATGTGTAGTAATTGAGATTCCAAAATAAATAAAAACATTTTTTTTTGCTTTTTTAACGATTTGATTGTATGTTTAGACGATTTGGTACCTGCTTAATATAAAATAATAAAATTAAATTGGAATTGATTGGAGTATGGAGTGGTAATTGCGGCATTATATTATATGTATAGTTTAATGTCTGCGTTTTAGGCTACTCATTGATTCGTTTAATTTAAGTTTGGAAAGTATTTTTCCGGATTCCGGATTCCGGATTTCAAATAGTAGTTTGAAAATAGGTAAATCTTTGTGTTATTTTCCATAAGTTAGTTGCATATCTTAAATATATTGTAAGGTTTCTCAAATAAATTGTAGGTCTTTAAGTATATTTGTATACATTTCTAATTAGTTAGTTGATAAATATAATTTCTATATATATAAAAGAACAAGGGCAATTGATAAATCAACGCCCAGCCTAAACCATAAAAGCTGAAATTTAGACCGAAGTTTTATGCTAATACGTAGTGCTCAGATAAGAAAGGATTTTTCAAAATTAGACCCCTAAAAGGGTTAAAATTGAGGGCAAAGTTTGTATGAATTAAAATTAAAATCTTCACTGATGTACTTGAAACTTGGCAAGAATGCTTCTCAACAAAAATTACTAATTGAGAGTAACGAATGGCAAAACTAATTTATCATCACAAAAACCGAAACTATAAAAGCCATAAACGCGAAATTTGGTTAGTGTCTTCATTATACTATATACTGCCTACATAAGAAAGGGTTGTTCACGATTCCAACCCTTACATCCAAAAAAGGGGTGAATTTGCGTACCTATAGACAAATTCCATTTGAAATTTCGTCAATTACTAACAAACGCATGTTGGCCTATCGGTAGAGGTCGCAGATTATTTTTTTGAGTAGAGGGTTCTAACCCTGCTAAACATGACTTTTTTTTACTTACTTTTTTTTCGTTTTGTATTAGTTTTTCAAATTCTATATTTTTGCTTTTAATATTTTAGTAAAGAAATGTTTCAAGAAATAGCTGGAAGTAGCTGGATCGAATCCTGCCACAAACAATAATTTTCTGTTTTCGTTTTTTATTTGTTTTCTAGAATTATTTTCTTACTTTTATTTTAATTTTTAAAAGGAACGAATTAATTCATTTGCAAATTTATTTCCGGATAAACGATATCGCAACCCCAATCAAATCAAATCTAATAGTTTGTCATTGATGACATTGAAGAAGAAGATTAATCAAATGGTTGACTGGTAGAGAACGCTCTTAGCGTTAAGTCCGTTAATGTATCAGTATTTTGTACTTATCTATCTATACAAATAATAGGACAGTAAAAATCGAGTGTCTATACATTAAATATTTTTCTAAAAAACTAATACGGAGCGATTAAAGAAGAGTAACAGAAACAAAAAAATTTTTTTTTTGGAATTTTTGTCTCTCTGGTACGTTATAACTACAAAACTACTCAACAGATTTGAACGCGGTTTTCACAGGTGGATTACATTTTTAAGAGCGTTGTAAAAACTTTGTTTCGTCAAAATCGGTTAAGGAAAAAATAAGTTATGGTCAGTTGAAGTTTACTTCTAGCACTGCTTCAAAACTTTTAAACAGAGTTGAATGCGGTTTACATAAACGTATTTCATTTAGATAAAGCTAGAATTTCTACTTTGTTTTATCGATATCAATAAAGAGAAAAACACACTGCAGTCTCTATTAAATTTTAATAAAATAACACATTGAATGTGTGTGGGCGAATAATTTAGTAACATAAAATATCAATAGATGGCGCTGACTTTATTTTAATTATTTTTTCGCATATGGTATAGCAGATTGAAAATTTTCCTTACGGCAATTAATTTGAATTACCAAAAAAAAAATTTGGTTGTTGATTCAGTTCTATTGGTTGGCTTGTTTATTTTGTTGTATTGTAAGCTATTTGAATTGATTGGTTGGTTTGGTTTGGCTTTGGTTTAAAAAATAATCAAATCGGCAAGTCAGTTCAGTTGTTGTTTGACGGAACATACGGTCGTGTCGTAAGGTTTAATTTAACTAACTTATCACTTTTTGTTGAGATTTTCTCCACTTTTCACGCCCACTATAACTTTAGGAGTGGCTTTTAGGTCCAAATGACCCTGTAATAGGCTGCGTCTACTCTTTTAGAGACAAAGATGTGATAGTATGAAAGTTAATATTTTCAGTTTGATATCGTAGCAATGTAATGGCTTTATAAAATTGGCACGGGAATAGGATACTATAGATTTAACTATAGGTCTGGATAGTTGTAGTTTCCACAAGTTACGCGAAAAGCGACCTACACGCGGGCGGAGCCGCGGGCAACAGCTAGTATAGTATAAAACAAAGTCGCATACTCTGTCCCTATATCCATTTATATGCTTTATTAAATCTTTAAAACTACGCAACGGATTTTGGTTCCGTTTTTTTTTTATAGATAGGGTGATTCAAGAGCCCATGCGAAGCCGGGGCGCTTCGGTAGTAAAGTATAAAATTATACACGGAGAGACTGTTAGGTGCCAATCGTTTGAATAAATTATCTATTCTATTTATGTACAATCAATAAATGATTTGCCTGCCTCAAAGTAGGTTGAGTTTGTCTTAAGACGATAAATTACCATAGACAACGTAGGCGCAGGTTCAGGGCCTCTTTATATCATCATATAAAGTGGCCATGGCCTTTCCTCAAATATCTAATTGACCAGGCACCTGTGGGCCTAATCCCAGAATTTATAATAGTACTAACTAACTACCTAAAATAAGCTAACTAAAATAAACTAACGTAACCTAATTCTATAAGCCGTTTTCGAATGCCCCGGGAACATTCGAATATTTTGTTGATGATGATGTTTTCACGACTCACAGATATGGATTTTAAAATTCAAACGCTCTTATGGTCGAAATATTAATAAATTTAAATGTTTATTTATTCAATTACAAAATCAATTAAGTACGTTAAAAAAGTAAAATATAAGAATTAATCCGCAGTTTTAGTTAATTAAATTACAAAATAAATAACATTAAAAAAATATAATATAAGAATTAATCTGCAGCACGCTTCGCCCAAAGTATAAAAATGAATCCACAACAAGCTTCGTCAATATTAAAGTCATAATCGCTGATTTCTCATGCAAATTTTAGTCTAATTATATCTATATATTAATTATTTTTCCATAGTAGGTACCTAAATTCTATTGTAAAATTAACAATACAATAATTTAGATAAGTCTACACATGTAGTATTTTTTGCGTGATGCGTGTACATAAACATACAGTTTTTTTAAATATAAAGTGGACTCAAATCAACTGCAAATATTTTAAGGGCAGATTCAGACCACTATACTGAACAACTTTTCCAAATAAACTTATGTCAAAATATGAAATTATTTTTTTCACTCTCAATACTTAAACAGATCTGCTGGTTCTCAATTTGTATGGGAGGTTAAAATTTTTTTTCGTATTTCGATATAAATTTATTTGGAAAAGTTGTTCAGTTTAGTGGTCTGAATGATTTGAGTCCACCTTATATATTACACAAACTAGCTGTTCCCCGCGGCTTGGCCCTTGTGGGACTCGGTTATATCGCGCCCAAAAGTTGCCTATGTTTGACAGGTCGTTAACTACATCCCTACCAAATTTCATTACAATCGGTCCAGCAGTTTAGCCGTGAAGAGGTGACAGACAGACAGACAGACAGAAGAAAGTATGGAATTGTAATTGGAATATGGAATATTAGTATGGAAATGGTATGGATATGGATACACAAATGATACAGATGCACCAGTAGTTCTCGCATAATTAAGTACCTAGTACATAATTCAATACCAGACCATCGACCCAAATGTTTTGGCAAACATCGTGCTCCGTCTACAAATGGGAAAAATAAGCCTTTTATGAAAGAGATAGCTATCATTCAGAGTGGGAAGGAAAATAAATATGGCTTTGCAATTTATTTGTGTAGCCATAACGTTGTTTGATGGTTTTGTCTAGTCATCTCTGTGACCTTATTCTTTAACTTTGTGTTTTAGCCTAGTCAGAGAATACATAATGGTACTGGCCAAGTCTAAGTTTTACTAGCGGTTGTCTGTAGCTCCGCTCGTGTGGGACCCTAGTATATCGCTGTTCTTTTTCAAGATCCATTCTATATTTTATTATACTTGCCTCCGTGGCCTAGTGGTTAAGGCGTTTGCCTATAGACCCGGGGGTCGTGGGTGCGATTCCCACGGGAAGCATACCTTGTTTAGTTGTTTCCAGTTTGGTTAAGATATTGCAGGCTTGAATCACTTGATAATAAAGATGATTCTGTGCTTCGGAAGGCACATTAAGCCGTTGGTCCCGGCTTCCATCTGGTAGTCGTTAAAGAACCACGTCAGAGACCGAGACGCTGTTCCGAAGAACTCTGACACCAGGGTGTGCCTGGTCGATTGACCGTGACGCCTACACGAAATCTCTTATTATACTTAATTCGATGTTGACATGATTATTGTCTCTGCTACTACATACATAATTTTATTGTATTAAGACGAACAGAACAAAGCATTTTACATAAAGATTTTTTTATATTCAGTTGAGCAGTAGAGCGATTAACTAACCTTAATCTTATAAACGAGCCTGCCTCATGAGATCTGTCTTATGTTTGAAAGCTTCGTTTGCATCCTCTGTACCTACTGAAAGCTTTACCCAAAAGTTGATTGTTAGATAATGCTTTTAGGATGTTTTTTTTTGTGTATGAATACCATTTAGTAGGCAAACAGGCATACGGCCCACCTGATGGAAAGCGGTTACCGTAGCCTTTGGACTCCTGAAACACCAAGGGTGTCACATGCGCGTTGTCGAACATTAAAAAATCCTTTTGTCCTTTGTTCGATCCCCGGTCAGGTCAAGATGAAAAATGATCTTTTTCTGATTGACCTGGGTCTTGGATGTTTATCTATATATGTATTTGTTACAAATTATAGAATCGTTGAGTTAGTATCCCATAACACAAGTCTCGAACTTTTGGGGCTAACTCAATCTGTGTGATTTGTCCCTATATATTTATTTATTTATTTGCTGTTTGTATTAAAAAAAAGTTAAAAAAAAATTTAATATCTGTATTAAGTATATCGTACTTGGAAGTTATCAACATTTATTGTACCTATACGTAACACCGTAACTTATCGGATGCTTAAGCCGTATCCCGTGTTTTTATGCAAATAGGCTACAGTCACGCCATCTCACGTGAATACCCGTAAAGGCCGTAAAGGTGCAATAGCTCCAGCCATATATCCTTACCGAGGGATTCAACACATAATTCAATATTTTCAGACAGCTTGTACAGTAGCAGAAATATCACATGTATTAAATTGAAAGAAAAAAGTTCTGTGAAAACTTTTATTAATATACTTATACTTGATGGAATATATACAATAACGGGACAGCAGTGTGCTTTAGCTTATTATGATAGATAAACGCTAGACTTTATCGTGGTGAATATTATTTATTTCACAAGCTTCAGGTGACAATATCAGTTACAAGAATATAAACAAACCGTAACTAGGTACATTTAAATATGACAGTAGAGTAATAGTTTATACGAGGCATGCCTTTTAAGTTCTGTCGTTTCCATATTTCCCGGCAATTTTGAATTTAGAACTGTTCTATATTCGAATGTGTTTACATTTTGAATCTTAAAACAGTTTAAAGAATGAGGATTTATGCTTTTGTTTAGTCCCAGCGTCGATTGGAATCTGGCAGGTTACGTACGAAAATGAATCTTTTTAAGGAAAATGTTCGTGCGATAATTTTCTACAACTTTAGAAGAGGCCTGACACGACTTCAGTGTTTTGAAAAGCTAACATCTGTGTTCAGTAATGAAGCCCCATGTCTGCGGACTGTCGAACGTTGGTATTTAGAATTCCAGCGTGGACAAACTAGTGTTTGTGACAAATCCCGCGAAGGACGCCCAAAATCCGCCTTCACTGAAGAAAACATCATTGCTGTGAGACAACTAATTCTCGAAGATCGTCATGTTACATATGAGAGATAGAGGCTCTATTAGGCATCTCAGGGACAACAATTCAGAAGATCTTGCATGAAGCGCTTGGTGTGAGAAAGCTAGTTTGCCGTTGGATACCTCATCTGCTTTCCGACGATCACAAGGCAGCCCGCGTCAGATGGTGTAAGAAAACTCTACAAAGGTTCAACCGGGGAGAGTCAAATCACGTCTACGACATCATCAGTGGTGACGAATCTTGGATCTATGCCTACGATCCTGATTCCAAACAACAATCTACAATCTGGGTCTTTCAAGATGAGCCAAAGCCAACTAAAGTTGTTCGTTCTCGAAGCACTTCAAAGAAGATGGTGGCCACGTTCGTTGGAAAAACCGGCCATGTTGCGACTGTTGCACTTGAAGATAGTAGAACTGTTAACGCAGAGTGGTATACCACAGTTTGTTTACCACAAGTCATCGCCGAACTTCGAAAATCTAACAAAAAGCGACGCATCATCCTGCATCACGACAACGCAAGCTCACACAGCGCTCGTCAAACGATTGAGTATTTAAAGCAGGAAAAAGACATTAGACATTTTTGACCATCCTCCATACAGTCCTGACCTAAGCCCTAACGATTTCTTTACATTTCCTAAAATTAAGAAAAGTCTTCGTGGTCAAAGGTTCCAGTCCGGTGAAGAAGCAGTCGACGCTTTTAAGTCGGCCATTTTCAATACCCCCACTTTAGAGTGGAATAAATGTTATAATAACTGGTTTGAGCGAATGAAAAAGTGTATTACGTTACGTGGTGAAGTAAATGCACCAATTATGGACAGTATAAGAAAAAAAATTGCGTTTTTCATTTGTAATTTGTAAATTTTACAATACACGATCCCAGGGGTTTGAAGATAAATAAAGAGCCTTTAAATTAATTATTATTCAATGTTTAAAATAAGATAAATACTAGCTGCAATTAAATATAATTTTATAAAAATACCCTAAGTGAGACTCCATTTATGGACAAGCAAAATCTAGTTATGAACCCCCAACTATGGACATTATCCAAATATGAACAGCTAGTTATGGACATTTTAGCTGGGTAATAAATGTTCAATGGTTCTTTAGTAATCAGCCAAGTTGTACTTGTTTAAGCCCAAATAGTATATAATGATAGGTCTATACAGTTTGGGAGAATGACATTAACAGCAATATACTTTTACATTAGAAAATTTGTCGTTTAAAATAGTGAACCAGTTTTGAACACCTAATTATGAACAGAATGTTCTTAAACTGACAAAGTTTTAATTTGCTGCAGATTTTATTACAAAAGGTAATGTTAAATGATTGTATTGTAGTATATGATGTCAATGTAACATAACGAAAAATCACTTTATAGACATTTTGTCCATATATGGGCACAAGGTGAAAAAAATTCCAATTATAAACATTGATAAATTTAAAGGGTAAATTTTTATGATATTTTTAGTCAAGTTGCATAAATAATTTTTTGCTATCAATGATTCAATAAATAATAAGATTTTTAGCAAAAACCTTACAACTGTCGAAAAAAAAAGACAGTAAATATACCTACTCGCATTAAGATCCTTATAAGAAGTTCGGATTTTCGACACAAAAAACACTGCGTGAGTGAAACACTGTTAGGGCTGAAAACTTAAAGGCTGATTGCTGTCAAAAATTGTTTATACAATGTCTGGAATGATTGAAAAATTTATTGGTGCAGTCATTTGGAAAAAAACATTTAAGAGTTTCCCAATTTTTGAGGTTTTATTAAAAACTGTCCATAATTAGACCGTGTTCATAATGGGTGCCTTTACCTTACTTTGAAAAACAATAAAAAGTACTATAAGGTTCTAGTTGTGTTTTTTTTTTCAAACGACAAAACTTAAAAGGCATGCCTCGTATGGCCAGCATATAATAATACAACCTCCAATAATACTGACGTATGTTACTTTAAAAAATGTAAAAAATATTACCCGTGGCACCAGGGGGACATGTTAGTGGAACGACGAGTAATAGGCGAAAAATTTAAACGTATTTTAGTTAAGGGGGGGGGGGGGGGGGATTAGGTCTAGTTTCTGTATTGATCAGCAGATATCATCAGCGGCGATTAAAAGTTGCTAAAAATACATCACATGATTCATGGACGGCCCCTTACCCATTCGACATAACTAACATTCCTAAAATAGCCTCTGTATTCTCATATGATTCGTTTTCCTCTCACAAAGGAAGCCAGTAAGTAATATAAGTTTTTCCGTCCTAGACAAACTTAAAGTGAGCTGCAGAGAAATATGACCTCCTTTCAATAGTGATACTTGTGGCATGGGGGTCAGATTTCTCTGCAGCCGACTGTACTTTGATATTTCTCGCACTTATAACTTGGCTCATTTTGTCGCTAATATTATGTCTGTTGATAATTTTTTATTTGTTTTTATATTCTTTTGTTTGTTTGTTTGTAATCTTTATTGCTTTAAAATACATAGTAAACACAATATTACTAAAATCAGAAGACAATGGCGGACTTATCCCAGGAAGGGATCTCTTACAGTCTTTATTAAACACAAAGATTTAGTTTTTTGTATGTTCACTATACAAACGGTTGGTGATTTGTTCATATGTGTATTTAATCTCGTGAAAATCTAAACATTTATTTCAACCCCAAGCAACTGATTATTGCAATGGAGCGACAGTCGTCCGACCTCTGTAATCTTTTTTACAGGGAAACCGGACCCACAGGAACATGACCCGGTTGTGTAAGTGGCTAACACAGTCAGATTTTTCATGCTGCCTAAAGGCATTTGACATAGCCTAACGACTGCCATCTATCGATAACAGTCGGAACCAATAGCCTAACGTGCCTTCCGAAACACGGAGGAGCTCAAGATAGAAATTCCACTAATGGCGACCAACCCAAATAAGTCCAAACATGGCCGCGCATTCGCCTTTACCATCGCTTGACGCGTACTATCGTTATGAACACGCGCGCCGCGCTAGGCTATCAAGCTCCTCAGCTTATACGCCTGTGTTTTATTTACACATACTAAAATACCAAAAATGTGTCGGCATCTACAAGAGGAATAAAATGATTGTACTATGCTTAGTACAATCACTCTTCGCTCTTACAGTTCTCTAGAAGATAAAGGATGATTTCGTAAGGGATTCCATTCCGCATAAGCCGAACCCTCCTCAGGAGATAGGTAATAAACTGTTATTTCAGGTGTGAGAATACAATTCGTGTCTAAGGCAGGCAATATTTTTGGGTAATTCTGGCAATTTGTATCGAAGTCACCCCTATTTCCTCTTATCACCCTTTAGTTCTGTTTGAGGTAGAAATGTTGCTTTTTATTTTATCTTCTTTTGGTTTTCAAATTGAGTAACACACAATAAATCCATACTAATATTATAAATGCGAAAGTCTGTCTGACTGTATGTCACCTCTTCACGGCTAAACTGCTGGACCGATTGTGATGAAATTTGGTAGGGATGTAGTTAACGACCTGAGGTCCAACATAGGCTACTTTTGGGCGCGATATAACTGAGTCCTACGCGGGGCGAAGCCGCGGGGAACAGCTAGTAAATAAATATAGGGACAAGTCACACAGATCAAGTTAGCCCCAAAGTAAGTTCAAGACTTGTGTTATGGGATACTAACTCAACGATACTATATTTTATAACAAATACAAGTACGAGTAGGTATAGATTTGTTTCACTCAGACATCCAGAATATCGGTTTTCTTGTTTTTTTTTTTTGTATTATTGGAGCTGGGCTTCTTCCTAAAAACTGTCATACAAGACTTAATTTTGTATTTACTTACGATAAGTAATAAAAGGACAGGATAAGTAATGAAGGGACTTTTTAGTTTGTCTAAGTATTAGAATCGAATAGAATAGAATAAGTAGAATAGAATAAAAAAACTATTGCACCAAACAAATGTATACATATTTTTTAAAATTAGGTAAGGTGCAAAGGCAGAATTATTGCTAATGCAATCTCTTCCAGTCAACCTTAAAAGTTTAAGTAGGTATTAGTTTTTGGACCTAAGGTCCTCTAGACGATTCTCTTGAGAATTTGGCAGTGAAATAAACATTAAGCATGTGAAAAGTTCGTAGGTCACGACTTGTTTGTCGATTTTGTTACTAATAAAACATAATTAGATCGCCCCTTGTTTCGCTTAGTGTATATTTTCTTTGCGCTCGCTGCGATCAGTTCTGATCTAGCTATCTGTGGGCATTTCTATTGTTTTACAAACATCATTGATCTTTGTCGCTTATCCGGTTTACTTATATTTAACTGACGTCACAGAGTTAAGCTTTAATTCCATAGCGACGCAAGATGCACGTTACTACATTTCTCTTAAATTTTCTGAATGATGCCCAATGTGTTTTAGCTAGTTATAAATTCATGAAGTATATACATAAAAAATATGTTTCTGTAAGTATAATATCAGTTTTATGTACTGAACATCACCATCATCAGCTGTTTACAGCCCACTGCTGGGCATAAGCTTCCCTCTGTCTACGCCATGTATCCCTACTCTGAGCCACCGCAATCCAGTTGTTGCCAGCAACCTTCCTAATATAATCGACCCATCTAGCCGCTGGACGTCTAGTACTTTGCTTTCCGTCCGAGTGAGGCGATTGCAAAGTACTTTGGCAAAAAGTTTATATACTTGGGAATGTACGTTAATGGGTCGATAATTTGACAAGTCTGAAGTGTCCTTTTTTATGGATTATAGTATATGTTTCTGTAAGTATAATATCAGTTTTATGAACTGAACACAAATCTTTTTCAACTAATTGATCAATTTATATAAAGCGTAAATAAGTAAATATTGCGAACTTGTGAGGTAATGGAGCGAGACCTTATGGCTTTAGTCGCTGCTCCATTAAATCCAGACGTTATAAAACAGGGAATCTGGACCGGCCGCTGTGATATCTCCTGTGTCCTGTTGTAACTACTTAGTTGGGGGTACTGTGAATGTGTGTCAGCAGGCTGATAATGAAATGTAGACATTAAAACAAATATACCATCTATATTATATCTATGTTCTTTCTATCTATCTATGTATATAAAAATCAATTGCTGTTCGTAAGTCTTGCTAAAATTTAAGAATGGCTGGACCGATTCGGCTAATTTTTATCTAGAAATGTGTGTGGAAGTTCAGGGAAGGTTTAAACGGTGAGCAGAGTGCGTTTAGGCGGTACGGAGTACGCCGGGTCAGTTAGTCATCTTCTTTCTTCTCTGTCGTTTCCTCATGACTCAGTTAGTCTATCTTCTATATAATAAAAACTAGCGACCCGCCCCGACTTCGCATGGGCATAAAAACCTTCCTCTATAGTCACACTATCTATTAAAATAAAACCGTATCAAAATCCGTTGGGTAGTTTTAAAGATTTAAGAATACAAAGGGACATAGGGACAGAGAAAGCGACTCTGTTGTATACTATGTAGTTTAGTGATAGTGAATCAATTGATGTTCGTTAGTCTCACTAAAACTCGAGACTAACTGGGCCGATTTGGCTAATTTTGGTCTTGAAAAATTTGTAAAAGTTCAGGAAAGTTAAACGAGGAAAAAAGTTTATAAGGAACGGAGTTCGCGGAGAGGGCTTGCTTATCAAAAAGAGTTAATGCTTAGCTATAAAATTACTTCTTTTGTCACCGCTCTACAAAATCCAACCTAGCAGTGGGACAATATATGTTAATAAAAAAACCGATTTTCAATGAGTCTCAGATTTGAAAGATAGGCAGACCTCCTGAATCGTTTCTAATATATATGAGAAGAATTTGGAATGGATGATTGCAAAGATTAATCCCAAATTATTAAGCAATCAAAAGAAACTGGATCCAAACAAAGGTGCCGGTCCCGATAATATTCCCCCGCTTTTTGTTAAGCGTTGTGCGGAAGCTTTAGCTTATCCACTGACATTGATTTTTAATAGGTCATTGAGTAGTGGTCACTTTCCTTCTTTTTGGAAACAAGCTAGGGTAGTTCCTATTTTAAAAAAAGGTGACCCGTCTAATGTTAAAAATTATAGACCTGTATCTATTTTATCAATTTTTCCAAAGATTTTCGAATCACTTATTTGTCCGGTGCTTGTAAATCACACTAAAAGGCTTGTAACGCCTAACCAGCATGGTTTTCGGGAGGGAAGATCTGTAGCCACAAATTTAGTTTCATATTTAACGCCTATTATGTCTGATGTTGACCGTAACCTTCAAGTAGACGCTATTTACACCGATTTTTCCAGTGCTTTCGATCGCGTTGATCATGCTGTCCTTTTATTCAAGCTTTTCACTCAATATGGTATATGCGATAAACTTCTGAGATGGTTTGATTCATATTTGTCAGGTCGCGAGCTAACTGTGGTCGTAAATGGATACCAATCCAAAGTATATATTGCAAACTCTGGAGTGCCACAGGGTTCTCATCTTGGTCCTATCTTGTTTACCTTGTTTATAAACGATATAACCAAATGTATACGCAATTGTAGCTGCTCTTTATTCGCCGACGACATGAAAATATATCGAACTGTTTCGTCGGAGGATGATGGGCGATTAGTCCAAGATGATCTCAATCGGATTTCACAGTGGTGTGTGGATAATCATATGCTATTGAACATAAACAAATGTCAACATATTTCCTTCACTAGAAAGAGAAAACCTATTCGAACTCAGTATAATATTGGCGGAGAAGATGTTACGTCTGTCCCTGAGGTTCGCGATCTGGGCATTATTCTAGACTCAAAACTAAGCTTTATTTCACATTACAATAATATTATAAAAAAAGCGTGTAAAATGGTTGGTTTTATTAGACGCAATACAAAAGACTTTAAAAATGTTTCTACAAAAATTATCTTATTTAACTCATTAGTCCGTAGCATGCTCGAGTTTGGTAGTGTTGTCTGGAATCCTGTTTATGTTGTCCATTCAACAAGAATTGAGCGTATACAAAGATCTTTTTCAAGACATTTAGCATTCATATCTCCGGGTGTATCCTCCAGGTGCTCTTATGATGAGCGTCTTTCATTGTTTGGTCTTAAAACTCTGGTCCAGCGGCGCCGAATGCTTGATTTGACATTTCTTCAAAAAATAGTGAGAGGTTTATTGTGTCCGAATCTATTGAATAAAATAGAAATCTGTGTTCCAAATTTAAATAAAAGACGTAGTTATAAAAAAGGTTTTTTCTCAGTTCCATGTAGTAAAACCAGACTGGGTAAACACGCTCCTATTTCTAGATATGTTTCAACTTACAACGATTGGCATAAATTATTGAACTTAGATATTTTTCATGATCCTCCAAAAACTTTTAAAAATAAAATTTTACAAAAATAATATAATTGGTTAATTCATTTAGTCTGTTTCTATGTATTCATTAACTTTTCCAAAATTTTTATTTTGTTCTTCTGCTGCTTTTATCGGTCATTACATAAATAAAATATAATATTATATAGAACTTTATAACTGAATGTTGTGCACATCTGTAATAGATATAAGCACTAGATTAAGTCTTAAAATGTAAAATTATATGCTTGTGTTTATATTGTTGATGTGCCTTATAAATAAAATAAAAAAAAAAAAAAAAAAAAAAAAATAACTTTATTAAAATACAATAAATATGGCATTATTTATTTGGGACCGTTAATATGTCGCCTGCTCGTGTGCTCTTAGCAAATATTTGACGGGAACTAAATTTAGCAGTCATCAAACCCTGACGGGCCTTTAACGAGTTCTTTCTCCGGGTTGCTGTGGGAAATTAACTACTAAATATTACGTTTGTTTAAACTTTTAATTAGTGGGCTTGTTATTGGTACAGTCCAATTATTGTACCTATATATTATACAGTGGCTACCATTACCAATTACCTCCACGTGTACTTATTTATTAATATACATTAATTATACTACATTAAGCTGTAGGACACCCGAGAAACAAATAAATAAATAAAAAAGCGGTGTTACATTTAATACTAGTGGCTTTTTATTATTTAGCCGGCCCGAGCTAATTATTACGATATCTCTTTCTTGCTTGTTTATCATAATGTATACGTTCCTTGCATAGTTCCCGCACTAGTATAATGCGGGGATGCCCGTCTTTGTTTGTTTGTTATTTTTTTTTATTCTAATCTTCTGTTATTATACTTTTTTATTATAGTATTAGTTGCTGGGTGCTGCTGACAGAAACATTGTTTAAAACTATACTTCTATTGTGTGGTCGCTCGGATCAGGGTATTCGTGCTAGTGTGACTCCTCCCATTAGGTCTAATCTTTTCGCAATTTTGATACACAAAATTGCGTCTAAATGTGAATAAGAATATAACTATTTAAAGCATTTTTATGTTATTTACAAACTGAGATATCGATTGTGTTGTTTCAGGAGTGAGAAGTACACATTAAACACTTGGACATAAAAACGACGCGCGCGCAGCTTCAATGATCACCTGCGTGCGCTGCGACAGCTGACATGAGCTGAATGACGTCATGTCCACCAAAAAACACTCCCCGCAACAGAGTAAGTTGATTTTTCAGTTTAGCTTACAGTTAACACTTTAATATAGGGTTTTTCCACGTTGTTCCTATCCACCCTAAGGTTGGCTGGAAGAAATTGCATTAGCGATAAGTCCGCCTTTGTACACATTGTTTGTATTTGAATTCAACATGTATAATTTGTATGATAAAGGAAAAAAAATCAAAATTTAAATTGTTTATTTTCAATATAGGATATTCATATCACTTATTGACGTCAATTGTTACTTATTTTAAGTTTACCACCACTTCCAAAGCGCAAGTGGAGAAGAAGTGGCGCCACAAACTCCACAGCAGCATTTTCTTCAAAAACGTCAATTCGCAAAATTTGAGTCTAATCAGACGAGTTTACATTTGAATATTTTTATAATTACAATAAGTTTATTATTAAATTATTACAATGAATATAAATAAATCTATCTATAGGGTACTACACAATTTATTCTAAAAAAGTAAACAACGTAAGTAAACTTGCTTTTGGTGCTGAGGAATTAAGCTTTGTTGGCCCTTACTCGACTACGCTCACCAGTACGGCTTTAAAAGCTTTAAAACTTACAATTTTTAAAATGGTCAAATCTAAAACTACGACAGCTTTTTCCAGGTTTCCTCACTAAAAAAATAATATTTATCGTATTTCAAATCATTGTAATTTAAGCATTCACCAAGGAATTTTCGGAAAGGTGTATAAGTTATTCATTAATTTCGTGTGGGTGACACGGTCATTCGACAATGCACACCCTGGTGTCAAAGTTTTTCGGAACCGCCTCTCGGCCTCTACCTCGCACCTATTTTGACGGCAATAACTGAAAATCAGTGCTTCTGTACTAACGTGCAGTAAGATCACTGAGTTATGGCCTTTTTGCCTTGCTGCAGCACACTAATTATTATTTTTGTGTTACTTGTATTACTTAGTTTAAGCTTTTCTTCATCATTGTTTTAGTGTCTGTGGCAATTCAAATAAACCGTTTTCTATTCTATTCTATTCTATTTCCATCACTACCAAATGGCAGCCGAGACCAAGCAACGGCTTAACGTGCCTTCTTTATTGTCAGACAATCAGTACCCATGCCACGAGATTTAATAAACACAGACGCTACCGACTGCGTTAGTAATTTTGTATGACAAACCTGTACGTACAGCGCCCCTGGTGAATAGTTAGGTAACTTAGAAACTCCATACAAAATCCTAACGCTGTCGGTGTGGTAGACATACAGGTGATTCAAGCCTGCAGTGATAGATTATGACCTGGAAACTATACTGGGCTGGACTTATATTATTCCTTAGAAGAGAGGTGTTATTTGTATTCTTAAGCCGAATACGGATATATCTGTTTAACATAAGAACATAATAATATATCTACGCGGCATAATACTAACTAAACTGTGAAATAGGTTATATGTAAAATTTTGACACAAAGAAAAGGGTTAAACCTGTGGCTACCTTCAGCACAACCAACATTACAGAGTACATCATTACCAATTACCTCCACGTGATACGTGTACAAGGATTACCTTTACCAGCTCTGAAAAGAACTTTTTTTATGGAGAAGCAAAAGAAAAACACAACACCCATTCAAGCATTTAATAGCTGGCGAGTTAATTGTCAAAGAAACATAGCAAGCAGACAGCGTGCATTGCAGACACTTCAACCACGGTTCAACGCATCATTTATTGTCAAGAAACAAGAATTGCTTCAGCTTCAACTTCAGCTCAGCGAGCAACGTCTTCCACACTTCATGCAGCAAGTCAAGATGTCACTATCAACACACACACGGATCACGTCACGACGCGCACCAAGTCACAATCCACAAGAGCTCCGCCGCACAGTTCATCGTCTCGCCGCCGCCGTCGAAATGGGCGAGCCCAGCGCGCGCAAACAGTTTTATTACCGCGAGCCAGCCAGCCTAGCAACAGATGGACCGGCCGCGCGCGTCACCGCGTTTCCCCCCTCGCGTCTCGCCTCACCGTGGACGGAACGACTAAACGCTGCGAGCAATCTTGTATAGAAAACATTGTACTTATTCCTGATTGGTTAAAATTCTGATTTTTTCATTGGCTTGTAAATATTTCCTTTGTAAATAATTTCATATAAATATGTGTAAAATTTCTCAATAAATCATCATTGATTCTGGGTTGCGCTCTCGAGGTGAACGGACGTGCTGTCGCGGCTGTCTATCACTAAGAAAGTCTGCTTGGAATTTCTGACCGATTTCTGCTGGTGCTCCGTATCGTCGCTGCTGGAATATCAAACTTCTCTACGACTCGTCGTACTGTGGTGCGGTTTCCGTATCGGCGTGCGTGGCCCTGCATTTATCGCGAAGAGCGACTGACGGGTGACCCCGAATTTTAGACCGTACTTGTACGTGTCTAAAGGACGGGAAAGCCTTTGCTCGTGTAGCGTCCTTTTCAGGGCATACCGAGCGTCAACCTCTTTCACACGCCCACACGCCTTCAGTGTGGTTGAGTCCCACATTTAGTTGGGCCCTCCGGGAAGCAAATTGGCCTGTTTTCTAACGAACGCAGGCCGAGCTTGTTGCTCACCGGTGGTAGTGCGGACCCTGGCACTAGCCCTCTTACCCCTTCAGGGTATCGGGCAGAAACAGGCTGGGCCCGGAACCACTGGCCTTGGGGAGGTCCCCTAGTCAACCCCGGGTATCGGTTAGGTAGTTAAGTTGATAGGTACACACCTGTTGACCCTAACAAGGTTGGCAACAGACCCCCACAGACAGCACGTAGTAGGGCCAATAGGCACACACCCTTCTGTCTACACCCGGCAGAAGGAAGCCCTTAGGACGCCCGAGTGTACCCCTCGGGTTCCCCCACCCAACGGCGATTTCATTCGCCAAACTGTCGCCTTAATGGCGGCCCCCACCCCTCCTCCCGATGAGGACCTTTTTATAAGGTTCCTCACCGAAAATGGAAACCTAAGTCTCCACAAGGAGTTCCTCCGTTACAAGGAGGCGCTCTTAGCAACCCCCCCACCACCCCCGATCGCGCCCGCGACCGCCCCCTCCAACCGTTACGGTGTCCTTCCCGTTGAGGACTCACTACCCCACCTTAGGGACATTAGGCCCCCAGTTCGTGATTCGCCGCTATCACCTATGGCGGAATCCGACGACGAATCTAGTCCAGAAATGGACACTTCTCCTGTGAAGGACGACGACGATCAACATTCCGACGCCTCGCAAGCGTCCGTGTCCTCATCCTCAGAGGACGGTTTTATCACCGTCGGAGGCAAACGCCAGAGGAAGACAAAGCGGAAGCAATCCGCTAAAATCGTCAAGGTCGCGGACGGCAAACAAGCCCGCCGACCCCCAACCCCAACCAAAACCACGCCTGCCTCACCGGCTTCCCCGAAGGCAAAGGCCCCCCCTCCTGTCATCATCCGAGACCCATCAAAATGGGAATCAGTCTCGAAAACTCTCAAAGAGAGACAGATCAATTTCACGAACGCACGCAAATGCGAAACTGGAATTAGGGTCACCCTCCAAACGGTGGTCCACTACAGGGCTCTCACCGCCCTCTTAGTTGAAAGGCATATCGATTGGCACACGTACACCCTCGAGGAGGAGCGCGTCCTTCGAGTCGTGATCCGACGCATCCCCAAAGACGTCTCAACCGACTATGTCAAGGAGACTCTTATGGAGCAAAAAATCCCGGTACGTGAGGTACATCGTATGTACCGTGCCAAACACCCCCGCCAACCATATGACATGGTACTAGTCGTCTTGGACAAGACACCCGAAGGGAAAGCAGTCTTCAAAGTCAAGACTGTCGCGGGGCTCAACGGAATCTCCATCGAGCCCCCGCGCAAACGCGGAGTAGTAGGGCAATGCCATAACTGCCAATTCTATGGCCATTCCGCCCGTCACTGCCACGCACGTCCTCGCTGCGTGAAGTGTTTGGGTGACCACGCCACAAAGGATTGTGAGCGAAACAGAGAATCCCCGGGCAATCCCGCCTGTGTGCTATGCGGGGAAGAGGGCCACCCAGCCAACTGGCGCGGGTGCCCGAAAGCCCCGAAAAGCAACGCAGGGCAGGCCCAAAAAGGGAGGTCCTCTGTAGCGAGGAAACAACCCAGCCCGAAAACCAAACCAACACCACCGAACTCTAGCAACACTGCAGAGTTTCCGGAATTGGGCAAGAAACCTCAAGTTTCAACCCCAACTCCAGCCCCCTCGGTAGCCCCCAAGGCGACTAACGCGCAAGCAAAAAGCTTCGCTACAGCGGTTGCAAAACCAGCAGCAGCGCCTCCTCGTCCACTAAAGACCAACAAGCCCTCCGGTGCGGCCAACGCGGTAGTCAAAGTCCCCCACGGGAACACGGCTCCCCGCGTAGCCACAGCCGAAGAGGCCACGGACATAGCCCTCCAAATATTGGACACAGTCGACCTCGACATGATCGAGGAATTGGGCCACGCCCTAATAGCCGCCGGCGACAACTGGGTCGAACGGACGAAGGTTATTAGGCGCTACAAGGCTCAAATTACGAAGCTATCGGAGGTCAAAATCCCTCCGCATCTTCGCCCCACGACTCAACCATAATGGGTAGTACAACCCATAGGAACAAACCCCGATCGCTGACCTTGGCGTTTTACAACGCCAACGGTAAACTCCGCGACCAGAGGGCCGAGATTGCTCGGTACCTCACCCAACATCAGGTGGATATCCTTCTCCTGCAGGAAACCTTCTTAAAACCTTCATTGAGAGACCCAAGAATAGCGAACTACAACATCGTTCGCAATGATAGATTAGACAACGCCAAAGGCGGAACCCTAATCTATTACAAAAGGTCCCTGCACTGTTGCCAACTAGACCCTCCATCTCTAACGAATATGGAATGCTCAATCCTCAGAATCGCGATGACCGGCCATTCGCCAATAAACATCGCCTCCATCTACCTCAGCCCCAACAAAAACCTGCTTGAGAGCGACCTTCAAGCCCTGTTTGCTATGGGAAACGCTACCATACTGGCTGGCGATTTCAACAGTAAACACACCAGGTGGCATTCGCTAACCAACTCGACGAACGGCGAAACCCTCTCGAGACTCGAAGAGACTCTGGATTTCGACGTTATAGCGCCCCTGGCCCCGACACGCTATCCTACCATGGACGGCCACAATCCCAGTGTCCTGGACTTTGCCCTACTAAAGAACATCACCCTTACAGTGTGTTCAATAGAGGTACATCCGGACCTAAACTCAGACCATAGACCGGTCCTCCTGCAACTAGGACAGACAGACAATGGGCGTCCCACCCATACAAGAATGACCACGGATTGGAAGAAGCTAGCGAAAGCGCTCGACCAACCGTCCCCGAACCTGGATGCCATTCCGGACAGGATAACATCCACCGAACAGACAGACTTGGCAGTCTCGTCCCTCACCAACCACTTACAAGCGGCCATCAAGGACTGCACCAGGCAGGTCCCTTCTGTGGATCCCAACCATAGATTCGAGCTGCCTGACGACGTAAGGAGGTTGTTGACGGAAAAGAATGCCGCGACAAGAGAACACGACCTGTACCCCACCGATGAGGCCCGTTCTAGACTACGCTACCTTCAACGTCGAGTTAAGGAGCGCATGAAGGAACTCAGGGACGAAAGGTGGAGCGACTTCCTCTCTGAACTCAACCCGTCACATGTCACTTACTGGCGTGTGGCGCGTAGTCTCAAGTGCGATCAGATCTCATCCACTCCTCCTCTCAACCGACCGGATGGCTCCATCGCCTTCGATGATGACGAAAAAGCTGAATGCCTCGCAGACAGCCTGGAAAGCCAATGCTCTCCTAGTCGTGAGCCAGTAGACCCAGATCACGTACAACGGGTAGAATCGCATGTAGAGAGCGTCGCCGCCTCCGCATCGGCTCCCCCCGCGATCGCACTCCCTCCAACCACGATTGACGAGGTGCAATCGATAATAAAATCCCTAAAACCCCGAAAAGCCGCCGGTGCTGACGGTATATCAAATGGCATATTGAAATGTCTACCCCAGACCCTACTACTGCTGCTAGTGAGCATCTTCAATGCTTGCTTAGCGAATTGTACGTTCCCAGACGCCTGGAAACAAGCAACAGTAATAGGCATCCCAAAACCAGGCAAAGACCTGAAGAACCCGACCTCTTATCGCCCAATCAGCCTCCTCAGCTGCATCGGGAAGATATACGAGAGAATCCTATCGGCCAGACTCAAGGTTTATATCGAATCTATGAATCTGATCCCGAACGAACAGATGGGTTTCCGCGCAAAACATTCCTGCGTACACCAACTGCACCGCCTAACAGAGCACATCCTAGACAACCGCCGCCGCGGTCAACCTACTGGAGCGCTCTTCTTCGATGTAGCGAAGGCATTCGACAAAGTCTGGCATGCCGGCTTGGTAGCCAAGCTGGCCATCATGGGCCTGCCAGACAGTCTCGTGCGCATCATGCGAGACTTCTTGTCGAATAGAACCTTCCGCTACAGAGTAGAAGGAACGCTCTCACGCCCCCGACCACTAACAGCAGGAGTCCCTCAAGGCTCTGTGCTCTCACCCATACTGTTCCGGACAGCCTACAGCAATTAAATAGATAGTAAATAGATATAGAATGTATATAGGTTAGGCATAATAAATAATTTCTTTTTGTTTGTTTTATTACCCTAGATAGTAGATAAGGACTGATAAGAATAGAATAGTATTAATATCTTATAACAGTAAAAATAGTTTAACTTTAATAGAAACAGTAAAATTAGTATTAACATAGAATAACATAGAATAGAAATTGTAAATAAGACAGATAAGTAATTGTAAGTGATAAGATAATAATTGATGTAAGTACCTTTTCAATAAACATTACCATATTTGGTCATGAACAGAGCGAGCAACGGTGGGCGGTGCCAACACCCACGCCCCACTTTCTAATTGGAAGCGCTAAAACGCGCCATAGTAACTGGCCCCGCTATCAAACGCGGGCATAAAATAAAACAGCCCTACGCGACCGTCGGTTCGTCGCGTCGGGAACAACAGAAGAAGAAAAATAGTGAAAATAGTGGAAAATAGTGGAAAACAGTGCTCGCTCTGGGTCACACACCAAATTGGCAATTACACCAAAACCTTGTTGTTTCTTTGACAACCCCATCCTGTTTCTAGGTGTGTGGCTTGAGCCTCAACATAGGTCCGTGCGCCCAGGGAACGGGTGCCCAGCGGTGTTGGATAACTAGCGTCAACAGCAAAGTGTACCCTGGTCCAGTACATCGTGGTCCTACAGAGCCGGATTTTCGCCAGCGCCGTTGGATCCACCGCCGTCATCGTCGTCTCTCCGTTCGTCGTATAGTCTACAGTCATGCCCGTCACACGGTCAAGGTCCGGTCGGGACGAGCGCACACCGAGGGCAGCGCCGCAGGCTGCCGCGCCCGTACAGCCGTCGGATCTACCCGCCGCCGCGCCTACAGACGTCGCCTCGCCGGGAGGGGCCTCCGAGCAACAGTCGGGGGTAATAGCCTCTTCGGCCGGGAGCGGCACCCCGCCTACAGCAAGCGACGGCACCACAGTCACGACCACCACGTCGGGCACCGCGGCGACCGAAGAGACCCACACCTGGACGCACGGAACTACAGCCACCAGTACAGCGACGAGTGAGGCGCTCCCCCGCCCCCCCGCTTCGTCCGTCATCGCCGCGGGGGGCGCCCCCTCGCACCCCACAGTTGAAGATCGTCGTGCTCCGTCCCGCCCTGCGTCGTCTCGCCGTTCGAAGAGCAGCAAGAAAGCGGCTCTACTCGCGCGGGCCAGGAGGGAGCTTCTACAGTTACAAGTTGAACTCGCCGCGTCACGTGTCGCCGAAATAGAAGCCGAATCAACAGACAGTGAAGACGACTCCGTGACAACAGAGCAAGAAACAGAACGCCGAGTCAACGATTGGCTGAATAACAGTCAGCCCCAACTCGCCATCGCCGAGCAACCGTTCAACTCATCGCCTGCAGTGCACACAGAGGACGTCGCGCCGCCGGCCCCACAGTCGACAGTCACGCCGCCGCCGCCGCCGGTCGTCCAACTACAGCAACAGGAAGTACTGCAGCCCACAGCAACAGTCCAGCGTGCGCCGCCGCAACCCGCCCCGCACGCCTCACAGACGCCCGCATCGCCACCGGCGGGAGCACCAACAGCCGTCGTCGTTCGCCAGCCAACGCAGATCAACATACAGGAGCTTGCGGACGCCTTCGCTCTCGCCGCGCGGGCCACACATCCAGTTTATCCTCGTCATTATCAAGAATTGCCGCCGTTCTTCGGATCGCATCAAGAATGGCTATCGTTCCGGGCCGCCTACGAAGAATCGTCGAGGCACCACACAGAAGTCGAAAACATTGCGCGCCTTCGCCGCAGTCTCCGCGGGAAGGCCAAAGAAGCCGTCGAGTCTCTCCTCATCTGCAACGCCGACAGTCAAGAAATTATGAAGTCGCTTGAAGCCCGCTTTGGACGTCCAGACGCCATCGCACTCGCCGAATTGGATCGCCTAGGCACACTACCACGCCTCACCGACGCGCCGGGCGACATCTGCGTGTGGGCAACGAAAGTTGGCAACGTCGTAGCGACACTCCGTGCACTGAGGAAGACGTCGTATTTGGAAAATCCTGCGCTTGCGAAGACAACAGTCGACAAGCTTACGCCGTTACTACGCTACAGGTGGTTCGACTACGTAACGGACATCAACAACAGTGAAGAACCGATTTTGATGAAGCTCTCGCGATTTCTACAGAGGGAGGCGGACAAGTGCGGACAATTCGCAGCCCCGGAAACAACAACAACAACATCGATGACGAGGACACCGCAGCGGCGGGAGCGACCACAGAAGACATTCGCCGCTACGGACACAGCGAAACCGACTACACAGAAAAGGGAGTGTGTGGTTTGCAACAAACCGGGCCACGCACTGTCCGCGTGTCAACAGTTTATAGATGCGGACATTAACTCAAGATGGGACATAGCCAAGTCGAAGAGGTTATGTTTTGGATGCCTACAGTATCGTAGCAAGTTTCATCGCTGCGAAAAGAAGCCCTGCAACACTGACGGATGCACTCGAACACATCACAGCATGCTTCACTTCATGAAGAAAGAAGAAAACAGCGAAGTCGTCGCCTCAACGTGGACGTCGGTTAAGAAGCGCGCTCAAGCCTTCCTGAAGATAGTGCCTGTACGTCTCTCCGGTCCGAAAGGCGACTACGACACCTACGCCCTCCTTGACGACGGAAGCACAGTGAGCCTCCTGGACGCGACAGTTGCACAGAAGATAGGCGCCAGGGGACCCCGCGACCCGCTGCTCATCGAGGCCATCGGAAAAAATGAAGTGGACGCATCGGCATCACGTCGTGTCTCATTCACCATCCACGGGGCAACGAATAGCAACAAGATACAGGCGCGCACGCTGGACAACCTCCGCTTATCGCCGCAGCGTGTGACCGAAGAGGACTTAGCCGGCTGCGATCACGTGACAGACATCGCGGCCTACCTCAAGTATCAAGATGCAACACCCAAGCTACTCATCGGACAGGACAACTGGCATCTGCTGCTCGCCACCGAAGTAAGAACAGGAAGACGCAATCAGCCCGTCGCTTCGCTTACACGTCTGGGCTGGGTGCTTCACGGCGCGCACACACGAACACTGGGTCAACGAGTGAACTACGTGCATCATATCAGCGAGCCTGAAGACACTAACGACGTCAACAACAGCATGGACGAGCAGCTCCGACACCACTTCGCGCTGGAGTCCCTCACCATAGCACCGAAGCAGCCGCGCAGCGATCCGGAACAGCAAGCCCTCGTCATATTGGAACGAAACACGAAGCAACAGGAGGACGGGAGCTACGAAACTGCGCTGCTGTGGAAAACAGAAGATGTCGTAATGCCGGATAACTACGACAACGCATACAGAAGGCTGCTGGCTACAGAACGCAAGATAGACAAGAACCCGCAGCTGAAACAGAAGTATGAAGAACAGATGAACGCGCTCATAGAAAAGGGCTACGCAGAGCGCGCGCCACCGAGGTCGCCTAACAACAAGAGGACGTGGTACCTACCTCACTTCGCAGTACTAAATCCGATGAAGCCCGGAAAAGTTCGTGTCGTCCACGACGCCGCATCGAAAACAAGAGGAGTGTCACTCAACGATTGCCTACTCACCGGTCCTGACCTACTACAGTCGCTGCCTGGGGTGCTTATGCGGTTTCGACAACACTCCGTGGCCGTCATGGCGGACATCAAGGAGATGTTCATGCAAGTGAAAATCAAGACAGAAGACCGCGACGCACTAAGGTATTTATGGAGGGGCTCGAAGAGAGGTGATCACCCGCCGGACGAGTACAGGATGACTTCACTCATATTTGGAGCGACTTCGTCACCGGCCACAGCGATCTACGTGAAGAACATCAACGCTAAGAAGTTTGAAGACACTCACCCGGCGGCGTACGACGCGATCGTGCGCAACCACTACGTGGATGACTACCTACAGAGTTTTCCGGACGAAGCCACGGCAATCAAGATAGCTAGCGACGTGCGCGACATACATCTACGGGCCCACTACGAGTTACGACAATGGACATCGAACTCACCGCGCGTTCTACAGGGCTTAGGAGAAGCCAACACAGCACAGACGCCCATCGACTTAAACGACGGGGCAAAAACGGAACGAGCTCTCGGACTCATCTGGAAGCCGACTACGGACGAGCTCGCCTTCAACCTCGACTTGGCGCGGTTACCACAGGACATAGTCAACAACAGCAGGCCGACCAAGCGAGAAGTTTTGAAAGTAGTCATGTCTCTATTCGACCCGCTGGGATTCGCCTCCGTAGTAACATCAAGAGCGAAGCAGTTGCTACAAGAAATCTGGAGAAGAGGCACAGGCTGGGATGACAACATAGATGAAGATCTACAACAACAGTGGACGGAATGGATGGGTCACCTACGCGCACTTCGAGACGTCGCAATACCACGTTGTCTACAGGGGTACAGCGAAGCGCTAAGAAGAGAGCTACACACATTCGTCGACGCCAGCGAGACCGCCTACGCAGCCGTACTCTACTGGCGCATAGTACACAGCGACGGGAGTGTCACGCTATCGTTAACGCTCGCCAAGGCACGTGTCGCACCGCTCAAGATAACATCGATACCTCGTTTGGAGCTTCAAGCCGCGGTTATGGGAAGCAGGATGGCAGCCGCGGTAATAGAGGAACACGACTACAAGCCGGACGAGAAAGTGTTTTGGACAGACAGCAAGACGGTGCTTACGTGGCTCAACAACGGCTCGCGCAGCTATCGTCCGTTCGTGGCACATCGTATAGCCGCCATAGAAGAAAACAGCACAGTCAACGAGTGGCGATGGGTGCCTACGAAAATGAACGTAGCGGACGACGCAACACGCGACATACCTCAAGACTTCGACAGAAGACATCGTTGGTTCCAGGGCCCAGAATTTCTACGTCAAGATCCATCAACATGGCCAGCAACAGAGTCATCAGTCTCAGCGGAAAAAACAGGCGAAGAGAAGACATGCCTACACATCACTACACATAGTACAACAGGCACACTACAGCAAGTTGTTCCGGACTTCAACAGATTTTCCAAGTGGGAACGACTTATTCGATCAGCTGCTCGGGTCCTACAGTTCATCGACCTCGTGAGAAAAAAGAAGACAGAAGCCGTTCACTACAAGAGAACGAAGAAAAACAGCGATAAGGATCCTACGTGGCGTCGAAATAAACAGCAAGATAGAAAACTCAAGACGATAGTACATCGGGCAAATGATAAGGAAAACAGAAAATATTTGCCCATACCGGCGTTTACGTTGCGGGAAGCGGAAAAATTAATTATTCGTGCGAGTCAACAGCAAGCCTTTCCACAAGAAATAGCAGCGTTGAACAACGGGAAGGCGTTATCACTCAACAGCAGACTGCGCCACCTAGCGGTCGAAATAGTCGACGGAACGATAACACTCAAGACAAGAATAGCGGCTGTTATCAACATAGAAGATAGCGTCAAGGCGCCGCCCATAATCGACGGGAATCACTACGCAGCGCGTCTCTACATACATAGACAGATGCATCACTCCGGCGTCGAAGCTACAATCAACGAGTGTCGACAACACTATTGGATACTACGCTTGCGGCCAACAGCGCGAGCGATATTGCATCGATGCATCCCATGCCGCATCCGACGAGACGCGCCGCCAACGCCACCTACCGGCGACCTCCCGTACTGCCGGTTAGCACATAACAGACGCCCCTTTACTTTTACAGGAATCGACTACTTCGGTCCGCTCACAGTCACCGTGGGGCGCAGCACACAGAAGAGATACGTGGCCCTGTTCACGTGCCTTACGACGAGGGCCGTGCATCTGGAGATGGCCACATCCTTGACTACAGACTCCGCTATCCTCGCGTTTCGAAGATTCATAGCAAGAAGAGGGTGTCCTACCGAGATGTGGTCGGACAACGGGACCAACCTGAGGGGAGCGGCCAAGGAGCTACAGGAGGTGATGAAGGCAACAGAAGAAGAAGCAGACAAGAGGGCCATCAACTGGCGTTTCCTGCCCCCGAGCTCGCCCTTCATGGCCGGCGCATGGGAGCGCCTCGTCAGGAGTGTGAAGACAGCACTCAACACCGTGCTGCACGAGCGGCACCCCACCGAAGAAACCCTCGTCACGCTGCTTGCAGAGGCCGAATACACAGTCAACAGCCGGCCTCTCACCCACGTCTCCGTCAACCCCGAAGATCCAGAAGCCATCACTCCGAACCACTTCCTCCTGGGCGGGTCAGCGCGTTCTCCGAACCCCGGCACCTTCGACGACAGTGACCTCATCGGGCGCCCCGACTGGCGCAACTCTCAACGCCTGGCCGACCTCTTCTGGGCCAGATGGATCAAGGAGTACCTGCCTGACCTACAGTACCGGCGGGAGCCCTACGCTAAGGGCCCAGCAATCAAGATCGGCGACGTCGTCCTAGTAGCAGATGGGACGCTACCTCGCAACACATGGCCGAGGGGCATCGTGACCGCCGTGTACCCCGGACCCGATGGCTTCACCCGAGCAGTCGACGTGAGGACGAGAGGAGGGATCCTGCGACGACCTACCAAGAAGCTCGTCATCCTGCCAACGGAGCCGGCTGTCCTGCACAAAGAAGAGGAATGCGACGACCTGGCGGACGACGCACGGCGGGAGGGATGTTCCGGACAGCCTACAGCAATTAAATAGATAGTAAATAGATATAGAATGTATATAGGTTAGGCATAATAAATAATTTCTTTTTGTTTGTTTTATTACCCTAGATAGTAGATAAGGACTGATAAGAATAGAATAGTATTAATATCTTATAACAGTAAAAATAGTTTAACTTTAATAGAAACAGTAAAATTAGTATTAACATAGAATAACATAGAATAGAAATTGTAAATAAGACAGATAAGTAATTGTAAGTGATAAGATAATAATTGATGTAAGTACCTTTTCAATAAACATTACCATATTTGGTCATGAACAGAGCGAGCAACGGTGGGCGGTGCCAACACCCACGCCCCACTTTCTAATTGGAAGCGCTAAAACGCGCCATAGTAACTGGCCCCGCTATCAAACGCGGGCATAAAATAAAACAGCCCTACGCGACCGTCGGTTCGTCGCGTCGGGAACAACAGAAGAAGAAAAATAGTGAAAATAGTGGAAAATAGTGGAAAACAGTGCTCGCTCTGGGTCACACACCAAATTGGCAATTACACCAAAACCTTGTTGTTTCTTTGACAACCCCATCCTGTTTCTAGGTGTGTGGCTTGAGCCTCAACATAGGTCCGTGCGCCCAGGGAACGGGTGCCCAGCGGTGTTGGATAACTAGCGTCAACAGCAAAGTGTACCCTGGTCCAGTACACATACTATACGCGTTGTACACTAACGACGTACCCCGGACCCCGCACGTGGAGTTGGCTCTCTTCGCTGACGACACTGCACTTTACACATCCAGTAGAAACAAGGACCTTATCTCCAAACGCCTCCAACAAGCAGTCGACGCGCTCGGCGCTTGGTTCAGGAAGTGGCGCATCGAGGTGAATCCGGAAAAGAGCGCAGCAGTGTTCTTCTCCAAAGACTCCCGCGGTGCAACACGACCCCCGGCATGGAGCACACAATCGCTCTTAAAAACGATATCTTTGTTCGGAAAATCCATTCCATGGGTTGACCGCACAAAATATCTGGGCGTTATCTTCGACAGCAAGATGACCTTTGGACCCCACATCCATCCGCACCGCGAAGTAGCAGCCGTCAGTACACCACTAACGTTGCCAACACCTCAAGCTTCCGACACTCAATTTCTCATCAATGAAATAAGAAGATTATCACTAGAAATCGCCGAATTACGATCAAGACCTCAGCATAATAACAACTACAGAAGAAACCGCTATCCGTCTAGAGGGCGCTATCAAAACAACCGTTCTCAATCCCCAAATCAATCAAGAAATAATTCACCATCTCCTTCACCGTATTGCTACTACCACCAACGCTTCGGAGCTCAAGCCTACAAATGCACATCGCCTTGCACATTTAATAAGAAGACCGAAAATAAGCCTCAGGAAAACTAGAAAGAACGTTGGCAGAGGCGGATTCCGGCGTTCAAGAGCATTCATACCGCCTATTCGTCACAGATAAAAAAACTGGCATATCATTTTTGGTGGACACAGGGCGCCCACCCATCCCACGAAGCCGCCTACGCGCTATTCTGCGACGCGTCCGACAAGTCAGCTGGCGCCGTCCTACAACAATACGTCGACGAAAAATGGCAACCACTTGGCTATTTTTCTAAAAAATTCTCCGACGCACAAACAAGATACTCGATGTACGACAGAGAACTACAAGCAATCTACATGGCTGTAAAACATTTCCGCAAGATGTTCGAAGGACGACCACTCATCATATTCACCGATCACAAACCGCTTACCTACGCTATGAGCAAAATAACATCTACAACCGAAACACCGAGACGCACAAGACAGCTTTTGTTTATCAGCGAATTTTCGACCGATATCCGTCACGTCAGCGGTAAACAAAACATCGTCGCCGACGCACTCAGCCGCATCGAAACAATAACATGCCCGTCTACAATAAATTACGAAGAAATCGCCAACACTCAGCAAGAAGATTCTACCATTCAACAACTACAACAACAAGTCAACATCAATCTGAAAAAAGTCATAATTCCGAACACCAACATCGAACTCTACTGCGAAACATCATCATCTCATATAAGACCGTATATACCTGAAAAACATCGACACGAAGTATTCAGAAGCGTACACAACATAAGCCACCCCGGTACTCGCACAACTCGCAAGATTATGTCAACAAAATATTTTTGGCCGTCAATGAATAGCGACATCGCAAAATGGACAAGAAGCTGCATCGATTGCCAAAAGAACAAGATTCAACGCCATACCTACAGCGCGACTTCAAAATTCCCGCCAACGGAACGCTTCCACCACCTATACGTCGATATCGTCGGACCTCTAACTACGACACCTCAAGGTCATCGCTACCTTATCACTATGATCGACCGAGAAACAAAATGGCCGGAAGCAATACCTACAGATGACATATCAGCTGAGACAGTCGCCGAGACCATCTACAAACACTGGATAACAAGATTTGGATGTCCGGAAACCCTGGTAAGCGACCAGGGCCGCCAGTTCGAAGCTCAGCTGTTCAATAACCTCAGCTGTTCAATAACCTCATGAAGATAATGGGAATCAAGAAAAACCGCACCACGCCTTATCACCCACAAAGCAACGGTATCATCGAACGCTGGCACCGAACACTCAAGACTGCACTTCGTACCAAGCTAACAAGTTCAAGGTCATGGATCGACGAGCTACCTACTGTACTTCTAGGTCTACGAGCCACCCTACGCACAGACGCCGGAGTTAGTCCAGCCGAACTCACATATGGCTATAACCTACGTCTACCGGGTGATTTCTTCACTACAACATCAATACCTACATCAATGGACCACACATACGTCGAAAAACTAAGATCAACAATAGAAGAAAACAGACCTCAATCATCAACCTCACATCATAACACCAAGCAACGGATTTTCATACATAAGGACCTACAAGATTGCAGCCACGTATTCGTCCGAGTCGACGCGGTAAAGAAGCCCTTACAATCACCGTATCAAGGCCCTTATCGCGTTATCAAGAGGACGGACAAAGTTTATACTATACAACTACAAAATCGAGAAACAAACATATCGATAGATCGACTAAAACCTGCCTACTTATTAGAAGAGGATCAAGAAAATAGCAACTTACCGAAAAATACATTACCGTCATCATCATCATCAGTAATCAATCAAGCCATCACACCGCCACAGTTACCGCAAGCTACCTCGCCACAGAAAGGTCACTGCACTCCCGCCATTCCGGACAACGTGACGTCACAACCAGCTGATAAGCGAACACGTGCTGGCCGTTCCATCAAGTTGCCTGTACGTTTCACTTGAAGGGGAGTCCTGTGGCTACCTTCAGCACAACCAACATTACAGAGTACATCATTACCAATTACCTCCACGTGATACGTGTACAAGGATTACCTTTACCAGCTCTGAAAAGAACTTTTTTTATGGAGAAGCAAAAGAAAAACACAACACCCATTCAAGCATTTAATAGCTGGCGAGTTAATTGTCAAAGAAACATAGCAAGCAGACAGCGTGCATTGCAGACACTTCAACCACGGTTCAACGCATCATTTATTGTCAAGAAACAAGAATTGCTTCAGCTTCAACTTCAGCTCAGCGAGCAACGTCTTCCACACTTCATGCAGCAAGTCAAGATGTCACTATCAACACACACACGGATCACGTCACGACGCGCACCAAGTCACAATCCACAAGAGCTCCGCCGCACAGTTCATCGTCTCGCCGCCGCCGTCGAAATGGGCGAGCCCAGCGCGCGCAAACAGTTTTATTACCGCGAGCCAGCCAGCCTAGCAACAGATGGACCGGCCGCGCGCGTCACCGCGTTTCCCCCCTCGCGTCTCGCCTCACCGTGGACGGAACGACTAAACGCTGCGAGCAATCTTGTATAGAAAACATTGTACTTATTCCTGATTGGTTAAAATTCTGATTTTTTCATTGGCTTGTAAATATTTCCTTTGTAAATAATTTTATATAAATATGTGTAAAATTTCTCAATAAATCATTCCATTCTGCACACTACTTGGAGTCTTATTAGTTCAAGAAACCTCTCCCACCAAAAACCCTTTTCGTGTGACTTCATAAAAAATAGTTTACGCGACCTCTTCAGAGCTTTTGAAAGCCTTATTAACCTGCCTTTACGAGTTGTGAAACAGCAAGTAGGTACTTTATATCAGAGTAGTTTTGATTTTAAAAAGTTTAGAGTTGGGCCTGGGGTTGAGTGTGGAAATGTAAGGTTTTTTTTCTCTGAAAATATAGATAAACTAGCGACACGCCCCGGCTTCGCATGGGTAAAAAACCTTCCACTTGAATCACTCTATCTATTAAAAAAACCGCATCAAACTCCGTTGCGTAGTTTTAAAGATTTAAGCATGCAAAGGGACATAGGGACAGAGAAAGCGACTTTGTTTTATACTATGTAGTGATTGTACATAGAAGTCCTGCGCATTCGGTACTATATAATACTAGCTGTTGTCCGCAGCTCCGCCCGCGTGGCACTCGCACTCAGTTATTTGGCGCAAAAAAGTAGCATATGTTTGAATTGTAATTGTAATTTCATCAAAATCGGTACAGCTGTTTAGCCGTGAAAGCGCTGTCACTTTCGTATTTATAATATGGATTAAATGATTCGTGTAAAACCTTGTCGTCTCTCTAAAATTCTCTCACAGACAAAGAACAACAAATTAAAATATTTGGTTTTACATAATTAAGGAAAATCCGCGGTTTTCCTTTGTAATACTACGGTTCAAATTCTTAAAGCACAAACAAATTAATTTACAACTTATTTAGTGTTTCTAAAGTAGTCAATATTAATTTATATTATTTGTTCGATGTTTATAAATAAATGTATATTAGAATTTATGGGTATAGATTATTACATAAAATATTAACCATGAATGTGATCAATCAGTTGTTCGGATTGGGAAAAGAACCCTTTTATCTAGTTCCATTCTACACAACCAGTTGATCGCTTTAGTTGGTCGGAGTGGAAATACAGGACTTATTCCGTGATACCACAGATTACAGAAAACTATCTATACTATATAAGTTCTTCTAATGGCAACGGTAACCACTTTCCATTAGTAGAAAAATATTTATATATACATATAATAAAAGGCAGACGTAAAATATTTAATTTTACTTTTTTTTTACATTTACGGGTTTTTTTGCGTAAAAAATAAATAAATACTTATCACTGTTTATCATCATAACTTATAATACTTATTATTGAGCATGTTATGAAAGGTAAATGCCCTATAAAATGACGACCGTCACGCCACCTATCGTGCTGTACAGTACTTACACGAGTACTTGGTAGGTATTGTACAAGTAACCACTTACATTCTGTGTGTTCGTTTGAATTAGATAATTAATTCAGTAGCATGTAATCGTTTTTAGCCTTGTAACCGACTTTATAAAAGGTTAGGTTTCTACTTCTTTGTCCCTTTCTTGGTCTCACTGTTATGTGGGGTCGCCACAGCTATCGACCTCTTTCATTTAGTTATTTCGTGCGTTTTACCCTTTTAATCAACCCTCATATAATCCATTTATAATTTCTTTGGTCTTCCCCTATCTCATCCATTTATTTTCATATTTAAAATACTTATATTTATTTCAACTTAAAAAATACAATAAGTAGGTTACTTAATGCCGTAAAGCAATATCTGCCTGTCAAACCTTAAGACCAAAGAGAAAATCCTACAGGGTGGTGCCATGAAGAAAAAAGAAACACGAAATTGCGGGTAGAAATAAAATAGATACGTAACTAAATAACAGATTAACTAATTACGGGATATACGGGTTAATATGCCTTTTATCCTCATCATTACCCCTAGTATGAGTTTTTCTAAACGCAGATGCTAGCGACTGCGTTAGGATTTTGTATGGAATTTCTTAGTTGCCTTACTATCCGCCAGAGGCGCTGGACAGGTTTGCCGTACTAAATCGCTAACGCAGTCGCTAGCGTCTGCGTTAAGAAAAACTCGTACTAGGGGCACATAACATGGAAAGGTTGAGAGAACAACAGGTTTTGGGCGTAGAAATAAAACAAAATCTTGTTATTATTAATGAAAAGTAATACCAAAAATACTAGAAATTAATTACTAGCGACCTGCCTATTAAGATTTTTTTCAATTAGACCTGATTTTTAACCGACTTCAAAAAAGGAGGAGATTTTCAATTCGTCGGAATGTTTTATTTTAAAGTAAAATAAATAAAATGATTGGTTAGGATAGTTTGCTTATGATAGCCCTTTCGGTGTACTAGCGCCATTTTCAAAAAAAAAAATTCTCTTTCTGTAAGTGAGCTTATCAGAAATCCTCGCGCAACTTTTTTTGCTAGTATCCTTAACTTGGTGGCGCTAGTGAGACTGAAAGAACAGCCATAAATATCATGTGGCTCTAGCCGTAGTAAAATTATGACGTCATAGCAACGCCAATTGTAACATATTCACGGCACCTCCGGGGGATGGTAGGGATCCACTCTAGTATGCCCAGGAGCTACGAAACTAAATATGGAGGAACTTTATTTTATTTTCTTTCGAAAACTGCATAAATGAATAAAATATTGTGTGGCGCGCGCCATTTCTATGGAAAATTGTTTGTTTTAAATATTAACTTTTATTAACAGCATATTTACAAGTAATAAATGAATTTTAAACACCGACGCAAAATATGGCGAGTTAAGTTTGACGTGTCTATCTCTCTCTCTTTGTAAGTATTGGCATTGAATCACCGAACGGATGAACCGATTTGATATTGATTTTTTTATTTGTAAGCTGTGTGGTGGGAAATGTTCTTCTTTTTCTTGTCGAGTTTCAATATAGCTATTTGCACTCTATTTTACTTTTGCCCAATACCTGGTTACCACTACCGCCCTGTCGTTTGCCCATTGTGCAGGAGACAGGAGAGGTAAAATAATAAATTTAAAAAATGTTAAATTAGTTTCAAATGTAAAATTACGTATTAAGTTTGCCGCTAAAAGTAAGAAAATATTATCGATTTTTGCCACATCCATAATTTCGTCACTATTTCATGGCTTGTATCTATTCTCTGTGGTCGGGACCTCAATTCAGGTCGCATCGCATACGCCACTGGTTACTTGATTTGATTGGGGTTGACATATCCCTGACAAACTGGGGTCAGATGATCTGCCGAGTCATATATATTACACACTAGCTGTTTCCCACGGCTTCGCCCCGCGTTATATCGCGCCCAAAAGTAGCCTATGTTTGACCTCAGGTCGTTAACTACATCCCTACCAAATTTCATCACAATCGGTCCAGCAGTTTAGCCGTGAAGAGGTGACAGATAGACAGACAGACAGACTTTCGCATTTATAATATTAGTATGAAGTATGAAGTATGGAAGTATGGACTAGCTGACCCGGCAAACTCCGTACCGCCTAAACGCACTTTTCTAACCTTTATTATAATGATGCTATCAATTCAGGCGGCCTATATAAACTGGAATAATCACCAAAACCTCGAATCAAAACGTGTATATCTATACTAATATAATATATCTCCCTCTTCCTGAAGGTTTCGGGACGGGAGTTCAGAGGAGAATCGACAACGGTCGAGAAGGTTAAACCTAAGAAATAATATAATAAAGATGAAGTTTGTTTGTTTGAACGCTTATAACTTGAAAACTTCTGGTTGGATTTGCAAAATTCTTTTTTGTATATGAGAGCCTGATTCTTGGGGAAGGTAGGTAGGGAAGGCTATAGTATATACACACTAATGGCGAGTGAAACCGCGGGGAACAGCTAGTATTCAATAAATAGTCGGTCTGTTCGTGTTAATGTGGGTCAATGTTTTAAATTTTATGAATGAAGTAGCTTTTTCTTTTTTAGTAAAATAATAGTACAAGGTACCGAAAAGCCTTTGAAAACACAGGATATAGACAAAGCAGCATTAGTATAATGAAATTTGTCGTTAAAAGGAAATACCCTCTTTACTTGTTATCTGCCATAACGAAATATTCAGTCCGCGTCGCAAAAAGCTCAAAATAAGTGATGTAAAAGGGAAAAATCTCTAAGGCAGCTATTGAACTTTGAGATATTTTTTCTGTTGCTCTAAAAGATTCGAACCTTAGATATATATATTTTATTAATTTATTCATCTTATTAGGATGTGAAAAGGCTAGCGGAAAATAGAAACAAGATATATTTCATAATCGACAACTAGCCTGTCGTCAACTGTACCCCTAGTATAAGATTTTTTAAATGCCGACGTTAGCAACTGCGTTAGCGATTTTGTATGACAAACCTGTACAGCGCCTCTGGCATAGTAAGGTAACCAAGAAATTCCATACAAAATCCTAACGCAGTCGCTAGCGTCTTGGAAATGGTCTATTGGTTAAGTGGTTGGGCCGCGGCCCAGTTTTTGCGCGGCCCAGATGTCCCATAACCCGTGGAAATACGACTAAAATCATATTATATAAGGACATATACTTACTATACGATTACGGAAAGAATCGGCACAATTCCCGCAAGCCTTGAAAATATCTTTTGTACCTATATTCTGCGTTCCTATTCGGTATCAAATAAAGTTATTGAAGCATTATGCCCAATTTAGCGTGACAAGTCCAAAACTCCAAATGGATATAAAACCCGTGGGATTGGCTTGTCGGCTTACAAAATATCGTAAAAAAATAGAAACGTAGGTATTTATAAAGAAGTTCCATGAAAATGTTACTTCAGTATAATCTTGCAAATAAACCAAAAAAAATCCCTTATCTTTAGCTTGTCGACTCTAGCCATAGATTGAAAAAAAATTGGCAGACCGCGCGCGATTCGAAATTATTTGACTCTAGCAGATATATGAGGACATACGAGGACCTGTACTTACTCCGCCTCCAAAAAGCAGTAAGTTGGCAGATTATTTGTAAATTGCAATATGATATTATATTGTATGGAATGTTTATTTGGTGGCTAGATCTTGTCAAAGCTGTAACACGTGCCCAACAATAGAATTCTCCAAAAAAGCCGCAGACAGAGATGTGTGGAGAAGGATCGCAAGAGCACCGGCCATGGAGCAACCCAATCCATAATATTAAACGTCAAAATGTACAGTAGACGCTAGCGACTGAGTGAGCGATTTTGTATGACAAACCTGTACAGAGCGCCTCTGGCGGATAGTAAGGCAACTAAATTCCATACAAAATCCTAACGCAATCGCTACCGTCTGCGTTTATAAAATCTCATACTAGGGAAACTGAAGTACCTACTTTCTCATACATTTTATCCGCTAGAATCGACATGTTTAAAAGAACTAACCATTCATGTACCTAATTCAGAACCACACATGTGTATTTGCTTCGTGCAGAACTGAAAAACTATGTGTGTATTTTTTGAGGTGTCTATTACATGACGAAGTCGCGATTTGAATGGTTTTTTCCCATCTTAAAAATGTTCAGCGCGCCCATAGAAGTTTCTACTTCAATTAAAAAATAAATACTTTCCAGCGCCACAGTATAAAAACAAAATTGACTTCCTGTGTTGCCATTACAGAACAAGGCGTCCCGGAGCGAGAGGGGATTTCGCAATCTAAGGGCATGCAATATGGCGTGTCGGTTTAATAGTAAAAACTTTTTGAATTGTTGCTTTTTACTGTAAAAAGATGATCGGGTTCACGTTTCTCATAATGTTAAGGGGTCACCGTGGTCAGACATTTAGGTATAGACCGCTTATTCTAATTATAGGACGAAGCAAAATCTTTGAACCGATCGATTTATTTGAAAAAAAAAAATTGATGAAAAATAAAAAAAAAACAAAACAGTGGCTCTCCGGGAGTCCTAAATAAAATATTGTGTGGCGCGCGCCATTTCTATGGAAAATTGTTTGTTTTAAATATTAACTTTTATTAACAGCATATTTACAAGTAATAAATGAATTTTAAACACCGACGCAAAATATGGCGAGTTAAGTTTGACGTGTCTATCTCTCTCTCTTTGTAAGTATTGGCATTGAATCACCGAACGGATGAACCGATTTGATATTGATTTTTTTATTTGTAAGCTGTGTGGTGGGAAATGTTCTTCTTTTTCTTGTCGAGTTTCAATATAGCTATTTGCACTCTATTTTACTTTTGCCCAATACCTGGTTACCACTACCGCCCTGTCGTTTGCCCATTGTGCAGGAGACAGGAGGTAAAATAATGAATTAATTTTTTTTTTTTAATTAATTTTAAATGTAAAATTACGTATGAAGTTTGCCGCTAAAAGTAAGAAAATATTATCGATTTTTGCCACATCCATAATTTCGTCACTATTTCATGGCTTGTATCTATTCTCTGTGGTCGGGACCTCAATTCAGGTCGCATCGCATACGCCACTGGTTACTTGATTTGATTGGGGTTGACATATCCCTGACAAACTGGGGTCAGATGATCTGCCGAGTCATATATATTACACACTAGCTGTTCCCCGCGGTTATATCGCACCCAAAAGTATGTTTGACCTCAGGTCGTTAACTACATCCCTACCAAATTTCATCACAATCGGTCCAGCAGTTTAGCCGTGAAGAGCTGACAGATAGACAGACAGACTTTCGCATTTATAATATTAGTATGAAGTATGAAGTATGGACTAGCTGACCCGGCAAACTCCGTACCTTAAGTGGTACGCACTTTTCTCACCTTTATTATAATGATGCTATCAATTAAGGCGGCCTATATAAACTGCAATAATCACCAAAACCTCGAATCAAAACGTGTATATCTATACTAATATAATATATCTCCCTCTTCCTGAAGGTTTCGGGACGGGAGTTCAGAGGAGAATCGACAACGGTCGAGAAGGTTAAACCTAAGAAATAATATAATAAAGATGAAGTTTGTTTGTTTGAACGCTTATAACTTGAAAACTTCTGGTTGGATTTGCAAAATTCTTTTTGTATATGAGAGCCTGATTCTTGGGAAAGGTTATAGGCTATAGTACATACACACTAATGGCGAGTGAAACCGCGGGGAACAGCTAGTATTCAATAAATAGTCGGTCTGTTCTTGTTTATGTGGGTCAATGTTTTAAATTTTATGAATGAAGTAGCTTTTTCTTTTTTAGTAAAATAATAGTACAAGGTACCGAAAAGCCTTTGAAAACACAGGATATAGACAAAGCAGCATTAGTATAATGAAATTTGTCGTTAAAAGGAAATACCCTCTTTACTTGTTATCTGCCATAACGAAATTTTCAGTCCGCGTCGCAAAAAGCTCAAAATAAGTGATGTAAAAGGGAAAAAATCTCTAAGGCAGCTATTGAACTTTGAGATATTTTTTCTGTTGCTCTAAAAGATTCGAACCTTAGATATATATATTTTATTAATTTATTTATATTTAATTTATTTATCTTATTAGGATGTGAAAAGGCTAGCGGAAAATAGAAACAAGATATATTTCATAATCGACAACTAGCCTGTCGTCAACTGTACCCCTAGTATAAGATTTTTTAAATGCCGACGTTAGCAACTGCGTTAGCGATTTTGTATGACAAACCTGTACAGCGCCTCTGACATAGTAAGGTAACCAAGAAACTCCATACAAAATCCTAACGCAGTCGCTAGCGTCTTGGAAATGGTCTATTGGTTAAGTGGTTGGGCCGCGGCCCAGTTTTTGCGCGGCCCAGATGTCCCATAACCCGTGGAAATACGACTAAAATCATATTATATAAGGACATATACTCACTATACGATTACGGAAAGAATCGGCACAATTCCCGCAAGCCTTGAAAATATCTTTTGTACCTATATTCTGCGTTCCTATTCGGTATCAAATAAAGTTATTGAAGCATTATGCCCAATTTAGCGTGACAAGTCCAAAACTCCAAATGGATATAAAACCCGTGGGATTGGCTTGTCGGCTTACAAAATATCGTAAAAAAATAGAAACGTAGGTATTTATAAAGAAGTTCCATGAAAATGTTACTTCAGTATAAGTTTGCAAATAAACCAAAAAAAATCCCTTATCTTTAGCTTGTCGACTCTAGCCATAGATTGAAAAAAATTGGCAGACCGCGCGCGATTCGAAATTATTTGACTCTAGCAGATATATGAGGACATACGAGGACCTGTACTTACTCCGCCTCCAAAAAGCAGTAAGTTGGCAGATTATTTGTAAATTGCAATATGATATTATATTGTATGGAATGTTTATTTGGTGGCTAGATCTTGTCAAAGCTGTAACACGTGCCCAACAATAGAATTCTCCAAAAAAGCCGCAGACAGAGATGTGTGGAGAAGGATCGCAAGAGCACCGGCCATGGAGCAACCCAATCCATAATATTAAACGTCAAAATGTACAGTAGACGCTAGCGACTGAGTGAGCGATTTTGTATGACAAACCTGTACAGAGCGCCTCTGGCGGATAGTAAGGCAACTAAATTCCATACAAAATCCTAACGCAATCGCTACCGTCTGCGTTTATAAAATCTCATACTAGGGAAACTGAAGTACCTACTTTCTCATACATTTTATCCGCTAGAATCGACATGTTTAAAAGAACTAACCATTCATGTACCTAATTCAGAACCACAAATGTGTATTTGCTTCGTGCAGAACTGAAAAACTATGTGTGTATTTTTTGAGGTGTCTATTACATGACGAAGTCGCGATTTGAATGGTTTTTTCCCATCTTAAAAATGTTCAGCGCGCCCATAGAAGTTTCTACTTCAATTAAAAAATAAATACTTTTCAGCGCCACAGTATAAAAACAAAATTGACTTCTTGTGTTGCCATTACAGAACAAGGCGTCCCGGAGCGAGAGGGGATTTCGCAATCTAAGGGCATGCAATATGGCGTGTCGGTTTAATAGTAAAAACTTTTTGAATTGTTGCTTTTTACTGTAAAAAGATGATCGGGTTCACGTTTCTCATAATGTTAAGGGGTCACCGTGGTCAGACATTTAGGTATAGACCGCTTATTCTAATTATAGGACGAAGCAAAATATTTGAACCGATCGATTTATTTGAAAAAAAAATTTGATGAAAAATAAAAAAAAAAACAAAACAGTGGCTCTCCGGGAGTCCTGACGGAAATCTTGAATATTTAGGTGTGTTTTTTAAAGTGTCGGTTACGGTAATGGTGTCGAAAGGTCAATGGTTTTATCCCATAGATAAAAAAAATGCCCGCACTCTATTTCCTAATTCTATGTTTTATTTATCCCAAAGCAAAAATTCCACTAAAAGTATTATGCATTTCATAACATCGAACAGCTGTTATCTACAAATATTGTGCTAGGTCAAGCACAAGTCTCAATCAAAACCAATTATAATGTATATTATTATTATTATCTACCATGCTTCACGGGCAAGAGGACGAAGCATTAGAATTTTAAAATATTTTAGTTTTATTTTTTTTATTTTATTTTTTCGTTTATTCTTTTGTACATAAAATTTGTAAATAGTAGTAAATATAAACTAATAAATTAACCTCTGGAATAAATACAACTTTCCAAATACATTTGTATTACCAACTTTTTAAATAAAGTATTATAATGACAATTGAAACTTATTGCTCTATAAAAATAATTGCCGTTAGCCAACAATAAAATTGGACTACTTATCCTATTTAATTGTCACTAAAACTTTACTACAACTGTCGAGTATGCTATCTTTAGCGGCCAATAATAATGGTTTATATTATTATGTTCTATTTATGTGTTTATGTTCATATTATTGTAGTACCTACCTACAACCTTTTGCATTAAGAGTGTGGTCATCAGAGCAAAATTATTTTTCATGTTATAAAATGAATGATTGAATGAATTACAATTCCAATTTATTCAGGTTGTTCTTCTTCGTCCGAGCGTATGTCCCGGTTGCATTTTCAGCTTACGGTTCAGAGCCCAGGGTACGCTATTCATGGGCCTGATTTGGCGGAACTGGTTATTACAATGGAGCGACTGTCGTCTAACCTCCGTAACCCTTTTTACAGAGAAACCAGACCCACAGGAACATGGCCCGGGTGTGTTAGTGGCCAACACTGTCAGATTTTTCAGGCTGCCTAAAGGCATCTGACAGCCTAACAACTGCCATTCTATCTACCGATAACAGCCGGGACCAACGGCTTAACGTGCCTTATTTATTCAGGTTGTTATTGATAATGAAATAGTTTATTTGTGATATTTTTACTGCCTCCGTGGTCCAGTGGTTAAGGCGTTTGCCTGTTGACCCGTGTGACGTGGGTTTGACTTCCACGGAAAGTACACTTTGTTTAGTTGTTTCTAATTAAGTTAGGATACTGCAGGCTTGAACCACCTGATTGTCTGATAATAAAGATGATTCCGTGCTTCGAAAGGCACGTTAAGCCGTTAGTCCCGGCTGCCATCTGGTAGTTATTAACGTCAGAGGCCGGGAGGCGGTTCCGAAAAACTCTGACACCAGGATATGCATGGTCGATTGAATGTGGCACCTACGCGAATTGATGTGTCATTTTTAATCAGTCAATTATAACATTTAGGTAATTTGCAATTTAAAAAAACCCTCGGCGCATTTTCCTTTTAGTGGTGACGGTCGACTGATTTACCCCCCCACATATTATTTGCAGACATTAGGTATTTTCCTCACTTAGAGCATACCAGAGCTTTGTAACAGCTCAACCGATTTTCATTAAAAATATTACTTTGTAATGTGCACGTGATGCGCTTTCATTTGAGACCCCACTCAAGTATATTTGCAGACATTCGGTTGTTATTCCCCACTTTCACCCCCACAACTTCTAAACGGCTCAACCGATTTTCATCAAACATGTCTAAGAACACCATAAGTCTAAATTGAAATCTCTTCATCCGTTCCGCAGCTATGATGACTGAGACAGACAGACAGACACGTCAAACTTATAACACCCCTCTTTTTGCGTCGGGGGTTAAAAATATACGCCACTTTCTCGTTGACAAATTACGTAATTTGTTCCCGGGAGCGCTGCCGAATATTTTTTGTCCGCATTACAGTTAATTTATTAGCTGCTGGGCCTTTGAAAAATAAATACATGCATCTTTTAATGAATGACTAATTAAACCAGAATACAGATAGCGTGATCACCTTTAAGCCAAGTACAGACAGGGCCGGAGTGGCATTCGATCAATTATATTAATTATATTATTCTTTTATTTAAAAAGATATAAAATGTATATATAATAAGTCTAGCGACCCGCCCCGGCTTCGCATGGGCATTAAAACCTTCCTCTTGAATCACTCTATCTGTTAAAAAACGCATCAAAATCCGTCGCGTAATAAAGATTTAAGCATAGAAAGGGACATAGGGAGAGAGAAAGCGACTTTGTTTTATACTATGTAGTAATATATCTTTTTTTATTGCACGATTTAATGACAACATGACAACGTCAACGTCGTGAACCTTATAGCTTCTAGTCAATAGATTAAAAAATAAAACTGCCAGGACCGCGCGTGATTTCCATATCGTCATACCAACCTTATAGATCTAGTCCATAGATTAAAAAAAAAAAAAATCCACGCGTGATTTCCAAATTTTATGTTCTAGTCTGATAAATGGGAACTAGATTTAGAATATTTTTTTTTTAAGTCGTTCACGAGTAAACTGGTTTATCGTTCGACGGTAAACTAGTTATAGCTCACGCCAGATAAACGGATAAAAAAACTAGTTCGTTCATTCAACGCTAATCTCTACAACACGTCGCCATTTAAAAATGAAACTAGAATACAAACAAACGAACTTAAGGCTCTAGTTACATTAACACTATGACAAGACAAAGCGTTGTTGGGAAAATTAACATAATTGAACGATTTTCGCAGTCGGTTTTTGCGATTCTCCGACGTTATTTGAGAAGGGTAGACGTGATGTAATATGTCAACATTTGTGACACAGTTTGTAAATTATCTGTGAGCGATTATACCCAATCAGACAAAGAATTTGATATAGCGCGCGTCAGGCATTTTTTTTAATCTATGCTATCTGACCTCTTTTTAGGACTATTTATTATTTAGATTTCGTTTTTATTTTTAGTATATAGGGACCAGTTTGGTGCAAAATCCCAGTATCCAATGTGTTTTCTCTTTCATAATGGCTATATGGACTACATCGACCAGTACTTGGCCACCTCATCGTCGACGACGTAATAAAACATTACCCTTACCCTAAATTTTATTTTTAGTTTTATCTATTTTTGTCTGGTAGCAGATAAAATGTTCAGCTTCGATGTAATAATTAATCATATTAAATCCTACATGAGAAAGTGACCTAATTAATCTTATATTAACTTAATTATATAAACACATAAATATCCCTCCTGGCCCCAAAATTATGCAATTCAAATAATCATGTGTATTGTTTTATTAGCCATTGTAATCTCCCTGTTATTAAGCATGACATGGCAACATTGTCCGACAATAATAAACACGCTATGACGACATTGCGTGCTCACTCCCACGCGATAAGGCGCCGCCCTCAAAGTGACTACTGGGAATTAAAAATTGTCCTTTTGACTCGCGTACGAAGCAAGTGTTACTTATCTTTTTTTTTTATGAATAGTTTATACAGCCATGGAATCTATTCCTTTAAGGCCTTTCTTGAATTTATTAATCTTCTTCAGTCCTACTTAAGTCAGTCGAGTCTTTAAATTGGTTAAGCTATCATAAGCCAAATAGCGCCACCAATCATTTTTTTTCTTTTACTTTAAAATCAGGTCAAATCGAAAAAAGGTTAGTATTTTTGGTATTACTTTTCATTATTTTTCCTTTGGTCAATTCAGAAAAAAACTGACAGAAAATAGTGGCCACTTTTGGCGGTTATGTGTTTTTTTTTCTTAAAAGACAAAAAACTACTTCTTTTAACATCATAGTAAGAAAGGAAGGAGCCTTTAACATCACAAAAAGGTTTATTTATCATGTCTAGGGTATGTGCTCCATCCTCCGCACGTATCTGTCGTCTCAGCCAAGCTCCGATAACACCCACCGTGCTAGCCTGCTCATGACCATATTATCACTACGCCGCCGATACAACAACAACCGATCATGGACACAACTGTTATTATGTCCAGTAACACCAGAACTATGCTATCGTCATGCCTGTTGAACGAAAACTAGTCCAGCTTTTACTAACATGTATACTTTTTAAATTTTTTGATCAATATAACTGCCAGCAAAATAACGCATTCGCACAAACACACAAAAGATAAGGTTTTTCGTACATTTTTACGACACTTTTAACTTTATCACTCTGTAATAGAGTCGTATGAATAAGTAATAAGTACAACAATGTATTAAGTCGAACAAACTTATCTGTGCCGGTGGTGGATGGCGCCACAATCTATGACTATTGCACAAAGCTGTATGAAGTTTCCTTAGTTCGGATTTTAGCCACCGGAACAGAAAACATTACGGCATTGTAAGTTTTACAAAGCTGTTTTACCCGCGTCCTCTCTCACGTACTGGAACTGTTTGAATCCAATTACCAACTTGGGAACACTTGGATAACTTTGCAATACAATGGATCTGTTTGAAGACATTTACAGGAATAATTAGCACTCTATCTATCTTTATCTTCCATGCTGGTCTGGGAGAAAAAGAAAAACATAGAATGTACCAGCTGCTTCTCTTCCCGCGCAAGCCGTAAAAGTCGTCTGAGGGAATCGCCAAATGGGGAAATCATGACATAGGCGATGCGGCTAGCAACCCATCACTATTGATTTTCTGTTTCAACTACAATTATGCTAAACGTGGCCTAAGGTCTTATGGCCCTAGGCTCTGTCTACCCCGCATGGGATAAAGACGTGATTATATGTATGTATGTAAGTAGCAGTCTAACCTAAGATTTCAGATTTAATTTATCAGGATTTATAGATTTAAATTTAAATTATTTAGGGGCACGGTAGTGCCCCCGCAATCGAGCAAAAAAAAAGCAGTACGGCGGCCTTACCATACTGTTCTCGAAACAGTTCAAGCCATTTTTGACCCCTTATAACTTCGTTGTGAATCAAACTAGGAGCCTGATTTTAATTTTCATCGCATGAAAACACATTAATATCTCACATATGATACATATTAACTATATTAAATTTGTTTGTTTGGTGCGATTGCCAAGTCGTACTGTTTATTTGAAACAACAGATTTTTAATATTGATATGGATATAAGATGTTGTAAGGTTAGCTTACCTTAAGAAGGGACTAAATTAACCGTCTTGGTATTACATGGATCTCACAACTTTTGACGGTAGAACAACTAAGCGAGACTTGGTTTTTTACAAGTTTTGTTTTTGATGGCATTTCATATTCTAGCGCTCAAGCATACTTGCTCTTCAAAGCTAAAAAAATCTTTTTGTTTTCAGTTGTTTCATTTAGTTGGTAGGTTAATTCAAAAACCGGAAAACAACAGACACTTGGAAAACAATGATAAGGTGCAGTTATTAAGTCCCTCATCGTTCCAACCGGTCGCTGACGTAATTTTGTGGACTCTATTGGTCCTTATATGGAAGATAAGGGATAAAACGAGTCTCTATAATAAACAAATGTTCCTTTTTCAGAGCGTACGGAGACACTGAGCGGCAGACTGTCAAAGTCTGCGTCGGAGTTGTCATGCGCTCCCCCCGCGCAGCAGTCCCCTCCCCCGCGCGCCCGCTCCGCCCATCACCACACACCGTTGTCTGTTGTACATAGAACACAACATTTCTTCACTAATTTGAAGGTAAGGTTACTCAATAGTTGTCATAACCTCTCCCTACTCAGCAGTTCCATTCCTCGCGCTCTTGCTCAGCTCATTTACCTCACATCTTTGTCTGTTGTATACAGGACGTTGATTAGGTACTTCACTAATTTAAAAGTTTTTTAGAATCTCAAGATTACGACCGATTTAGAATCTCAAGATTACGACCGATTTAGAATCTCAAGATTACGCAGATTTTCAACCCTGACCTTTCATTGTTTAAGGTATTTCCGAAACTGAACATTATGGATAATTTCATTTTTCTTACAAAAAATTATTAGTTTTGTAGAAACATATATAAAAGACAGTCGCGTTAGTAACACTATTTATTACTCAAGAACGGCTGAAATAATTTGCCTGAAAATTGGTGGGGAGGTAGCTTAAAACCAGGAGAAGGACATAGGGTACCTTTCGTGAAGGAAGTTCAAGCGGGCAAAGCCGCGGGCAATAGCTAGTATGATAATAAAAATCTAATTACCCAGAAATAAATAAGTATATAGAAGACCAACAAAGATTAAGAAACCACATCTCAAACTTATAATTTTGCACGGAAACTTCCGGCTTCAATTTGGATGAAAGTTAGATTTCTCCAAGTTATCACGGTTGCGCAGTTTGATTTTATAGCATCGGGAGGCTCAGCCAAAGTTACAATTTCAGAACGTTAACGAATGTCGATAAGAACAAAATGTATGAGATTGATATACCTAAGCCGCGTTAATCTTATGTCAATCCCATACATTTTGTTCTTGTCGAACTTCGTTATCGTTTTAAATTGTGACTTTGGTTAAGCCCCTATAAAATTAATCTCAGTATGAGCGGGAAAAAGTATACTTCCCTTTCATAATTATGAATTTATCTCGTTCGCACTGGGGTCGACTTATATGCCATGCACATAAGATTATTCCAGTTTTACTAACTAAATTGTAATTACTTAACTAATTAAATCACTTAATCATTTCTGTTTGCTGTGTTTTCCGTGGTTTTGTGTGGTGCGGGGTGTTGTGTAAGTGTGTAGGTAAATAACCCAAATTGTTTTATGAAACATTGAAAATAACGAAATATAAACATCATTTGGTAATTAAATTGTCAATATCTATCTCTTATATATAAAATAAAGTCGTGTTAGTTACACTATTTATAACTCAAGAACGGCTGAACTGATTTGGCTAAAAATTTGTGAGGAGGTGGCTTACAACCAGGTGATGGACATATGGTACCCTTCATCTCAGGAAAAAGTACTGTTTCTGAGGGAAGTTCACCGGCGCGAAGCTGTGGGCAAAAGCTAGTATCAAATATAAGTACTTTAAAACTTTCCCATAAAAGTGAATATTCGCGTAACAATGGATGTTTGTTTAGCTTATAACGCTTATTTAGCGTCGTTTATTGTTACCTTATGAAAGTAATGAATGAAAACTTGATAAATTAATCAAAACTTACATGCAACAACTATAGTTATATGCTGGTAATATTTTCTGTCTACTCAACGATCAATAGTATAACTGTATGGTAGCGCAGTGACACGGTACGGAATGACGCGAATTCACTCAAATTAATTGGGATTTCCAAGTAAAATGTGTAACGTTAATTACTTATACGAAGTATGTATTGGAGACCTACAAAGCCGAGGTGCGTTGAACTTTGGTACTTTTCAATCATATTTTAATGATACAGCAATTTTAATGGAATCTATAAGGAGCCCAATTCTACTAAATAACAAATAGAATCACCTTCTCATTTATTTTTCTAATGTATGACCGGGGAGAAAATATTAATTTCAAAATTTTAGGCTCAGTAGTTTCGGAGATCAGGAGGGGTGGGGAATGGTCAATTTTCGTCTTCTTTCATGAATAAAATCAAAACTATTTATGTTACAACGAGCCCTTTCTTTTGATATATAACACGGTAAAGTTTGCAAAACTTTTTTTTTAATTCTTAGTTTGTCCCCCGAAAATGGTACTTATTTTATAAAAATATTTATTTACTTTGCACATCTGTGTTTGGGTCACAGGATCACGCCATCCTACCAAATTTCATCTGTTTTGGTCCAGTACTTTCGGAGAAAATTGGCTGTGACAGACGGACGGACGGACAGACAGACGCACGAGTGATCCGATAAGGGTTCTGTTTTTACTCTTTTGTACGGAACGCTAAAAAAAGAGAAAATAACTTGCTTTTCAGTAGTCGTATTACATAAACGTATCCTTTTATCCCCGGTACAGGGTTAATGGGAAAGCTGGGAATAAAGGGATATCTCCTGCCACACGACTAAACCCGCCCATCATAAATCCAATTCCTGTAAAAATCCATAAATGTAGGTTCAACAATTTTCATTTCCAACGAGAATTTTCTATTGACAATATTTCAAATAACGAGTCAAACAGCAAGAGTATAGAAAACAAGTAAATTATTTAAAAAAAAGATTACATATTTGGTGTAGAGACGTTTGGACCTTGGGGCCCCAGTGCGAGAGATTTTTTCAATGAGATCTCTCCCCGTCTGATCTCCGCTGCTGGTGACAGAAAGGCTGGCTGCTATTTCGCCCAACGGATAAGTATTGCTATCCAGCGGGGAAATACGGCCAGCATTCTTGCTAACATGCCTCACGGGCAAGATTTATTTGAATTTGAATTTTAGTTTTATTTTTTTCGTTTAGTTTTTTTTCTTTCATTTTTTTTTCCTCTGTATATATTGTTGTAAGTATGCTGAATATATCAGAACTGTAGTAAATATAAATAAAGATATACATATATATATATATATATATATAAATTTTTCAATAAAAGTAAATATCCGACTGCATTTAAATACTAAAAATTTGAATGCCAAACATATGAATTTGGCGCCAAAAATTCGCCATATTTTTTATTTTTTTAATTAAGATTTTAGAAAGCAAACTTTCGTATCATCATCAAAATATAATTTTTCTTTGAATAGTCTTTACGGCCTGGGAAACTAGTCATTTAAGGCCTTTCTTGAATTTATTAATCTTCTTCAGTCCTACTTAACTATGTCAAGTCAGTAGTCAGTCTAGTCAAGTAAGTAAGTCTAGTCAGAGTCAGATGGCTAAGTGAAGCGGTGGAAATTTTTTACTTAGCTATATCATGGAGATTTTGGTGACAAAGATAAAAAGTCACGTAATCGACACTGTAGCACTTCCCAACACTCACGCTTGTTCACGAACACTTTGCGAATAATAATCCGCCAATATTATGCACAAATACTCGAAAAATCCTTTGTTTTGGAAATTAAATACAGCGCGGACATAGTGACATTTTACTTTCCCTCCAAAAACCTCTTCATCAAAATATATAAAGATACTCGCTAATGATAGACAAAAACGAAGACCTCCACCGACAAGGGCCTAGCACTTAATTTTATAACGATGATATTTACTCTGTTTAAGTTCTTCCTTCCTTCCAAAATATTGTATGTATACATTGTATACCTAAGTGGTAGGAAGAGACTAAAAATTCCACTTGCTTTATAATTAATTATATAATCCTTTACATTTCCCTCGTATCCCATACACTTATCAGTATAACTCCCTCATAATTTGTTTCCTGTACACTAAATACGATTTTAATAAATGTTGTCGTTACTTCTGTGAATTATTTCTGTCCCTCGATGTTTTGTATTGTAGCCGCAGTCATTCAACTCAAAAAGCAATTAAAATGAAGATCTCATCACCAGCAATTTTTAATTAAATTTTAGCTAAGTTAATATTTCCACCGTATTATAAGTTTATAGAACTTTTATTGATAACGAACCTTGATAGAATATATTATTAAGTGATAGGAAAGAAAAAAAGTTTAGTTAAACCTTTGACTATATGCATAGAATTCAAAATTGTCTTGTTTTTCATACGTCTATATTCAGAAGGCAAACTGACTGCCAAACGAGGATTGTTTAGGGCTAAAAGTTATTAACAGAACCCACAAATGAAATTTACTTAGTTTACCGTTAAATCAAAAGCCCTCTCTCTCCACAAAGTACATAAACTACTCCACTGGTTATTAATAAAGAGCTAAAATAAACTTGGCCTACTAACTTTCTAGAAAACATCAAATTTAAATTTTAAACCTTATTCATAATGTGAGTATAGTAGAAATTTAATTATACCTACCTAACTTCGAACGATATGAAAATTGAATCGCGGAGAAATTCTTAATGGTAGTTTTCTTTAGCTAAAGACTTCGGTGTTCTTTTGTACGAAGACGTCCTCGGAAGTGAATTATGCTTAGATTGTCTAATTATACCCTACTTTCCGTAGAATTTGAGTTAACATACAAAAGTATTTTTTAAATAGTAAAATAAACGACTGGAGGAGGAGGAAAATAAATTATTTAATCATCTTTTTTTTTTTTAAATCAAAAATGTTTTTATCTGAAAGGTAAGGACAAACTCTGATTTCATTTTCAAAAACAAAAAAATATTAAAAAAATCCTTTTTGTTGTATTGTCCATAGGCTAGTATTATTGTGTCACAATCACTTAAATCGAATGGGTTTTAAAATATTTATTTATTTTTGAAATTCAAAATGTCTTGTACATAGAAGTTTATCAAGTTTTCCTAACATAAACAGTGCACGTACCACATAATACAACACGAGATGAATAAGAAAATGAGTCAAGCGAAGCCGGGTGAATACTAAACTATTCCATAATACGACATGGACTGTGGCTCTGGAAAAGTTTTGTTAAGTCTTTTCCGACTTTGCAAATATCTGCGACTTATAAAAACTGTGCATGTTTTTATTTAATTTTGACGATTAATATCATAAACGTAAAATGCCAACTCTACGTTAAATTCCAAATACTCATACTACCACATCCGCGAAACGCCAACTTTGCGAAACACCAGCATTGGTTTACGGGAAAAACAAACTACTTAAAAAATACGTAGGATATCAAATACTATTTAGAACTAGTTAGTTACTCGTATGTACCTATAGAAGCTTTTAGCATCAAAAAAAATTTCATCCCATCTCAAAAAGAGCATAACAACCCCATAACACAAGTCTCGAACTTATTTGGGGGCTAGCTCAATCTAGTTGATTTGTCCCTATATATTTATTTAAGTTAACGCCTTATCCATTAGTAGAACCCAGATTCAGTCACAAATAACATATCATCTCAAACAGAGTCGGTGGCAACGGAGCAGAAGCAGAGAGAGATGCCCAGCCGGCACCATGTTCTCCCTGGCCCCAGGGCACGACAGCAGCGGCACCGAGTACGCTGCTGACCAGAGCTCCGAGCACAGCACGCCAGCCCATTCTCCTAGACATAGGCGAGGCAGACGAGGTACGTCTATAATAAATGCCATGGTTTTCCTGAAAATGAAAATAGTTTATTTAGCAAGTATAATGTTACAAAGAATTGTGTCGCTCTGACACCCACGGTAGGTTTCCCTGTGTTGTGGGAGTCAGGTTCCCTCCTAGTAGATTGTTATCTACACAAAAACTTACTAAATATAATATACAATTCAGATATAAAGAATCTGTTTACCAACTAATTTTATGTATTATTTTTTAAAGTAGGGTACACAATAATAAAATTTACAACGTAGAACACTGCACTGTGTAGGTGGGGTTTATGTCAGCAAATTTAAAACTGTTAGGTCTGAATGGAATGTTGCTATCTGAGTGACTAAACATGGAAGCTCACGAAGAAATTTCCTTTGTGTGGAAGCCTTTAAAGCTTAGAGTATTTAACCAAACAGGAGACAGCACACGCACATTTTTTTACGTGAAAAAGTCTGCTACCCTTACAAATACGCATTGCTTAGCTAGCCTATCGAGCTCTTTCATAAGCTTATTAGTTAGCATTTAGCATACTAGTTATTTCCATTTTGATTAGGACATTGCAGGCTTGAATCACCTGATTGTCTGATAATGAAATGATTACGTGCTTCGGAAGGCTTTAAACCATTGGTCCCGGCTGCCAACTGGTAGTCGTTAAAGGAACCACGTCAGAGGCCGAGAGGTTTCGAAGAACTCTCTGACACTAGGGTGTGTATGGTCGCTTGACCGTGACGCCTACACGAAATGACGATGATAGTTAATAAAAGTAATCATTATTGGTCAGCACATATTTTACAGATAATTATTGCAACAGCTGTGTTATATCTCAAATCTTATAATCACATTTTCAGTTAGTGGGTTTGCCATATCTTCGCTCATGGCTGAATAAGCATAGAGCGGAACTTTTTGCCACATTTTTAGTAAATAAAGCATTTTTCGGTAAGGGGAACTGCGTTTGAAGTAATGAAAGTACATTACATCTTACCGGTTTCTAATTAACTAAACAAAACGGCATTTAACGTTTCTGTAATTAATTTGTAAACTCGTATAATTTAAATTTAATCTTGCTTTGAAGTAGTCTTTGAAGTTAAATGAAGAGTTAAAGCGATTTCCAGTTCCTTTGAAAATTATCCTGGCGTTTCACTGATATTACGTTGTATTAAGGTCGTTTCTATTTTTAAATTATGCTGAAAAATTAATGCCAGCCAGTATTACTTGATTTTTTTTTATTCCTTGGGGGATAAAGTAATGGGATAATGTAATCTGAACAAATTTCGTTAGAAAAAGTACCACCATTGTACTAAAGATCTTTATTTTACTGTTAACCTGTGTTATATACAGGATACATACATAATGTTTTCTGAGCATATGCATTTTGAAATAAATATGTTCTTAATATTTAACTTCATATATTTTGCTTGCGTAGGTAATAAAAAATGTGCTTGAAACAAAGAAAAAATAAATGAATTCACCAAAAGGTAATAAAGTCATTCATTTCGTGATAAAGCTGTATTTTATAGCTTTACACGGACTGTAATTAAGGTCTGAATAACATCTGATAGCATCCGGCAAGCTTTGTTATACAGAAACTAGGTAGGTATTGTTGTTGAGTAACAAACTTTGTAACAGTGTACAGGGGACCGCATAGAAAATGAAACCACTTTAACCTAATGCTAACACCTTAGGTGAAATAATTTTCTATGTAGCCCCTGTACCTATCCTGCCCTGGATTCAATCTGTTTGGAAAGTTTTTGTCTATATTTCATGGTTCAGTAATATTAAACAATCGTTTTTTGTAATAAAATCATATTTACATTATATTACTATATATATAAAACAAGTCGCCTTTTATGTTTTTGGATTTTTCTTCATCCGGACTAGGAAATTAATTTTAATTTTTTTTTGAAATATAGATAAAATGTAAAATTTAACAAAAAAGCCGTTCCCTAGGCTAAATATACTTTTATTCCAAATATTACACGAGAGTGAAGCCCCGGGCGAATACAAGTAAACTTGTAACATTATTACATTATGTATTCTTATATGAATCTCTTTATTCTATATGAATCCAATGATCACACCATAACTAAAAATAGCTTTAACTATTACATTTATCGTTTTATATAACTTTTGCTTGTACCTACCTATAAGGTGAACATGGAAATATATAAAAATAAACTGAAAACTTAGCGCTTTTTGACAGAACTCGCGCTGGTCAGAAGTGGACAGATATTTGTAAATAATTTCTTTGGATATATTTATACTCAATTAATTAAATGTATACAATACTTTACACACAGGATTTTACAAGGAAATGTCATTATAATACTGTTATCGACGACTGCCATATTTCCCAGAAACCTCGGCAGTGCCAAGCAGTGCTGAGTAAATTAATTAAAAATTAAGTCGTATTGAATGTTCCATTAAAAATTGGTTAATTTTGAGCTTAATTTAGCTCAAAATTACATATAACCTAACGTAACTGTTACATATAACCTACCGTGTACGTGGTTCTATTACTAATTCTGTGCCTAAAGTTTGAGGATTACGGTTCAATTTTCATTTAATTGCTCGAATGAAAATTGCTCTTTAAATTTAGGTACTGAGAAAATTATGCATTTGATTTTTTTCCTAGCTGTATGTGTTCCACTGCTGGGCAAAAGCCTCCCCTCTTTTCTTCCATGCGTCCCTGTCCTGTGCTGCTTCTTTCCAATCCCTTTCGAAGACCCTTAAGTCATCTGACCATCTTTTTCTTGACCTTGGCTTTGACTTTAAAACCCAAAATATTCACGAAACACAAACTTAATAAATATTTTGTAGGTATTCACTGAAATAGTAAATTATTGGTTTTTTCAGTACAAAATCTGTATAACTTCACCAAAGAAAGTCTAAATAATTTTTCAGGTACGTAAGGAAGTAAATCAAAATAAATATTCGTTTCCTTACGAGGAACATAAAATATATTTTCACCCCAATGTCACGTTTATTCGCTTCAGAAATATTTTTATGCCTTTTTTCTTTACTTTGTATTTAAATTGGATTGACTATTATGTTAACAGCTCTTTTGCATGTAGTCCAAGGCTACATTAATATATATTACTCAATAATATCTTTAAATAATGTTACAAATTAATGTTCTTTTATAATAATGTGGTACAAATAAATGTAGATAACATAACTTCCATTTCACCGACGCTGGCATTCAAACAGTTTTTCGATGATAAATAAACTTATATTTTTAACTTTATCATTGAGAATTCAGCTACATTTTGGAGAAATGTGAAAGTCAATATTAATGAATATGACTTTAATTGAATATCATATTTAAGAAATTGTCAATCATCATCACCATTTCGTGTAGGTCACACAGTCAATCTGCCATGTACACCATAGTTTTTCAGAACCGCCTCTCGGCCTCTGACATGGTTCCTTTAACAACTATCAGTTGGCAACCGGAGTGCCTTTCGAAGCACGGAATCATCTTTATTATCAGACAGTCAGGTGATACAAGCTTGCAATGTCCTTACCAAACTCGAAACAACAAAACAAAGTATGCTTCCCGTGGAATCGAACCCATGACCCACGGGTCCACAGATAAACGCCTTAACCACTTGACCACGAAGGCCAATGTCAATTAAAAGACGTATTAACATAAAGAAAAAAGGAACTTTCTATGAATGACAAGAATGGAAAGAACTCCACTGACAAGGACCTAGCTCTTAAAATGATGATGAAATAACTTTTGTCAGATCTCCAATCTGATGGATAATTCAGATAAAAAAATAATAAAACAACATTATATGAACGGCTTAAACTGTCAGACGCATGATTAATTAATGTGTAAAGTTAGTCCATTAACCCCGATTATCTAGATACTCTTAGCTTGAGAGGCCTCTATTATGTGACCTTTTTGGACTTATCGTGTGGAGCTAAAGATGAAAATATTTGTGTTTCTTTTAAAAAAATAAACCTATTTCATATAAAAATTATGACAAATGCAGTGATTTATTTTAATTCTTCTTTTTTTCGAGTATTGAGTAAATATAGCACAGCTGTGCTATATTTACTCATACATATATATTTTTAATATGTTTCGACTAGTACATAGCCACGTCCACCACTCTGTCGTTTGCCTCCACCTCCAAAATCCTGTGTCTTACAGGAGACTGGGCTATTGGGGCATATCGGGAGGTAAGCTATAGACTGACAGCACCGGAATAGCACAGTCTGTCAGACGAATAACCCCATTTCACTCTGGGGGTCTAAAAACGCCACTTCGAGCAATTAATCGAATCGATTCATATTACGAATTTCTTAGCAATTCTGTAGTAGCGTTTTTAGACCCACTGTTCTTTTGGCATCTCCCAACACCAGTCCGTAGTCTATTTAAAGATTTTTAGATTGGCAAGGAGAGAATACGGGTGGAAGTTTTTCGACTGGTAATGTAATTGATGTATGCGGATATTTTTTTTTTCACTGTTCCAGTCTAGCAATGATATTTAGTAAGAAGACGGAAGCTAGAATAAAGCGGGCGGAGCCGCGGTCATCAGCTATTTACCATTAATTTCAAGCTTACAGATTCAGACCAAGGCCAAGTACAGTTTTCATATATTTTTGAATAAACATTTAAATTTTCCCAGTAGGAACCTAACTGGCTTTTAACTCGTCATATTTTTTATGTCGTAGCCTTTCGTAGCATCTCGTAGCCCCGTAGACCTTTCTCCGTAGCACCGTAGCACCATCTCTACGTCCTCGTTTAGCATTTGTCTAAAAACGCCATCTATTCAAGCACGACTAAACTAAACGGAACTATGTCTGAACGGTTCAGGTTTTGTTATTTTCCGCTATTATTTTATTTATTTCCAAAATCACAGATGGCATCATCATTTGGATTCGCGAAAGCAATAATAGGACTGCAATTTCTCTCTTGGGTGCTGTTGAATTTTTACCAAGTTTTAATTACTTCTTAGAGGAAAATTTATAGCTTTGTCATTTGAGAGCTTTACAGACAGGAAAAAAATGTATTTTTGGAGAGCGTTTTAAAACAATTATATTTAAAAAGTGAGTAGGTTTGTCAAATTCCAGAAAAGGGCCGAAATATACTTACTGACCGAAGTTACTGATATGAAATAAAAATAATTAAATGTATAACAAAATAAAAAAAGATACGAAAATTTCTAAAATACTTATACGAGATTAAAAAAAAAACAATGAAAATAAAACTGTATGCTCATTTATTAAGGTTCTATTTATAACAATGAATGAATTAATCATTTCATGTTGACCTACTTGGCTTATATCGAGTTAATTAAGGTCGGGAATCGAACCGGAACTTATAACTTGCCTAGAGCTTGTTGTGTTTCGTCTCTCATTCAATTTATTTTGTTGTGCTGTTAATATATACTAAGATAACTAAATTTTGTTGTGCTGTTAATATAAAAATACTAAGATGACCCAGCGATCTAAAGTGAGTCTTGGTCGATTATAAGAATCTCCATTTATATCTGTCCTGCCTTATCTCTTGCCACTTCACTACATAGTATAAAACAAAGTCGCTTTTTCTGTCCCTATATCCCTATGTATGCTTAAATCTTTAAAACTACGCAACGGATTTTGATGCGGTTGTTTTTAATAGATAGAGTGATTCAAGAGGAAGGTTTTAATGCCCATGCGAAGCCGGGGCGGGTCACTAGTTTAATATATATTTTTATTATTTACGAAAATAAATCTATACAGGCTTACTCTTCACATTACTATAGAAAGGAATGAGAAAACAAACGTTAACAGATGTACTTTTTTTCCCCTTTCCTTATACATAAATATTATCATTTTAATTAAAATGTGACTAAGTCTCTTTCTTTAACTTCAAATACCAATAAGAGAAAAATCTATCTCTGTTTTCAAGAAACGCATAAAGGATTATTATCTTTCTTTAGCATAATAAATGTATATTTAGTCTAAGTAAGTATATTTGTATTTATATGGTATATATATTTATTTAAGTATGTATGTACTTATGTATGTATGTTTATTATATTATAATATTCTAGTACACGCCTGTTACCCTTTTCTTCTCGTTTCCTCTCTTGGGTCTGCTGGAAGAGATTTCTTTAGAAATAAGCAGCACCCTTGTACTAATGTTCTTTATTCTATGTTCTTTTCTTTTGTATATTTTTCTGTGTACATGAATTTGGAAATAAAATAAATAAATAAATAAGAGAGAAAGAGCTAATCTTGTTTAAAATAGGCTTAACCACAGAATAGGACGATAATTTTTCAGTTCAATGTGCTTTACAAACGTTTGTATCACTATCACTACATGGTATAAAACAAAGTCGCTTTATCTGTCCCTATGTATGCTTAAACCTTTAAAACTACGCAACGGATTTTGATGCGGTTTTTTTAATAGATAGAGTGATTCAAAAGAAAGGTTTTTATGCCCACGCGAAGTTGAGATGGGTCGCTAGTTTTTTTTATAAATAAGCTTAAATTTGCGTTAGTATTTAGAATGTATTTTTATAAGTGCTATAAAGTTTTGTATTATATCGTTCGCCATGTTATCATAGCAATATAAATAATAGCACGTTACAATGCGCCAGAATATAAAGCGTCTTGTTATACCATCCCCACATTCAATTTTCCGGCAGTTCGCTAATACAGACGTCTAGTATACCTACAATAGGCCCTGACACAAAATAAAGCATATCCGTATGTTCAACTTGTTCAAAAAGAGAGCCGTATTTAACTTAACTACCAACAAAATATTAAGTCCACTATTTTACACTTTATTTTCAATTTGTACAATAAAGTTTAAATAAATAAATATAATAAAAACTGGCAAGAAAGCGACATATACGGACAAATAGTGGTGAGGCTTTTGCCCAGCAGTGGGACATAACCTAAAAAAAATTAATAAATATATACATATATAAAAAAATAAAAAAAGCGATAAAATACATTTAAGTACAGGAATATGCCAAGTGGATTATTCAGCATTCCCAAAAAGAGGAGGGTTATTATATTGATTCGCATGATTTTAAATTTATTTAAATAAATATCTTACTTAAATTGAAGTTAATTACTCGACTATCCAGAATCCAGACACAACAGAAAAATTGTTATTAAGCGGTACCCGGGTACCGCTCGGTTGTTACGGGGTTAACCATCTAGACACACTATACTTTAGAGACTGGGTTTGGGTTCCACTCGCATATAAATAGAATATTAAATCAATACCCGATTGACCTTGAACTTCAAAGCTCATCTGGAATTCAAGGAATGTATGATTGAAGAAGGGAATTTTTTTATTATTTTTTTTTATCAGGCAAATGGACTTATCGATTTTATATTTTACTAGCTATTCCCCACGGTTGCACTCGCCCTTGGTGTGTAAGTACCAACATCATTCCTCAAGAATCAGGCTATCATATGTAGAAAGATTTTTTAAAATCCGATATAAGCGTTTAAACAATCTATTTAACTTAGTAATATAAAAATAAAATTAAATATATATATAACGTGTAACTTTAGAATTCCTGATCGGGTTTTATAAAATCTTTCTTTACTGTTACAATCAAAAATAAACAAAATATTACATTTGAATTTGGAAAACGTTACATTTAAAAAAATATATTAATGAGGTATATAAAAATACTAGCTGTTCCCCGCGGCTTCGCCCCGGGTGGGAGTCGGTTATATCGCGCCCAAAAGTAGCCTATGTTTGACCTCAGGTCGTTAACTACATCCCTACCAAATTTCATTACAATCGGTCCAGCAGTTTAGCCGTGAAGAGGTGACAGACAGACAGACAGACTTTCGCATTCATAATATTTGTATGGATATGGATTAGTTATTTAGTATTTAGATTCTTATTTACATTTAGATTTATAAGCAAATTGCTTATCCAAAACATGAAAAATTCATTTTTAACACGTTTTTATTAGCTAATAAAATGCTGCCAGTAGCTAATAGAGTCCATTTAAGACAAGTGTTTTTAAAGACCTCTCAGATGGCACCTTATTTAATAAATCAGCACACAGACGTACAAGGCCGACCACTTAGTTTAATAAACCATAGAAGGAGTGCTTCAAACAAATAAATTTATTTTGTTATTATGTGAGGTAACTTTTTATTCTTTTTTTTGTCATTATATCTTCTATCTTCTTCTTCTATATATATATATATACTAGCTGTTCCCCGCGGCTTCGCCCCGCGTGGGACTCGGTTATATCGCGCCCAACAGTAGGCTATGTTTGACCTCGGGTCGTTAACTACATCCCTACCAAATTTCATCACAATCGGTCCAGCAGTTTAGCCGTGAAGAGGTGACAGACAGACAGACAGACAGACAGATAGACAGACAGACAGACTTTCGCATTTATAATATTAGTATGGATATATTATATTATATATATAAAAGCGAAAAACACTCACTCACTCATCACGAAATCTCCAAAACTGCTGAGCCGATGAAGAAAGAGACGTCCGCTAAGAAAGGACTTTTTGGAATTTTATCCCTAAAGGGGTGAAAAAGGGGTTGCCAGTTTGTATGAAACTTCGTCATTTTTGAAGTGAGATACATGAAATTATTAATTTACATTTGTAGTTGGTAAGAAATAATAATGCACCAAACAGATTTTGAAAATTACATCCCTAAAGGGGTGAAATAAGGGTTGCCATTTTGTATGAAATTTTGTCATTATTGAAGTGAGACACATGAAATTTTTAATTTGAATTTGAAATTGGTAAAAAATAATAATGCATCAATCTGATTTTAAAAATTACATCCCTATAGGGGTGAAATAGGGGTTGCCAGTTTGTATGAAACTTTGTCATTTTTGAAGTAAGACACATGAAATTTTTAATTTGAATTTGTAATTGGTAAAAAATAATAATGCATCAATTGATTTTGAAAATTACATCCCTATAGGGGTGAAATAGGGGTTGCCAGTTTGTATGAAACTGTGTCATTTTTGAAGTGAGATACATGGAATTAAAATTGAAAATATCTTTTGGTATAATATTTTGTATTGTATTGTATTGAATTGTATTGTATGTACATGTAATAGGATACAATACATAATAGAAAACAGAGTGCAAAGGTTTTATTTATTTGTTAATATTATGAGTTCAGTAATGTGTCAATAGATGGCGCCACCATACATTTTAAAAGTCGTTAAAAGTTTGTCGTTCGCATTTAATCATCATGTGTAGTAATTGAGATTCCAAAATAAAAAAAAAAATTTTTTTTTTGCTTTTCTAACGATTTGATTGTGTGTTTAGACGATTTGGTACCTGCTAAATATAAAATAATAAAATTAAATTGGAATTGATTGGAGTATGGAGTGGTAATTGCGGCATTATATTGTATGTATAGTTTAATGTCTGCGTTTTGGGCTACTCATTGATTCGTTTAATTTAAGTTTGAAAAGTATTTTTCCGGATTCCGGATTCCGGATTTCAAATAGTAGTTTGAAAATAGGTAAATCTTTGTGTTATTTTCCATAAGTTAGTTGCATATCTTAAATATATTGTAAGGTTTCTCAAATAAATTGTAGGTCTTTAAGTATATTTGTATACATTTCTAATTAGTTAGTAGATTAATATAATTTCTATATATATAAAATATATAAAAGAACAAGGGCAATTGATAAATCAACGCCCAGCCTAAACCATAAAAGCTATAAACTTGAAATTTGGACTGAAGTTTTATGCTAATACGTAGTGCTCAGATAAGAAAGGATTTTTCAAAATTAGACCCCTAAAAGGGTTAAAATTGAGGGCAAAGTTTGTATGAATAAAAATTAAAACCTTCACTGATGTACTTGAAACTTGGCAAGAATGCTTCTCAACAAAAATTACTAATGGAGAGTAACGAATGGTAAAAAGAGGGAGGTTAACTAATTTATCATCACAAAAACCGAAACTATAAAAGCCATAAACGTGAAATTTGGTTATTGTCTTCATTATACTATATACTGCCCACATAAGAAAGGGTTGTTCACGATTCCAACCCTTACATCCAAAAAAGGGGTGAATTTGCGTACCTATAGACAAATAATTGAAATTTCGCCAATTACTAACAAACGCATGTTGGCCTATCGGTAGAGGTCGCAGATTATTTTTTTGAGTAGAGGGTTCTAATCCTGCTAAACATGACTTTTTTTTACTTACTTTTTTTCGTTTTGTATTAGTTTTTTTAGAATTTTATATTTTTGCTTTTAATATTTTAGTAAAGAAATGTTTCATGAAATAGCTGGAAGTAGCTGGATCGAATCCTGCCACAAACAATAATTTTCTGTTTTCGTTTTTTCTTACTTTTATTTTAATTTTGAAAAGGAACGAATAAATTAATTTGCTAATTTATTTCCGGATAAACGATATCGCAACCCCAATCAAATCAAATCTAATAGTTTGTCATTGATGACATTGAAGAAGAAGATTAATCAAATGGTTGACTGGTAGAGAACGCTCTTAGCGTTAAGTCCGTTAATATATCAGTATTTTGTACTTATCTATCTATACAAATAATAGGACAGTAAAAATCGAGTGTCTATACATTAAATATTTTTCTAAAAAACTGATACGGAGCGATTAAAGAAGAGTAACAGAAACAAAAAAAAAAAATTTTGGAATTTTTGTCTCTCTGGTACGTTATAACTTCAAAACTACTCAACAGATTTGAACGCGGTTTTCACAGGTGGATTACATATCGATCGTCAAAATCGGTTAAGGAAAAAAGAAGTTATGGTCAGTTGAAGTTTACTTCTAGCACTGCTTCAAAACTTTTAAACAGAGTTGAATGCGGTTTACATAAACGTATTTAATTTAGATAAAGCTAGAATTTCTACTTTGTTTTATCGATATCAATAAAGAGAAAAACACACTGCAGTCTCTATTAAATTTTAATAAAATAACACATTGAATGTGTGTGGGCGAATAATTTAATAACATAAAATATCAATAGATGGCGCTGACTTTATTTTAATTATTTTTTCGCATATGGTATAGCAGATTGAAAATTTTCCTTACGGCAATTAATTTGAATTATTTAAAAAAAAATTAGTTGTTGATTTAGTTCTATTGGTTGGTTTGTTTATTTTGTTGTATTGTAAGCTATTTGAATTGATTGGTTGGTTTGGTTTGGCTTTGGTTTAAAAAATAATCAAATCGGCAAGTCAGTTCAGTTGTTGTTTGACGGAGCATACGGTCGTGTCGTAAGGTTTAATTTAACTAACTTATCACTTTTTATTGAGATTTTCTCCACTTTTCACGCCCACTATAACTTTAGGAGTGGCTTTTAGGTCCAAATGACCCTGTAATAGGCTGCGTCTACTCTTTTAGAGACAAAAATGTGATAGTATGAAAGTTAATATTTTCAGTTTGATATCGTAGCAATGTAATGGCTTTATAAAATTGGCACGGGAATAGGATACTATAGATTTAACTATAGGTCTGGATAGTTGTAGTTTCCACAAGTTACGCGAAAAGCGACCAACACGCGGGCGGAGCCGCGGGCAACAGCTAGTTGTTATATATAAGGTGGACATAAATTACAATTATTATACAATCTTAAGAACTATCTATATACACACTTAAAGTTAAAATATATATATATATGTGTGTGTATGTGTATGTACATAGAAAGAAAAAAAAAAACAAAACAAAACAAACTTACAAAACACTATGCGTCGAAATACTCCTCCGCATCACTGTCAACTGGAAATGTGCCCAGAAGGCTGGCAGCTTAACATTTGAGCCAAATATAGGCCAGCCTTCTGGTCACATGAGGCGCCGATTAATCTTTTGGAGAGATCTCTAAAAAGAGAACGCGCACTCGGACCCCATGGCCCAAGGGTCTCCACCCCAAACGGCTCAAATATGTAATCTCCATTGAGATTACTATATTTACGCCGTTTGAGGGTTTCAGCTGACGCAGCAGCAGCGCCAGCGCACCCCGCGGTGCTTGGAACATGTGATGGCGCAAGGGTGTCGACGCATGTGAGGTAACAGTAATTACTCAGTTTACTACCGACCCTATTATTAAAAATCAATGACATGTAATTTATGTTTAATTAGTAACTTATTATTACGTAAGTAAGTATAGGTATATCCTTAATTTATTTCTGAAAATCGGAAGAAATTAATAGTTGTATTTCCTTGAATTTATAAGAAAACAAAACAAAATTAAAAAAAAAACCATTTCCAATCCATAGTTCTGGTTTTATTTTATTCCTCTACCAAAGAGGTCTAAAACAATTTTCTATTCTAACTCATTACCCACAAATTATTCTTCTTTATTGTCTTCTGAAGTCTCACCTGGGACCATTGTTGGTTACCATTTAATAATGAATGAATGAATGATATTTTTATTTAAAGTAACAAAGACTCATTTTGTTAGTAGTGCTTATTAATTATGTTAGTAAAGATTATAAACTTAAAGTGGCCATTCCTATAATTATATACCTTTTCCATCGAGAACATTAATAGTAGAGGACTTTCTGCATAGATTAAAAAAAAGCCTGGTGTCGCGCGACACTCCAAATTCTATGACTTTCTGGCTCCATCTCTCATCATCTTTGTGACAGATATCTGAAGCCAATCAATCATATTTTTTTAAATAAAATACGCACACGACTGATATATCATCATCACTATCACTATCACTACATAGTATAAAACAAAGTCTCTTTCTATGTCCCTGTATCCCTATGTATGCTTATATCTTTAAAACTACGCAACGGATTTTGATGCGGTTTTTTAATAGATAGAGTGGTTCAAGAGGAAGGTTTTTATGCCCATACGAAGCCGGGGCGGGTCGCTAGTTTATATATATAACAAAACTTCTTTTATGTTTTCATAAACGTCCGCGAATGTGTTAAGTTCATTTTTCATTTAAACACTCTTTCTATATTTAATACACTTTAAGACTATAATTCTATTGTCGATTTATTGTTTCACTTTTCTACGACACAAGAGAGACAACGAGGTCCATGTAACTATGTAGTTTAAAAAAAAATTTTGACGAAATATTGTGCTTCTTTGTGAAAAGTGTAAAAATGATTGTGATTGGTAAAATGCTTGAAATATGTGGTAAGTAATAAATAGATGTTTGCAAACATAATATATTTTACGTGTATTATTCTTAAGGCTAAAAATAGCGTGTAGAAGGCACCCACCATATAATGTCAAACATATCTCTTAGATACCACTTCAATTAGTGGTTTTAAAACTGCTGACTTGGTGCTATTTGTAGTCTTATTAATTTTTGTGTCAACTATGATACTCTGTTACGTTAGATAGGGCACGTCATGTAAAATCTAGATATTCTACTATCTTAAAAAGCATTAGGTATCATGAATCAATGAAACATTTCAGCGTTTGTCCGGTTGCATTCAAATTGAAGCCTAAAGATTTGAAGCTCTGTGTCTCTCAGTGTACGGTAACAATCGATGCCTTAATTTTTCACGAGTTATTTAAACATATTACACAATATAGTTGTGTTTTCATATATTTGTCTTATTCGAAAGTGAAAAAATGAAATGACAAACATACTAAAATAATTTTAATACTATTTGGTGACATGAGGTATATACAAGACTTTTATTAAGTCCTGTCCTAATTGTGTTTGCAAATTATTATTTCTTTTAATTAATAGTGCATTCACCATTGCCTCGCTTATTATTCAATCAATGAACTCAAAAACCTTATTTTTAAAAACATAAAAACTTGAACAAGTGTACAAACTCCTACCTGAGTTAATAGTTAGCTTAAGTTACGTATCGTCTTAACACTGAAATAGTAGGTACGTTTGTGATGTCGGTCAATTTGGAATCCTTTGGGATCTATTTAGGTCAAATGTCTAAAGTTTCACTAGTTGATGCGGGAATAGGAACTTAGGACATTGAAATTCTAGAAAATGTTATTTAATTAAATGCTTCTCAGACTTATTCTTCTTCATCGGTCCCTTACGGCGGAGGATCGTGACCACATATATGCTTCCAAGTTATGCGATCCTGGTGATCGCTCTGTAGATACTGCCCCCAGCTACCCTTTTCACTCTATCTACCCATCAGACTATATCCTACTTAACACGTTGGCGGATGGTTCTGAAAACACAATAGAAGTTTAATTATTATAACGTCTATAGACGTCGTGCGTCCGCTAACGTGTTAAATAGGAAATCAGGTTCCAATTTCAAATCACATTTACAGATTTTATGTGCTTTTCAAAGCACGGAGGAGCTCAAGATAGAAATGCCACTAGTCATGGCGCTTGACATGTACAATCGTTACGAACAGTTAGGCTATTGAACTCATCATCCAGAACAAATGGTCCCAGCTTTTTTTCTTTCTCGTAGATTACTTACTAAGTTTAATTGTTTCCGGTCGACCCCTGCTGCCTACATTTCTACTTATATTCCCAAAACGAAAAACTTTCCTTGGTCCACTTACAACTTGTACCGATTTTGTCCCTTCTGTTCTAGATAGATAGACTACATACATTCATATCATCACGACTGTCTCCCGTTGGGGTAGACAGAGACCAGAGACTTCCATTGGCTACGATCCTTACATACCTCTCTCATAGATAAATAGAGGTAAACATGGCATATGTAAGTAAACACAATGCGTCCTAGTTTTGTGATGTGCATCGAGGGAGACGCGGCATTGTTTGGTGCTAGTCATGTACCTAAGTAAATAAATTAAATAAGTACTTGTATTTACATAATATAAAATATGTTGTGTTTCATTTGATATTAAGGTACTTATAAGTGGCTGGTGTTTACAGCAGCGCCAATATGACAACTTAAGCTTTTATTTTATTTGAGGCCTATATGGATGATATATTTTATGCTACTTAACCCATTTGGCGCCATTGTACCTGATTGTGTACACCTAAAAAATTGAGGGTAGTAACTGCTCAAGTCTAAATATATAGATGTTGCCCGCGGCTACGCCTTCGTGGGATTCAGTTATATCGCGTCCAAAAGTGACCATTGGTCATTTTTGGCCCCTGGCCCTTTACTATATCCAAACCAAATTTCATCAAAATCGGTCCAGCGGCTTAGCCGTTAAAGCGTAACAGATAGACAGACAACTTTTGCATCTTTACCTTTACATAGTATAAAACAAAGTCGCTTTCCACTTTTTGTCCCTATTTATGGGTAAATCTTCGTAACAACGCAACGGATTTTGATGCGTTTTTTTAATAGATAGAGTGATTCAAGAGGAAGGTCTTTATGTAAGTAAAACCAGTAATATTGCACACGTGCGAAGCCGGGGCGGAGCGCTAGTTTATAATATTAGTATGGATATCATCTTTTCTTCCAGAAAAAGAATGTTGAAAAAGACCAGGCACGCAAATGCAAAAAAGAAGATGACTAACTCTATGATTTAAAAAAGTTTTAATTAACACTTTTGTTAAGTTTGCGACGAATCTAGACACGCGGCAGCGTGTCAAGCCAAGTTCAAGCAAAGGAACTGGCTAGCCAGCGCCGAGTGTAATATTACACGAACCACTTGGTGCCACTTTTGACCCTTCTATAACTCGAAACCTCTTTAATGTAAACACATAAAACTACGTGTGTTTAATAAGATCCATCAGGACATGTAGAAGCCCAAATTTCATGAAGCTAGCTCAAACGGTTATAAAGATATGAAGGTCAAAAAGTTGTAAATTTTAGCACTGACTGACTGACTTATAGTACCTAAACCTAACCTACTTCCAAATGACCTAGAAGGATGAAATTTGGAATCCAGCTCGGAAATTGTGTGTAAGCGTAGGAAAAAATCAAAAAATCAAAAAAAGTCAAAAAATAAGTGGTGTCCCCATACAAAAAACTTGTAATACCTACGCGCTAAACAACCGGCCAACAACGGTGTGTCGTCAGCGGCGCGCGGCAGCACACCAGCCAATCAGCGTCACGCTCTGACTTATGGTACAAAATTATAAGCGGTAGCGATTTACTTAAAATTTAGCGGGTCGGTTGGTTTATACCTGCATAGTAGTTATCTTATAGTCCACGGCTCACTAAATTAACAAAGATCAGTGCCCAAGGTTCGTTTCTCTGATTTCTTTTGAAAATAAGAAATAATATTTTAAGGTATAAATTTGTTAGTTCGAACTCTTTGTACCCTAAAAGAAACTCCAATGTGTATGTATACCAAGGTCAAGGCAATAGCGAAGTCTTATTGGTACCGATATATGTATGTATTGACTAGTCTAAGAATGCTGCTTGAACTCGCTCGCGCCTTTCACTTGTGCGCGGCTCACAGCGCTATACGACTTAAAATGCGAACGAACCAAAGTATGCTCTTAGCGGCGCTCATTCGCGCCAGCGTCCTCGTTATGCCCGGTTGTTTAGCGGAAACCCACCTATTAGATTGCGTTTAATGCTGCGTCGTTCGACTAAAATTATTTGAGTTATAGCTGGAATAGTCCAGATATAAATCATTCCTTTTTAGTATTGTACTTTAACGGCATTTGTGAGTTATTTAATATTACGTAAATCGTTTCTTTCAAAATCTCATTTGTTTGTAGCTCTTTTAGGTTAATTTGTCACGCAAAAAATAACATTAAATAGGAATACTTGCCTAGTTTTCTTTACAAAAAGTAATGATATCCCACCAAAAACATAAATGTAAAAAACGAGAGCCAAGTTCAATACAAAAATTATGCTTGGCGGTGAGCTTCGCCGTAAAAAGAATGGCGATCTAAATGAGTGCCAAGTTCTATGCAAAATCGAAATATGTTTTTATAGCAACAAAATAACATTATGAACAAGTATTAAACTCTATTTCTTTGCTTTATTAGATACCTATAACAATTGCTGTTATTTAAAAATGTGAGATCTTGAAGTAGGTCAGATTTGACTTGGCCAGTTTTTAACATAATTAAAATGTTGAATAACTTTATAAAATGACTTATGTAATGGAAACTGGCCAAGTCAAATCTGACCTACTTCAAGATCTCACATTTTTAAATAACAGCAATTGTTATAGGTATCTAATAAAGCAAAGAAATAGAGTTTAATACTTGTTCATAATGTTATTTTGTTGCTATAAAAACATATTTCGATTTTGCATAGAACTTGGCACTCATTTAGATCGCCATTCTTTTTACGGCGAAGCTCACCGCCAAGCATAATTTTTGTATTGAACTTGGCTCTCGTTTTTTACATTTATGTTTTTGGTGGGATATTTAATAAGAACGTGAGTCTTTGTTTAACGTTAGTTATTTTGTGAGCGAGTTTGTCAGGGAAACATTGCTGGAATACTCATTTAGAATTATTTTTGTCTAACATAAAGTATCCGAATTATAATGTACTAACTTACTACTTCATAAAGACCAGCGGTGTGTTTTCTAGGTGGGTAGTATAATACAAGTAAATATACAAGTAGTAAGTTTTTAGTCTCACTAGCGCAACTTCCCAAAAAATCTTTCTGTAAGTAAGCTTAATAGAAATCCATGGCGCTAATTAGCCTGAAGGAGGAGCCTTAAGCTCTTTTTCGGATATCGATAGATGTCAAAATAATTTGCAAGAAAAGGCATGATATAAAATCCAGTATATACTTAATCTATGACAAAATCTGACCTTCTCTCTCTGCATGTTATCATGCCATACTGCTTTTACTTCTCGACTTTGTATTATTTTCTAAATCATTGGTTCAACTGCCAGTGTTTTTTTATTTACCTCTACTACCAGGATCTGATCAGAAAGACGTGAAACGCCATTGCAAGACTCCTGACCCAGATACCTATATCTTTGAGTATTATAGTTATTGTGTGACTTTTCATGCTCGAAATAAGGTCTTTCTTTTCCATTTTACCGAACCGATTGGTTTTAATTGGGGTCATAATAAGATGCTTATTAAGTAAAGACAATTGTTCACCTTTGGTATTTGAATATCAGTGGCCGCACCTTTTTTATAGGTTACTTTGTCCTTGAGGAAATACAAACATATTTTTGTTACCTCTACATTGGTTAGATATCGGCGCATCCTCTAATTATGCATTGAAATTAACAATAATCCTCGACAATTGGATATAAATTATAGGTCAGAACCGCCGCAATTAAGTCAGCTTTTAACATAGAATTTGGAATCGTGCGCAGGCAATTTTTTTAATCTATGGCTTTTTAAAAACAAAAACATTGTTTCCGTTTTCAGACATTCAGGTGATTCAAGCCTGCAATGGCCTAACCGAACTGAAAACAATAAATTAACTGCGGAACTGCGGTAGTGGGTTCGATTCGGGGATCGGGAGTCGAACCCAAGACTTTTAGGTCTTTAGGTAAATGCCTTAATTAACCACTGGACCACAGAGTCAGTTAAAGAAAAACTTATAGCACCTAAATATTTATGCGTGACACAAATGATTTGTTGTTTACTAAAAGACATGGTATGATTACAATACAATACAATACAAATACTCTTTATTGCACCACAAAATAATAAAATTACATAAAACAGCTTAACTTAAAAGAATGAGGCGCAAAGGCGGACTTATCGCTAAAGCAATCTCTTCCAGTCAACCTTAGGGTGGATGGAAAATTATTAGTAAAAGGCGTTATGAATGTTAAGAATTTGTACGAAATGTAACATGAAATTTATGTGAAAATGTTTGGAAAACGTAAAAGGATACAAAATGCTGCCAACTTTTTAAAAGAAATACAAGAAAAGCACAGTGAATAATGTCTTGGCAACAAATAGTGATATGTATGCTTAGGAATTTTAATATGTCCTGCATGTCTAATTTTATCTTTACATACTTAACGCACCTTTTGCTTAAGTTACTGTTAATACGCATGATATTTCTCATAATGAGGAGATAGGTAACAAAACAAAAATTACCGATACAACCAGCAGGACACATAGCGAAAAGAAACGATCGGCCGATGGGGCAAAAAATGGCGAACACGCATCGACGAACGTAGCGTCGGACACCCACCGACCAGATGGCCAGATGACCTGAAGAAGGTCGCAGGCAAGCGTTGGATGCAGGCCGCTTCCAACCGATCATTCTGGATATCCATGTGGGAGGCTTATGTCAAACAATTTACAGCCTGCAGCTAAAATAATAATGATAATCATCGTGGAGACTTTTTTCCGGGTTACATTGACCCGTAGTCCATGATTCTTTGAGGAAGTAATTTGAGACATAAATTATTTCACTATGATATACTCTGATAACCCAAAGTGAGTTTTGGGCTCCGATAATAAGGATCTTTCTCCATTTCGACTTTATACTACATCCCATGGAAGAAAAAGAGTATGACCTAGTAAAATAGGTACCAGTAATCACAGAATGGATGCAAATCTCTATTAAAATATTCGGAAGTAATTAAAATCCATTACTAACTACTAATTGATCTTATTTTGAAAAGGTCGGTATACAGTAAAAAATAATAGTTGTGCATGGTCGATTGACTATGACACCTTCACGAAATGAATGAATAGAAATAATAAAATGCGTATACGTTTGCATTTTGCTATAAATTATTGCGGCAGTAAAGAAAAAAACTTTCCTTGACTTAATCGTAAAGTTTTTGAATATAAAGCCATTTCCACCCCAAGTCACTTGATACTCCATTCCAAGATTCAAGTTTTTGTTTTGTCTCGGAGAATCTAAAATAGGAACATAATATAATACTTTATGTACCGTAAATTTTGTGTACCAGGAAATGTGCTATGCTTTTTTTTTCTTTAAATAAATAATCAATATCCATAAATTAAAAAAAAATTGCCGAGACCAATAATGTTATTATAGTTGAAATATTATGTCAATATTTTAACATTACATCGGGCTGGTTAAAAAAAATATTTTCTTTTACCAATTCAGTTCTGAAATTTGGAATTGACTGGATGATCTTCTTCAACAATTCTCTACCCACTGCTGGGTGGAGGTGGAGAGACAAACTACCTATAAGTACCAAATATATCGTATTTACCGTAGTTTATATAACACAGCTTATGTCGCCATTAATTTATTAAGTAGATGCTGTAGGACGGGGTCCTGGTGTAGAACATTTCGACTCATATGACACAGGTTCATTACGCTTATTATAACTTTGTATTATAATGGAGATTGGTTCTATAAATAAGGAATATTTTACAGCAATTTGATCGATTAGCTGAAAACATAATGGCCTCTTTTGATGTACTGATTCATAATTCATAGGCATTTCAGTCGCCTATGTCAATAGAGAGACAAATTGTCGTCGAAATTCTCAAGAGAAACGGCTGAAATTACTGATTGTTTCGTAACATCAGATTCTGGTAACACAGTGCGATTCGTGTCTCCGAGGCAGGAGGTCGCGTTCGATGTAAAATTTTCTTATTTTCCCGCCTCACTATTGGCGCGTCAGTACGCTTTTTTTTTTGTATTTTTTTTTCGTTCGCGGCTTTTAGTTCTTAGTGGCCAGTGTTCATTTGTGAGTTTGTGACTATCTTGAACGGATGCAGTGTTGGAAGAGTAAAATATGATTTATTTGAAAATGTAGAGTTAGTTGGCAAATTCATGGCAGTATCTTAATACAGTTTTTGCCATTTATTTTATTTAGTGCGGCATATTGTAAGAAATTATTTAGTGCGTATTTATCTTTGCTATTGAGAAATTAAGAGGAACGGTTAAAATTTATAGGTCACGCTACTTTTAAAATAACAAGTACCTAACTTATTAATAACCCTTATACACTAATTTTAAATTACTCTAAAAACTAAAAAAGTATTTACATGATTAAAAAAAAAGGAAAAAAAAAAACTCAAGTACCTAACTTTATTAGATTTCAAGTGTGTTCAACACTTGAAATTTGAAGTTCAATTTGCTGAAAGTCCCTGAAATGTTGAAAACTTATTGCAACAAAGCAGCTGATTTCTGAATTTGTATGGAAGACTATTTTTGTAATAAAACGGATTGATTATTAGACTAGACTAAAAACAAAGAAGATTAATAAATGAAAAAAATATACTCTTACATTTCTGGTGAAATGTTTTTTTATGCTTAAGTTTTTTTTTCCTTATTTCGTCACTTCTGTGAAACATAACTCCGCAAAATAAATACAGGAAGTTACTTGTATGTGGCCACTAACACTTAAAAAAAAGAATTATTCAAATGTCACGCCTGTTTCGCGCAGGGATAGGCAAGGCAGAGACTAAATATAAAAAATAAGTAGAATTTCCCGCTAAAATATCTCTCTTAAAGTGTCTTTAATTTTAAAAAGTCTTGTTAAGACGATACCACTGCTAAACAAGGTGGTCTTTAACATCATTTATCTCGCAAAGTTCTTTTACTATGGGTTTCAAATCTTAGTATATGATTTTTGAGTATTTTATCTCCTTATGTATAAGATGGGAAACACGTTTTGATAAAATTTTCTCGATAGAAATATTTTTTGAAAAATAGTATTCGCTTACCGATATTTCTAAATTATAGATCGACGATTCAGTTTAAAAAAATGATTTTTAAACTAAAATATAGGTCGTTAGTGATTCATCATAAGAGGTATAATAAAATGTAATGAACTGGTCTGTTTTTTTATAAATTAATAAAAACAAATTTGGCGCTTACGCCCTATTTGTTTGAGCGCCTCGAGACTATACCTGTCTCATCGTTCACGGGCTTTACCGCCAAGCGCTATCCCTTGCGCGCTCTCCCGGCCAGTCTGCGTCTGCATTTGCCGAGCAAAAGACGCGCGCATTTTTTATTAAAAATCAAATCTCGCGAGTTTTTATGGCATTTTATAATATATATTCAAATTTATTGTTAAAATTTATATCCCAACCTAGTTTTTATTTTAGTGTTTTTCTTGACTGTAAATAGTATTTGTTATGTAAAATAGTGTAATATTAGCTATGGTTTTGTTACGTAACTGTGATTTTTTTTATATTCGTATTATCATAGGTAATTGAGCAAAAAAACTAAAAGAGTACCCGATTACAAGGAGAAAGCCTAGCTAATGAGAGTAAACAGATGGTAAGTACCTACCCATCTATCCTATCATAATTAGTCTTATTTAGTCTACCAAGTGCCTCCGTAAAATAAATTTTATTTGTTATGGAAAACTAGTACTGATCGATCATTCTATACATAGGTACCTATATATTTATTTAATATTTATATCAAATTGGATACCTAGGTATCTAAGTACTTTGGCTTTGAAACGAATTCGCCATTTTTATACAAACAATTTGATAGGTTGGTATAGGTAAGTGTGGAAGTAACAATTTACATATAAGATAAATATAAAATGGCTAATATCAAAATACCTATTGTTTTCAGGACCAACAACAATTTGAGGTCTTTGTGTCCACGCTGCCGCCGCCGCTGCTGTTGCGACTGCCAGAACAGGGAGGTGTAACAAATATGGAGTCGGATTTACAAACTTTTGTTTTGAATGGACAAAATATTATACCGCCAGCATCACGAAATGTAAAACGGTTAGTACCTAATATGATTGTACTAGCTATTGCCCACGACATGTTATTATGTTTGATCTTCTGGTCTTTAATGAAATATGTTTAACGATCTTACATTAAAAATCTGAAGACATATTCGATTATATACGTATGGGATTGTTTCAGGTGGAACCAAATGCTGATGTTACTGGGCACCGTATTGTCGATATCAACAACTTTTTCAAGAAACAAAAAAGTCCTAATTTAATTATTTCAGTGTGGAATATTTTTTTTATATTTTAAATATTATGTCAAAGAAATGTTCTGGATTCTAAGCAGATTCAATGAATTTACAAAATGGATCATAATCAAACCTAAAGATTATTTTTGTTTTGGCAGTATCAAGTTTTATTGGAATGCTCTTTTTTTAGTGTATTTCTGGAACGACAAGATCAAGATATTTAAATAAGATAGTTAGAAAATGACAAGACATAATTTAAAATGTTTACAATGATTAATTTGCATGCCTTAATTAGGCTAATGTGTTTGTTCCAAATTTATTATAACAACCTTTGTAACCACATTTACGCAAATAAAATGATTTGATTTGATTAGTCATATCTAGTCAAGTGAATCGGTGAAAGGTTTCTTATAGCATTAAGTATCTCAGAAATTTTAGTAACAAGGATTAAAGTCACTTATTCGACACTGTACTACGAGAGGGGTAATGGTCAATTTTCGTCTTTTTTCATGAATAAAATCAAAACTTTTTATGTTACAATAATAACAAAAATATATTTGAAATCCTCTTAACAAGCACTTTCATATGATATATAACACGGTAAGGTTTGCAAAACTCCTCAGTTGTCCACCGAAAATAAACCTTTTTAAAAAAATATTTACTTTGCACATCTGTGTTTGGGTCACAGGATTACGCCATCCTACCGAATTTCATCTGTTTTGGTACAATAGGTTCGGAGGAAATTGACTGTGACAGACGGACGGTCGGACAGACAGACGCACGAGTGATCCTATAAGGGTTTCTTTTTTGAATTTTTGTACGGAACCTTTATAGGATCACTCGTGCGTTTGTCTGTCCGTCCGTCCGTCTGTCACAGCCAATTTTCTCCGAACGTACTGGACTAAAACAGATGGAATTTGGTAGGATGGCGTAATCCTGTGGCCCAAATACAGATGTGCAAAGTAAATAAATATTTTTTTAAATTACCATTTTCGGGTGACAAATTAAGAATAAAAAAAAGTTTTGCAACCCTTACCATGTTATATATCAAACTAGCGACCCGCCCCGACGTTGCATAGGCATAAAAACCTTCCTCTTAAATCACTCTATCCATTAAAAAAACCGCATCAAAATCCGTTGCGTAGTTTTAAAGATTTAAGCATACATAGGGATATAAGGAAAGAGAAAGCTACTTTCTTTTATACTATGTAGTGGTGATAAAAGGGCTCGTTATGAGGATCTCAAATATATTTTCGTTATTATTGTAACATAAATGATTTTGATTTAATTACGTATGTATATATGTATGTAAAAACTTTATTGTACAGAAAGAATATTTATGATACAACATAGAACACAAAAAAGGCGGACTTATCCCTAACAGGGATCTCTTCCAGTCACCTGTATAAAAAAGGAAAAAGAGTACATGGGCATTAAAGAGGGTACATCGCAAAGATACACATATGAAATTATAAACTAATTACAACACAAGAGTTACTTATCCTATACTATAAATCAACTCGAGTCCTAACGCTCGAAGTATTCCCTAACCCTAAAGAAGGAATGTAATAAGGACGACGTCTTATCCTCCAATTAATTTATTTATTAATGTAAGAAGACGAAAATTGATCATCCCGCCTCATTTACAAAACTACTGAGCCAAAAATTTTGAAAAAAATATAAAAAAATCATTTACAGGAAAACCTACAAGAATTCTATCAATTAACGATTAAGTGGTAAATCCATACTAATATTATAAATGCGAAAATCTGTCTGTCTGTCTGTCACCTTTTCACGGCTAAACTGCTGGACCGATTGTGATGAAATTTGGTATGGATATAGTTATGCACTAGGAGTCAAACATAACCTACTTTCGGGCGCGATATAGCTGAGGCGCACGTGGACTTTACTTTATTTTACTTACGGAAAATATTTCATTAAAACACCACTAGACAGCGATAGATACTTCCATGCTGGTCTGGGAGATAAAGAAAAACATAGAATGTACCAGCTGCTTTTCTTCCCGCGCAAGCCGTAAAAGTCGTCTGAGGGATTCGCCGAATGGGGAAATCATGACATAGGCGATGCGGCTAGCAACCCATCACTATTGATTTCCCGTTTCAACTACCATTATGCTAAACGTGGCCTTAGGTCTTATGACCCTAGGCTCTGTCTACCCCGCATGGGATAAAGACGTGATTATATGTATGTAGATAGCGATAGTAGTAGTTAAAAGGACAAAGAGACAGTTGAAAGAAATAGTAGATTAAAAATTCACATTAACATACGACAATTGAATATAAAAACTGACATTGTCATTGTGCGGAACCCTCTGCTTTTTTGTTCTATTGTGATTTCACACTTTTTTTAAGTTAAAATAAAGTTTAAAAAAATATTTTGTCTTTTAAATTACTAATATTTCCCATTACATATTCAAATATAAAAATATCTGAAATTATAATACATAACGTAAGAAGAGAAAATAATGGCATGCAAACTCCATGCATTCTAACCTCCGGAACGAGATCACGTGGCAATTGTAAATGTTGCAGAATATTATAAATCGCTGTGCGTGGAATCGCGCGTAAACAGTCAGAGGGGCGGCGGGGGCGCCGGGGACTGACACCCCGCGCCTGGGGTCTAGCGCCGCCCATTTACTAGGTACATAACATTTGAGGTATCGCCTTAAAGCAGGATCCTACGTAGATATTCAGGACACGTCGTCGTCTCGACGTAGCGCGTTGAAACTGCTGAAAAGGTGCTTAAAATCTTATTAGCAATATTTCATTGAACGTTTTTGTAAATAAATTCAAGTATAACATTATTCTTCATGAAAAGCCTTGTTACGCGGTTTCTCACGTCCTTGTTGGAATTATATTCTGATTTCTACCTAAATTAATTGGCTGTGCTGTTACATGCAAAATAAAAATAATTTTAAATGTTCCGGAAATACTTAACTACCACTTGCCGATTCAAAAAAAAAAATTCAAAATAAAAAAAATATAAAGAATTTTTTTTATCGAATTTAATATGCTTGATCCTATTGCACACGGCTCCGCCCGCGTGGCTCTTTGTTATATCGCGCCCAAAAGTAAGTCATATTATATTTGACCCCTTGTCCTTAACTATATACATTACACATTTCATCAAAATCGGTCTAGCAGTTTAGCCGTGAATGCATACAGACAGATAGACCTACAGGCAGAGTTTCGCATTTATAATATTAAAGTATGGATGTTGTTGAAGGAAAAATAAAATTATAACCTTTCTCCCTCGTTGAAGATAGACCGTATTGCAATCGCAATTGCAATTGCGATTTTACCAGATTGCACAGCTGATGGTAATTTTCCAAACGCTGTCTTGCATTTCAATTTCCAATTCCAGATAGCTTCTATGTAAAAGTCTGAAACTCCTTTATTATAGTTTTGATAGACTATATACGTAACTAAGCGACCCAGTAGCGAGTATTATACATATAAACCTTCCTCTTGAATCACTCTATCTATTTAAAAAAACCGCATCAAAATCCGTTACGTAGTTTCAAACATAGGGACAGACAGTGGGAAGCGACTTTGCTTTATACTATATAGTGATGACAGTGATAGTAATATCAAAAGGTTAAATATAAAATTGTATACTTAATCAGATAAAGTTTCCTTGTTGCATCTTCAGCCTGTGCTTCAGAGTCCAGGGTATACTTTTAATCATGGTCCTGAGTAGGGGGTGCTGAATCCGGCTCTCACTTGACTGTTATTTTTTATTGATAGAACCACAGATTTTAATACTACTTTAACTGACAATTTGAACAAAACATTGGCCAATTTTTGAAAGAAACTTTTTAAAATATCAAAGATGTACCTTTCAATAAGAACTACATACATTTTCCTAAAGCAAACTGTAGGTGAAGTCCTTTCCATTCCAATTTAGCTTTAGGAAACCTTACGTAATAGGACTGCCTCGCAGACTCCATACATATATACATAAGTAGGTCATTTGATTGGCGGGAGTGGATATTGCTCTACTCTCTGGATTATACTTAACGATAGATCTTGGATAAGGGTAAAATAAATTGAATTTGTTGCTGTAACAATTGTATGTTATAAGTTCTTAAATTCATAGATTTGGACTAAGTTACTTTAAAAGAAAAATTATTACCCTAGTACCTACCTAGTAACATTTTAAATGCGAAATTCTGCCTGTCGATCTGTCTGCCTGTCACGCTTTCTCGACTAAACCGCTGGACCGATTTTAATGAAATTTGATATGAATATGTATAAAAATGGAGTGTCAAATATAGACTACTTTTTGGTGCGGTATAACCGAATACGACGCGGGTGGAGCCGCGGGCAACAGCTAGTGAATAAATAAATTGTTGCCGGGTTCTAAACGACCCCAAATTCGTGCCGAGTGCGATTAAGTAGTCCCGGAGGTAACCTTGAGTTTGTATTGCTAATATGGAAAACGCAGGGAAAACTATTCACACAGTTTGTTGAACTTTGTGGCGTAATGGTTAACATAATGTTCTGATAGGAAGTTCTGGGTTCATTCTCCAGTCAGTGAAAGTTGAAAAATTTAGACCAATGAGAAAGTAGTTTCTGCGTTATGCGTGTACAAACAACAGACAGACATGAATTATAATGCTCCAATAAAGCAGTCTCAAGTCTTATTAATGCTATATGGTTTACAATTACAAATAAATAAATAATAAATATATATTATTTACTAGCTGTTCCGCGCGGCTTCGCCCCGCGTGGGATTCGGTTATATCGCGCCCAAAAGTAGCCTATGTTTGACCTCAGGTCGTTAACTACATCCCTACCAAATTTCATAACAATCGGTCAAGTAGATTAGCCGTGAAGAGGTGACAGATAGACAGACAGACTTTCGCATTTATAATATTAGTATGGAAGTATGAATTTATTTGAAAAGATAAAAATACCAAGAAGAAATTTTAAAACGTGTAGCAAAGAAATGTGCTATAAAGGAAATTGAGAACAAAAGAGGGAAAATTTGGAGACATTTTATACGGCATTAAGTCCGCCTGTTGTGCTTTACATTTTGTATTTTGTACATTAAAGGTTAATAAAATAATATAAAGACTTTATGAAAAACACTTCGATTAAAAGAAAAACATTAGGTATGGAAGGCAATATAGGGGGAAGACGAAGAAGAGGTAGACCAAGAAGGAGATACGTAGAACAAATAAAGGAAAAAGTAGGACTCATGCCGTAACAGGATGTGAAAAGGCTAGTGGAAGATAGAGACACTTGGAAGAGACTCCACCGACAAGAGTTCAGCTCTTAAATTTTAGATATCTGTTACCGCAGAACAGAGAAATTATCCGAATAGAAATGTATATTGACGCGGATTTAGTTCCAGGATCAGTGCGGTTACGTATTCTCTCTTCTTATACCTTCAATTCATACTTGTAAACCACACCACACCATATTAGAAATTTATTACGTAGTTTACAACAAAGCCACCTAATATTATCAACCAATAACAGTGGCAATAAATGATGCAATCAAATTCCCCGCCTATTTTTTCTGAATGAAACGTTGGCTTGCAAGCCAAACCAGTGACTCGCTTTTCGTGCGCTAATCTACTTCTTGTTAATATTTATAAATTCTGTGTCTGTTACATTATTTGTACCTACGGGAGACAGGCGTGTTGGTATGTATGTTTGTATGTTTGTTAGTATCGTATTGTAACTGTCCCTCTATTCACATTTATGTCACGTATAAAAGGTCACCCGGTCTTAAAATAGATACAGTGAATTTGTTCAACAAATGTACTTCATATTCCCAAAGGTTGGCAACACTAGATACTCGTATAAAATTACTACCATTTTTATTTGTACTACGTAATGTTAGGGTTCTTTGCAAATAATATTTTAGGAGTGTATTTACGCCGGTAAATAACATAGAGGTACTCGTATATGGTGGGTGGTAATAAATTGACGAAAAAGTACAAAGTAATAGTATGCATAATAGATTTTTATATATTAAACTAGCTATGCCCGCGCTTTCGTCCGCGTGGATTTTAACAAGGGGCATGGTTTAGTACGCAGATTGAACGAAAAAAATTCTAAAATCAAAGTAGCCTAAGCTACTCCTTATTACATCAGCTATCTGCCAGTGAAAGTCCCGCAAAAATAGGTCCAGCCGTTCCAGAGATTAGCCGAATCAAACAAACAGATGTTCCTTTTACTATGTATTTTAAAGCAATAAAGATATTACAAACAAACAAACAGATAGACATATTTTTTTTTGTAAAAAACGCAATTTTGGTCTTTGTACCGTGTATTTATTCAAATACACTCATTTTTTTTTTCATATATTTAAAGATGTTCAGATTTTGTTTAGATAATAATTACAAGAAAATAATCAATTACATTTTCTCATTTATATTTTACAAAATAACTTATATGAAGATCATATCTAATTGGTGTGTTCGAAATATGTACTTTTTAGTAAAATACAGTAAAAAGTTAGCTGGTGTTTTAAAATCAGCCTGTATAATAATTGCGCCCATAATAAATGTCTAAACAGACAATTACTTGAAGACTTGCGTGTAAAAATACCTTGTTTGATGATACTAAATAAGTAAAGTCATGACATGAGCTATGTGTCTGAAAGGAATACGTATTTTTATTGTGTGAATTCTTTTAAAAAACCTTATATAAAAAGTTAAACATTTAACGGCATGAAAATGTTCGCCTATTTCGTTAAACATTTTGTATTTTGTACAATAAAACTATACTAATTTAATAAATCTTGACCCCTTTATTCATTAATATAAGAAACGTTTGTAAAGCCTGTTTCAACTAAAATAATGGTGGCCCTTTCTCTCTTACCGATATTTACTGTGAAAGAAAAAGCCAAAACCATTTCATTTAAAACAGTGTTTGTTAATTTTTATGAATAAGAAGGATAGCGTTTGTTTTTTAAAACGCTTTTAATCCATATCCATACTAATATTATAAATGCGAAAGTCTGTCTGTCTGTCTGTCTTTCTTTCTGTCTGTCTGTCTGTCTGTCTGTCTGTCACCTCTTCACGGCTAAACTGCTGGACCGATTGTGATGAAATTTGGTAGAGATGTAGTTAACGACCCGAGGTCAAACATAGGCTACTTTTGGGCGCGATATAACCGAGTACCACGCGGGGCGAAGCCGCGGGGAACAGCTAGTAATATATAACTTTAAAATTACTGGTCGGATTTGAATAATTATTTCTGCGTTTGGGAAAGGTTATAGACCGTAATATGTACACACCTAAGGCGAATGAAACGCGGGAACAGCTAGTGTTAAATAAATAAAAATGGTGCTTCGACCAAAACTTCTATTTGGAGTTTGGCTGTAAGTAATAAAAAGTTGGTTAGTAGACTTTTATCGTAAAAATATTAAACTTTTTGCGTTAAAACTTAACGCAGTCAATTTTTATCGTGGTTTTATTGTTTTGTCCTTTCCTAACATTAATCAACGTCAAAAATATAAGAGCATCTAGTTCCAGTGCATTTATGAAAGATAATTGGGTTATTTTGTCCATACGCTCATCGAGATTGAGAAGGCAAACTCAAAAGGCTTTATTTTATTTTACAAGAATAATCAAAGCTTACAAGTTAAATAACCATTTTTAAATATTCGTTAGCCTTGCAAATTTTTCACTACTTTTTTGAGTTTTCTAATTAAAATTGCTGGGTAACCCTTATTTGTAGGTAATGCCAAACCCTCCCAAATTAACCCAAATTGCGGTAGATTTATAACACGAGCGATTTCCTAATAATGTTACGGGTTAATGTTAAATACCAAGTTCGTTTTAAGGTACGGTTTATGCGAGTATAATATAACATTATTAGGCTATTATTGCAATAGTTTGATTATTTATAGTTATAGAGGCACTGATATACCTACTAAAAGTCCATACTTCCATATCTTACTAATCTTCTTTTTCTAAATATGCCTCTCCAACTAGTTAATGTAAGCGATTAGTCTGTTAAAGTCCTCCTTCTTTAGCTCTTCCGAATAGAATACATACTAAAATCCTATACTATTAAACGAGCAATGTTTCTATATACATAAATTTATGTGCGTGCTCGCGTTTTCGAAAACGGCTCTAACGATTTCTTTGAAATTTTATACATAAGTTCTCACTATTTAATAAACCCCATAATTTTTTTTTAAGTTAATATTCATTTTATTATAAAAAAACTATAAGTACTAGTTCTTACATAGTCATAAAGATAATCTTGCTAGGTTCCATGTCTGGGAAAATTCATTTTACCCATATTTTCACGCAAAAAAAAATTCTGCATAAAACTAGCGAAGTTTGGTCGCCCAGGTACTGATATTATAAATGTAAAAGCTGTCTGTCACGGCTAAATCGCTGGAACGAACAAATTGTGATGAAAATTATACAGATAGGCCTTGGTCTGGATTATTACATAGACAACTATCTCTCCTGGTTCTAAGCTACCTCCCCACTAATTTTCAGCCAAATCAGTTCAGCCTTTCTCGAGTTATAAATAGTGTAACTAACACGACTTTCTTTTATATAAAAGGTAATAGAGTCGGCAAAAGCTAATCTATACTAATATAAGAAAACTGAAGAGTTTGTTTGTTTGAACGCGAAATTTCAAAAAAATCTTTTTTTTTTTTGGTTTGTTTTTAGTAACATATGTTACTAACATTTGTTCAACAAACAAAGCACCTTGAATCATACTTATTTACTAACTGTCATAGATAAAAAAATTGCCTGGGTAGACCGCGCGCAATTTCCTACTTGATGTACTAATAATACCTTTCCCTCTTACATGATATGGTTTTCCCGCTAAACAGGGCCAGGGTCCAAATAAGAAATGATTCTTGTCAACCTTTAAATCAAGGAAGGGATATAAAAGGCAAAGTTTTATCAAAAAGTTAACTGAGTTTTGCGGACAGATTTTTATTGCATTTCATTTGTTTGCGGATAAGCTGAAATATTTGTGGTTGGTCAACCTTGACTTGTTGGCTCCCGTCCAAGGATAAACCATGGGATAATATTCCAATTGTTAGAAAAAGGATATGTTCTATGTTTTTCATTAAAATTTCAAATAAGTAAATTTTTTTTACTTGTTTAATTTATTATGATACCCACTTAGCTTAAATCCATTGCTTTCCATTAATGTAATTTTTTTAGTATATACTTAAAAAGAGCCCTAGTGCCCAATAAGGACCACAGACAAGGTTTTATAAACTTTTTTTCTAAATTACTGGCCTTAGACGCCTAGATTTTGTAAAATATATTCTCTTCCAAATAAAATAATTAATTTGATCATAATGCTCTTAAAGTTGAAACACTTCCCAAATTTGATTTATAATAAGAATTTATAACAACCAGGTCCTTATTTGATGCAGTTACCTAAACAAAAAGATAAATTTGTGATAGAGATAAATTAGTTTTGATAATAACAAGATAGAATTTTCAAATTCCGTGCAGTACAACCGCCATTAAAATGTCAGAAATGAGGGAACTACTATTATTTTTTAAGAATAATCTTTAAATGAAGCCAGGTATACAGATTTTAATAAAATATACACTAAGGTAAACAACAGATGCACGTAAACTCTACATAATAAGATGCACTCGCCATCCTGAATGGAAAACATAAGGACATGTTCATTATGATTATGATTGCTTCTATGATCATGTAGTCTGAGAGACCAGGGTAGATCTCATTCTGGTGGCTTTCTGTCATCTCTAAAAACCATGCAAGTTCCAATGAGTAAGCGGGACAGCGCAATATATGATGTAAGACGACATCTCCCTTACTCACTGGATCTTGCATGGTTTTAAGAGATGGTAGTAAGCCACCAGAATGAGATTCAATGATTAGATCAAGACTGGTGATAAATGCAGGAAATACTCAAATGGATTTACAAAAAATAATCTCCGGACTAGTGAAAATAATGAAGAACTGGAACTAGGCTTTACAGTTAGGTAACCACCTAATAGAATATTAAATGGGGTAGTAAAGACAGCTTCGTAAATCGACATGTTTACCTTTTCAGTGCTAAATTACGTTAGCATTGTAATAAAATTGCCCTAACTCCCCTTGTTTCATCGTCTACCCTTGACCTGTCAAATTACCAGCTTTATTATCTTGAGTAAAATATTAATGTATTGATAGACTGTGCCCTATTTGTTTCACCAATTTATAACGTAGGGAGAATTTACTAAGTACTTAAGGTATGTGTGAGGAGAGAAGATAAATCCAGGTTTCAGCAAATCGCACAATATTTATTATTTCTACTTTACAAAATTTTAGACTTAAGGATACACGTTAATAAGAGGTCACAGGGGTCGTGAGATCGAAGTAGGCACGAGATCCAGTCAGGCAGCCGCTATGAAAAAGCCAATCACTTAACTTAGGGATGACGAGATGATCCGCAAGAGGTCTTCTAGTGGAGTAGCGCAGACTTATGCCCTCGGGGTGATGCGGTGCGGGGAAGCGAGGAAGGACCGCCGTTGGAGAATGCGCGACGTCACAAATTTATTCATTAATGTCGTGTAAGTTACCAGGGCGATTGACCTTGCACACTTTGGTGTCAATGAGTCACAAAACTCAGTCACAAATTGACCGAGCGAGCGAAGCGAGCGAGAGTCTTCATTTCGAGACTGGCAAATTTTGCTTTTGTCCGAATGTCTGTCTGTCTGTGTGTTCCGGGCTAGAGGTCGCATTTCTGAACGGATCCTAATGAAACTTGGCACACGTGTTCCTTGATTTGTTTGCATTTTTTTGTTGTGAGCTTTTTTTGATTGGAGGGAAAATGGGGGAAAAAAGGAGGAAAGTTTTCTGTGACGTTATTTACGAACGGATCCTAATGAAACTTGGTACACGTGTTTCTTTGGTTTTTTTGAAATTTTATGTTTGAGCTTTTTTTGATTGGGGGGAAATGGGGGCAAAAATGGGGGAATTTTTCTATATTGTTATATTGCTTATATCACTGGCCGCAAGATGGATCTTTTACAAATTAATACTGCTATGGTTTCGTTTTCGGTCATTATTTTTATTTTTATTTTTATATATTTATTTGGACCGTCTGACCAGAATAAGTAGTAACTGGAAAACATCCTTCTTTTGAGAATAGACGAGGAAAAAGAATTAACAGATTGGGAAATACCTATATATAGACTTATGAAAAAAAGAGAAAGGGGTTAACGGAGGAGGTTCGCGAGGTCTACTGTTCACAGAACCACTAGTTTATGAAACCACTATAAGCAACTAAACTATTTCACCGCCTACCTATACATGATGAATAGGAAAAGGTCTGGAAACTTCAAATATATAATAAAACTAGCGACCCGCCCCAGTTTCGCATAGGCATAAAAACCTTCCTCTTGAAACACTATCTATTAAAAAAAACCGCATCAAAATCCGTTGCGTAGTTTTAAAGATTTAAACATACATAGGAACATAGGGACAGAGAAAGCGACTTTCTTTTATACTATGTAGTGATTTATTAACATAAAGCATATTTAAACAACAAAGTATTAATTATTTCATCAAAACTAAATTCAGACCTAAATTCGTTTTTAATGGAGATCTACTAACCGTTCCTCTTAACCGCTTGCTTAAATGCAAATTTATGTTAACATTCAGCTATCTCATGAACCATAAACGATTCGCAGTGATGGCTGACGCCAAAGACAATATAGACTTCCACAGATAAATGTGTTCAATATGGCGGGGAAGAATCGCGAGTGCGTTTTTAAATTGTGTGCTGATGAAGAAACTTAAAAGTGCCGTCAGGAAGTGGCGGAGAATGCGCCTTTTTCGGAAAAGAGACGGTAAGAACATGAGATAATTGGTTTGTCTAATAAAAATGTTATATGGCATAAGGCAAATTTCTTTAATTTTTGTAGGTATAGCAGCCATAATGAAAGAATAATGTAATTAAAAGCATAGAGTAGCGCAATTAGAGGTTAAAAAAAATCGTCAATCAATATGGTTACTTCCTTGTACCGGAGACCGGAGATGTGTTTTATGATTTGTGTTTTTCCACATGGGCATAATGGATCAGAAGTTTTCCTTGCATAGTTATTCTGTGCATCTTCTTTAAGAAGTCCTGAATCCGTTGATTTGGGTCATGTGCCTTTGAGTTAGGCTGGAAATAGGCACTTCCAGGTTTGGGTCGATTATAAGTAGTGTTTTCAAAGAGTCTGTTCCGATCATCCATTATATCACTTATACACAAAACCTTAACCCCTTATTTTAGAATCAAAGGTGGGATTCGCGAAATATTGCGTGTGCAAACCTAATTCTACAAATAATGGGTACATACGTCTTAAAAGCATATTTTCTGATTGATTTTTTAATGTCTGATTGGTTCAAATTATGGAGAGACATATAGGTATAACCTTTAATGGAAAAAGGTAGCGCAAATAAACCGAAGTGGTGAACCTATAGAAATAGGTATCGGGCGCGGCTCTAATTTTTTTTTTTTAATTTGGTTGTACCGAATAATGAGAAACTCACTTTGGGCTCACTTTGGTGTATCTTATTTGGGCCGGTTTTAATTTGAGAGCAATTACTTTAGTTCAAACTTCGAATTTAAATATTAAATAACATTCCATTCCGATATCATGGCTGCCGCTTGCCGCAGTTCCATTTACTGTGATATTTGTGATTGCTGTGACTTTTTCAATGTGAATTAATTAATTGTATCGCTTGCTCATACCACATTGTGTTATAAATTATCTATATATTTCTTAACATTCTCTTCTCAACTAACGCCTCTCGACGTAGATAACAATTAACTGTTATTGTTATCTTGTTTTCTGTCCGCGAAAGTGTTAAGTATATCTGTAAGGTATTTAGACTTCGTGGGTACTATAAAATAATAAAATACTACTTTTACGCGATCAAAACCACAGACAACAGCTAGTTAGTAATAAATGATGTCTCTTGTTCTCAGACGTATCAATGACGAGACAGTCGACCGATCCAGCGCCGTCCACCTCGGGCACGCCCGCCCATCATCCGAGACCGCCGCCCGCCGAGTTGCTGCAACTGGTATGAAATTAAAAAAAAACCTTAAATTGTATGTCCATTTCAACTAAAATGGAGTTTTTGGAGGGAAGGTAAACTGTCGATATGTCCGCGCTGTATTTAATTTCCAAAACTTACGTTTTTTCGAGTGTTTGTGCATAATATTGGTGGATTATTATTCGCAAAGTGTTCGTGAACAAGCGTGAGTGTTGGAAAGTGATACAGTGTCGATTACGTGACCTTTTATCTTTGTCACCAAAATCTCCATGATATAGCTAAGTGAAATTTTTCCACCGGTTCACTTAGCCATCTGACTCAGACTAGACTTACTTGACTGGACTTGACTATTGACTTGAATTTTTGACTCGATTGACTTAAGTAGGACTGAAGAAGATTAATAAATTCAAGAAAGGCCTTAAAGGACTAGATTCCATGGCCGTAAAAAATATTTAAAAAAAAATCAACTAAAATGTTTTTTGTCTTGTTCTTTCACATAAAAGTGGTACTCGTAGCACAGAGTATAGGCACTACTCGAATGCTCGTAGTATTCATGGCACAGGAGTGTGAGTGAATGCTCGTAACATTCGTGAAATTTAGGAAGACACCATAGTCAATTAATGTTCGTGGAACTCATAGCAAAAGCTCGTAGCATATGAGTGTAAACACCAGTAAAATGCTCGTAGCACTCGTAGCTCAGAAGTGTAGACACCATTAAAATGCTTGAAGCACCCTCTTGTGCTTGGACACCAGTAAAATGCTCTCAGCACTCGTAGCACAGGAATGTAAAAACTAGTCAAATGCTCGTAGCACTCGTATCATAATAGTGTAGAGTGTAGGGTCGGCCTCGTAAAACATACTGCTACCAAATCGCAGACCTTTTGAAAAAGGGTGACATTAGGAGTACCTGAAATCGGCGAGCGTGTATGAAGAGAGTGATGAGTGTGGAGAAGGCGAGAGAGGTATGTAAGGATCGTAGCCAATGGAAATCTCTAGTCTCTGCCTACCCCTACGGGAGACAGGCGTGATGATATGTATGTATGTAGACACCAGTCAAGTGCTCGTAGCACTCGTAGCACAGGAGTGTAAAAATCAGTCAAATGCTCGTAGCACTCGTAGCACAGGAATGTAGACACCAGTCAAATGCTCGTAGCACTCGTAGCACAGGAGTGTAGACAGACATAGACACTAGAAAAATGTTCGTAGCAACGTAGCACAGGAGTGCAGACACCAGTAAAATGCTCGTAGCACTCGTAGCACAGGAATGTAGATGTCGCAGGCAATTTGTATGATTTGTCAATTTACAAAGGCTTCGGCATTTTATAAACATGAAGCTTTATACAAATTGCCGAAGGCAAATTGTCAGCGTATTCGAAAGTGTCAATGTAAACGTTATAGTTGTTCTAAGGTGACCATGAGTTGAAGAAAAAAAAATATTTTAAAAGTTTTAGGACAAAATCTTACACTTTGGACTTCCAGCATAGGTACTATTTTTACTTACTATTATTTTTTTAGTAAAGATAATACTCGCTATAAACTAACTAGGTACATAATATTTTTATAATCTAAAAAAGCAAAACAAGTAAAACTATGGAAGTCTTCAAAATATATATTTTTTTTATTATTCTTACCTAATGAGACTAATAAAATTATTCAAAAAGTACAAAATTCGCAAATAGTAGGTAACGATAATATGAACCACCAATATTCATGACATACTCCGCGACAGTCCATCGGAAACCAAAATTGATGGTCACCAATCGATTGCTCGTACGAAGCTCGTACGTAGCACCTTATTAACGCTTGCCGTTTATTCCCGGTCGTCCCCACCATGTCGTCCCCACTGGGGACGAGTGGGAAAAAAAAGTTTCGTTCGTCCCCAGTGGTGACGATTGGCACTTTTATTTCCCACTCGTTCCGCTATAGACCGAGAGTCAATACCCCTTGTATTGACTCTCGGTCTACTGTAAGAATTATTGTAAATAAGTTCATTATCTGTGATACGCACTGCATGAATTATTGTAAATTCGTTAATACTGTACTAATTACCTCAGTTTTTTAGTTGCTTTCAATCAAAACCATTGACAGTCTTGCTTAGAAAAGCGTAATTAAAGCATTTTATCAAACCGTGAAATCTCTTATTGAAACCCCCTTGTATTTTGACTCTCGGTCTATAGCGGAACGAGTGGGAAATAAAAAGTGCCAATCGTCACCACTGGGGACGAACGAAACTTTTTTTTTCCCACTCGTCCCCAGTGGGGACGATATGGTGGGGACGACCGGGAATAAACCACGCTTGCCAACTAGCCTAGGATCTTTGATTATATTAGGATCTACCTCTATAGTATGCTTAGAGAGGAATTTAACTCATTAATTCCTTGCTCCGCGATCTATTTGTAAATTCTTTGCTCTATGATGCTAAGTGTGCCTCTTTCATCCTTCTAAAAACAAAGCAAGCACTGTCGTTTTGCAGTTTGGCAGTTTTTTTTCTTTAGTTTGTGTGTTTATTTGAAGACGACCTTTGTACAAATCTGTCTATGTGAAACGTCTGAAACCACAGATTATGTACATAATTAACATAACACAATAACAATTTTACAAAAAAAACTATACCTAAAGCAGGAGTATATAATAGCTATTTGTGCCTACGTTTTATGTAGGCGTCGCTCGTATACCCATTATCTACACTCCATTAAATAGATAGAGATAAGAGCTTCCTATACCATATGATACAATCACGAAGCAAATGGATACAATGCTCTAGGATTCAAACGCATTCACTGTTTTTTTTTTTTCGGAACAGATAAAAGAAAGTACTACGTTGTATCAAATTTATATTTCATTTGCTTTAATGATAAAACGACTAAAGGAGGACTCTCATTTCTGCAGAAACGCAAACGACCTAAAAAACTCTGTTATCGAGGTACTGACTAGAATAAAACGAACAATGACCCCAAAGCCCCTGCTCTATATTATACAGTATTTGGAAGTCGTAGCGTTGCGCCTTTGCTTGCAAAGTTTTAGTAGGCGCGTTTGTACTTAGTCTTACCTACTACGACCAATATTACATTTTTTATGGCATAAACAATTATGTTGTCTATTTTAATAAGTAGGTATCAAGTACCTTTTCTATTCTTAAATTAGGTACCTGTTTATTTAACAGGTTTAGGTAGTTTCTGTGTACCTTCCAATTTCTAGTTCCAGTTCTTTGGTTTATTTGTGATGAACTATATCACAATATTTTATTGTGTTCAAAGAATTGAAAAATCGCGCGCCGGCATTTTTTTTTAAATCTGTGATTGTGTTATTATAGGAGCCAGACGAAGGGCAAAGGCAAAGGGAGCAGCAACTGCGACAGCATTCGTTCTTCCAACTTAGGATACACTTGAAAAGAGGCCAAAACTTAGTAGCTATGGATAAAAATGGTAAGTTACACTACGACGGACAATGAGTGCATTTGTGTGGGTAGTTAATCACATTTAAAGCACACATACCATACAATACAAATTTATTTATTGCACCAAAATAAAAAAATAAGGAAGGACAAATACATGGCTAAATAAGTCATATCATTTTTCGTGTAGGTGTCACGGTCAATCCACCATGCACACCCTGGTTTCAGAGTTCTTCAGAATCGCCTTTTCAACACTTATATGCCTCTGCAGCACAAAATCACAATAATATATTCAGTTAATTACATACATTTAGTATTTTATCTCAGGATTTTCATAAGTAATAATAAGTATATGATTAAAAGGTATGTACTCAAGGTCACACATATCACATTCACAATAATATTTTTGCTACATAATTTACATCTATTAAGGCTAATACTACCACATACACAAATATACACAATATGCATATTATGTATTTTAAATATTATTTTCATTTGCATGTCTTTTATGTTCACCTATCAATAATAAATCTTATGCAAGTTTTTGCTTTTGCCATAAAACAATTATATTTTTTTAAATTTATAATTTTTACTGATCTTTTAATAACCACTTTCTTTACTTAGGTTTCGTCAATTGGCAAATTACATATACCTACTTACCATAAGATTATTGGGAGAATAAATCATAGAATTGAATTAAACATTGTAAAAATTATGCTATAAGTAATATTCGTGAGGTCTATTGTCTTCCAGCTTCGTTCTCTTCGTCTGGCCATTTACAACATATTTCGTACTCTTATTCAAACAAAATTCTAAATTGACATCAACCTTTTAATAAGTCATTATGTCAAAACATAAATTTGGTGCCGAAACCCAGAAACGAACCAATTAGGTTAAGACCTAGTTATTCCTATAGTATCCAGTAATTACCTAATTACCCTTTATAATTTTATAGTTTTCCTTTATTTTCGCTTCTTCTCTTCTTCTAACATCGTTTTGTGGGTTCGAAAAACAGGCTTGTTGTCAGGAACAAGCGACCCCTACGTGAAGTTCAAGGCTGGTGGGCGGTTACTACACAAATCAAAGATCGTGTATAGAGACCTCAATCCAGTGTGGGATGAAGCCTTCACAGTGCCTATTGAAGATCCGTTTCAGCCTGTACAGATTAAGGTAAGTTTTTTTATTATTTTTTCAGGAATGTCAGACTCGCGCAATAAACTAGCACCTTGAATTATACAATACAACTTGAATTATATCTTCAAAGAGATGAGTAGTCAAACTGATGCTTTCCAAAATTGAGACTGTGTCATAATATTTAACTGTTCAAATTCAGAATGACCCTAAAAGTCCATTTTGGGGAACCATATTCTGATTTTCTTAAGTGAATTAGAATGACATGTGTTCAAGTGCTCATGACAGTTTGTTTATCTATTTAATTGTCGAATAATAAGAAGAAATAATTAGGAAAATTTTACATAAATGATGTTGAATGTTATTTAAAAAAATAATTATGCGCAAAATATAAAGAAGCATAATTTACTACAGAGTCCATTTTCGTAGACGATTTTTGTTATAAGTTCTAAATGAAATATCTGCCCACAGACGAAGTTTTCCTTTCAAACCCACGCCACGCTCTTAACAATCTAAAGTAGTCAGCCATATTGCTTTGAAGGCTTTGAGCCCCAGCTAGCTTCCATCTTAAGATCTTTAAGCATCTCTTCGACGCTATCCCTTTTTGACGACCCACTTATAAATCTATTGTAACGAAACGAGCTAATACATAAATTATTTTGTTTTATAGACATTTCAGTTACTTAATAAAATTTATTATTAAAAAGGTTAGGTATGCACGTTTTTTTTCTTTTCTTTTCGCAGACGTATTTTAATTTGTTACAAAAAAAGTGCTTTAATTTCGCGCTACGTCATTCGAATTTTATTGAGTTGTGACTTCGTAAGTCCCTGTACCTGGACTTAGATATTTTGTGCTTTAGGTATTGCTCCCGTGGGAATTTCTTGAAATTCGTTGTTAGCTAACATTTTCTAAGAAACGAACTACTACATTTTCTAAAACGGCATCAAAAATAGCTCCTCTGACTCCTCTCATCTCCTCCTCGCTGCTGTATAGGTACCTGATTTTTAAAAACCTCTTAACTGACAATTTTTATTTTACAAGATAATTGTTGACTGCACTAGACAGCTATGACGTTTTATGCCTTTGAGTGTAGCGTTAGATGCCAAATAATGATCCAATTTCAATGCTTGATTGTTTATGTACATGACTCATGATATTGGTATTGAGAATCAACATGGCAGTGAGCCACAGAGAAAAGTATACCACCCTAGGTGTAAGTATAAGGGTAAGGTGGTATAGGCCCACTGTACCTACATTTTGGGAGAAGTAGACCATTCATGTTTCATTCGTATTAAGAAACATTTGTTTAACCCATTTTAGCTAAAATGTATTTCGTCTCGTTCTTTCAAGTGAAATGCTTGTAAGAAAGAAAGAGTTGAGAAAGATGGGCTGAAATATTGACTACCTGGATCCCAGAAGATGCAATGCTTAAAAAAGTTAGCAGTGGGCGGTAATTTCGGAGAAAATGTTACCCTTTGTCCTTCTCAGCGCCTCTAATACATAAAATTTCATTAAGATACCTAGGTTTAGTATATATTTAATTTTTTGGCACCGCGACTTGTCGACGCCGCTGGTGACAAGAGGGCCGGCTCATTTCTCGCGCAGAGAATAGCAGTCGCTATTCAGCGCGGGAATGCAGCTGGGGTTCTTGGCACCATGCCGCAAGAACACCAATTTTTAGATTTTTAAGTTTTATTTATTATTTTAGTAATTTAAGTTTTAGTTTTAATTTTATTAATATTAGTTATTTTAGTTTGTAGTTTTTTTTACTTATGTATAAATTGATATTAATAAAATTCCCACTTAGATATGTACATCCAAGAAGAAGGTTCTCAATTTGGCTGAATGTTTTTTTTGTTACCTTATATCTTCGTCATTTTGAGACATTATTTTTTTTATGTTTGAAAGGACATACTTTCATATAAAAGGGGTAATAGGTAACAAACTGATATTCATACTCAACTTTCAACAACTACTCAACAAAGCAACAACACAAAAGTAGGATTATGATAGAAATTAGTATTATTAAACAAATAATTTTATAGGTCTTCGACTACGACTGGGGTCTCCAAGACGACTTCATGGGTTCCTGCCAACTGGACCTCACAGCGCTCGAACTGGGCAGAACACAAGACCTGGTGCTTTGTCTGCGAGATCACAACAAACCTCACCAGGAAATGGGCGAGATTGTCCTGAACGTCACACTCATGCCACGGTCGCAGGAGGATAAAGATCAGGTAGGATACTCCGAGATCAATAGCTTGTATGCCATCACTACATAGTATAAAACAAAGTCGCTTTCTCTGTCCCTATATCCCTTTGTATGCTTAAATCTTTAAAACTACGCAACGAACTTCGATGCGTTTTTTTTATTGATAGAGTGATTCAAGAGGAAGGTTTTATGTCCATGCGAAGCCGGGGGGTCGCTAGTAGATTATGAAAGAAATTTGCCTCCGTTCGCGATTCCAAATTCTTTGCTGTATGCCTTTGTTTTATAAGTTTGGAAACCTTTTAGTCTGTGGCGTGTTGTATTTTGACGACCGCAGGTTGCATCAGGAACCAAAGGCTAAGAGTGCATCTCAAGGCATTTTTATATACCATTCATTTTATAGACAATCAGGCATACGGCCCACCTGATGGGAAGCGTATCTACTTACTTAAGTATAATATTAAATAATCTATGTAATTTCCTAAAAACACTTCATGTAGGCACAGATTAAATAAAGATGTAAGTAAGGTTGGGAAAATTGGTAAGTATCTAATTGGTAGGATCAAGGTACGGTAGAAAGGGTCCTACATTACCTAATCGTAGTGACTGGGAAATAAGGTTTTTCTGCCCCCAAATGTACCTACATGGTCTTTAAAATCATGGTATCTAGGTCATATTGCATTACGTCTCTTATCTACGTATAACTTAATCATGTGCTACTGGACATCAAAGAGAAAATCTTAGAGCGAATTTGACGACAATATGAGTTCTTTAAAAATATAACCCTTTTTTAAAAATAATATAATTAAATACCTTAAGAGATTTCCACTCAATTTCAATGTATTAAAAAATAGAATTCAATGAACGAGGCAAAAAAATGGAGCAATCTTCCCTTTGGAGTACTATTGAATGGAATGCACATTGAATCATAATGACCTATTGGTTGCAGGCGTGTCCCTTCAACTGTGAACAGTTGCAATGAATGTAGCAATTTAAAATAAAAACAAATCTAAGCTAAATCAGACTGTATTTCGTTACCCGAAGGTTGAAATTATATATGTATTCTGTAAGTGAATGTTATACGTCGTAACAATAAGTCAAATAGGAATTGATAGCATGAGGGCGACAATATTATGTTGACTCGTGTATGTTGATGATTTTATGATTCAAAACTCACGTAATTTTTCGACACTTTTTGGCCTATAATTTTTGTACCACTAAATTATCTATTGAGACTGTTTGTGTCATAATAAATAAATAAAAAATTACTGCGCCACTGCACTTTCTTTCTTCTTATTTAAAGAGAAAAGAAGACTGGATAACTTATCAGCTTTGTGACGCTACCCTCAATAATATTTAGATTTTAACTGTTAGTTATCTTAAATCTGATAATATCTTTCTAATCTTTAAATCGATTCCCATTCAATTACCTACTTTAATAATTTCAGAGACGTCGCTGTAAAAGTGTTAAATTAAACTGAGTGCTCTAGCTGTTCCCCGCGCTTTCATCGTTCGTCCATGGATTGTATGTACCATAGCATATAACCTTCGCCAAAAATCAAATTACTCCAGATTTTTTTTTCAAATCTGATTCTTAATTCTAAAGTTTCCCGAGTCCACGACCAGTTTTAAGTTTTACACCTACTATAGGTACTAAAGTTTCAAAATTTTGCATCAATAAATCGATAATTATACATTTTTTACTCCATTTTGTGGCCATGACTTCATTCATTTATCATATTTTTTTTTTTTTTTTTTAATTGTTTATACGGCCATGGAATCTAGTCCTTTAAGGCCTTTCTTGAATTTATTAATCTTCTTCAGTCCTACTTAAGTCAGTCGAGTCAAAAATTCAAGTCAATAGTCAAGTCCAGTCAAGTAAGTAAGTCTAGTCTGAGTCAGATGGCTAAGTGAAGCGGTGAAAAAAATTCACTTAGCTATATCATGGAGATTTTGGTGACAAAGATAAAAAGTCACGTAATCGACACTGTATCACTTCCCAACACTCACGCTTGTTCACGAACACTTTGCGAATAATAAACCACCAATATTATGCACAAACACTCGAAAAAACCTAAGTTTTGGAAATTAAATACAGCGCGGACATAGCGACAGTTTACTTTCCCTCCAAAAAACCTCATTTATCATAATACAATACCCATAGACAATACCTAAATAAAGATTCACGTTCATGACAGCAGCAGCATCAAAGTCAAACAATTTTTTAGTTTCAAACCGCGCAAATCGCGGGCGCACGTGTATTTCGTATTTTATTTGGCACAAAAAGAACCCGCGAATAAAAAAAATAAACCTTCTCGAGTGATTACAAATTTATAAGTGGTGTGCGTGCTGGCCGGAATATCTTGTTTTTGTAAATAAAAAAGTTAAATTTATTCTTTTCGTACGTGTTTGCTGATTCAGTCAGTATTTTATGCGTTTTGTTTATGTTACGTGTATTCATGCTTCTCATTTCGAGTGTTTCTCTGGTTAGATAAATTAATTAAGTCACTTTTTTTTTCAACTGATATTCGGTAAGTAGTCTTGATGTTGACAAAAAAAGTGTTTAAAAAATATATTTATATATAAAAAAACAATGGCATAAGTATATTTTTTATTCTTTAGGTGGATATAGGTAATCCATATCCATACTAATATTATAAATGCGAAAATCTGTCTGTCTGTCTGTCTTTCTGTCTGTCTGTCTGTCTGTCTGTCTGTCTGTCACCTCTTCACGGCTAAACTGCTGGACCGATTGTGATGAAATTTGGTAGGGATGTAGTTAACGACCTGAGGTCAAACATAGGCTACTTTTGGGCGCGATATAACCGAGTCCCACGCGGGCGGAGCCGCGGGCAACAGCTAGTACGTATATAAATTAATTTAATGAAAAGGCTATGCCAGATATAGTTGCAAGCTTTGACAAAAATTCAATAGTTAGTAACCTACCTACCACATAGTACCTGTATTATATCAATGCACAATTACCTTACGTTACTTTTTTAAGTAAACGAGATAACAATAACAGTTAATTGTTATCTACGTCGAGAAGCGTTATTGTCACTTGTCGGCGAAAGTGTTAACTGTTGCCGTATTGGGCCAACCGTTAAAAATTATTGGCGATGTAAATAGTTAAATATATAAATCATGACAAACAAAAAAAACTTTAACTAAATAACTACCTAAACTAAGCTTTATGATAAGTTTATAATGTACAAAAACAAAATACACTGAGCATACTGGACAATATATTTCACATACAAATCAAAAGGATTAATGGATAATCCAATAATAAACCAATAAATATAGGTATTTTTTTACTCAAAAAACTAACAAAAAGTATTTATGTATAAAAAGGCTTTAATGGCTTTAATTTAATGGATCTTAGATGTTTATCTATATAATAATATGTATTTGTTATAAAATATAGTATCGTTGAGTTGGTATCCCATAACACAAGTCTTGAACATACTCTGGGGCTAACTTAATCTGTGTGACTTGTCCCTATATATTTATTTATTTAATATTTATGTATCACATTTTTTTCCTTTCGATCTATGTGCTATGATAGGTACTTCCTATAAAAGAAGTAAAGTTAGATCAAAGACAACATTTAAAGGGTGAGAGCCAGTGATATAAACGGAAACAAAATAGGTACTTGAGCTAAAAAGTACATAAGGTGTTGTAATGTCATATGATAGTCGTATAAGGCCATCATTATCGTAGTGGTTTACCACAATAATAGTTTCTATTATCTTTGTATAAGGTTAACTTTTACACCTACTTAGATACAGTTGACAGCAAAAAACTTCTAAGTTTTCTGCTCGCGTAGTAGGTACTCGGTTACATCGCGCCAAATTTTATCAAAATTGGACCAACAGTTAAGCCGTGGAACGTGTTTCAAAACACGATTTAAAATGTTTATCTAAGCTAAGTGAACTTAGTAGGTACCTACTGATTTTTTTCTCGTGTACTGGCCAATAGGCGTTTATCACTATATTACAAATCATATTAAAAAGTTATCATTCTTTAATTATCTACCAATTATGGCTAAATTGCTACCTATTACCAATGTAAGTTCTTAGTTCATACACGAACACGCAAAATCTAGGTTCGTAAATACAATAAACAAATGAGTTATCGTGTTAAAAAACAGTCAAGTGCGAATCGGATTCGTGCAGTAACTGTTCCATAGTCAACACTTATAAGAAATTTCTTACTTTCATCCCAAAAATAATTTTCTATGAAATACCCAGGAATCCAACTTATATTTATGAAAAATATTTTCAATTGAATTAAATAAGTATTTGTTGTTACAACGAATTTGAATAACTATTGTCTATATATAAAAAAATATAAACTTATACCATATTCATTTAAGTATGTGTTTGTTATCTAATAGATACTTATTTATACAAAGAAGAAAGATTTGTTTGTTTGTTTGCATCGAATAAGCTTCGAAACTACTTGACAGATTTAAAAAATTCTTTCACTGTTGGAAACCCTCTCTATCCCAGAGTGACATAGGCTATCTAGGTACCACTGGCGAAGTCGGGGTGGACTGGTAGTATTTTATATATCTACTTATTAGTTGAATACTCCAGTTAAACTCAATTTATAACAAACAATCATTTCCAAAACTTAGTCAGATAATATTGTTTTTTTTTTTATTATTCTATCATAGACAAATAATAAACACTTTCCATAAATAAGTCCGCAATACTATTTTTATTCAATTATAAAGGTAGACCATAGAATTTGGAAATCCCGATCGGTCAATAGGCAATTTTTTTAAATCTATGGTATAGACTATTTCAAACAAATAAAGTGAGTTTGATTAACAAAATAGGTCACAGTTTACCTACACAAGTCAGTGTACTTATAATCGCACTGCACATATTAACTAAGGACATAACAATTAGCATTGTGACTGTGGCTTATCCTTAAACTACTAATAACTATCATTAGACACACATATTTCACACGAAAGTATATTTACCTAATTCTCCACATGTAGATATTTGTTGTTAGTACAAACGTCATAAGCTTAGGTATTTCAATCTTTAATTAATTAGCTGTCTCCATCGCTCGCGCTCCAATATGATTTTTGGTTGGCTGGAAGAAATTGAATTAGCGAAAAGTCCGCCTTTGTCCTAATTTCATTTCCATACATACATATATATCATCACGCCTGTCTCCCGTAGGGGTAGGCAGAGACTAGAGATTTCCATTGGCTACGATCCTTACATACCTCTCTCGCCTCCTTCACACTCATCACTCTCTTCATACACGCTCGCCGATTTCGGGTACTCCTAATGTCTCCCTTTTTCAAAAGGTCTGCGATTTGGTCGCAGTATGTTTAACGAGGCCGACCCTGACCGCCGCTCCCAGCCAACTCTGCTTTGTATATACTTTTCGTCAGTCTCCTTTCTTCCATCCTCTCTACATGTCCAAACCATCTCAACATCCCTTTTTCTATCTTTGTCACTACATCCTCATTTACATTCCTTCATTGGATTATTTCATTTCCAATCCTGTACAATCCAATGATGTATTTATGTAATTGGTGCAATAAAGTGTTTATTCATTCATTCATTCATTCTCACCTATACCTGCCGCCAAACAACAGTGCTTGTTTGTCGTGTTCAGGGTCCTGGAATGCAAACCGTTTTTTTTATTCAGTGCTAATAAGTACCTACCTTTTAGTTGTTTACTCTGTCTTGTCACTTAACTAGAGATTAGTCTTTTACGTCATTTGTCAAGCAGTCGGCAGCGGATATCTCAGAAACGATGACATCAGGGTTTTAAGGCACTATGATCAATTTTGTCACAAACTAAAAGATCAGGCGATGTTCACTTTTACCTTAAATAACTCTTTTTTTTTTTTTTGTTTTAACCAAAGTAATTGGAATACGAAATGCTCTATTTTAGACACGTTTCAATAAGACACTGTAAATGGCCTAAATTAATACTTAATTTAACCGCATAGATATAATTTAGTTGCACAGATTATTTATACTCGTACACTAGTAGGTACGTCTTCAAAATGGTTTCGGAACAGAAATTGGAAATCTGTTTTTTTTTTTTCTTTGCAAAGAGGATACAAATTGGTTTTGGCCAGTCTTCTCCATATTTGGTTGTGAGACTATTTCTATGCATAGCATCCAGGGCGCGGTCTAGCCAGCACTTTTTCGGTTTGCCCCTTCTTTGGATTGTCTTTATTGTTTGTGTATCCTTTGTTCTAATTTTAAATGTACCTAGTAACTATTGTAGTCTCGAAAAGACAATGCATGTGTATTTTGGGTATATCCCATAGATATAATTTTTTTTGTTGCCTCATATTCTTTGGTATATCCACTCTGATCGCGTGATCAGTTGCAAGTGGAATCCGTTATGTAGTGATATTATTACTTTATCAAAATACTATCTGCATGATTAGTCTCACAAATAAAGGATTTTTTTTCTGTCCTATATCTTGCAGTCGTCATTTTTGATAAACCTGATAAACTTTCTCCCGTAAAACAACCTCGTATTTTGAATAATGCATCGTTTCGTAGCTTTATTACCAAGGTTCTACCCTTATCTCCTTGGTTCGATAGGATGTGAGTTCACTGACTGCATATAAGGTAAAATATACTTATTTTGTTGGTTATTTATTAAATACTGGCTTTCGGTAGCGGCCTCGCCCGCGTGAATTTCTCATGGAAACAGTGCTTTGATAGGATACTTTTCATCCCGGCAATCAAAGCATGATTGCCGGGATGAAAAGTATCCTAAGTCCTTCTCAATACTACTAATCTATGTGTATGCGAAATTTCAGGAAAATTGGTGCAGTATTCACTTTCGCATTTATAATATTAGTTAGGACTAATTTATGTCTATTCCTGATATTTTTTATTGCGATCACAGAATGGATCAATAATATAAATGCGATTGCTATTCTAATTTAAGGCTAATATGTAACATATTATGCAGCATATATAATGCGGTCCGTAGTGCTGCCGATCGCAATGGGACTAAGGGTCCGGAAACACATATGTGGTCACGATCCTCGGCATTGAGGGACCGATGAAGAAGAGGAAGACGTATCAGATTTGATATCATCACTACATAGTATAAAACAAAGTCGCTTTCTCTGTCCCAATATCCCTTTGTATGCTTAAATCTTTAAAACTACGCAACGGATTTTGAAGCGGTTTTTTAATAGATAGTGATTCAAGAGGAAGGTTTTTAGGCCAATGCAAAGCCGGGCGGGTCGCTAGCTAAGTATAACACAAAGTTTAGGAACATTGTCCTTATAAAATACGATGGTAAAAAGTTTGTATTTCGATCCATTGACTAACAATTCGATACATTGTAACAACCTTGGGTACACCTATCTAGCCAATAATAAAAATTATTCTTAAGACCAATTCAGTAAGAGCCAAATTTGAACTCGTTTTTTAACCTTTGTCGGCTGTATTCCGCATGCTCGATATCGTTCACACCTAAAATAACCTTGGCTGAATCGTTTAACTTGGCCCGGCGAACCATTTCAAACAATCTTGAAATAATGCGATCGGTTTCTGATAAAACACTTTTAAATAAATTGTGCTCTGATTCCATGGAAATTTTAGTTTTTGTATTGGTTATAAAATTACTAGAAACGAAGATCCAGATTATATCAGTACTTAAATCTGTAGATATATTGGCGACTTCTATTGTTTATTCTTTCTCACAAAATTCTAGCGATAATGTTTTTACATTAGTATTAATCCTATCCTATACTATAAAACGAGCAATAAATTTATTTGTACTCGCGTTTTCGAAAACGGCTCTAACGATTTCATTAAAATTTTAAACGTAAGTTCTTATATAGTCAAAAAGATAATCTAGCTAGATCCCATGCCTGGGAAAATTCATTTTACACATATTTTCACGCAAAAAGATTTTCTTCATAAAACGAGCGAAGCATGGTCGCCCAGGTACCAGTACTTGTACTATATACACGTACGAAGAATACAATAGGTAAATAAAAGCCAAATCATAAAACAAAAAGAACGCGGACCATACCTTATACTTGAAAGCCTTAACTCTCCAGAATGGCATTATAACATATTAATAATTTGATATCGCGATATCTTATTATAAATCTGACACTACTAAAACAAATGAAAGTTAAGTCTAGTTTTAAGAGCAAAAGAGGGGGGATTGTTGTGTTCATTATTGCATGTCTCACCCCATCTGATTACAATCATATAGTTTTATGTCATATAGTATTTAATTCTCTATGTTCGCGTTTATAATTGTTACAAGGTAAAATAAACTATATAACAAAATTTCCTGTGAACACACGGTTAACATAAACAAAACTATCAGAAAAGTTTCATGATCAGATAAAACTGTACAGCCGATGAATACAAACGCGTGCGATGAAAATGGCGAAAGACACAAAAATGGAAAACAAGATGGACAAACTAAAGAATCGATTTATGAAACTGCACGACAAAATACACGACACTGTCGAAGATTTCCAAGATCAAGTACATAATAAAATGGAGAAATCTAAATTATCAAGATTTATTTCGCATCTATCTGAAGATAAAAGTTCTGTGGATAGCGCCGAAGATGGAAGAAGTACTGGTGTATCTTCAATTAATTCTGATCAAGTGAATTCTGTACCAACACTAGTACTTAATATGGATGCAAAGAATGTGTGTCAGAATTTTCTACATGTTGAAAGGAATGAAATTCCTTTCAGGAAGTGTTTGTCTGATTTAAATTTAAGCTACGCAGATGATAATATTGCAAGTTCTAGTGAATCTTGCTTCTCGTGCATGACTTCTAGTGACGAAAGGTAATTAATTTAATGTTCAATTGTTTTTTTTCTTAATTTTTTATATCCTTAATTTCTTTACTCTATTCATATAAGACTACAACTTACACTACGTATATTTTTAGCAAATCTTTTTTATTTTGTTTTCAACTTCGTTTTGTTGATTAACTTTATTTCAATTGTTTTTCTCAGTGCAGTTGCTGAAGTAGCAGTTTCATTATTATCTCCATCTGAGTAAGCTTAATTTTTTAATTTTTACGTTTAAGTTATTTGCCTACTAACTACTTGTTTAATTCTGCTGGTCACTTATAGTTAATAACTGCACTGAAATTAATAACTATAGAAAATAACACTAAGTTCTTCTAAAACAAAATCTACAATTTATGGAAAACTTCAACTTTATTTATCCACTCCTAAAATACTTAATTCTATATCTTCCGCTTCTTAAATATACTTTTCTTACAAACTAATTTCAATTACCTTCAATCACATTTTATTTAAAAAAATGTCTTAAATTGTTAAAAATACCAGTTTATTTGTTATCTTTATCTTTTCCACTGGCAGATCAGCATCAGAAATAAGACCTCGAGCAGGCAGTCTACCTCCAGATGGTCGCTTGAACTTGGATCTACCGACAGCTATAAATACGTGCACAGAACTCATTGAAAAGTTTGGCAATCGCTTCCCTAGTCTCAAAAGTGGAGGGGATCGGATTCATAGGGTACTTGATTTTGGTTCGGTGGTGGTGTTTTGTTGTTGTTGTGATAATAAATAACTAAATGTCGATATCATCACTGTGTCTAATGTTTACTAAGTACTTCACTAATAAAACATATGAGGATGAGGAAGGATGTTTCTTCTGATGTTTGAAAAGAATCTGCCGAATTTTAGTACATAGGTTAGAGCATCAAAATTTCTTTATTCTTTTGATTTGTGCTTAGAAAAATTAACTTTTTAACTGCATGTGTCATGATTATATTCAACCGCAAATAATTCTAGATGCACATCGGTGAAACTTGTAGATACTTAAATTTTTCGAATAACTTTCGGTTTTTACGAGCTACCTCTAATAAACTTTGGGAAAAGATACAGGCTAATTTTTAGTACAAAAATGGAATCGACAGCTAGATAAGCTAATAGATCAATCTAACCTAAATAAATATGTTTGTATACCCATATTCTTCTATGTTAATAATGCTGAATTCGTAACAATCTACTAACATTTGTGTTTTTACTGCTTAAACCCTAAAACCTTGATGCAGACATAACTGACCCTTTTTATTGCCGTCTAAGCAATTAACAGGGACGATGCTATATACTTTATTATCATGGTACGTCGGTGTTTTGATAGCCAATGCCATGAAAGAGTAACCCTTATAACTAGGCCATGAACTTGCCTGTAATGTGAATTCCCAAAGCGTTTCTGCTTGGTTGGTCTTGGTTAATAATAGAGAATGCCATATGGCATTAAGTCCACCATTTGTACACTTTATTTTTAATTTATACATTAAAGTTTAAATAAATAAATAAAGAGTGTTAAATAATGTTGACCATTAAGCACCACTTATAACAAAACCCTAGGGCTGGTTCTTGTGTATCATTGTGTGCAAGATCACACGACCATAATGACAAACATTTTCAAAATATATCGAAAGAACACGACTAAATACTATCCTGACCACAAATAAAAAGTCCTGACTCCGACTTCAAGAAAAATATGGCTCAGCTGTGCCCTTTTTCTGCTCGAATTGGGGGTCATTCCAACCCAAATGCGTGTTATGGTAGATTTATTAAAGAAAATATACACTGCGTCAACCTGTATGGACTTCGAAGCCAACGTAAATGGACGGCTTGGTTCGGGGGTCCCATACTTTGTGTCGAATGATGCTGAAGCGACGCATGTTATGGCAAAAATATTTCAGCTTGGTACACTGGAGCGAAAACTTATTAAGACGAAAGCTACCAAGTCGAAAGACATAAATGATGAGCGTGACCAGATTGGCTCACTCAACAAACATTATTTTATTTGCTTTAAACATGGTGTATCTTCATTGCACCACTTAAATATAAAGTCAAAAGAGTTTCCATCAAAAATTCCCTTTGTCTATTCCAGTATCTGCTGAAAAATACCCGTCTAAGTGACGTGAACAAGCGGTTAAAGGCCCAGATCTGGAGCTCCGTGGTCACCATCGTCCTTGTTGAAGCCAAGAATCTCCCTGCTATGGATTTGGATACCCGGTCTAGTGACCCTTATTGTAAGTTTAGGTAAGTGGCTTGTCCGGCTTAAGAATTTGTGTTTTGGTTTTTGAATGAGTGGTTTTTCCATGGAATTATGACTTCTTTAAAAGCTGATATATTTGTTTTGACTGGCATAGAATGCCTTTGGCATTTCCAACCTTTTTGTATTTTCAAAGTTTAAAAAAAGTGGATAATAGAATGATGGTAAGAAGCTTGTTGCAAAAAAATAAGGGGGTGAGTAGATTTAAGACCCAAAGGAACGTATTTGAAAATTTCACCGCGAAAACATTTGCTTGACCTTATGAAAATAGTGCTTCTCCTAGTTAGATTATTTTGACGATATTTTTTAACCCATTTTGTCCCACTGCTGTGCAAAGATCTCCTCCATCTCCTTTCAAACCTCTTTTTGTTAAGTACTTGTATTTTATTTCAAAGGCTGTTTAAAACCCACAGTTTACTTTAGTATTCGATAAAAATCATCTCGTCTTCCCAATATTATTAGGAAGTTAGTCTCGCAAGCGGAAACAAATTTCCTGATTCTATCGAGTCTTCAATCTCCAGTCTTAAATGCATCTTTACATATAATAATTTAGAGCCTAAAGTCCTTTAACCAATATTTTAGAATTTCGATATCAACTTTGAAAATACTTTTGATAGTGGAAATCATTACCGACCGGAGAGAGAGGTACATTGGGCCACATAAAAATAAACCCACATAAGAATACTTTTCATTGTGTCCCACTGTACCTATCGAGACAGTGAGGACACTAAAGGGGTTTGTCTTTTTGCATAATGCTAATAGAAATAGAAATGCTGATATAAAATAGGCTGTTGATTCTAATTACTATGCACCGACAACACATAATTGCAGTTTTACGGTAGTTGGAGTAGGTTCATAATTACGCCAACGTTAATTTGTGTCAAAGATAAAATCGTAATAGCGGTTTAGCGTGCACATGATTGCAATCAATACTGTCGAGATATTTTAATAATAACATTTTATATAAATTACATAAATGTTGTTTGTTTTGATGGTCGCGATCTCATGCTGCTTAAAGATATATTTATTGACACTTACACTGCAGGTACTTAATTAGTAGAGTTCTCTGGTAAACTAAATTTCAAAATGTAATAATTAAGAGAATGAGATAGAATGATATAATTAGAAGTTAGTAGTTAGAAGTACCATTAAAACTGGCCAAAACGTATTCACAACCACGTCGCTAACTAAAAGAAACAAATATAATTGCTTATTTAGATAAAAAGGAACCTGATAATACAATGCTTTGTATTGCACCAAATTATAGTTTGGTGTAGTAAACTACTTCGTCCTTCATCAAGCAAAACAACTGTTCTTGCTGGATAGATCTAGAGACACTATGATTTGTTGTCGTACACGTATTTTTCCTTCTATTTACCACACCGCGATGAGTCGAAGTCGCTGATACCATTGAAATCATAAAAGAAAAAAAAGCAAAGACGACTACAACTGTTATAACATTTTTTACAGGTTAGGCAACGAGAAATACAAAAGCAAGGTTGTATGGAAGTCCTTACATCCATCGTGGCTGGAACAGTTCGACCTTCACCTGTATGATGATCAGGAGCAGATTCTAGAAGTCACAGTGTGGGATAAGGATAAGCAAACAAAGGATGATTTTTTGGGGAGGTTAGTGAAGCAATGATCTTGGTCTTAGATGCAACAGATCCTTTTGCCAATAAGTCAAGCGGATAAAAATCCAAACGGGATACCACACACACATAAATAAAATATTCCGAAAAACTTAGAACCTCCATTTTAAAGACCTTGTAAAAATTATTATTGTCTTTTTTTAAGACTTTTCCTTAATAAGACGTTAAATATAATTAATATGTAAAATAATTTGAAATATAACTGTGCCCCTAGTATGAGTTTTTCTTAACGCAGACGCTAGCGACTGCGTTAGGATTTTGTACGGAATTTCTTAGTTGCCATACTATCCGCCAGAGGCGCTGTACAGGTTCGCCATACTAAATCGCTAACTCTAAGAAAAACTCATACTAGGGGCACTGGGCAATAAAAATGTTTTTATTTTCTAGATGTACAATAGACCTTTCAAGGTTGGAAAGAGAGAAGACCCACAGTATATGGCAAGATCTAGAAGATGGAAATGGGCAAATCTTCCTACTCCTTACCATAAGCGGCACTACGCAATCTGAAACCATAACGGATCTGACTAGCTATAGAGAAAACCCTAGGGATATTGAAATAATCGAAAGGAGATACGTGAGTATTATAAAGATGGTTTATTAGTATTAAATCGAATATGGATCGATCGAGGATGATTATAGCAACAACTTGTCTTACTATACTGTCAGAACAAACTTATTGATCGAGCGAGCGAAGGTCTCTAAGTCGATTTGAGGGTGAAAACATATTGTATGTATGTATGTTTGTATCGCAATAACTGCCGAACCGAATGGTCCGATTTTGATGATATGAGGCATGTAGAAAATTTTATTCGTTTGGCTCGGTTCAGTATATTTTGTAATATTAATAAAAAATTCCGTGATTGCTACATGCAAACGAAACCATAGCGCGTTCTAACTTTGGATAGCGCTATCTAGATGATAGTTAGAGAACTGAATTATGGATGATTTAGAAATAAAAAGCTAATACAACGCGAATAATAATCGCGAGGTCTAAGTTCGCGGCAAACTACTAGTTAAGCATGGAAATTTTAAGTAACTAATGGTATTATGTAGGTACATACGATCCCAGTATCGTTTTCTTAAAATTCTTCTTCGTATTTTAGACATGGTACCATCTAAACGAGCAATCCAGCGGCGTTGGATGGCTTTGTGTGAAGGTGTATGGAGCGAAAGGGTTGGCTGCAGCAGATTTGGGTGGCAAATCAGACCCTTTCTGTGTTCTGGAGCTAGGGAACGCGAGATTACAAACCCACACAGAGTACAAGACGTTGTCGCCGAATTGGATGAAAATATTTACCTTGTAAGTATTATATACGTCTAAGTACGAGGATCTATATCGTATGCGAAAGGTCACTGATTATGTCATAAAACAATTCTTGAATATTTCTAGAACTATGATGCTGAAATTTTAACGGAATTCCCAAAATTCCCACGGAAATGGAAGTGGTGCTGCAGGCGGTCGCTAGTACTATACAAAACTTAAGTAGGTTCTAAAAATATTCTGGCAGTTGATAACAATCTAGGCGACTTTCACTAAAATATTTTATAGGTTTTATCAAATTAGGCTAAGAACAGTTAAGGCAATAATGAACCTGTAAAATTTATCAACATTAAAAAACTATAATTATTATACTTTTATTTCAGTACAGTCAAAGACATATGTTCATATCTAGAAATAACTGTATACGACGAGGATCATGATCACAAAGTGGAGTTTTTAGGAAAGTTGACAATACCGCTGCTGACAATAAGGAATGGGGAGAAGAGATGGTTTGCTTTGAAAGACAAGAAAATGAGAGCCAGGGCAAAGGGCAACTGTCCGCAGATTTTGTTGGAGATGACGGTTATATGGAACCCTGTGAGTAAAGACATGTACCTAATTAGAGAAACATTGCCGTTATTAAATTAAATATTTTTTATATTAGAGTAGATTTGTAAAAGTCATAAATTGTACGACCACAATTAGACAAAAAAAAAGATACTGATTGAAAACACTAATGATCAACATATTCTTATTTCGATTTTTTAAAATGATCGAAGCCACGATTAGGTATTATTAAAAAAAAAAAATTCCGAATATCCCTTTTTGTTTCCATTCCTCTCGTTAGCATTAGTTGGTTTATGAAATTAAAATAATATATATTATTTTCCAGTTAAAAGCAGCAATAAGAGCAGTGAATCCCAAAGAACCAAAATACATGCATCAAGAGGCTAAATTTAAGAGGCAATTATTCATAAGAAACGTAATGAGATTGAAAGCAATTATAATGTGGTTCATAGAAGTAGGGAAAATTTTACAGTAAGTGATATTTACAAATAGAAAAAAAGAAATAATTCGTTAGTTATAAGTTATTGCTTTAAATTAACTAATTATTTTATATTTGATAATCCTCCATTTGAAAAAGAATCTTTCTTTGGGGTCTGGTTAATATTTAGAATACCTATAATATGTATATTTCAGAGACTGTTTTGAATGGGAATCCAAACTTCTGTCTTTCATTGGATTATTGGCGTGGCTTGCTTTCTGCTATTACTATGAAATGTGGATGCTACCGTTACTACTTCTCATCTTCTTTACTAGAAACTGGCTCATTTATTGGTTAACCGGTGAGTTTATTATCATTAAAAATAATTAATTTATTATATCCATCAATATCTTATATTTGATTTCATGTTTATTTTAGCAGTAAAATCAGCAAAATTTGCAAATATTTATTTATAACCATTGTTATTAAGTAATATTACAAAATTATATTTTACTTTTTTCTGTTTATGGAGGTTGATTTCCCGCTTTTATTCTTTTTTTAAATTTTATTTTTAGTTCGTTTAAGACGTAGCTACAAGAATTGTAAGAGTAATCCATGGGAATACATAAAACAAATTTTTGGTAGTAAGTTTAAATTCAGCTAGTTTCTCAAAGCGTTAGCATGAAAAAAAGGTGTACATAAAGCTACATACATGTTGTAAGCATGAGTTAACAAGTCATCATCCGATCATTTGTAAGAGATGTGATCTCTTTCAAGATAAATTGTATGCATTAGAATGTATCAAATAATGTAGCATGTGCAGTGACCGAACTATTGTGCTTAATATTAAATATATTGTGTTAAACATTTATCATGAATGAAGGGTGTAAATTCATATAATGATTTTATTACAGGAGGCAATCCTTTACTACTGCCGGTAGACGATGATGATCTATTAGCAGAAGAAGATGATGATGATGAAGCTGATAAGGTAAAGGATCCTGTATGATTTTCTGTTTGGTCCTAAGGCTTGACTGAAAGAGAGGCCTTTTGGCATTAAGTCCGTTGTACTTTTTAAGTGCAATAAGTTTGTTATTAATAGATAAAAGATCATAAAGAATCATAACAGGTTACAAAGATAGACTGACAATTGGACAAATATATGGAATAAATATAGAATTCTTTTTTTTAACAGGAAGAAAAGAAATCTTTAAAAGAGCGACTGCAAGCGATACAAGAGGTTACACAAACAGTTCAAAATGCTATCGGATATGTAGCATCATTTGGAGAAGCTGTCAAGAAGTAAGAAAATTATCTATGATATTCCTGTCCTGTTGGGCACATTTTTCAAAGTTGGCTTTAAGAAGTAGTTGCTTTGTATCTCGGCTCGGACATTAAATAAAATCCAATATAAATAGAAGTATTTTTTTTTTGTTATTTATTTAACATTCTACAAAGTCAAGAATAACAAACTAAAATTAATAATATTAATAATCAATATTAAAATCAAATGATTTTTTTTATTTGTGTATTTTGAAATACTAATTTTTATTTGATTTTTCAGCCTCATGAACTTTACAGTGCCATATTTAAGCTACTTGGCTATTATTATGTGCTTTGGAGCGATGCTAGTGTTATACATAATACCACTACGTTATTTATTAATGGCATGGGGTGAGTCATTATCATTTATTTATTTATGGATGATATCTTTATGCTTTCAAACGGTCATCTAATCATATGCTATTTTCAGTTTTACTCTGTTGCTTCGATAAGGTCATTGCAGAGATCGACAACAGTATCTTGTGGACTTAAACAGATATAGTTAACTAGCTGTTCCCCGCGGCTTCGCCCCACGTGTGACTCTAGCCTATGTTTGACCTCAGGTCGTTAACTACATCCCTACCAAATTTCATCACAATCTGTCCAGCAGTTTAGCCTTGAAGAGGTGAAAGACAGACAGACAGACAGACTTTCGCATCTTTAATATTACTAGCTGTTCCCCGCGGCTCCGCCCCGCGTGGGACTCGGTTATATCGCGCCCAAAAGTAGCATATGTTTGACTTCAGGTCGTTATCAGAATTCAGAAGTGTCATCCATCACTTCTGAATTCTGATGAAATAAGAAATACAAACAAGTGACAACAAAATACAAGTGAAGAATAATGTGCTTTCATTTAATGATAATTACTATATTTTTTCAGGTATCAATAAATTCACTAGAAAGATCTTAAGACCACACACTATACCAAATAATGAAGTAATAGATTTGTTATCTAGAGTACCCGATGATGAAATATTGGTAAGTTGTAATAAAATTGAATAATCAATCTAACGTGGTCTTTTAATTTTATTCAGTTATTTAAGAACTGATAATTATTATAAATTATACTTTAGCCTACAGGCATTATTTCTGTTAGGTCAAGTAAAGTCCTTTTTGCTGTAATCCTAACATACTTTATTTCAAATATTTAAATATTGAATAGATTTTATTTGTATTTTAGTTGGACTGTCGAGAATTAAAGCCCCATCCATCAAACGAACATAGAAGAGATCTAAGGAAGAAACACAAAGCTTCGTAACAGACTAAACATTGGATCCAACGTGGGATTAAATACTGTTCTACAAAAATAAAGAAAATTCATATGACATATTGATTGACACTAAAACGCATATAATAAAGTTGTTGCGAAAGTCATATCGTCTGTATATATGATTGTAAGAAAAACCTTTTTATAAGAGATCAACTGATTTAAATTACCACTATAGAAGTTTGAGAAATTAAATTTCAACCAAACAAATCAAAAAAGATTGTTTGTAAACAAAAAAGTCTAGTATGCATTTAAATTTATCACATATTTTACTAAAGTTTCATTTGAAAATATACTGTTGCCATGTCTAACTAAACTTTCCTACTGAATCTTAACACCAGCTATGTATTATTAGTTATCGTTAAATATGACAAATAGTGAGTAAGTATATAGTTTTGTTATTAACTTTAGTAACATTAGTCATATTTTAAGGGTGGCATGAAATCTGTGATTTTGAAAGATCGTTTTTAGAATAATATCATAATCTTTTAAATCATTTATGTCATCATATACAAAAATCTAGGTAATACTTAGTTACTTTGACTTCCCTTACATGATATTCTGATGAAAAAAAATGTTTTTAGGTCATATTTTTATATGTTAGGTTCAGTTTCAGTCTTCCTTTACTTTAAATTATGAAATAAATACATTAATTACAAGTTAACCTTCGCATATTAGATCAAAAGGTTTTTTTCATATTTTTATACCTTAGTCATATTAACAATTAACGTCCACAATATTTATCAAGTTATTGAGTATAGCTTGCATGTTTATTGAATTGATATATAATGTTATTCAATGAAGTGCGGCAATGAAGTTATATTATATCCCCGTTCTGAAATGCATTTATATCCCCAATTGTATAATATTCAATATAAATTATAATTATAGGTCTAGATAGGGTTTTTAATGCAGCCATTTTTGTATCAAATGTTGAATTTGTTGATTTTAATATAAAAAGTTTTGATGATCATTTAAGTGAAAATGTATAGACAAAAAGTAAGTATTTACATCATTCCTCCACAAATCAATGAAATGTTCACAAATAGAATAAGACTGAGACCAATCTCATTAATAAATTATAAACATAGATAGGTAGATATTGTTTGTAATTTTAAAATCATCAATCTTTAACTAAATGCAAAGATCTTAATACTGAGCAAATCGTTTATCTCATTCCAATTTTAATATTTAGAATAGAAATTTCATCTTCCACTTTAGCACAAATTTCTTAGATGTGAATGTTTTAAAGCTTTGTGGGTAATAGTGCGGATTTACTGCTATAAGAAAATTTTATTATATTTATAACATAGATAACAAATGCTATAAAAACTTCATTCAATTTCATTATTATATTTTACAAAATTAGGGTTTACTTTGACTGCCTCTTATTACATTTATTTAATCAGAAAATATAATTATTATTTAGAAAACCAACAGCTACTTTTGTGTAAAAAAATCATCATGCAAAGCAATTTATTAACACTACTACATTAAATAATAATCCTATACTATTAAAAGAGCAATAAATTTATTTGTACTTGCGTTTTCGAAAACGCCTCTAACGATTTCATTGAAATTTTAAACGTAACTTCTTACATAGTCAAAAAGATAATCTAGCTAGTTTCCGTGTCTGGGAAAAATCATTTTACCCATATTTTCACGCAAAAATATTTATTTCATATAACGAGCGAAGCTCGGTCGCCCAGGTACTTTATTGTTTAATTTAGTAGGTAAGCCTTAAAAAAATGGCTTTATTATTTTCAGCGGTTTGTTCCAGTGAGGTTAATTTATGAGAACTTTTCTTTTTTACGGCATCGACAATCTTTTCTATCCATTTGGAAACCTATTTTCTTCTTCATCGTGTCGATGTCTGATGGATTTATAGGATCAGACATCGTGGTGGAAGGATTAGTCAACTAGTCTCTGCGTTACCGGGAACTAGTTGTCCAGGGTGCGCCGGACGTTTCGGATCTAGGGTATGATCAGCTTAACGTCACTCGGGGAGGCTCCTTCCTTGCTGGAAACCTATAAAAGGCGGTCTTATACTAGTCTTTGTTTTGCTCTATATTTTAAAGGAAGAGTAGCTGTTGTTTATTGAATCCGTAGCGTTATATTTTGTTGTTTAATCAAAACACAATGTATGTTTGATTTTTTTATATGTTTAATAGGTATAATGGTTATAGCAAAAAAGTTTAGGTAGAAATAAAATCGTCTTAGATATTTTCTAGTCAATTGCTTCATAAGAATAGTTTCCTAAAAATGCGTGATTTTATTCAAATCAATATAAATATCACTATAAATTTAAAATGGTATCAAATAATTAAACCAATGAAGCCAAGAGAAGAATATTATAAAAAGTAATGATTTCTTATGTTTTCGCGATTGTTACACATTAAATTAAACTATTTTATACGGTTTTCTATCGCGTTTATTGCTTACTTATTTATACCTAACGTTTCAAGCACTTTACAGAGCTCATGGTCGCAGGCAGACTGACCATGAGCTCTGTAAAGTGCTTGAAACGTTAGGTATAAATAAGTAAGCAATAAACGCGATAGAAAACCGTATAAAATAGTTTAATTTATTATAAAAAGTTCTGAAATCAGTAACCTGCATAAATGACCTATCTTATGTTTTTCAAAGCACGCTTACGGCACTATTTTCTATACTAATACATTTTGCACAATGCACTTGTCAGACGAAAGTTTCTATGCTAGATAAAAGCTGCATAAATATTGTGATATCTAAAGCATTATAATATAATTATTTTCCAAAAAAAATCTTAAATTAAAACTGCAGTTTCATTTTGAATTTCTCTTATCACAGAGTTATCACCTTTGTACAGTCGAGAGCAGATAAACCTGAGCTTACTGTAATAACAGTAATCATCATCATCATTTCGTTTAGGCGTCACGGACAGTCGACCATGCACACCCTGGTGTCAGAGTTCTTCGGAACCGCCTCTCGGGCTCTGACGTGGTTCCTTTAACAACTACCAGACGGCAGCCGGGACCAACGGCTTAACGTGCCTTCCGAAGCACGGAATCATCTTTATTTTAAGACAATCAGGTGAATCAAGCCTGCAATATTCTTACCAAACTGGAAACAACTAAACAAAGTATGCTTCCCGTTGGAATCGAACCCACGACCCCCGGGTCTACAGGCAAACGCCTTAACCACTGGACCACGGAGGTAGTTACCGTAATGACCGGGGGTTAGATTTATTTGACCCCGGCTAGGCAGCCTGAGTAAACCGACAGTATTGGTCACCAAAACAAATAGTTTATAGTAGTTAAGGTGATAACTTGTTGAACACTAGCGCCACCATCAACTAAAAATCATTATTCACTGAAAACACAAGATAACAAAAATCCGTGTTATATAATTAAGGTTCTGGATCTGAAGTTAATTTTTCGATACCTCCCAGTTGACCCTGCTCGCTGTGGTGTTAGAGTGATCAATTTACCCTGTATGCCATGGTATCATTGGCCTGCCAAAAAAGCTCATGGTAACGCCCCTTTATCCAAAATGTGTACAAGCCTACAAGGGTCTTATTAACATTTTCACGCCAAACCAAAATAAAGTGGCAACACCAAAAGTTGATAACGGCGGCCATGATGATGCTGTGCTGTGCTGTCATTGTCTTTGTCTTGTCAACGAGTCGTGGCCGTGGAGTGACTGTCGAAGTGCCAATTAAAATTCCAAAGAAACTCCTCTCATCCTCCACAAAAAAATGGGTTCCAAAATTCAAGAGTACAAGGACACATTGGAGCGAGCTCTCAATGACAAAAGCAAACCGTGGGTGAAGTATTTGGACTTGGCGGAACAGAAAACCGGCGTAAACAGGGTTTACCTTTTCGTCGGTATGTGCACTTTTTTTTCGCGTTTATTTATATCCTTAGCGCTCTTTGACGTTTATTAACTTCTTGTGCAGGTCTTGTGGCGTTCACCGGTTTATATTTAGTATTTGGTTTTGGAGCTGAGCTGATATGCAATTCAATTGGGTTCGCATATCCTGCGTATATGTCGATGAAGGCATTGGAGTCCCCACAGAAGGATGACGATACTAAATGGCTGACCTACTGGGTAGTGTTCTCCTGCTTCAACCTCGTCGAATACTTTGCTGATTTCATTGTTGGCTGGTTCCCACTCTACTGGTTAATTAAGGTAAGTTGATGCCATCTGTTTAACTTTTGTGTCATTAGCTTATCACTTAGGTACACTGAGACATGCCAGAAAATTCTATATTCTTTATTGTTCTTTATTCATGCAATAAAGATGCAATCAATCTGGTCAATATCATAATAATTAAACAATACATTTTTAAATTAAACTATTTTGTACGGTTTTCTATCGCGTTTATTGCTTACTTATTTATACCTAACGTTTAATACATTTTTATTGATTGTGTGCACAGTAAAACATATGATACATTACTTGTAACTAATTACATTTTGTTACATTGATTGCCTCCTATTCTCATAAGAACCAGTATTCTAATTAGAATCAATACTTCACACTTAATATTATTAAATGGAAAAGTCTATCTGTCTCTTTGTCGGTCTGTTAGCTTTCACTGCTAAACTGCTGGGCCAATTACGATGAAATTAGCTATGGATAGGTCAAATAAAACAACTTTTTGTCGAGATATAACTGAGGTATAGCTATTTCACAATATTTGTATGCTTCAAATTTTAAACATGGAAACTATAGGTTATTGCAACACCGTTTATTATTCACTAGCTGTTGCCACCACCAGTGTGGGATTCGGTTATATCGCTCGTTAAAGACCTTACCATTTAAATTCAATTTTAAGTCCTAGCCGGTAGTTACCCTGGTTTAACTAAAGCACAACAGACAGGTGAAACCAAGGGCCATAGCTAGGGTATTTAATCTTCTTTTCTCAATTTCATTAAATGGATGTGAATTGTGCAATTTATAATCATCTTTCTACATAAGGAAAGTCATTAACACTTCAGACAAATGAGATAATATAATGTCAGTATTACGCTATCAAGCTCCGTAATAAATAAATTTGATAAGGCAGTGACTCACTGAGTAATTGTTAAAGGATCCTTCTTTTAACACAAGAACTGTTTCTTATGGATCCTTTGCATATGTTATATCATTAAGTTATCTAAAACGACTTTGTCCGAGCATGTTGTCCCGGTTGCATCTTCAGCTGAGGGTACGCTAATCATGGTCCTGATTTGGCAGAACAAGTTATCTAAAACTAACATTGATAAATTGAAAATGTATGGAAACCCCAGATGTGGAGATAAACTTTAAGACAATACCTCGGTGAACACTAGCGCCACCATCATTTAAAAATTATTATTCATTAAAAACACAAGTTATCAAAAATCTGTGGTATGTAATTAAGGTTCGGGATCTGAAGTTAATTTTAAACATATTAAATTATAGTTCCCTATAGCGTTTATTAGTAATAATTGCATTATTGCTTAAAACTGCCACTTTTAGCAGACCCGCTGCCCCGGCTTCGCTTGGGCATAAAAACCTTCGTCTTGAATCACTCTGAAAAAAAAAACGCATCATAATCCGTTGCATAGTTTTAAAGATTTAAGCATACAAAAGGACATAGGGACAGAGAAACTGACTTTGTTTTATGCTATGTAGTGATAGTGATGATAATACAGAAATCTTTACAAGATACTGAGACAGTACAATCATTAGTCACATTAGTATTTATCAGCATGAAAACCGGAGCTCGATGTACCGTAGTGTACTTTGTACACCGGCGTAAAGCAACGCACTGCGTGGCCGAGACTTTGTTTGGTCGTCGCAAATGAGTATCACTATCTTTTACATAATCACTATAGTTACCTATTATTATTTTTATATAATGCAACTTTGTCATGCACTGTTTCATTTTGAATGCCGTAAACTAAATTTTTGTGCATTAAAATCTTTGTGTTACTTACATAATACATTCGAAACAAAACATTTAAGGAGGTTACACACACACACACACACAAGTAGATTTAAGTTTACTAACAAAAATTGATCTAGTTGTCCGAAAATAAAGCTTTTATTTGTTTTGTTTCTCAATGCGACCGTATATATTTTTAGTTTATTAAATTGCTTGTCTATGGTTTAGTGATATAGGCTTCTGGGATGTATGGCCTTTGCCTCAGAGGTTGTGCATTGTATGTACGTCTGTCCAACTAGTGTCGTAATCCACTTACGGTTAACGTCAATCAGGCGGTCAAGTCAAACATTAAAGTTATGCTAAATTTTATATTATCTCTTATATCTCACGAAGAGAAAAAAAACGTCGCGTATAAAAGGAGCATTGGGCTTCAAAGCCATACGCAATCGGGAAAACTCAATGAACGTGACTTGTTTGCAGATTGGTCAAAATTAATTACAATCACTTTAATATCAGGTCTTGGATGTTTATCAATAAAGTATTTGTTATAAAATATTATATCGTTGAGTTAGTATCCCATAACACAAGTCTCGAAATTACTTTGGAGCTAATTCAATTTGTGTGATTTGTCTATCCCCCGTATTAAGAAACGTTCGTTAAGCCTATGTTAGTTAAAATGTGTTTCGTCTCGTTCTTTCACATGAAGTGTCAGGTAAGAGAGAAAGAGCCAAAACATATTTTAGTTAAAATGGGCTTATCAAACGTTTCTTAATACGGCGGTATATATTTATTTATTAAAGAACTACTAAATATAATTGGGGTCAATTTAGATAAGTAGGTACCCGCATCGTTTACATGCATACAAAGACCAGGAAATTTCCTAGATCAACTATTGTATGTAGCAGAGGTCGTCCGTGAATTCGGTACAAGGTCCCTTACGTCATATAGGTGATTAACAACACGATAATGAGTCCTGTACTAGGCGATAATAGAGGGATGGTTCCCTACTATCATATGTTAGGTAGATGCAAGCAAGCTCGCTCCCATTCAAAAATTAACACGAAATTCGACGCTGCGTTTAGTCAAAGATTTTTTCTCATCTGTTTAGAAAAAAGACTTTATTTTGACCTTTTTTTATTTTAATACTAGCGACCCGCTCCGCTCTATAAAAACTTTTCTCTTGAATCAGTCTTATCTATATAAAAAAACCCCATCAAAATCCGTTGCGTAGTTTCGAAGATCTAAGCATACATAGGGCTTTTATATCCACGGCAATTGCTGGCCATTCTTTTAAAAAGATGTTGAGAGGTAAAAAATAAGTATACATAAATATCGTCCTTGCCGGTTCCACAGATATTGCCGCCATAAATAGATAACAGGCTACTTACTTTTACTTTTTAATCAGTAATTTTGTTATCTAATCGCTCGTCCACATCGCATACGTGTCTGATCGTGTTCTTGAACTCGAAATCTCGAATACTTGTTTTAATGTCTGCCATAATGACGTAATCTTATTCACTTGAATTATTACGTTGCGTAATCATTTTCGCGTAGGTTTGCTGTTTTGCACGTTTTGTTGCCTACGTATATACAATATACTTTCACGTTTTTATCCTATTCGGGGTAAACTGAACCTTAGGTTGTAGTGCGTTTTTTAGAGTGAAATGACAAAATGGCGGTGCTTGGAAAAGCGCCCATAACATGTACCTAGTGTTCTTTTAGGTGGATAAAATAATTCATAGATTGCGACAGGCAGTCCACAATGTCATATTAGGAAGTCGTTAAATATGGGAAGTGGAATTGCTTTGGCTTTTATTGATTTAAAGATCTGTTCGGAAAATTTATTTGAGGAAAAGAAAGTTCGTTGACAAATTAAGTAGAACTTAGTTTCATAAACCCTCGTAAATCTTATTTTGTCTTCATTATTCCAAATTACTCATTAGCTTTTTGTCCAGTCGATAACGTAGGTTTACTGGGAGTTACCTTACCATCAGCTGTTTTAGCAGGCCCGTAACAAATGAGTAAGCGAGATGAAAGCCGTCATCTCCCTTACTCAATCGTTTCGGGCCTTCTTACTTCCAAAAAAAGTTGATGGTAACCCCCTGATCCTTTCAACACAAAGCTGTTATCTTGTTAATAGTAATTTCGTCCTTAAAACAGGAAGCAATACATTTTTCTAAAAATGAATCAATTTTTTTTAAATAATTTAATGTCACACAACATTTAATATTAAAAAAAAAAACTTAATTGTTTCTTCTAGCTTCGATTATTAGCGTAAACAATACATGAAAATTGTGTTTTATAATTTCAGTGCATCTTCGTCATATGGTGTTTCCTACCGACAGAGTTCAATGGCTCGCTCATCATATACCATCGCGTCATCCGTCCCTACTACTTGAAACACCACGACCGCATCGACAACATCGCTTCCTCTGGTAAGTTAATGAATGAAGAAAACTAGTATTTTTATGAAAAAAAAAAATATATTAATTTTTTTTTTTTAAACGGTTTTAATAAAAACAACCGGCTCATTTGTACGCACGTTTGTTGCACTGAGGCGACAGGGTCAGGTTCAATTACATCTAAAATTACGTAGGTATTATTTTATGTCGTTATCAACATATCCACTTTCATGATGTACAAGGCTCGGTCACGAATTAATTTTTTTTTAAATAATGTTTACAGAAGATTGACGCCTTGGCAGTTAACAGCGCAATAAAATACAAAGTCTCTTTATATTACAATGTGGGACAATCAATAATCATCTATTTATTTCTATACAAATAGTATATTAATAAATTAGACAAAAAAAAATACATCTAGTATTTTGGTTTAACAAAGACCGTCGCACTACGCATTCGAAAATAGAATTTTAAAATTCGTTAAATATCAGTATTAAAAAGTAATTTTTAATTTTAATTTTAGAACTGAAAGACATAATTAATCAGGCGAATAAGAACATAGAGAGGACAATGAAATCTTTCGGGGAATCTCTGAAGGATCTGCACAAAGATTAAGTACCGTATGTACATATACAATAAGGCTATGTGCATGAAAAGGGCTTATCTATGTGTCGCTATAATGCTGCTGGTTGATTTTAATTCACTAGTTATTATTATAATGCATTATCTACTGGTATGGTAAAAAACTTATGGTACGACGAATCAAATTCTCTAAATTTGAGTTTTAAATACTCCAATAACTATATTTACCAAGGAAACTTATTTTGTATCGTAGACTGAGTTAGCGGTTTTATTATTTCGAAAATTATTGTAAAGAAAAAATAAGATGTGAATGATGATAAATAAATATTTTTTTAATCCATGGTGAAAATCAACACTTCAATCGAGCAAGACTAAAACTATTATTGCTTATAAACTGACACTTTTATTGATTATGTAACTTTCATCATTTACAACTAAAAGGAGTGTTACCAAACCAAAGAAAAAGAAAACAGTAGAAATGTGAACAAATATAGAGATTCGCAATTTCTTTGGTAACGCTGGTTAAAAGTAAAATATGTAAGGAAACCTTTAATACTTACTGAAATAGGTAAATCATTTTAAACAAAAGGGTTAGATTTTGCCAACATCAACATTTCAAAAGACTAGTGAATTAAAATTCAACCTATATTAAAAACTTATATCTACATCCCTTATAGCACTTCAGTTCATAGCAACGTTTCTAGCTTAAATCACAACATAACAATCAATCATTTATTTTTATATATAAAAGCAGTCACATTTGAAGATTATTATAAAATTATTTTCCTCACTTTATTTAATTTAGTAGGCTTTTAGATAATTGGGCGTCTCCTAACATTTATTCTTCTCTATATTAATACAGCACAATTAGTATTATTTATAGACCAAAATAAGTAATTATATGTATTCGTTTATTTATTATAAAAACAAAAACATCATACAAAAAAAATCATTTACATGCTATCCTTAAACCACGATCTTGAGTATATAAATTGTTATGTATTTTACTATTTAGAAAACTAGAATGTTTATAACTTTAAGAATAATTTATAAAAAAATATTATATCAGATCGTAACCGACTTAACATCAATAAAACTGAAATTGTAAATATATAAAACAAATGGCATAAAATTACAGTGTTTATATATTTTACCTTTAAAATTGGGCCTAATATACATTTTTGATAATTATAATAAGCTTTATAAAATAAACGCTGAATGTGGGTAGCTTTAAATCTGTCAGATTGGAAATTTATGAGGCCTATGTCCAGATCTGGACGTCTTGTAGCTGAAGTGATGATGGATGCTTCATAATTCTTTTGGAGGTTGGTTTATATTACTTTGTATGCGTCGTGTTGTGTTGTCTGCTTAGGATCTACTTCCAGAGGCCCTATTCTCGCGAAATTGAAGCTCACTTCGCCTAGTATCTCCAATTTTTTTTCGAAGGTTTCTTACGTTTTCGGTTTTTTCAAAAAGTCACAATTGAAAAAGTTCAATCGTACGCATCGATCTATCGAAATTTTTCGATTGTGACTCATCGAATAAAAATTGTAGAAAATCGGTAAAGTGAACTTCGATTGAGTGAGAATTGGGCCCCAGGACAAACCCGACACCAGAGCATACAGAGTCGAGTGAACCTAAAACCACTCTTTATATTTTTCTTATGTTCTATACTTTCCTATGTACACAAAAAATATATTGATAAGTCTCCTAGTCAACAATTAACAAAGAAATATGTACACAAAACATAAATGACTAGCTTTTGCCCGCGGCTTCGCCCGCGTAAAATTAAAAAAATGTGATAAATAAAGAACCGCTCGACCGACTTCACATAAACCATCTACTAAATAGTCCGGTTTGGATAGGTGAGCCCGTTCTTGAATTAAAAAATTACAACAAAAAATGGCATTGATTTTTATATATATTGATAGGAAGAAGTATACAATATATACTCAGATAATATGTGGTGGGTGTATAATTCTTTTGCACTTACAACATTTTCAACATCATCTGTTTGCTTACTAGCAATATGAGGCAACGGCTTTTAAGTCCGCCTTTTACATATTTTGTTTAAAAAGAAACAGCATTTTCCAATAAGATTGTAGACTACATAAATACTAAAAAAATAATTAAAAAATACAGCATTTTCCAATACTATTGTAGACTACATATTACATACATACTAGAAAAAATTACTGACATACGGACATGACGAATCTATAAGGGTTCCGCTTTTGACATTTGGCTACGGAACCCTAAAAAGTATCTAATAGTTATAAGACTAAGAGTAATGGACTTGTTAAACAAAATTGTTCTGAGAGTAGAGGATGTCCACCAGGCCCGTTTTAGTCGAGTTTCGAAGCTATAAAAAATATTTTTCGAGACGACGATAGAGTCGTTGTTTATACCGTCGACTCCGAGGCTATAAAAATATTTTATAGTCATAATATGTACAACACTACAGGTGCGTACAACAGAACAAGTCCAACAGTAGAGGATGTCCAACGGCTAGTCCAGGGGGCGAATCGCAAGATCAACAGTTCCCTAAAAAAACTGGGCGAACATTAAGCCCTGAATAGATTTTGCATCGTGCGATATTACGTACTTCAGAGTTTTTTAAGTACGTGTATTCACATTTTTTGTAGTTACCATGGTAGGCTGACTGGCAAATCTTGTGATAAATTAAGAAAATAATTTGGAAAATAAAACTACACATTATATACCCAATGATGGTATTTCGCGGATGTGGTAATATGAGTTTTTGGAATTTTACGTAGAGTTGGTATTTTCCGTTTGTGTTTTAAACGTCGAAAGGGTCACTCTTACAATTAAAACTAATGTAATGATACCTAATACTTTGAAACAAGCAGTTTTGGCTCTAAAATGTGTCAAAGAAATATGCACTCAAAAATACAACCGTCCTTCTGGCACAGTAGCTTAAAAATAATTTTTAACATTTTTGTTAATATTCCATGCCTTTAAATTATAAAGTGTAGTAATGGGACGGCAAAATTTTAAACTAGAATTTTCGAAAATCTTTTCTCCTAATTTCCTATTTTGATTTCTTTATATTCTCATTTCGATTTGTTTCCTCGACAATCTACTAGTCTTCTTCCCGCGCAGAATTAGGTTTTTTTTTTTAGTTTCGTTTTTGTACACGTGAACATTATTTAATATATCCTTCAGTATGTCACGTGATTTTCTAGTCAGCCTGTACTTAGAACAGGTGATTTAATTAGGTTGAAATGAAATTTCATTTAGTATGTATTTGGTTTAGTATTAAAAGTATTTATTTTATTTAAATCATTATATTTTGTCATTTGAGTAATATCAAACTAAGATAGGACTAGTTAGTAAAAAGTAGACTTAATATTGTTAATTTTATTATGGTGTCCAAAATAATTTCTTTTATATTGATAGAAATTTAAGATTAAATTATTGACTATTCAGCGAACTTAGGGTTCGGCTACTGAATGAAACCTTTTAGCTGAAGAATCACGCTAAAATTAGGAGACCATAAGTTCCTAAGCTCATTGGTCAAGGACCGAAAAAGATATTATTTGTTGGTAGTTTCATCTTAAATCAAGAAATATAATACCATATCAGTACCTACCACCACCCTTCCCTACTATTAGAAAATCGTCAACAAAAACACTAAACATTATCCCATTATTATAGGTAAAGGTAAAGCTGATTAGTGCAAAAGCGTACAAAATCATCGTTGGTAAGTCGAAAGTCTGCTCTGTATGACTAATGCTTGGCTGAAATTATATATTTCAATTTATTAATATCTGGCAGGAAATATTCCCAGAAATCACTAAGTCAGATCTAACTTCCGGGTATCCCAAGTTGCATGCAAACACATTACACTTGTATTAAAATTTTGTGAATGATGCATTTTGTAGAAATTAAGCACTTAGACCCGATTTCACTAACATAGAAACCGTTTTCACCATATATTTTTTTTCATCTATGGTTTTCACTAAAACAGGAGTTTAATAAAATATTAAACTGACGTTTCAGGTCAGTTAAAACAACAAAGCTTATATCTGTGAACTCTAGTCAAATTTTTGCAACCTATTTTTGTTCTAGTGAATGATATTTTTCTATTTATATCCATACCAAACTGATAATAAAAATTAGTGTTTAAATTGTAATTAATGATTGATTCATGAAGACCTCTACATTAATTAGGTGAGGTGATTATAATATGACAAATTTGTGTATGATGACATGATACTTTGTGCGAATTTATCTTTATTTTAGTGCAGGAACATAGTTATTTATCGCGATTTACAATGACTTTGTAGAAAAATATACACGTGGCGTATATTTTTAATGATTTTAAAATTAATAATTTGTTTATATTTCGTGCATGTTCAAATCCAAATATTTAAAACATAAAACTTACTGACATTTTATAAACAAAATATAAATAGGATCTTTTATTAATAAAGTATTATACTAATGTATGAGAATAGAATACAATCTTTGTGTGTTGTTGCTTAGTAAATGTAACTGTATATAGTGTATCGCTTATCATTATTTGTAGATATCATGCATTGTGTTTTATTTATCACCCATAACTCGTTGGCACGTAACTTTTTAATTGGTTATTCCTGTAATCTCTATTTTAGTAGGCTCATTATTTTCCTACACAGATTATATTGATATTTCCCTGTATAACCTATTGGTTCTGTCAACAAAAATATTATATTTTTTTACATAAAACCACAGAAAATCTTGCGATTTCGCCCGACTTATAAAATTAAGAAACTTCCTTAAGTCACTTATTTACAACTAGCGGACCGGCGAATTAAGTATTTATATAAATCTCTATATACCTAAACCTTTCCTGGAAATTATCTATTAGCGAAAACTGCATGAAAATCCATTTGTTAGTTTTTAAGTTTTGCTTTCAGATAGATAGACATTTTACACTATGTATATTAGAAACACACATTATGTCACAATAATTCTGCATGCCTTTTTGTGATTGTGCTATCTTGTGTACTAATTGTGTGCTCTGTTTTAACAATAAATTAATTTTATTTACCTAAATTTTCTGCCAGATATTTTAAGATTTGGCTAAAAAACTAATAAGTAAATATGCCTTGATTAAATGCTAATTTGCCATTTAGAAAATTAATCTTAATATTTTATAACTTTATTGTACTTTTTATGTATGACACCACGAGGTTCTCTATTATATTTGATGATTGATTGATAATTTTCAAGAGAGTGTGGAAAGAGAGCTTAATTATAGTTTTGTTTTGTAATAAATTTTTATTCATAAATTTATTAGGCAAAAAAAGAAAGAGCTCAGTTCCATTTTCTATAAAAGAATTATATCGACGTACTATATTATTGTAGCAATCTTAATTTTATTATATTGCATTTAAAACTTAACTTGGCCAGAATATATAATGGTAAATATTTTGCAGCGTCGGGTATTCTAAATATAGACATTTTTTGCTATAAATGTGGCTTAATTTATAAGACTACTTTGAGTTACGTTTTAAGAGAGCAAATGAGTATCGGGTACCTACACTGGTGAAATTTTTCTGGCCAGTTTTAAAGATTCAATTTTTTTTGTACTTTGTTTTTTAAAAAAAAAAATCTTTTTACTGATTAAATTTTTTTTCACAGCCACCCGCTTGGTAGCAGATGCAGTTAGGAAGAACAACTAAAACTGTCATTATTATTAAAAAGCGGAAAGTACAAACTTGCACACGCTTTTGTCACCAGCTTGCAGTATGTTGACTAAAATAGGAATATGACTTGTATTTTTTTTTAATCATTCAAACTTGACACGTTCGTGTCCTAAAGTCTGCCTTCAAATAATGGTCTCGTTATTTGTCAATTAATGTACAATTAAGGCAATATTTTAACAGATAATATTTTACAGAAATGTATATTCGATGCAGAAAACAAGCCATTGCGATTGTATCGATGTTAAAATAAGTTGAAAATATTATCCTTCATAGTTTTTACATATTTTCACTATGCGCTTTGTATTATGGCACATACTGTATTGTATTTTATTGTTTTCTAAAATCGTGACACATTTTTTTACACTTTTCCTTTAGATTTAAATTGGTAGTTATATATTCACTGGCCTATAAGATCTTTTTAGGGCTTAGAAGCTAAGTAAACCCTTAAGTTTTTTTCCTTTACTTTAAGATCTCTTCGTGGAACAATGAATTCTTATTTCAATTTCTATCTCAAACAGATATTTCTTCAATTATATAGATTTGCTCAAGGAATGTTAGTTTATCTGTTGTTTATTTTTTTGTAAGGTCGAATTATAACTTAGTTTTTAATACGTGCATTACTTATAAAGTGCTTGATGTTGCCATGTGAAAAATTGTAGCAATTCCGCTAGTAGATTATGGGTAAATTTTGTACACCTCAGTATTTTTGTAGCTTTTGTCAGAAATTGATAATACGTGTCACATTTGACATTTCACACGGCCAATCAAAACACAGCCAATTTGGTGGTAATTCAGGATTGGTCGAGAAAATGTCAAATTTGATGTTCTGGAGCTTTTCCTGTTGCCATTTCAAAACACTTCAGGGATCACATTGCTTGCAAGTGAAATCTATGTTTGTCCATATTATAATGTGCCTTCAGTGGGTTTGGCTGCGTGCACTGTAATTGTATTTACACAAGGAATTGTTAATCTTGTCATTTTTTCACGTAATAAAAGGAATTCATTGTAAATTATATTGTTTCATTTTGGTATACAATTGCTACAAGGTTCTTGGTAATGAATTACTTTGAGTGCTTGCCTTTTTACTTACAGTGCACTTTAAGTAAAAAGCCACAGTAGTGGGCCAATGGGTGGGATTTACTCTTACCCCAGAAGGGGTAAGAGTAAATCCATACTAATATTATAAATGCGAAAGTCTGTCTGTCTGTCTTGCACCTCTTCACGGCTAAACTGCTGGACCGATTGTGATGAAATTTGGTAGGGATGTAGTTAACGACCTGAGGTCAAACATAGGCTACTTTTGGGCGCGATATAACCGAGTCCCACGCGGGGCGAAGCCGCGGGGAACAGCTAGTAAGAAAGTAAAGTTACTTTTATTGTGTTCATATACGTGGCCCTTAGTACTTGCGCAGATTTTGGATTTTGCTTCGGACTATATTTCTTTCAAATAATATGAACTGGAACAAAACAGTCCGGACAGAATGACTTTACGTGACTTCCGATGTGAAGTGGAGCTTACGATGTGGTGCCCCTATAGTATGAGTTTTTCTTAACGCAGACGCTAGCGACTGCGTTAGGATTTTGTATGGAATTTCTTGCCTTACTATCCGCCAGAGGCGCTGTACAGGTTTGCCATACTAAATCGCTAACGCGGTCGCTAGCGTCTGCGTTAAGAAAAACTCATACTAGGGGCACTAGTCACCTGTGTTGCTTAACGCTTGTTAAGGCACGTGTGCCAAAAAACGTATAGTAAAATTGTATGGCTTCCCAACGACTAAGGAAAGTAACACCTCTTTTAATTAAAAACCATAGGCTGGCATGCACTGCACATTCGTGTTTGATGAAAGTGCGCTTTTGTAACAAGCGTGAGCGCCGTCCGACTTAGAATGGTCGCCACTAGTGCTCTTTCTATCGCATTCATGCTTTAAAAAGCATGTTAAGCAGTTCAGGTTCTAGTTGCTAGATGGCAGTCGTTAGGTAGCCTAAAAATCTGAGCTTTAGGGATCATGTTCCTGTGCTTTTTATTTTACCAGTATCGCCGAATCTAAGCCGAGGATACAACTGAAAAACGCGCTCGGGTAAGGATAGGCCTTGCAGAAAACTGGTATTTTGAATATGTTATTAAAAAAAGAAAAATCTGTTATTGTAACCTATTTGCCTGCAATATTTAATTGTGGCAAGAACCTTACTGCTTGCTTCTGAAAAAATTCCTGATAAATTTTATTCCACAAATTATAAGGATTTTTTAAATAAAATACAAATAATTAAAACAATTATGTACTAAACTAATAAATAACTAATTAAAACTACTTATATCTTATGAGGCCTGTGCCGATTTTTCAGCCTCAGTCTGTTTTGCCAAATTTTCTTGTTCTGTCCTTCTGTTCCGCCAAGCTTTCATATATGACCTCGGGTGGATAGGGAAGAAACCAGATAAACCTGGAACAAAGGTATTTTTTATTATTATATGCATTAAAGCTGGCAGTTTACTGAATTATTAAGGTAGGTAATTATTTAAACAAACCAAAAATTTGTACTACTAAAATTTAATACACAGAGCCACTTGGCACACTAGACGCGTGTTACAACCATTGATAGGCTTTAAAGACTGAATTCATAGTAAGAGCTATTAAAAGTGACAAAAAAACATAAGAGCACACAATCTGAAAGCTGTTCATTTCATACTTACAGTTTGGTTAATTCTTAGTGGTAATGTGTGTAACTTTTAGCTGCTATTGTCATGAACATACCAGTAAGATTGCAAAGCAGTAAATGCAGGTGGAAATGGACCAAAATGGTAAAACACAACTTTTCTACCATTGTTTACTATCAAACCATGAAGGTTTTCTACTGTGGTTAGAAAACAATGGTAAAAAATTTGAAAACTAGTTTTTTCTTTTTCCATTTTTTATTTACCTAAAATTTCAGCGACAGGGTTTGAGACATGAGCCCCCTTGCCAAGCCAGTATTTCATTCTTTCCAAATTCAAAGCCACTAGCTTCTCATTGTTAATATTTGGCACAGGGTCATAGGAACCTAGCTGTTCTATAACTGGCTGAGCATTGGTATGCCTTCGCTGAAAAAAAAAACAATCATTTGAAGCTGATTGATTGTGGTATCACTGGGGTAAGTTTTAACTTTTATAAAACAGTATCTCTTATTTTGCATGAGACATAAATGCGTCCAAACAAACATTTTTGTAAGTAAATATTTAGCTTATTGGGAGCATTGAGAAATTCAAATAGACAAGAGCCTATATACCTATAGCCTGGGTCATCAAATTAAAATTATTCTATCGGGGGGAACAATGGAACCGATAATGTTACGCGGTAGCCAGCTACTGCTTGGGTACTTCTTAATTAATTGAGAATTTCTATCTACTATTCATTTATAAAGTGATTTACTTACGTGAATAACAGAGATATGAAAGAATGGTCTGTTGGTACATCCATGACGAATTAGACGAATAGATTTAGCCGCTTTAGCAAAGAATCGACCTGTTCCACTGGCTGGAGGAAGAGACATTTTCAAAGGATAACCAAAATTATTATATTATTAGTATATTCTTGCTTAACCTAACCTAAAAACCAAACCACAACAAAATGAATGAAACAACGAATAATATTGGAATGAAATGAACAAAGTCAGACAGATTCGGAATTTTTTTTTTTTTTGAATAGTTTTTACGGCCATGGAATCTAGTCCTTTAAGGCCTTTCTTGAATTTATTAATCTTCTTCAGTCCTACTTAAGACAGTCGAGTCAAAAATTCAAGTCAATAGTCAAGTAAGTAAGTCTAGTCTGAGTCAGATGGCTAAGTGAAGCGGTGGAAAAATTTCACTTAGCCATATCGTGGAGATTTTGGTGACAAAGATAAAAAGTCACGTAATCGACACTGTATCACTTCCCAACACTCACGCTTGTTCACGAACTCTTTGCGAATAATAATCCACCAATATTATGCACAAACACTCGAAAAAACCTAAGTTTTGGAAATTAAATACAGCGCGGACATAGCGACAGTTTACTTTCCCTCCAAAAACCCCAGACAGATTCGGTCAGTCAATGTTATGTCACTGTCATCATGTCTTTTTTTTAAGTTATTTTATGGCTCTGGATTCAAAGTGTCATTATGTCATGAAATGTTATTATGACATTTTGTTTTAAATTGTTTACGGCCCTGGAAAAGAGACCTTTCTTGAATTTATTAATCTTCTTCAATCCTTCTTAAGAGCGAACGCGCACTAGTGGCTTACTACCGTCTCTTAAAACCATGCAAGATCCAATGAGTGAGGGAGACATTGCCTTACATCATGTATGGCGCTGTCTCGCTTACTCACTGGATCTTGCATGGTTCTGCAGACCACAGAGCACTATTACACTAACCCTTAATATGAAATTATATAAACGCAGACGACGCTAGCGACTGCGAACGGTTTTATATGATAAAATTGACGTCCCTGGCGAATAAGAAATTTTATACAAAATACTATACAAGGTAGACACAAATCAACTGCAAATATTTTAAGGGCAGATACAGACCACTATACTGAACAACTTTTCCAAATAAACTTATATCGAAATATGAATTTTTTTTTTCACTCTCCAGTCTAAACTAGATCAGCTGATTCTCAATTTGTATGGGAGGTCAAAATTTTTTTTTCTTATTTCGACATGTTTATTTGGGAAAGTTGTTCAGTTTAGAGGTCTGAATCTGCCCTTAAAATATTTACAGTTGATTTAAGTTCACCTTATATACCTAACACAGTCAGTAAAAAAATCAAAGAAAATCTCGTTTCCCCTATACCACAGAATTAGTAATAGTACTACCCTATACTGAATTAGCTATATTATCAGGTAGTAATTCAGGCCTACAATGTCCTATCCACAGAAGTCCTCACCAAACTCTACTTAAACAACTTGATAGTGTTCTTTCCGTGGGAACCAAATATACGATCTTTTAGTCTTCAGACAAACGACTTAACCACTGGTTCACAGAGGAATTCAGGTCTTAGATAGGTGCCTAACTAATCAGTAGTGCATTCATTCAAATTACATTCGGTCGGCCCGTTAAGTAACCTGTTAGTCAAGCTGTTTCAGCTAGGTAGCAATCATTAGGGTGTGGCAGCTTTTGGCAAAGGATTATTATCTATCTAAGTATGCCTTTACGCAGCCTAAAAATCTGACAGTGTTGGCCACTGACACACCCGGGTTTCGATTGGTTCGCAGTTTCCCTGTTAAAAGGGAAACAGGTAAACTGCAAAGGTATAGACAGATAATAATCGCTTTTAATTATGGACCTACATTTTTGGCGGCCCTGTAGGTCGACCGCCTATCTCGATTCTCTCCTCTTGTAATGGCTACTTGTATCGCTTTCGCCACATTTCACTCCGTCTAACGCACAAAACGCTTATTATAATGGAGAGTCTGCCGTCTGATCACTGTAACCCTACAGAGATCAGATGGCAGAATGTAGGTCCATGATTAAAAGCATAACTCTAGGCTCTGAAGTTTACACAAAAAGTCTCTAAGGAATACCATACACTCGATTGTGTGACGAATGACGATTCTTCAGCTGCTGTAAACCTACTAGTTAAATAACTTTTTTCCCCAAAAACAAATACCGACTTCCATTTCTTTACTGAGGCCAAGTTGAACTTTGATAGTTAAAAAAACTCACACCTAGGTGTGCACGGGAAATTGACCTAGTACTTATACGGACTACAAAAAAACGATACCGGTGGCAGTGCCCCATTTTTGAAACAATTATATCAAAGCATACAGGGTCGATTGACCACTATGACACCACAACGTGCAGTCAACTGAGCTTTGTTAAACAAGATAAACTGAATTAATACGTAGGGAAATCAAACGTCAAGTATAAACCGTTAAAGCGGACGTAATGGGGTTTAAAATAGGTATTAGGTCGATTTCCCGCTTGCAAATTACAAACAGGAAAAATCCTCCCACACGAATACCAATTTCCAAGCTGCATTTGTTTGATCAACACCAAATAAGGAGGTATTCCTCAATGTGCAACAATTTGTAGCGGCGCACCTCGTTGAGGCACATTGACTTTTTCGGAGCGCAATTTTTGTTGCGCTTACAAAACTTTTTCCACCTTCCATGGTAGGTACAAACAAACAAACACGCTAGTGTAAGTATTTAGGTATCTACTTACAAAATTTCAATAATTAAAAAAAGAACTAATTTATCAAAAACCCTCCTGTACATCGGGGTGTAAAGCAAACGTAATCATAAAAAAAAGATGTTTTATGCAGCCATTGTTTTTAAAACAATTTATTTTATGTACCAGGCAATCATGAAATGATGGGAGTGATCTAATTCGCACAGTAGCGCCACGGGCAAACGACGTAATTTTTACGAGAGTTGAGATCACCGCTTTTCATTCATCGTCCGAACAAGATAGTGCGGTGTGGAAGTAGTTATCGATAGAGGATGTTGAGATAAAGATACAAAATGATATGTGGTAGGAAATTAGGTAGTTTTATTATTTTGCTCTATGTACTCTTTTTCGATAAAAATTGTTTTTGATAATATCATAAACAACACTAAGTAGATATGTTCACTTTATTTATAACTAGCTGTTCCCCGCGGCTTCGCCCCGCGTGGGACTCGGTTATATCGCGCCCAAAAGTAGCCTATGTTTGACCTCAGGGCGTTAACTACATCCCTACCAAATTTCATCACAACCGGTCCAGCAGTTAAGCCGTGAAGAGATGACAGACAGACAGACAGACAGACTTTCGCATTTATAATATTAGTATGGAAGTATGGATGCCTTCATAACTAGCGTAGGTGCGTTTGCCTGGGTTCGAATCACACGTGAAGCATGCTTTTTACAAGCTGTTTCCAGTCTAAGGACATTATCCGATAAGAAAGACGACTTCGTGTTTCGGAAGGCACGCTAAAACGTTTTATATGAAACTACGTCAGAGGACGAGAGGTTTCATAATAAACAATGACCTTGGCGGCAGTTTCAATAGATCTTGGGACAGTTGGGACGATATGAATGAATAAATGTTATTTTTAGTTGATTTACATACCTAACAGAAATAACATTGACGAATCACCAAAACAACGATGAAGCACTTAAAAATAAAACAAACAACTTAGTAGCTAGGGAAGCATTACACAAAGCCTGCTCTACATCGTTTGTAATATGTGTTTGAAAATCGAAAAATAAATCAGTCGATGAAATTCCCATCACTATGCTCCTCCCGATCACTAGCACAGTCTGACCGATATAACGTCGACCTTACTCCAGACAGAGACAGTAGTATACAAAAAGTAATGAACAAAAAAAGGATAGGTGACGTATGTGGGTCACGGGATAAGAACAGTCTTGGAGAAACCGCTTTATATAAGCGCTGCATCGCTGGAAGACAGTGTATCAGGAAAATGGGGGCTGAAACATCTAAAAATAGACCTTCAGCGCTTTTGAGGTCTACTATAATTAATGATACCATAACTGGCGTATTGTTTTGTAAAATTAGTATTTTGTTTTTTATTTATTTGTAAAAAATATGCACTGATTTTTTGTGTGTATTTTTTTAAGCTAGACTTCTCCACGCTTCCTAAAGCCGAAAGGAAAAAAGAAAGACAATGGAAACACAAAAGAGAGAAAATAAGAAATTCTTTATCTAATCGTGTTTTCCACTTACATCCTCAGCTTACGCTTCAGAGCCCATTATTTTTTTAGTCTGGGTCAAAGTGGTGGTTTGCAAGTCTTTTTTAGAGACTACTTAGGTACCTCCCTCTTACCTAGTTTTGCTGTCAATCAGCAGTACTTGCATTGTAGTTCCGGTTTGACAGATGAGATGGGCAGTGATATTTCTGGGTATTGTGGTGAAAAATCTTAGGGAATGAGTAGGCAGGGTACTTGTGACACTCTCAAAGTATAACGCCAAGCTTCTAACTACATTCCTCAACTCTACCTACAAGGCTAAAACTGTACATATAAACCATACAATTTGGAAATCACGAGCGGTCTCTAAAAGGGATTTTTTTAAATCTACGGTATAAACTACATTAATTTCAAAATATGTGTCTTGGCCGTTTCGTTACTACAGCAAATATTGTTAAACAGAAAAGTAATGAATAGTGAATAATTATTAGGGTTTCATACCAAAAGGTACAAACGGCTTCTTCTTCACTCGCGCTTTGGAAGTGGTGGTTAACTAATGATTGACGTCAATAAGTGTAAGAATGTCCTATATCACTACAATGTCCATAGGGACAGAGAAAGCGACTTTGTTTCATACTTTAAAGGGACATAGGTCCCTTTGTATGCTTAAATCTTTAAAACTACGCAACGGATTTTGATGCGGTTTTTTTTAAATAGATAGTGATTCAAGAGGAAGGTTTTTATGCCCATGCAAACCCGGGGCGGGTTGCTAGTTGAGAATAAACAATTTGAATTTGAATTCCTATCCTCTGCGTAGTACTATTACTAATTCTGTGCCTCTGTGCTTACCCAAATCATCGATGCCTTACCAACTTGTCTTCGCTTTTACCACTCGCTTGCGCCACTTTTCTAAAACATTATTCTCTACCAACCTCTTTATGATGGGTTCCAGATTTTTTTTGCCACTTGGTCCCGGACACAAGAGCTTGCTTTCATTTTCTTTTTGTAAAATATTTCAATTAAGTTTAATAAAACTGTTAAGTATATTTGTTTTTTTTTTTAATTTTTATGATTATATTTCTTTCCTTCTAGCTAGTGGCACTAATTTCTGGACAAGCACGATCTTAGTAAGTATTTGTAATTTAATGATTTTTAGATTAAACCTTGTCCTCTCTTCCTGTGATCATGGATATCGTTAAAGGAGGATTGGGATACAGGAAGGGTAATAAATGAAAATAAAATAAGTACTTAACTAAATCTTTTGAAAATTAGTCATGAATTAAAACTGGAATAAGTAGACAAAAATCGATAGATTTTTTTGGAAAAAAGTACTAGACGAATATGAGACCTTTATAAGTACCTTAGTAGCCAGATAAACTAATAGAAGAATCAAGATCTAAAAAAATAACCCATTAAGCATCTAAACATATTAAACCCGAAACAAATAACCTCAGCGCTTCAGCGGCTGAAAGATTCCCACGCATGCGTACACAGCGACCGATCGATGTCTCGCAGCTTAGCGATCAGTGGCCGTGGAGGCGTCCTGATGAGCACAATGCGTTCACACTGACGCGCAAAACGAGCCAAGCTGTATCTACGAGAGTACGCCGGGGAAGAGGGGCCGCCGTGCCGGGAGGAGTGGCGCCGCCCCCAGGACTGGTCCGGCGCTCGCGGCCGCCTGCCCCAGGTGGACCGCAGTCCCTCCCGACGGAGCCCCTACCTCACCAGAGATGACGAACCCTCACCGGCGCCCGACGAACGAGGCCGCTCTGCCTCGGCGGGCGCCCATCACCGAGCACGCCCTAGACCCTTGCGGTACCAATCGCTTGAACGGGACTACGACCGCTCCTACGCGCCGCCACCGCCTCCCCCCGAAGACGAATATTACGACAGAAGACGGGAGCCCCCGCCTCTATTCCTCGGCGAGTTGCAATCCCAGAATTCCGATCTGCATCGGGAATTGGGGAATTTGAAAAAGGAATTGGAACTAACCAACCAGAAGCTCGGCTCCAGTATGCATAGCATAAAGACTTTCTGGAGCCCTGAGCTCAAGAAGGAGCGGGCGTTGAGGAAGGAGGAGAGCGTGAAGTACAGCCTTATTAATGACCAACTGAAACTGCTCAATCAGGAAAACCAGGTAAGTGAACTTTTTTCAAATTTTATTAAATACAAAATTGTGTAGAAATTTGATTGCGACATTTGAATTTCGAATTGAGTGTTCTTTTATAAACGCTTTTGTTAGGGTGCCATTAAAGAACGAATGGCGGTCAAAGGGTTTCATTTCCTTGAAATTTGACAATGGCTCGATTTCGTGTAGTAAACTGAAATTATCGTTGTCTCTTTCACGCATATGAAACAATTTTAAGGGTAGACTGAAAGCTTCGACATTTAGCTGCTGCAGCGAAATCATAATATCTACGTCATTAATGTACGATTCACTTTGATTTTACTACTGTTAAGGACAATTTACATTGCAATATATTTTCGTTCCTTTTGTTAGAGAAACTATTTATGTGTCTATCTTACTTTACTAATTCTATGCCAGAATTGATCACTATAAATAGGTTGGTACCAATCTTTATACAAAATGAATATATCCAGTACCAAGGTATAGTATATACTACTGTAAAGTACTTATAAATTTAAACCGCTATTAAAATCTTAAAATTATATATACATTACTGCAAATTAAGCCTAATATATTTGTAAGTAAAATTTAATTAATTTTCACGAAGAACTGATTGCAAAAATAAAAATTTTGTCTGTATTTTTTCTGTGTATTTTTAAGTAGGTATATTTGCTAGAATAAGCAAAATGTGAATTCTGATTCTGATATGGTATGTAGAAACAATGAATAACTTAAGGTTTTTTTTTTCAATACACAATACTTCATTGCATCTTAAATTACATGCAGATACAGATATAATATATTCTACACTCCTTCAAAGACCCTGTTGGGCGCTGCAAAGTTGAGATTATTCATTATGTTTTAATACTATTTAATAATTTTATACTATTTTATTACAATATTTAAAACCAAGTTGGTCTATAAAGCCGTAGAGCTCATGAAAGACATAATTGCTGACATCAAATTAATGAGAATACCTAGTTTACTCAATGCAATGCAATACAACGAAGATTTGAAGTTGAATGTCGAGTTCAATTTAAGATAAGCTCTATCGATATTGGATCGACATTTCTGGTTTACGACCGTTTGCGGGGTGGCGCCTCGGTTAGTGGCTCTATGGAAACAAAGCATTATTCGAAAAAGAATAAATAATTTTTTACTTTATTTATACTTAACATCTTTTGTCTCGGTTCTCTAATGGCGACCACGCACCGGCAAGCGCAGCGTCGACCAGATGGTCTGATGACCTGGAGAAGGTCGCAGGCAAGCTGATGCAGGCCGCTTCCAAACGGTCGTTCTGGAAGGCCTCGATGGAGGCCTATGTCCAGCAGTGGACAGCCTGCAACTAAAATGTCGATGATGATCTTCTTCTCAGAGTCATAATGGCTTTATTCAACATCATAGATAAATCTATACTTTTTAAAGGAAACGGCAGCGCTACGGTATCCGCTTTTCATCAAGTGTTCTTTAGGCTTGTTTGTCTATTAATTAATAATATAAACGTTTTATTATATTTATAATAAAACGCTCGTTCCGAAAATGGTACATTTTAGAAATAATTACTATGATTATCTATTGCTAGATAAATCGCCATTTATTATAATCGCCAAAGTTTGAAATTCGGTCTCCAAGTTATCTTTATAACGGCAGAATATTTCAAACTAAACACCGTCCGAAGTTGCCGAGATCGGAACTTTAAGTAATATTACTTTGGGAATGTTTGACAAATTTTAATTTGAATACGGTGTGGTTAAGGTCAGAGTCAATAAACACCCAAGTGTGCTATTTTGAGATGTATGTGACTCACTCAAATCAGTGAGTCGAACGACTATCATTCGACTCGTCAATTTTAAGTGAGTTTCATTAAAAAATTTGCATATTACCTATATATTATTTTTAAGTTTCTTTTTATACGAGTAAATCACTTTTTTAGAGAAAGTAACAGATTATTCTTTCGTGTAGATGGTATGCATCAAATCAAAGTGACAACCTATACCTAGGACATATAAGAAAACAACGCCTCAGTACCCAAGCGACAGTCGGCTACCGCGTAAAGTAAAAGAGAAAATATCCCATTGTTTCCTACGGTAGCTAAAGGATTAATTGCATATTAAGCAATAAGCCATTTTATTTATTTAAAGTATAATACATTTTAAAAAAATAAAAAAGGTATTCTATAGGGCACTATAATAGGTATTCTACCATAGTGAGTGAATAGTTGTACAAATATTGTCTGCTAGGTTTCTCAGAGCTGAAGGCTGAGTGGGTACGGGTTCGATGTGAAACAACGCTTTCAAGTGGTTTTTTATTAAAAGTTTAGGTTTATCAAACCTCTAAAGCACTACCTGATAAACAACCTTTTAAATATTGGTATTTTAATAGTGGGATATAGGTAATTTACTCAATACTTTATTGCACCTTAAATTACATGCAGATTATACAATATTACAGATATAATTAATTAAATTTAAATAAGGGTCTGTATCATATTTCTTTATTTTTTAAATATTTAATTTCATAATCTAAGTTTTTATCAGAAGTCAAACTAATAAACCAAACATAGAATACTACCTTTACATATTTATCTAAATTACTTTCATCTGCAATATTACCAAAAATTCGCATCTATGACAGTAATAATAGATGCTCCAATTTCATTTAAATGTACGGCTACATTGAAATGTATACTAACCAATTTCTTAACCATTTCTGAAGGTATTTTGGGCAAATAATTGCTCCTCAATAAAAATAATCTAAATCATTATTCCTATTATTACCATGACGTGTGCTCCAGGTGGGCGGTCTCGAATCTCGATGCTATAATTTAATGGCTCGTATGAGTCACGTCTGTTTATTAAGTCTGTCTGTAGTAGCTAGGGAATTTAGCTCGTATGTTTCTCTTCTACTAGCTTTTGCTTCCGACTTCGTATGAGTGGGGACTAATCACACAGACCAAGCTAGCCCCAAAGTAAGTTCGAGACTTGTGTGATTTCACCTCCTGCCTTAATCTCTATCCATAAATAGGGATAGGGATTAATCCCTTAAATAAGGGAATCCCCCCAGGGCGTTTTATGGATCTGTGTCATTTGAAATAAATGCTATTTTTTTTTTATTTTATGAAATAATTAAAGTCAAAATAAATTATTATATATTTCATAAGCAATTCCTATATAAATTTTCTTTATTAGTAGAATGAATTTGGCTAAAAAAAATCCGAACTAAAGTTTCACTTTTGTTTTAGTACAATAAAGTTATAACAAACAAAGTTACTAAGTTTTAATCGTTCAAACAAACAAACTCTTCAGCTTTATTATATTAGAATAAAGCGGCGCAAAAGAATAATTTGTTAGCAGTCGATAACATCACGTGACCGTAAAAATCTCCAGAATCCCCAAAAATAAATTCTACCAAGGATGTATAAAATGATGGACGGATAAATCTAGCGATGCGACTATTTTGTGCCCAGACTAGTGCGGAAATAGGCCATTACGGCACTGCCCGGGGCTACTTGCATCGCAGACAAGGACGTTTATTTCAGCTGATTTCAGTGCATTGTTTTCATAGAGCTTTTATTTACGTACTTGCACTATTCGAGATATACTTCTATCACCGTAAATGTGGTAAAAGATAAGTACAGCATGACAGGTGTAAATTTCCTAGTACAGTCTGTGGCAGATAAAAGTGACTATCTTACTGTACTTACCATAGTGATGGGGGTAAAGTTTATTTGCACCTGACTGTACTTCTGTAAGACTGGTATCAGATTTCGCAAAACTATTAGCAAGGAGGCCGATCGTGAAAATATTGTCGAATCCAAGAAATGACATCAAGGAAAAAATAAGACATTTACAGCTTGGGGTGAATTCGATATAATATAACGCTTAAAGATTTATGTAATATATGACATTAGGATACGACGAATGTAGTCTAGCGATGCATTAGATAATTTTGTATCCAGAATAATAACACACCACAAACGACACCTACAGTACGCCGTGTCTCCTGTAGAGATATTTAGGGCTCAAAAATGGACCTCAAAAAACTTTTTTCTGCAAACAGTGATAGTGTTGAGCGCAGTGCATTTTATTTCATTTGAAATGCTCGGAATTTGAGTGTAAAATGTAAACAATCAATTTCGTAGGCGTCCATTTTGTCAATTTTGGCGCGAAGCCAACGTAATGGCGGCAGTCGTTAATTGTAGCACCTGTTGACTGGAACTTTGCATCAGTAATGAGTTTAAAGTCTGTTTTATATGAAAGATGCCTACATTGCCTACTTTGCCATAAACGATAATGGTATACCTACAATAAATGCACCAAAATTGAAAAGGAAATTAATTTATTAAGTATGGGTACCTAATAAATTTTATACCCGCTTAAAAATGCACATTTACAAGGGCCTGTGGCTTTTTTATTGTTATATTATGTTCTACAACCGTAACACGTATAATAAAAGGAAAAAATTTCAGAATCCTCCGAATAGTTTAGAGCCGATATAATAGTACATTATGACACAAGTGTGTTAAGTTGATCATTACATTTGAGACGGTAAGGTGGCCGAGATAATATACTATTTTTTTGTAATTGTCTAGCCAGATTCATCTTATTAAGTTGTTTTAACAATTCCACAGCAGCGTGGGCATAAGAGTCGTTATATTAAGTGTATTTTTTCAGTCGAGTGGTCGGACGTGCCAACAGGCTCTTCACTTCAGTCTAGTATTGTTATGTAGTCTATGCTTTGGTGGAAAATTGTAAATACTCATATATACTTACTTAAGTATACATGTAAATACTTACTTAACATAAAAAATGAATGGTCATTTGTAGGACCGAATGATCAGGGGCTCTATTTTGGAAAGCTGTGACTTTTTAACACCTCAAAAGCGGTGAGTAAAAATCATTCATCGATATTGTATGAGTCACAATTCCAGATCAGTGCCCAAATTAAAAAAGAATAACACCAGTCTATGTGTTGTACCGCTTGTATGACTTCATCCGTTTGTTTTTGATAACTCACCAAGAGTCACAATTTAATTAAAAAAAATGTAAATTAACCTGTGAACGACGCAGTGGGTTCCAAAGTAACTATTTTTTTATGTAAACTTATTGTCAAATGCTTTTGTAACTGTTTGTTAATTATTAATAAATTGAAAAAAAAAAAACATTAACGTTAACAAATTTCGACAAAAACAAAATATATGGAAAAATGATTTAGGTAGGTACTGTGGCTTCGGCTTATGTTAATTCAATACATTTTGTTCTTGTCGACATTTGTTGACGTTTTGAAATAGTGACTTTGGCTACAGAATACTTGATAGCACAAACGTACAGAAGTCTTATTCCGCAAAGTCATTCAAATAAAAAACGACTCTTCAAGCCATGAAATATAGTCTAATTCAGCGCTAAGCACCTAATATTTATATTGCATCTCCTTCTTTATTACGCCGTCCCTTTTTATCACTACCATAGGGTTGTCTACTTCTTGTTATGCAACCTAAGAATAGAACACTCCTTCTTTCCGTGGATATCATAAAAAGCGATAAAGGGAAAAAACAGTATCTAAGAGTTAACGCTAGATTGGCGGCCACCCGGTTCTTTTTTTCTCATCATCTTACAACAAACATCTACATCTCAGAGTCAGACACCAGGTGTGGTCTACACTCGATGTCAGACACTGGGTGTGGTCAACATCTCAATGTCACACTGGGTGTTGTCAACATCTCGGAGTCGGGCACTGGGTGTGGTCTACATCTCGGAGTCGGGCACTGGGTGTGGTCTACATCTCGATGTCAGACACTGGGTGAGGTCAACATCTCGGATTCAGACATTGGGTGTGGTCTACATCTCGATACCAGACACTGGGTGTGGTCAACATCTCGGAGTCAGACACTGGGTATGGTCTACATCTCGATGTCAGGCACTGGGTGTGGTCAACATCTCGATGTCAGACACTGGGTGTGGTCTATATCTCGATGTCAGAAACTGGGTGTGGTCAACATCTCGGAGTCAGACAATGGGTGTGGTCAACATCTCGGAGTAAGACACTGGGTGTGGTCTACATCTCTATGACAGACACTGGGTGTAGTCTACATCTCGATGTCAGACACTGGGTGTGGTCAAAATTTTGGAGTCAGACACTGGGTGTGGTCTACATCTCGGAGTCTGACACTGGGTGTGGTCTCCATCTTGATGTCAGACACTGGGTGTGGTCAACATCTCGGAGTCAGACACTGGGTGTGGTCTACATCTTGATGACAGACACTGGGTGTGGTCAACATCTCGTAGTCAGACACTGGGAGTGGTCAACATCTCGATATCAGACACTGGGTGTGGTCAACATCTCGATGTCAGACACTGGGTGTGGTCTACATCTCGACGTCAGACACAGGGTGTGGTCAACATCTCGGAGTCTGACACTGGGTGTGGTCTCCATCTTGATGTCAGACACTGGGTGTGGTCTACATCTCGATTTCAGACACAGGGTGTGGTCAACATCTCGGAGTCTGACACTGGGTGTGGTCTCCATTTTGATGTCAGACACTGGGTGTGGTCAACATTTCGGAGTCAGACACTGGGTGTGGACTACATCTCGATGTCGGACACTGGGTGTGGTCAACATATCTGAATCAGACACTGGGTGTGGTCTACATCTCGATGTCAGACACTGGGTGTGGTCAACATCTCGGAGTCTGACACTGGGTGTGGTCTTCATCTTGATGTCAGACACTGGATGTGGTCAAAATCTCGGAGTCAGACTCTGGGTGTGGTCTACATCTTGATGGCAGACACTGGGTGTGGTCAACATCTCGTAGTCAGACACTGGGAGTGGTCAACATCTCGATATCAGGCACTGGGTGTGGTCAACATCTCGGAGTCAGACACTGGGTGTGGTCAACATCTCGATGTCAGCCACTGGGTGTGGTCAACATCTCGATGTCAGACACGGGGTGTGGTCAACATCTCGGAGTCAGACACTGGGTGTGGTCTGCATGTGGTCTACATCTCGATGTCAGACACTGGGTGTGGTCAACTTATCTGATCCAGACACTGGGTGTGGTCTGCATGTGATCTACATCTCGATGTCAGACACTGGTGTGGTCAACATTTCGGAGTCTGACACTGGGTGTGGTCTACATCTGGATGTCAGACACTGGTGTGGTCAACATTTCGGAGTCCGACACTGGGTGTGGTCTACATCTGGATGTCAGACACTGGGTGTGGTCAACATCTCGGATTCAGACACTGGGTGTGGTCTACATCTCGATGTCAAACACTGGTCTGGGTGTGGTCATCAGACACTTGGTGATCAGTTCAGTTGAAAAAGAATCTTTTCAGTTATCACTTTTCGTATTTATCTTACGTACCGCGCGGAGTGAGACAGGCCTGCTTTGGCTAAGCCCGTTACCGTTAACGTTTACCGTTTTGCCTCTTCGTTTATAATGTGATTTGATAGATATAACCAAAGAAGTTCGAATCGCGCGCGGTCTGTCTAGTGACGCAATTTTTTTTTAATCTATGTATATAACTCATATAGATGGAGAATATACCAACGTTACCCTAAATTAATAGTCTGTGTAGCTACTACCACACTGCTTAAGTACTTCCAGCCCCCATTTAAATATGTGACATAATATCGACCTAGCATTCCTATATCAAGAGCATTATGACCAAGCTCATAGAGCCAATCATGCTATTTATTACATTTTTACTCAAACAATAAAATTTTATGAGGCTATTAATACATGAATACTTTTTTATTAGACATAAAGAATACGTAATGACGTATACCTACAACTTTACATAAGCATCTTTTGAAAAATAAAAATGTCAAGTCTATATCTATAAGTTCTCCTCCTTAGTGTCGATGACTATACGCTCCCATTTGGGCATTTTTATTAAAGCTAAAACTCAACCTTATAAATTTGTCATAATATAAAAAGGAAATTGGAATATCTATAATTACATAAATTCTCGGGAGCGTGAATGGCATGGCATACTGAAATATCTGGCAGCCTAGAAAATATGGCGGTTGTTGGTGTTATATTTTCGTGCGAAAATGAGCGCGAAATTCAGCACTTTCCTAAAGGTTTAAGAAAAATAATAAGTTATAATACCAATCTAGAAGAAATTATAATAGGGAAATATTAAAATACCTGTTTAATGAGTATTTTATTCAAGTTTTATTTTAGCTAGAAAATTAGAAAAACGGTTATGTATGAGTACCTATTTGAAATTTAACGTAGAATTGTCATTTTCCGTTTGTGGTATTACGTAAACGTCGAAATGATGCACGTTTTTTTAAGGTGATACCTTGGTGAATAGCGCCACCGTCACTTAAAAAACATTACTCACTGAAAACACAAGTTATCAAAAATCCCTCTACTGTTATTATGGTTCTGGATCTAAAGTAAATTTTAATCATATTCAATTATTAAATTATAATTCCCTATAGTTACAAATTGCAAACCTGCTAAAAGTGGCCGTTTTAAGCAATAATGCAAATTATAACTATAGGGAATTATAATTTAATAATTTAATATGTTTAAAATTAACTTCAAGTCCAGAACCTTAATTACAGCAGAGGGATTTTTGATAACTTATGTTTTCAGGGAGTAATGATTTTTAAATGACGGTGGCGTTAGTGTTCACCGAGGTATCACCTTAACTAATAATTACATGTCATAGATTCTAAATGATAACTTAATTTTATAGCTTTTGTCTAAAATTTATTTATTTTTTAGGATTATAATTAATATAATATTAAGTTAAAAATACACTTTCCACTTATGTAGTACTCGTCTAACCAGGCAAGTACCTACCTAGCTTGTATACCATGACAAACTGCCTGCAATGTAGACTAGGTACCTACTTACACTTAACTGAAAAAACCCCGTCTGCCGTCTGGTTCTATTTTTTTAATTAATTAATACCGGTGTTGCAAACATTAACTGCAGTAGTTTAATTAATCCAACGAGTGAAAATATATCAGGAGTACTAGGGCATTATGAACCCCCAGAGGTTACGTCGGGTCGGCATTCGGAAGATGGCGCGCGACTCCGCCTCATTGATCGCAGTTCTGCCAACCGAAAATAGTACGTTATGTAATCGAGGCCATTCGTTATCCTTTTTCAATTTTTAATTTAAAAAAGGAATGGCCTTGACATTGCATTATGGTTAAATGTGTGTGAGAGAGAAATGATCCCTAATTTTTTATGGTTTAATAATGAAGTAACATATAGTATTTTAATAATTTTCTTATTTTATTAATTACATTTTTTCTTAATTTTTTCACTAACCACTACAAATTACATTACAATACCAGAAAAGCCAAAATCATTGATTCTATCGTTATAATTTTAAAATAACCTAATTGAAATGTGCTACGGAAGTGTGTCAAATATTTTGAGTGTAGACGTACTATTAATAGATAAAACACACTCGGCTTGTAATCAGTTAGGATTTTTATTTATTTATATGATCATTTGAGTAAAGAGGTCAATATCCTAGCGTGTTCGAATGCTCATGCCTGTCACACGTCAAGCATGACCTGACATGGATTGCATGGTCGTCATTATTGCATTTTTTATCTTGAGATTCTCCATGATTCAGACCATATTAAGCCGTTGGTTCCGGCTGTTATTGCTAGATGGGAGTCGCTGTATCAGATGCCTTTAGGTAGCCTGAAAAATCTGACAGTGTTGGCCACTGATACGCACTGATTTTCCCAAGTGTCTACAATATGGGCCCCATTTGTAGTCACTTGAAAGTGGTTGTAGACGGTAGAAGAGCATGAAAAGATTCCGTCAGGGTTGACAACGCGCTCGCGATACTCCTGGTGGCACTTAAAATATTTTTTTTTTTTTATATTATTTATTTATTTAAAAGGAAGACCAACACTAGATATTTTTTTTAATTATTTTATTATATTATATTATACATATAAGGTGAATTTAAATCAACTGCAAATATTTTAAGGGCAGATACAGACCACTAAACTGAACAACTTTCCCAAATAAACTTATATCGAAATACGAAAAAAAAATTTTGACCTCCCATACAAATTGAGAATTAGCTGATCTAGTTTAGTATGGAGAGTGAAAAATAAAATTTCGTATTTCGATATAAGTATATTTGGAAAAGTTGTTTAGTATAGTGATCTGTATATATAAATATTTGCAGTTGATTTGTGTCCACCTTATATATTATTAATTTAAATAAGCTACTGATTGCCAATAAGAGGTCCTCACAAAAAGAAAACTGCTTAAATAACAAAACCATGTAAAAACATTTGAGAAAGGAAGATGTCGCCTTACATCATGTATTGCGCCGTCTCGCTTACTCACTCGTTTTTGGATGGTTGTTAGAGATGATGGTAAATTGGTAACCCCTCTGGTGTTGCAGATTTTAGACGGACTTTCGCATTTATCATATTACTAACTGTTGCCCGGGGCTCCGTTCCCGTGGGAATTTCATGATAAAATATAGACCATGTGTTGTTCCAAGGTAAGCAATCTTCATTCCAAATTTCAACCAAATAGCTCAAGACGTTTTCCTGTAAAAGAGTAACAAACATACACACTCACGTCGCCTTTATAATATTAGTGTGGTTATGGAAGTATGGATACACAGACAGCTTAAAAACAGCTAAGTTCGAATCGTGAAGTACACTTCTAGGACAAAGTGGCCATTAGTTGAAAAAACCTACGCAACCTTCGCTTTCTTTGCTGAAAAAATATTTCTATAGTTTTTTCTCGGTGGCACTTGAAATTCTGCATAACCTTTCATTACTATTATAACCAACATAAGAGGTTATCGATTTGTTTGTATTTTTTCATGTTAGTTGATTTCCGCATACATAACTTTGCCATTTTTAAACCTAGGTTCATTCATTCATTTCGAGTGGGCGTCACGATCAATCGACCATGCACGCCCTGGTGTCAGAGTTCTTCGGAACCGCCTCTCGGCCTCTGACGTGGTTCCTTTAACGACTGCCAGAAGGCAGCCGGGACCAACGGCTTAACGTGCCTTCCGAAGCACGGAATCATCTTTATTAACAAACAATCAGGTGATTCAAGCCTGTAATGTCCTAACCAAACTGGAAACAACTAAACAAAGTATGCTTCCCATGGGAATCGAACCCATGACCCCCGGGTCTACAGGCAAACGACTTAACCACTGGACTACTGAGGCAATTAAACCTAGGTAAGTTTGATAGACAGACAGAGGTTCGGACAACAAAGTGATCTTATAAGGGTTCTGTTTTTGCTTTCTGAAGTACGGAACAATAAACTATTACTCCGAACTGTGACCTCTATGTGCATAGGCCCTAACCCTCGTCCCTCCCGATTTAAACTACGGCCCTCGTAAAATCGATACGGTATTGCCGTAAACGTGAGAGGAAGCGAATCCCCCTCCCCCACCCCACTTCCAATCAGCTGTCATTCGTAACGAGAAATATAGTCGGATTTCAACTATATTTGCCAAAGTTTAAAAAAAAATAACAATAGTTATTAGTTATTAAACTAATTTAGGAATTATCCTAAAGTACTGCTGTATGCTTGCCTCTTTTCAAATTTCATAATTTTAGTTCAACGGGAAGTACCCCATAGGTTTGATTTCCATCCACAGCACTGAGAATGTGTGTCTAAGTAACCACGACATAGTATAAAACAAAGTCGCTTTCTCTGTCTCTATGTCCCTTTGTATGCTTAAATCTTTAAAACTACACACCGGATTTTGATGCGGTTTTTTTAATATGTAAGATCATATGTTTTTTTATATGATGAATGGTAGAGTGATTCAAAAGGAAGGTTTTATACCCATGCGAAGCCGGGGCGGGTCGCTAGTTATTTACAAATAATGATTTGTTGCACATACTGAATCATATAAACGACATTTATCAATAAACTTGTAAATAAAGAATTTGGAATCGCGCGCTGCATTTTTTTTTAAATCTATGCTTGAAAAATCTGTGATTCTGATGACTTATTAAATAAAAGCACTATACCTACAATCAGATTGTCGTAAAACGTTTTTCGCCTAAATAAGCGGAAAAGTAGCGCTATTAGCAGTAAAAAAATACTTAGGCAATTGGGAGCCCATGATCTAGATCTAGTAGTATTCTGTAATCTGTGGTATGAATGTAACACTCTTTTACTTGGATCAGAGGGTCTAAAAAGGCCACTTTGAGCAATTCATCGAATCGATTCATATTACGAATTCCTTAGCAATTCTTTGGCAATTCCTATTTCTTTCAATTTTTTTGAAGAAGAATTGCAAAGTTTAGTTGACTATTTTACAAAAAATAGAGGAATTCCTACAGAATTGCTAAGGAATTCGTAATATGAATCGATTCGACATAGATTAAAAAAAATATTCCAAATTCTTTGGGAGACGTCTAATGTACTTTAATAATTTATCAGCATTTCCATCAAATAGAGTTGAAGTTGATTTACAGCTAAGAAAGCAACTGGGAAAACATTTAATGTATATTAAAAAAAGAAATTATATTATAATATCTTTTAAAAATACCTTCTTGCTCTATCCTGACGTTGTAGTCCCACTGCTGTGCTGTGTTGGGCAAAGATTCCTTTTTATCTTGCATTCGTCTTTAAAAACATAACCCTCATTATGAGGCAGTTGGGCAAAAAATAAAAAAAGGTAAAACTTACCTTGCGTGTAAATATAAAAGCAGAAACGCGCCATTTTGATCCTCATTTTTCCCGCGCTCTCTCCCGCCTACTTCATAGGTAAAGTTCCTGTAAATGCGAGTTTTTACATTATACCGCTACTTTCTGCCAGGAAATAAGATACTAGACAGTTATACGGACAAATTTATACAATTACTTTTATTTTGAATTTGTGGTTTTTGTTTTGTGTAACAAGATAACTTGTAACTTGAACAAGGTGCAAAAATAAGGCATATAAAATAAAATAATAAGCCAAGAGATTACTTCATCTATTTAATCAATGTGTTCCTACCCCCCACTGCCTGTCGCCATAGATAAGATAATACTACTAATAGACTACGACTGTTCTAACGACCAATGTCACAACACGTCACATCTGACTTCTTATAACTAACAGAGATTAATCCAAATGCTGCTACCACACTTGGCTATTTGCGTATTTGTCTTTTCGAGGAATAGGCAAATAGCGCAATTACCGCTCACATATGGAGGCAAATACCAAATGTTCATACACATTTGGTATTTGCCCTATTTGCCAAATAGGCAAATAACGCAAACGTTTTGGCAAATATACCGTCCATATATGGTCAAATAGGCAAATACAAATTTAGCCAAGTGTGGTAGCAGCGAAACTATGCTTTCGCCACGCGCCTGTCGAATAAAGACTTTCGTTCCACCAACTTTTGTTTATGTCTACAGTGCCACAAACTTATCTGACCCGGTGGCAGAAATCGGAACTAAGGAAACTTCATACAACTTTGTGCAATAGACATAGATTGTGGCGCCATCGCGACCGGGTCAGATAAGTTTGTGACACTGTAGTTTTCTTTTTTTTAATATATTTAGCCTCATCAAAAAGACGATTTATTTCTAAAGGTACCTAAGGATAAACTAAATTTATTTTTTACACTTTTATTTCAACTACATATTAGTACATAAAACCTTACCTACTTACTTATGAATAACTAAAAGTAACTAAAAAAAAAAATTTATAAGTAAGGCTAAGTTGCCTAACTTAACCTAACTTGAGTACAACTTTACCGTTTTCATTCAACTTTTTTTGTCAAGTTTTCTAATACTTTGTAGAATATTCTTGCAAAATGAACAAAAAATAGACAGTCTCGGTGAAAAATTGGGAATTTTGGAAAATATGCTTTCTAACTTTGTGCTATTGAAAAAAACTAGAAAATGACACGAAATAATTCATAAGTTTTTCAGTTTTCCTAAACAATTATCCATCGAAAAACCTTATCATGGCGGACATTAGCTTTTCAATTAACAACGCATTCAAACAGACGTGATATCTTTGATCTCTCACGCTATCCGCCATTCAGGCATTAACAACTATAATTGACATAATTATTCCTCTAATTTCAGTAGTTGTTTGTTGAATAATATACTTTTATCAAATTACGAGTGCCCGTTAGGATATAGTTATGAAAACCGATCGAATGCGAGCAACATCAGGAGTGCTATAGATTAAGAACATCGAAGTTTGTACACGAGGAACTGCAAAACCGAAGATTTTAAAATTCTAAAAACATTAATTTATAGTATAAGCGTAAAAAGCTAACACTACACTTATAATTTTATTTGGCGACTACCCAAACCAGAATAAACATAATAACTCGTATTAAAACTTTCAACACCTAATATATTAGGTACTCATTACTCAATCATAAAACGATTATTTTACCGAGCCCAAATCACGGTTATGATATAGAACTAAACTGTACCCTAATGTGTACGCTGGGCCTTGAAAGTATCGATTCCGAATTACGGAAGAAAATGGGGCAGGAAAGGGCCGTCGGTTTGAATAAAGGCTGAGAGTAGCGGAGCGGAATGTTGCCAGTTCGGAAGGTATAAAGTATTTCCTTGCTACTTTTACTTAATTACTTCGCTATACTAGCTGTAATCTAAGGTTTCACCCGCCCTTGCTGTACAGTGGGCCACTAACGCAGACGCTAGCGACTGCGTTAGGATTTTGTATGGTATTTCTTAGTTGCCTTACTATCCGCTAGAGGAGCTGTACAGGTTTGCCATACTAAATCGCTAACGCAGTGCTAGCGTCTGCGTTAAGAAAAACTCATACTAGAGGCACAAGTAATGCCTCGTATGAAATTTTATAAACGAAGAAGTTTAGCGTTTGAAACTGATGTAAGTACCTAAGATATAAATGGACTTAGTCGCGTTACGACTAGTCTTTATAAAATAAACTAGCTGTTCCCCGCGGTTTCACTCGCCATTAGTGTGTATGTACTTATAGCCTAACCTTCCCCAAGAATCAGGCTTTCATATACAAAAAGAATTTTTCAAATCCGACCAGTAGTTTTCAAGTTATAAGCGTTCAAACAAACAAACTCTTAAGCTTTATTATATTAGTAGGTATAGATATAAAGTATAAAATAAATCTATAAATGAAGTAAAACTTAACAAGTTTTTCATTCGTTAAAATAAGTACGCATCTGTTTTTGTGAAGTTTTCAAAGACTGGTAATAGCAAAAAAATATATACTACGCGAAGTAACAGGTACCTAACCATCAAGTAGTCGTAAATCACAACAAAATTGAACCTTATCAGATTTTTAATAAGGTTTATTTCCAAAGTTTGTTGTTGAAAAAGGAAAAAAAACCTTTTTAGCCAATTGGGCCGTGATTAGTTCAGAAGTTGAGCGGAAAACAAATAGTCCAGTGTACTTAGGAAAGTCGAATAACTTTTATTCAGCTAAGGCGATCTGCAAATATATTTACTTCCAAAGATGTGTTTGTTTTTAACCGACTTCATATTAAATACCAGCAGACCGACAAACTTCGTGTCGCCTTAAGAGGTCATGGTAAGCCCCCAAAAGACTGCATAACCATGGCCACAATGAAAAAAAAAACAAATTATTATAAGATTTATTCAACTAATGATATTTCACTTAATTTATTTAATACCTCATATGTATGTATAATCTATAGTATATGTAATCACTCTATCTATTAGTGAAACCTCAAGAACTTAGTTTTTAATTTCTGAGCTCACAGACAGACACAGTGCGGGCGACTTCATCTTATTACACTATGCATAGATTGACTGGATTAATTTCAATTTTACCAGGCATCGGAAATCTAGTTAAAATAAAAAACCAGCTCGTTTATTTGCCCATATATTTATACTGAAATGACGCTTATATATTGTCGATGCAGGCGCAGCACCCGTATAGCCAAGTGACAATTTCAAATAGCTAACGAATCGCCAACATAGATTAAAAACAAAAATTGAGATCGCGCGCAATTCGAAAATCTTTGGTCTTCAACATAGATTAAAAAAAAAAATTGCGTTACTTAAAAGACCGCGCGCGATTCGAACTTCTTTGGTCTTCAAGAACATATGTATGGGATTGACATAAGCTGCGGTAAATCACGTGGTCAATCTTATGTCAATCAGTACCTCGTTATCGTTCTTTCAATTGTGACTTTGGCTAATTCTCTCTATTCATATAAGATTACAATTACATCACCTTTCTGATAAACCGTGTAGACAGAATTGCTCTTGTTTCTGCACCTACACACATTCTCAGGATGTTTAGACAACTCGTAATACGCTGATGATGGCAAAATACAGTACAATGTAATATCTTTATCACTCATGTTAATATCTTGTTTTTCCAGATTTTAAGGTTCTGTAACTGTAATATTTCTTAATACAGAAAAAAATACCAGATGGAAAAACACAACATTAAATTAACATTTGTTTTTCGTTATGGAGCAAATGCGGAAAGGAAATGCTAAGCGATCTCTTTCAGTCAACTTTTGGGTAGCGAAAGTTAGCATAAATATCAAATAACATCTACAATGTATAAGAGACTAGGTATCGCTCATGGTTTTGAATGTGAGACTCCGTTTTATTAATTACCTAATGCCTATAATTGCAGTGGTTTTGTATCCATAATACAAGTTTACAAAGTAAAAAAAAAATGCCATCAAGTCCACCATTTGCGCACTTATTTTTTATAACTTCTTTGGGACTATAGGTAAATACCTATAGCCCCAAAGAAGTTATAAAAAATAAGTTTTACATTAATAATGTTAAAATCTTATCTCCTTGTAACAGTAACAAGATTTCAACTTAAGTGAAAAATGTATAAATCCAGTGAAATTCCATAACGAATTCAGAATTTCTGACGTTGGCAAGTTTGAAAACTTCCAGTCTGTTTCGTGGAAAACTTCTTCATTGTAATGTAATCTGCTCGGTTCCTGAAGGCTGCTGAGTAATTACTACTTTTCCAACGTTACGAGAAATTATAGGAATTGATTTTAATAGCATGATTGTACTTTATATCAAACTGTGATATAAGAAAAGTTATCTTTTTTTCGAACTAGTTTAAGAAGTATCGTTAGATTTACTTTATCTCTTATTTTAGCGCTTTCCAAGCTACTTCCATAGCTGACGGCTTCAGGGTCCGCTTTCCTGCTTTTTCTCCTCCACTTCGCCCGGTCTTCGGCATCCTTAGTTGTGGGACCATTAGTACGCATATATCGTGTACTGCGACGTCGAACCAGCACTTTTTAGGCTAACCCTCTAGCAGACTACTTATATAGTGCCTTTTAAATAAAAATAATAAGTATCGGTACTATAAATCCTAACTGATATTATAAATACGAAAGTGAGTTTGCATATTTGTTTGTTCGTTACCTCTTCACGTCCTATCTACCGAACCAATCTACCTGAAATTTCGCATACACATAGCTAGGAGTATTGAGAAGGACATAGGGTACCTTTCATCCCGGGAAAAAGCACTGTTCCCGAGGGAATCCTACGAAAGCTAGAACTTTATACATTCTCTGCAGATATAATATAACGTTGCAGTATAATCCAATCCCAAAAGGCCTCAATTTACGAGGCTCGTAAAATAGAGGCTCAATTTATATCTAGGCTGAGTTTTATCACAAAATATTTTACATTATTTTGTACTGCAGTATTTACTGCAATACAGAATAATGTAAAACTTATTTTTTATAACTTCTTTGGGGCTATAGGTATTTACCTATAGTCCCTAATATGCAAACTCACTTTCGTATTTATAATATCAGTTAGGATTTATAGTACCGATACTTATTATTTTTATTTAAAAGGCTCTATATAAGTAGTCTGCTAGAGGGTTAGCCTAAAAAGTGCTGGTTCGACGTCGCAGTACACGATATATGCGTACTAATGGTCCCACAACTAAGGATGCCGAAGACCGGGCGAAGTGGAGGAGAAAAAGCAGGAAAGCGGACCCTGAAGCCGTCAGCTATGGAAGTAGCTTGGAAAGCGCTAAAATAAGAGATAAAGTAAATCTAACGATACTTCTTAAACTAGTTCGAAAAAAAGATAACTTTTCTTATATCACAGTTTGATATAAAGTACAATCATGCTATTAAAATCAATTCCTATAACTTCTCGTAACGTTGGAAAAGTAGTAATTACTCAGCAGCCTTCAGGAACCGAGCAGATTACATTACAATGAAGAAGTTTTCCACGAAACAGACTGGAAGTTTTCAAACTTGCCAACGTCAGAAATTCTGAATTCGTTATGGAATTTCACTGGATTTATACATTTTTCACTTAAGTTGAAATCTTGTTACTGTTACAAGGAGATAAGATTTTAACATTATTAAAATAGTAATCTTTATAAACAGTTAGCTGAAAAAGCATTCGGGACAGCGTTTAGATGAGAGAGAATCTGTATACATAATAAATTTCAGCACATGTGCTTTATTAATATAAGATATATTTATTATCGCCAAAAAGTAATCCTTGACCAAAGAAAAATAATAATTCTTACCCTGAAAGTCCAGGGAATAAGCTTGTCAATAAGTTTAATCTGAACATTCTCGGTTTTCGTAGCCGTGGATTTTTTAAAATTAATTCACAATTATTATTTTTTAATTTTATACTTTTTTTGTAGTGTATTCATGATAATGAAACAAGTATCAAGGATAACGGTTTTTACCCTGCCACCCTTTACATAATAATATAGAGGAAGGCTAATGCCCAGAGCAGTGGGTCTTAAAAAGCTGATTATAATAATGATGAAATTTAATCTGAATTATATTTACAGAAACAAGCCATGCTCGTCCGACAACTAGAAGAGGAATTAAGACTCCGGCTGCGACAGCCAGCGCCGGAGATGCAACAGCAAATGGAACAGCTGTTTGCGGAGAACGAACACCTGCAAAGGGAGATAGCAATATTGAGGGATACAATAAAGGTGAGAGAGATAAAGATAATAACAGAGTTCAGGATGTTAATGTTGAAAAGTGACTAGACTTGAAAAACTTTTACCCGAGACTTGTGTAAGTTTCCTTTCTTAGGAAACTATATTCGCCAACGCCTTTTTAATGAAATGGCAGCTTTTGGACTCTTTAAGTTTTATTTCTTTGATACAAAAAATACTGTGACTGATAAAGTAATTGTATTACATTTAACAGGAGCTAGAATTGAGGATTGAAACACAGAAGCAAACATTGCAAGCAAGGGACGAAAGCATCAAAAAGTTGCTTGAAATGCTGCAAAACAAGGGAATGGGTACGTGTTATTTAATATACAAAAGATTATACATCGTCCATTAGGAAAAATATTAGTTACAATCTGAACTAATCTTAAAGAATAAATCAATGAACCTCGTTGGAAAAATCCATTTATCTAGTCGGATAAAAATGTTTCAGCGTTTTTTATACGATAATTGCAAACGAGTTACCGTATTTGAATTTCAAAACCAAGCTAATCTAATGACTAGTTCACGTAGGTTTTATTGGTACATAAAAAAGTAACGAAACACTTCACTTTGTAATTCAAATTGCAAACGCATGTATCATATAGGTTTTAGTTCGGATATACATTTTAAAGGCAGTGTATTCACAAATTTTTAATCTCATGTTATTTTAAAACAGTTTTAAATTTAATAGTTTCAGGCCGTTATTGTCTTTCAGGAGCTAAAGGCAGAAGTTAATTATTCTGTAAAATATGAGATTCAGTTATTTCCATGTTATCATTTATATGCTGATCATGTTTAATCAATCAATCAATTTATTTGTCAAACATAGGTACAATGATACAGTTGTTATATAATATTATTACAGTTCGCTATGTCTTGCTGTTTAAAGCATACAAACAAATAGTAACAAATAATACAAATTAATAGTTCAGTGCTTGACGTGATCCTAACAAATACATTATAAATTATGATGAAGCTTCTGCTATACTTGACGCGTTGGTTGTTGAATTTACAAATAGGAATTTATGAGCCAATTTTCTCTGAAAACCGTTGATTTGATATAGAGTTCAGAAGATATGTTGTTGCCTCGTATCAGTTGTAACGATATATATAAGCAGTTCAGAAACATATATTCTATAAATAAATGAATAAAATAAAATCTAGACCACTTTTCAGGTAAAGAAGAAGAAAGGCAAATGTTTCAGCAGATGCAGGCGATGGCGCAAAAACAGGTAATTATCGAAATATTTTTACGATTCAACAATGTCATGTTGCATGTTCTGTGTATATACAAAGTTTCCAATAAAACCACGATTATAATTAGACGAAATATTGTTAAATGTTTTCTCTACTTAATTATTTTTTCTAAAGTTAGAACTAACTTTATTATACAGACTATTATTGTCTATAGGATCGTCATTTACATTTTTATTAACAATATTGGAATCTTTGTCGTAGTCCGTTATGTCTCCTACACTTGTAGTCGTGGTAGTTGCACGTCACTTTGCTTCCATGTTACTAGCTATAAATCACATGGGCGTTTTATTTTGTGATACCTTTATCATCGTCACTGTTTCTGTTAGAGCTGATCTTGATAGTTTCATTTCATTCATTTGAAATAAGCCGAATGTGACTGTCGCGATGCCTTATGTGTTGACAAACACTCGTTGCCTTCACAACTGTACCGAATCTTGCTTTCACTCCACGGTCTTAAGCCTCTGTTACACTGTCGAGCTTGTTTCCCCCGAGCACATCTCTATTTTCTTACTTCCCTATTATTCACATAACGAGACAAACAACGATTCGAAAATTTAAACAATCGTATCAGATTCGGCCAAACACCAAAATTTGACAACACAACACAATGATCACGACATTGCATGTTTAGCTGCTCATCATGTCCCCGTCACAACCTTAGAGAAGACCGTCTCGTAATTTTGTTATTGGAAATTCAGTTGAGCAACCATTTTAGATGCAAAATTTTCTTTTTACCGCCTTCATCTGGGGCTGCGTTGTCATGACGATCTCTCGTCTTTTCATGGACGCCATATTTTCGAGGATCTTTTTGATAGGATCGTCTAAATCTGGAGCCCGCGTCCCAACAATTTACCGCGGAGTTACCACAGCGTGGCCAAATCGATCTCGAATAAACTCAGGGTGTGATTTCCATTTATGTGACGTTAAGTCTCGACTTCTATACTATTTTCAAGCTATTCAACCAAAGCAGTGACTTTAAAATGTCAAATACCAACCTTTAGTGGCCGGTCAGTAAAACTGATAAACCACTCGATCACATTCATTAATTTTAAGCTAACAAAGCAGTCTTTTCAAGAGATGGCGTTAAATAAAAAAACCCCTGAAGTCTCGATGGCCGTACCGCTCGTAACCTCAGCGAGCAGCGTGTAAATTGGCGGGAGGCGGTCTCCAGACAGCAGCCCCAGCGAGGCGTGGACGAGACGCGTCGCCTGTTGTAGGTAGGTTGTATGTTGCGTGCCGCCGTCGGCGGCGGCGGGCGGCGGCGGCGGCTGACCGTCTTCGTGACTGGCAGGAGCTCAAGGCGACGGCGGACACGCTGCGGGCGCTGCAGACGCAGCTGGAGCGAGCCCTGACCGCGGCCGGGCTGCCCGGCGGCTCGGCGGGCGCCACGCTCACGGCCGTGCTGGAGACCAAGGAAGCTCGCATCGCGACGCTGGAGCGGCAGGTCGCGTTGCTCGAAGGCGAGCTGGCTGCGCTCGTGTCGCCGCCGCCGCCCTCGCTCGCGCCCTCTCACACCTCGCTTTTCGATAAAGCCGAACCTCCCTTCAAGAGACAAGTAAGTTTTCTGCTGAACGACGTGCGCGTGATGAAGGACGGGCGCACGAGCGCGCCCCCCGCGCGCGCCGCTCGCCCCGCACTGCGCGCTCCGCATGCGAGGCTCTCGCCCTACTATAGTGCCACCACTCTGTGACTCCGTCTACGAGTTACCGTGTCAATTTCTCGCTTTAAGTCCGACCTTAGTCGAAGTCGTCGCCGAATGTTGACTCGTAATATTTTTGTGTAAACTTGTTCGTTGTTAAAGCTATTTTTATTAAAATAAGAGGAATTATATTCTTGAAAGATGTGGATCGAAATATTTTTGTTAAATAGGGCCTTAGAAGTTAGATGTAAATGTATGGTTAGATGAAACATGTGAGATTGATTACGTTGACACCAAATTTGATAAATTATTGATAGACTGTTTTAAATAAAGACTGTTGAGGTCGTATGCATCGAATGAAATCTTCGAGTACGTTTCATGAATCCTTCAAGTTTTATGATTTGATCATGTTGTGCTTTCGGTGTGTTCAAGTCATTCCGTTGAGCTTGGTCCGCCACCCGTCATATAGTTAGCTCATCACGACCCGACTCATGTAGACTCATGTCTCATCCGTCTTCTCACAGTAACGGTAGTAAATGTATCACAACATAGGCGCCCGTGCATCGACGATGTTTCTGTCCAACTCTTGGTACTCTTAGATATTGAGGTCTGGAAAACTTTCTACCGACGCTCATGACTTCAGTCTTACCATATATTTAGTATTTAGTATAGAAAGTTTTCCAGCGATAAGTGTCCATTGTTACTGTTGAATTGGTTCATTCGGTACTATTAACATTTAAGACGTTATTGAATTTCATGTAAATTATAATGCATGTGGATTAAATGAGCGTGAGATATATCGGAATGTCTTCCATGGCACTGTACTTTATTTCATACGGAGGTGCTGGGACATTTCGTATGTAAGCCATTTTATACATACGTAAGCTATGCGCTTTCATAACGGTACTAACATCACTCTTATGATCATCAATGACGTAGATTAAATTTTTGACATCAATATCATTCTCGCCATCACTTTTGCCTAAGTAGATAGTTTATTTTTTACTGTTGGTAACGTTCTAATATTTGAATTGATCTAATTCTTTACCGACTTTGGGATGGATGGTGGAATGATGTTCAGTTGGACGAGTTCCGGTTGGAGATTCAGCGGCGAGACCAAGAGATCCTGGCAATGGCGGCGAAGATGAAGGCTCTGGAGGAGCAGCACCAAGACTACCAGAGACACATAGCCGTGCTGAAGGAGTCACTCTGCGCAAAGGAGGAACACTATAGCATGCTGCAGACAGATGTAAGTTACTTTATAGAAAATCATTAGAGTACGACAGATCACACGTAATTCATTAAAAACAAGGAAGTTAAAAGGAACATTTTAATCGATGTAATAATTATGTAAAAAGAGACTACTGTTCGAAAAAAAAGTAAAAATTATTTCAAAAAAAAAAATGAATTAAGATTTACGTTTGTTTTGTCGGTTGCTATGATTATAGTTAAATGTCCTCCTGGTGAGCCTAAAATAATTAGCCTATTTCTAATGGTTTTTGTAAGTGCGGTCTAGATAGAACTTTATTTAAAAATGACAAACTGTGCAATCGTCGAAGTTTTCATTATTCAAGGGTTCTTTTATCTCATTTATGATTTTATTTTCATTAAGTCTTTTATATAACAGTTGTCTTAACCAGTTCTTAATGAGCGATTTAAAAATGACAATAAAAATTAAAAAAAAATTGGAGGATTAATTACATTAAAGAATATTTAGATCGAACGATACAAACATATGATGTAGAAATGTTATTGAAATCATATACTTAAAGCGAGAATAGCTAATTTTTACATACACGCAATTCAAAAAGTGGTTTTATTTTCTAGTTGACGTCTAAACATTCAGCCCACTTGATGGTAAGCTGCCACCTTAGCCTTCGAAGGTCTAGATTTGTAGAGGAATGATTGTGTAGGAAAATTAGCCACGCTTCGTTTTGAAATCTCTTAATTTAACCCTTCTATAGTAAAAATCCAGATATAAATTTCAGAAAAATGAAATGTCTGTGTCTAGAAATTTTAATGTAACAAAAAAGGGACAAGGAATGAATTTCTGCAACGTAATGGCTTACAACACTTCTCGCATTATAGACGGTTGATCTTTGCCTAACTTGATCAATATTAATTTAAAAAAAATATAAATAATACTAGCCGCTAATAAGAGACGCGTTTTTTGTAAAAAAATTCAACTCCTTATTTTTGCTAGTTTATTTGGCATAGATTTAAATAAAAAATTTCCTCGCCGAGCGCGAATCGAAATTCTTTGGTATTCGGTGTATACTTTCTTTGCCATTGCCAATATTACCGTAAAGAACTTCATTCCGAAATGCCCGTAGGTAGATTCACATTATGAAAATTCTTATAAAATATAAGTAACAACTATAGTTTGAAATCTGCTTATTCCCATTTCTTGTTTTGATTGTAGTAAAAATGCAAGGCTATTGTTTTTTGTGAATGTTTAATAATGTGAATTTATATTGCTCAAGTTTCATGTTTTCAAAGAGAAAATTCGCAGTACATAAATATTTTACATAATATACAGGTTTATTAAATTAAGACGAAGAATTTTCACATTTAAAAACGACATACTTAACTTATTTAAGTTTCAAAAATCTTTAAAAATTTTAATGTTAACAATGGACTGATATTGAATAATCTAAATGCAAAACGAGTCGTCAATAAAAAAATATATGACCTTAATAAATTTTAGTAGTTCCATGTTATTTATTTTTTGTTGATAATGTAGCTGAGAGACAGGGTCAAGTTAAAAAAGTTTTGTTGTTAAAAGTCTTAGATGTTTTTGTTTATGTATATACAAGAGTATATACGTTTAATGATCTTTAACTGAATAACTAAACTACTAGTGACAGAAATCAATCTAAACTAAAAAAATAAATAATTGAGCCACATTTAACTACTAATCAAATTTCTTTGCATGTTTCCGCCACCAGTTAGTTCATGCAAATTGCTGTCGGACAGCGCCAACCTATTTACATTCGTCTTATTTCTTATGCAGCATAGACTGAATTTTTAAAACGAATCTACAATCTAAATATTCTACAATCGTAGTTTTCACTATGTTCTGAAATAGAACAACAAATCTCAATTAAAACATGGAGCCTAATATAGACAGTAGTGATCTAGACAAACAAGCCGATAATAATGTCAACTAACTTCAGTTTGCTCATCAGGTTGAAGAACTAAAAGCCCGTTTAGACGAGAAAAGTAGGGTTGTGGAGAAGAAAACTGCAGCAGCGTTGGCGGCTGCTCATGAGCTAGCTGAGTTGAGAGACCATTCAGAGATCAAGGATAGGAAGATCAACGTGCTGCAGAGAAAGGTAAATCTTATTAGGAAAGAGATAAGGAACATTTTGGCGTGGCGATGTAGATGAAAGAGGGAAATCATTATCTTTTCATTTGGTGCCATTGTTATTATTGTTGTTTCGTTTGAAGTCATTAATGTTTGTAGATAATTATTTTTTTTATTTATTATTACACCTTGTTCTGCTTTAGTTCGAAAATTTTTCTTTTACTTTGTCTGCATTTATTGAGTTACTAGCTGACCCGGCGAACTTCGTACCGCCTTAGCGTAAATTTGATTATCCTAATATTTTTTTCGTAAGAACCTTGTACAGATTATTAGAAAACTACAAAAAAAAATCAGCCAAATCGGTCAAGCCGTTTTCATGCTATGTCGTGACAACGGAAAACGGGTTTCATTTTTATATATATAGATTTAAGACTTAAGATAAAACATTAAAATCACTAAGACAAGTTCTTCTGAAGTAGTATTATCGCTAATAATCATCATCATCAATGTGAAGACAGATAATGATCTGTTTATGCATAAGCATGATGGACTAAAAGCATTCAATGACAAATTAATGAAGTTTTTACAAATCTAGACTTAAACCAAACTACTACTTGAAGAATGTGATCTTTTTTTTGAAGAACAAGTTAAAATTACAAAAATTTAAATACTGTGACTTTTTTGAAACTTTAATTCTCTAAAAATTCTCTAAATCTTGTTTCTGTTCCATTCCATATCTGCATTTGTATTTCATTCATTAGAGCTAGAAGATTCTATGTCAGTCGTAAGGTCATCGGCATCATCTAGATAATTAAGACAATGTCATTTCATTAGGTTAAATTTACTGTGATAATTAAAATGGGCGTATTATAGAAGCATGTGATATTTGTATATTGTTGTAAAAAGTGATTATTTGCGTAGAAATTGATTTAAGTGTGTATTTATTGTCTTTTTTTTAATATAGTTCTGTTTATGGTAAATTTATGTTTGTATTTATTTATTTGTTAAAATATATTATCCAGTAAAAATACCTCATCCAGGATATCCTGTTTTCTCATTGATTTTGAATTTGTTTTATTTGGCTGTCTTGTTAATTATATTTTTATATTGGTAGGATTTAATCATCGTTTATTTATATAAGCAACAATGCTTTACTGTAATAAAATTTTGTCTAAGTGTACAGCACACAAAATTATTACTATCCAACAAATGACTTAATTCAATACCTGCAAAATCACTACATAGTATAAAACATAGTCGCTTTCTCTGTCCCTATATCCCTATTTATGCTTAAATCTTTAAAACTACTTAATGTAATTTTGATGTGTTTTTTTTAATAGATAGAGTGATTCAAGAGGGAGTTTTTATGTCCATGCGAGGCCGGGGCGGGTCGCTAGTTTTATATATACGACAGTTGAATTTAAATCTACAAAAAGACTAAGTATTTATAATAAAAACTACGAATAAATAAAGTAAACCATGATATTAAACAGATATTGAGAGTTTGATTAACTGTATTAATTGTTCACCCAAACGTATCTCAACCGGCAAAGCAAACTGTGCTTCCATATCTACAGTACTCATGGAATGAACATCAAACGAACACCTAACTATATTAACCTATTTAGATAAAATACTAGCTTTAGATTCCCAGTTAGCTACAAACAGGAAAAAATCATTGTTCATAATAATAACATACGGAGGGTGACGTACCTATATTTTGTAAATTTACTCTGACATTTTCAACAACAAATTATAAAATTTGAATTATTATGAAAACATCATCATATTTTCCAATTTTATTAGTATAAAATTCCTTCGGAAAAAATATTGTCGATTATAATATTTTTTAATAGATTTATTATAAACATTATTAATGAAAAAATAAAGTTTATTTTATACTTCATCTTTGTGTCCCATTTATAATAACTACAAAAATTGTTCTTCATTCAAATAAAATTCTATGAAAATTTGTATATTATATATTACAGATTCCAATGTTAAATCAATTTTAATTTATATTATTAGTGATGTTAATTACGGGTCTATTTTTAATTGAGATCTTTTGTTTTATTATCAGAAATTAGTCGAGCCTAAATCATATCTGTTTATTATTTTGTCTGAATTTAATATGTTTTTTTAATTGAAAATCATTACAATCAAACAGGTTAATTCAATAACATTCAGTAATTCTATAAATGAGTTATAATCAATCATCGTCAGTAAAAGTTAAATTGATTTACAAATAAATTAATTTGTTTCGCCAACAAAGTAACGACAATGAACTTAGTTTCCTCGTAGGTACCCCCGACTAATTAGTTTGGCTAGTCCTTGCCAGATGTAGTGTTCGCTAAGCCAGATTCATTTATATTTTCCTTTGTTCGTGGAGTTTTGTGTTTGCTTCTATTATTTTGTTCAAGGTACGTTCATTTATTATTATCTTTTATTTGAATTGTTTTTACTTTATTTTCATTTAAAATGCAAATGAAAACTATTTTAAACTTATATATCGTTCACAGATTGAAAATCTTGAAGACCTTCTCAAAGAAAAAGATAATCAAGTGGACATGGCTAGAGCACGATTAAATGCAATGCAAGCTCATCATTGTTCTTCTGAAGGTGCACTTTCTTCACTTGAAGAAGTGATCGGAGATAAAGAAAAGCAAATTCAACAATTAAGAGAACAAAGAGACAGAGCTGAACATGAAAAGAACGAAGAAAGAGAACTTCATGAACGGGAGATAGCAGAATATAAAATGAAATTACATGCACTGGAAAGTGAAGTTGAAAAACTTGGCGCGAGACTCGAAAGAGCACAAGCCGAGAAAGATAGACTTGAAGCCAAACTTGAGAGTTCTCAATCAGAACTTGGAAAATCTAAAGCAGAGTTAGATAAGGCAGCCAGTGAAGTCGGAAGATCTGGCGCTGATTGGGAAGCAGCAAAACAGCGCTTAGCTAGACTTGAGCTAGAAAATGAAAGATTGAAACATGAGCTTGAGAGGTCTCAGACTACGTTCGGTAGAAGCACTTTGACAACGTCTCAGGAGTTAGATCGAGTTCAGGAAAAGGCAGATAAGTCTGCCGCAGAACTAAGAAGAGCTCAGGCAGAATTAAGGGTTACTCAGGCTGACGCAGAAAGAGCTCATTCTGAAAATAGTGCTCTCCAGGATAAGCTTGAGAAGTCACAGGGAGAAGTTTACCGGCTGAAAGCCAAACTTGAAAACGCACAAACTGAACAAGATAGTTTGAAGGAAGAGTATGATCGGTAAGTTAAGTAGAAAAGTAGATATTTGTTGTCATTTTGCATACAATTGATTCATAATAATTAATATGTATAAGATAATTTCAATTCAAAAACTAACTCATGATTAGCAAAACATCGAATCTTCTCAAGAATACAAAAGTCAGTAAATAAATTCTTATAATGTGCACAATAAATACCTATGTAGGCTTATTATATGTTTATTTATTTTTTGACCAGAATCCAATCCTCAATAAGCCGCCTCCACTCCGAACGCGACAAAGCTGTAGCCGAGCTAGATAAAGCTAGAGAAGAGCTGGAGAGGACTCAAGCTACATTGGGCAAGGCACAGCTACAGCAAGACAAGCTGCAAGCGTCCTTAGACTCCGCCCACTCGGAGATAGACAAGTTGCAAGAGAAGCTAGACAAGGCTGCCGCTGAAAACAGAAAGGTAATGAGATAAAATTAAGACTAGAATTTGAAATTTGCTCCAAATTTTGTTAAATTTCTTAGTCTTTTCGATTCAATACGCGGATTTCATATGCAAACTTTACAGCCAATGATTCAAATTTCAAAAGTGTTAGAGGATTTATTTGTAAACATTCGTTTGATATCGCCATAGCACTAAACAATAGCTCTAAGCTACATTTTAGTTTATTGTTATTATTTTCTGGCTAACTTCCTGGCTTTTTCTTCTACACTATACAACCGCCGTCCAATCCTTGAATCTGGGCGTCGATTCTGCTAACGTTAAGTCAAAATCGTGTCAAAATAGTGTTTCAATTGAAGTGCTTTTTACACGCTATTTACAAGAATTATGACAGTATGATGTGACGTAAATGTAGTGTAGGGTGATATAAAAAAATATACATTTTTGTAACTAGTGTGTAAAATAGCACTTCCATTGAAACACTATTTTGACACGATTGTGACTTAACGTTAGCAGAATCGACGCCTTGTTCTATACCGAACAAATGGCTGTATCTTATTCTACCTTCATTGGAATGACTGACATCAATAATCGCAAATATTTAGTAGTTTCATACATTTTTGATGTAATTAAGTGCATGGAAATCTTACCAAGAATAATGTAACAACATTGTTTGTAGACATTACATTTGCTGAATCAATTTGCACAAATTTTCTGAACAAATTTTTTTTCCAAGAACAAGTCGTAAAGAGTTTCTCGGAAATATTACTAGAATTCGAATAAAACATTCATCGCATTCAATTTCTTGCAAGGGACAAATTATTCATGGAAATCCTGTTTCCCCGTGTGACCGTAATACTTACCAGCTGAAGCTTTAGTTGACCATTTAATTGACCTCTATGTGGATAAGTGATTTTTTTATTTGGGGTTTGATTGATGTAAGCGTATGGGCTTTCCTAACACCATAAGATTCCAACTTGAGATATTTTTTTGTGTTAGAAGAATTTTCCTGCAACCTTATCAAATAGTCTCGCCCTTGGTAGATAAATGCTATGATGATAGTTTAAATTGTCTTTCTTTCTGCAGCTCCAAGTGGACCGAGAGAAACAGGCCTACGATTTCGAGTCTCTCCAGTCTCAACTAGACAAAGCCCTGGGACAGGCTGCTCGTCTTCAGAAAGAAAGGGACACAGCACAGTTGGACGTCGATCGTTACCGAGACAAGCATGACAAAGCCCAGGTAATTTTCCATTAATACAATAAGGTTTCTGCAATTTCAGCCGAAGATGAAAGTCCAAATTGCGTGTACGTGTACAGATGAGTTGAAATATTGTAGAAATCTTTAAACGTCCTACCCACTTAATTTTCTGCCTAAGCCAACTTAGGGACTGTTTGCCACTTTATAGTCTTAACTAGATACAGTATTGGAACAAGCTCATCTTCAGAAGAAGAGGTCATCTACCGTTAAAGAGTCCTAGACTACATGTCCCTTAATCCGCTGAATCATATCAGGATTTGTCAGTGTCAGCCGATCAGTATTATTAATCTGTCGTATACACAACGGGGTTAGATGAATATCACAAAGATGTAAGTTAGGTACCTTCCTGAAGCAGGACTGTTTGGGTGTCTTAAGATTCGATAGAACCAGCCGTTTAAAAGCATTCTTTGGCATCTCAATAATAAGAAGTGAATCTTAGTTATAAACACGAAAATAAAAGATGCAAACCCGTTTTTCTAAGAAAATAAAATAGTAAAAAAAGAAGGATATTGTAGTCATAAAATTTATACAACAGAATGAAAGGTGTGTTGCTGTTTCTAGCGTAGTGCGACCTGAACAGCATTTTATTGTTCAGCAAAACAAACTATTTGACGAAACAATTTTTCGCAATGAATACTTTACCTTGCCTTATCTGTGATAATAGCAGAATACTGTAAAATAAGGCTGTATTTCCAAACAAACATGAATATTAATACACAACGTTCAAATTTTCTTTTCTCCTTATGGTTGACAGGTAGACAATGCTTTTAGCATTAAGTCCGCCAATTGTATAAGTATTATTTACTTGTGGAACAATAAAGTTTCTAATAAATATGTAAATAAGTTTTGTCACGTTTAACTGCTACTTGGGTTAAGAGGCAAACCCAAAAGTATTAATTAGCATGACGTCGCACTAGAAGACATGTCTGCAAAAGTTCTTACAGCATAGGGTCGGGTAGAAGGGGCAAGCCTAAATAGTGCTGGCTCGAATGGTCTCGGAACTAAGGATGCCGAGAAACCAGGCGAAATGAAGGAGAAAAAGCAATAAGGCGGACCCTAAGCTCCGAAGCAGTCAGCCGAGAAAGCAACCGGAAAGGCGTTATGATAGAGATTTCTCACAGCAAAGGATGCAAAAGTGAGAACGTACAAAGTAGAGAAAAAATAACAACACCAAGCAACCAGCTGGTGAATGCTCAGGGGGCTTAACCAAAGTCACAATTTCAAAACGTGGTAACCCATGTGAACAAGAACAAAACCTTCAAAAACGTCTTCGTTAACGTTCTGAAATTGTGACTTTGGTTAAGCCCCCTGAGCATTCACCAGCTGGTTGCTTGGTGTTGTTATTTTTTCTCTATATAGTTTCTATGTTTTGACTTTGGTATTGTAAAGCAGGTAACTACTACTGTAAACCTATTGTCGGCTACTTTTAACGCTTTTATGGTCTACAACATTGGTTACCATTAGGACAGGCATGTTGCCTAGTGTGGGACCAATTGTATAAGCAATGTAGCAAATTTTTATTTATTTATTAAATTTCATTTCATTTCAATTTGTGACTTTGGCTAAGCCCCCAGATGAGAAAGGGGGAGGGTTTTAGATTGCGTCAAATGTGATAAATTAATCGGCTAGACATTGCGGCGCCTTGTCCGCCCTATTTACAATAATAATGATGCCAAGATCGTTACTGAGAAGTCCTTCAACATATATACGTCAGACTAGAAACTCCTGTTTTCTTAGTAGGGGATCACATATGGAGAGTTGCTTTTATTAGGCTTGCAATGGATCTTAAATTATGGGAATATATTTTTTCTTTAATTAAAAAATAAGTAAGCGCGTTTAACGTAATATGAGAGAACAAAAACTTTGAACGAACTTAAGCTGCGTACAATGTTTGTTTTTTGAATAAGTAAGCAGCTATGGTAGGAGTTAAATGGTAGATAAATAGGTAGGTAAATATTAAATGGTAGAATAGAACGAAACTGACAATTTTAAACTCGGTTGCCTAATAAAAGAACATTTTTTGGCGTGATGTGTGTTTTTTTATAAACTGTACTGTTTTTCTCAAATAATTTTAAAAAGAACCTCTTATTAATTGAAACAATAAGAAAATTCGTAAATCATCATTTACATTATCTTATACCTATTGTCTTTTCACATAATATGTATTCTTTATCTCCAAATAAACTATAGTATTTTTATCATTATATTCAAAGTACCTATCAATATTTATATCAAATCGATGCATTAAATTAGACTTGGAGAAAATCAGCTATGACGCTGTGGCAGAAATATTTTTAATTTCTGCTATTAGGGTACCATTTTGACATATTTATGTAGGAAACACTGATAAAATTCATAAAATCTAAATCATACGAACTTTACCGTTGCCTTCTCATGAACTTAAAATATTAAAATGAAACTAAAATAAAACTTTAAAGAGTTCTTGTACTCTGTAGAAGTAGGAAAGCATATATTAGGCTCCGAAGTAGTCAGCTGAATATAGATAAAAATCCATAGGACAATCTGGACTAGGAACATGACCAAGCGCATATTCCACTATCTAAAATAATATAAGCTGAGTTTATAGTAGCTCTTGGCTCAATATTTTTTTAAATAAATATCTAAATAAAAATAATCGAGACAGCGCTAAAAAGATAAGTATTTTCGCTTCCGTCTGTCGAGACTAATCGAAAGCAGTTACATAAACCAGACGAGACAGGGCGGCGCCCTACAAGTCCATAACCTACATCATTCGACGAATAAAGTCGTCAATAAAACTCCTGTAATCTATGGGCACGGGAGAGCCCCGCCAAGACGAACAAGCGACGCAAAGACACTATTTATTTCCTCAAATCTTTATATTTTGTCTAAGATGTGGAGTTTGTAAGATTGGTCTCGTAGAGTTAAAAACGTAGCTCTATATGAGAGACACAATTCTGAGACCTGAGTTCACCAACATATGTTTAAGTTTAAAACAACAGTTTACATATAAAACGGCCGTTTATCCCTACTATTGCTGTCGCTTGCGCCTTCGTGCACGTGGGCTTCGCTCCTGTTCCCGTGGGAATTTCGGAATTCGTATCCAAAATTACCGCGGGAATTCCTGAAATTGCTGTTGTCTTTCGTTTGTCATGACAATAACTAACTCAAAAAAAAAAAAACAATTTGTGCATTCGTTCGAAATTGTTATATAAACGCATGCCTTGAGTTTATTTAAATTACGATTACGATACGAAATTTTATTTATGGTCCGATTTTTATAAAACAAACTTTAAATGTTTTTCTGACTGAAAAAAAATCAATTGTTAAAAGTTTTAAGTAAATCGGTTCAGTACTTTCGGAGATAAGCGTAATCATACATACAGACAGACCGACAAAAAATTCCAAATTTTTTATTATTTTTTATTCTATTTAAGTGTCCCTTTACAATTTAGTCAAAAATACTTAATGTACAGACAAAATATTTTTACTGTTTTATTATATGTACTAGCAACCCGCCCCGGCTTAGAACGGGCATAAAAACCTTCCTTTTAAATCACTCTATCTATTTAAAAAAACCGCATTCAAATCCGTTGCGTAGTTTTAAAGATTTAAGCATACAAAGGGACATAGGGACTGAGAAAGCGACTTTGTTTTATACTATGTAGTGATAGTGATAGTGATGTATATATTAAACTGTTGTTTTAGAGTATGCCATGTTGCCAAACAGAATAATGGACTCGTCTACAAAAATATATTTCGTAACTATGAGCCTATTTTAGTCACATTTAAAAATCCAACGCGATTACAAAACGATATTAGGTTAAGTGCCCTAATAATAGACAACGTTTTTAACAAAAAATTATGAGTGCTTATGAATTTTAATGATTTTATTGCACAACTACTTACCTATATATTTTTCTAAAACAGTAAGATGACTTTATTTAAATAATCCTACTATAATTTTGTTTGCCTGTTAGGAATTGCTTTACGCTATTTGTTTCTTTTTACATATTTAATTACATATTTATACGTCATAGTTTTCTTTGACAATATATTAATTATCTATTTATTCTTGGTGCAATGAAATGTAGGTATTATTTAAAAAAGAAAATTTTTGCTTACAATAGGATCTTTAAGTATATTTATCATTTTAATAATAAGTAATTGAAAATAGATTTAACATTCTGTCTCTTTACCGATGTATCCAAAATGTATTTTGGTATGCCGGAATTGATTATATATAAAAATGAAACCCGTTTTCCGTTGTCACGAAATAGCATGAAAACGGCTTGACCGATTTGGCTGATTTTTATTTTGTAGTTTTCTAATACTCTGTACAAGGTTCTTACGGAAAAAAATATTAAGAAAATCAAATTAACGCTAAGGCGGTACGAAGTTCGCCGGGTCAGCTAGTTGATTATAAAAAAAAATACCCAAAATTAGTTTTGTGTCTTAACTGCATTAAAACTACTACTTTGAACAAAAGATAAATAGCAAAGTTAAGAATACACAGAAAAAAACGTATCTATTTTTACTAGAACCAGATAAATAAAGTATTCATCGCTGGCAATACCGGTGCCAAAGTGGAATCAGTTTAAATGTTGCCTCAATAAAAATAAAACCACGTTTGCTTCGAAATAAAACCGGAATAAACCGGTGTGAACCGGAATATACTAGTATAAACCGAAACTGGCCACCTTTCGAGACAATAGAGATCGCATTTAATATTTATATGCCGTTGTAGAGTCAGCGTTAATAGAAGTGCAGGTATATTTTTATTCATAGACAAGAATCGATACCTTCTATAATTTACGTAGATACTGAAAAAACTTAGAACTTTCGAGAAAATAAGAATTCGTTAAGAATTTTGATAAATAACGATAAGGTTCTTTGAGATCATATGAATATGTCCAATAGTAATAATTTATTGGGTTAATCTATACAAACCAATTAACATACTTATACATACATATAATCACGTCTTTATCCCATACGGGGTAGACAGAGCCTAGGATCATAACACCTAAGACCACGTTTAGAGTGATGGTAGTTGAAACAGGAAATCAACAGAAATGGGTTGCTGGCCGATTCCCTCAGTCGACGCGAAGCAGCTGGTATATTCTATGTTTTTCTTTTTCTCCCAGACCAGCAAGGAAGCAAACAAATTAAAGGAAAGTTTAAAATAACCTGTTGTCTTTTAGTATTGTGTGGTACAGAACCCTCAGATTCGCACTTGGCCGATTTATTTTTCTTCAAAACGAAACGCCACGCTGACATGTAGAAATGGAAGTGTGTATATCCAAATCGATAAATCAATCTTTCTCTTTCCAGGCTCTAGTGACTCGTATACAGAAAGAGCGAGACGCAGCTCTTGCCGACGCAGCTAGCTGTCGCGAGCGTGCTGAAGCCGCAGCAGCCGCCGCCAACCGAGCAGCTCGAGACCGTGACAGTGCTGCCACTGAACTCGACGTGCTTAGAGAACGGTGGGAGAAGGCGCATCAACAGCATCAGAAATTGACTGTAAGTGTCTTTTTCTCTATCTCTCTTTTCCGGTTGTACCGACAACTGGGCAGCAGCCGCTTTTCTGCTTCTTTTCCTAGACTTCGCCCGATGTTCGATATCCTTTGTAAGACCATTAGTACGTATATCATCCACGACGACGTGTTAGCACTTCATAAATAGCTGGAAGGGCTTAGAGAACGATGGAAATGAGCACTAACAGTATCAGAAGTTGACTGTTAAGTTTATTTGAGTCGCAATAATGCTGACGTGTTTAGGGAATAAGGTCTTTCTGCCACTTGGATTAGTTACTACTTCTAATATTAGCATGGCGATCGATCGATCGATGACAATGAGATTTGATCACGGGTATTATCGAAAGAAAGCTTATTTGTGAAGATATTTGAGCACTGAACTAAAATACAGTGGTAATTCGAAACGTCGGTATTTCTTTCTCAGTACTGATTGCACTTAAATAACTATGGTAGAACAAGGTTTTATAAGATACTAGCAGTCCATCGCGGCTTTGCTCGTGGTACAAACATAGCCTATGTCACTCAGGGTGAATTAAGCTTTCCAATGGTGACAAATTTTTTGATATCGGTATAGTAGTTTTAGAGTTTATTCATTACAAACATACACATAAAAATACAAAACGTTCCTCTTTTTAATATTAGAATAGATAATCTTAAGTTAATAAGCTAGTACTAATTCAAAATAAATTTTATTTGCAGATGGAACGAGACGGCGCCCTTACAGAAGTCGAAATCTTGAAGGAGAAACTCGACAAGGCCCTATATTCTACACAAAAGACCATCGAGGAGAAAGAGACCGCGCACAAAGAATACGAGAAAATGCTCGAAAAGTATGATAGGTACACTTTGTTCTGAATGTCGTCTTGTGTTGGTGGCGATGTCGATTGTGCGTGTTAGATTTATCTTGACGATTGGTTTATTCAAAAATGTACACGAAAATAATTTTATCTTTTTCAGATCTCAAAATGAAATTTACCGGTTGCAAAACAAGATAGACATTTTAGAAGCAGACAAAGATCGTATAGAGCTGGAATTGGAGAAACAATCGCATGTAGCAACGAAATCCCGAGACGATCAGAGGAAATTGCAAGACGAGTTGTCTAGACTGCAGGAAATGTACGACAGAGCTTCTTTGCAATTAGGCAGAACCAAAGAACAGGAAGAAAAGGCTAAAGAGGACATGGATAGGCTTTGCGTTGACATTGAAATGGTCAGGGAACGATATGAAAAAACCCAGATAGAATTACGACGGCTGCAAGCGGAGAAAGAAAAATTAGTAGCGGATAATGAACGATTACAATTCGAATATGATCGAGCTATGACACAGTGTGGTAAAGCACAAGCATCGAATGAAAAAACTCAAGAAGAAATGGCTAGAGTACAAATCGAACTTGAAAAAATGTACGACAAACATGATAAAGTATCGTCAGAGCTTAGAAGGGTACAAGCTGAACTGGACAAAGTTAAACAAGATGCAAGTGGTGCCAGAGAAGAAGCAGAGAGGTATGCAGCACGTTACGGAAAATATCATGATACCAAAGAAGAGCATGAGAGGACTAAATTGGAAGTAGAACGACTACGCGCTCGGTTAGAGAAGACAACACTTGAGTTGGAGCGAGCTCGGAAGGCTGATGAAGAAGTTGTCCGTCTACGGTCCGAGCTAGAACGCGTCGAAGGCCTTCGAGGTAAATACCAATTCGAACAGGATAAATGGACCAATGAACTTAATCGAATGCAGGCAGAGTTAGACAAGCAACGTGAACGATACGAAGCAGCACAAGCAGATATACAACGTCTTCAAGCTGAGAAGGATCAGGCAGAAACAAAACTACATGAGTTAAATATACAGTTGGAATTGTCAAAGAGCGAAGTGGTAAAGTTAAGTGGAGCATTGGAGAAACAAAGAACTGATCTTGAACGTGCTCATATTGAGTGCGAGAAGTTCAGGGATCGATGTGAAAAACTTAAGTTGCGTTCAGATCAGTTGGATAAGGACAATGAGAGACTCAAAGGTGAATTGCAGCAGATTGAAAGAATGAAGTTGCAAGCAGTTGCTGGTGATAAAGCTAGGACTGAAGACAGATTGGAAATCGAACGTCTTCGAGACAAATTGGAGAAAGCTATACAAGCTAGAGACTCAACAGAAATGGAAGCAGGTCGTTTGGCCAAAGAGCTTGAGAAGTCACAAATACATCTTGCTAAGTATCAAGAAACTAATGAGACCACACGGGTAGAATACGAGAGAATGACTAATGAGTTGGGTAGAATGCATGAGCGCCTTGAACGTACTATACTAGAAATGAGACAGATAGAGCAAGAAAGGGATGCTCTGAGAGCAGAAATTCAAAATACAAGACGTAATATTGAACAACAACAAAGGACGTTGGATCACCGAACGCAAGAAACGTTAGTTAAGTTACAGCAGGAACTAGCTCAGTCAGTGCGAGACAGGGAGAAGATGGCCTCAATATTAGAACAAAGAGATAAACAAGCAGACGCTATAGAAAAGCAGATAGTGAAGTTAGAAGCGGACACGAAACAGTTGACAATTGAACGCGATCAATTAGTAGCTCAATTAGAAAAATCACAGGATATGTTAGTGAACTTCCAGAGAGAACTAAATTCATCTGAGACTGAACTGCAAAAGCAGCGAGAAGAAGTACGCCGGTTAAAGGAAGAACAGCGGAAGATGGCACAGGATTCCGAACGTGGCACTAAAACCGTCCTTGAAACTCGTGATAGGGAAATCGCTAAATTGCAGCAACAAGTACAAGTGGTCACGAAAGAAAGAGATACGATTAGACAAAGAGCAGAAAAAGCAGAACAGGAAGCGAAGAAAGTTGGTGAGATTGAGAAATGGCGCGCTGCAGTGGAAGCTGAGAAAACAAAAGCGATCGCAGCGGAAAGAGCTTTGTCTGAATGCCAGCAGCGGTTACAAAGTGTGGAGAAACAATTCCAGGCACAACAGCAGCAATTGCAGCAGCTTCAAGCGCGAGGGCCGTCCGACGTGCGAGAAGTGCAAAAGCAGCTTGAAGCGGCTCAAGCGGAGGCGCGGTCGCTCGCCACTGAGCGGGAGCGATGCCAGGCACAGCTCGAGATGCTGGTGCAAGAATTGGAAAAGAGCCAGGTCAGTTGGAGGATCGCCCGCCGACGAGCGGCTGTCGGGACGGCAATGCGTGGTTGAATCGAGTTTTGGACCAAAATTTTCTTTAACAATCATGAATATTTGCTATTAAATCTGGTAATAAAATTTTGAGAAACTCGATTAAACCGCATAAAAGTCGCGTACGTTGTCTGCTTACGTCATTGCACCGGTGTTATCGAGTAGATGTTTTGGTTATAAATGTTCATACATATATTTTTGTTTGGGATCATCATCGCCGGTCATGTACATTGTTGTTATATAGTAGCATGCCTCCCACAGCCCACAGGCCATCCTCCAACCCCACTTTACAATTCGTATTTATTTTATTTAGTTTCATCATGTCAGTGTTATCGTCGGATATATCATGAATGTTGTATGTGAAAAGAGCAAAATCTTGCACCTATCATTCCAATCACGCGCACAAAAGAAACTTAGTTCAAGTAATAAAATTAATGATTGTTCTGTGTAGTATAAAAGTCATGAATTGATATAGGTCATTCAGCGATCAATTTGATAGTAGATTTTTGGTGAAATATAAGATAGAAATTATCTACTTAGTTGCCGTATGCAATTATCTTATTACTTTTATTAAAACTAAATAGTTGGAGACGTAGCGAAGAGCAGTCATTAATCTTCGATAGAAATGTTAGGTGCAAATTTGCCATTGGCTTTGGGTATCGGAAATGTTGATTATTTCTCTTTTTCAGCTGCATCCGCTACTGTTTTGTGTACTTTTGCGTCATTTTCATCGTCATAAAAGATAAATTTGTATATTAGAAATTTCAATCACAAATTTTTTGGTCTAAGCCTATGTTGCATTTCTATATCTGTAAAATGTTGTGCTTCGTTATTTACAAGTAAATTCAGAATTTTCTTAATCGAGCTTCTGTATTGTAAATTAATTGTGCTATTTCCAGTTCAGTAATCATGTGTTTAAAATGAGTCACTTAAATTGTTAAATTTAATCAAGGGAATTTGACAACAATACTTACTAATGGTGCGAGTCTTAATATTCTAACAACGCTATATATTGCCCAAAAATACAATAAAAAATTATTCTTCCATTATAATATAAAGTCAACATGATGTATTTATTACAAAGGGATTGGTGACAAAAATTAGTCTGGATAAAGCCAAATATTTTATTTGTATTTTACAGTACAATGCAATGCACCAATACGTATAAGTATGAGTGACTCATTTTAATTATTAAAATCGTAAATTATTCCAAACATTCTTGTTTGCTTTTTAAACTTACAAATTTCTGCTAACAGCTCGATCTCCACGAAGCGAACAAGAAACTACAATCAGCTGGCGCTCAGAACGCAAGAGCTGGGGAAGACACAGCCCAAGCTAAACGGCAGTTGCAAGAAGAATTTAAGAAGTTGGAAGACGCTAGGAAACATTTCGAAGAGCAGAGAAGAACGTTCGAGAACAAGAGGAAAGACGTGGAAGAGAAAGAGAAGTCGCTAACGGAATTAGATCGACAGTTAAAGAAGAGGAAAGAGCAAATGGACCAAATGGAAGCATCTTTGAGGAAGGTATGTTTCATGGAGATAAAATATATATTTCGATGAATTTTCAGTTTATTTTATCGTGTAATGATCAAATGAGACTGACGCAGGGTCCAGTATTACGTACAAAAAGTATACTTAAAACCTTGTCTACCAGCCTTTTAAATTCTAGGTTGCTAGTTTGTGAACTCTATGTACGGCAATTCGACACGTGCTTAGTATAACACTGCAATTTAGAATGGTTATAGTATGTGTCAATTAAAATACTAAAAGCTGATACAAACAATTTAAAAAATAAAAAACAACAAAATATTAATGGCCATAAAATTTCAAAATTTCAGGCTGGCGGAAGCACAGCAGCAGTGTCGGACCTGAATCGCAAGCTGACGGACTCACAAAAGGAGGCAGAACAGTTGAAGACACAGATGGAACAAAGCAAAGAAGAGGCGAAGAGGCTGACAGCTGAGACAGAGAGACTGTTACAGTTAGTGCAGATGTCGCAAGAAGAACAGGCGCAAAAGGAGAAACAGATAATGGATTTGCAACAGTAAGTAAAAGCATATAAGATATTATTTGCAAAAGTATATTGTTTGATATATACTAACAACCTGTGTCCATCTTCAACGAGTTCCCTTATACTTTAGACCTTAACGTGCCATGTACTGTACACTTTAAGACAAAATTCCTTTCGCGACTAGGTACTATTAGACTAAACTATGGTTTTCCCAAGTGACTACAACATGGCTACTTCAAGAAGGGTATGAAATCAACATTATTTTTAGGGTTGCTAGGGTTGTTTGGCGATTTTGTTACCTGAATATGTATTCAACCCTAAGAATAATCCAAGAACTCTAATAGCGGTTTTGATATCCCCCATAGAGTGTGAATTTAAATTTGTCGTGTCTCGGCAAGTTTAAGTTTCATCGGAATTAATTATTCTATCTATTATTGTAAGGTCTTTTAAATAATAATCTTGCCTACTTTATAGATCGCTTGTGATTTTTTGTAATAGGTTTTAGTTTATCGCTCAAAATTCCTTATTTTTCTTAATTTCAGGTCTGTGAGAAACCTTCAAGCCAAACTGAAAAGTCAGCAACAAGCACAAGCACAAAGAGAAGAGGTATATTCATTGCCTTTTTATTTACAACTAAATTTAATTAACCATTTTCTAAACCAGGCGCTACTGTTTCATCATCACTTAATATTCTAATTATATTTTAATTAATTATGATAATGTAAATTAATATGTATTTTTAATTATTTTCATTTATAGTATACTTGAAGTGGTAGCATATTCTTAACTCTTATAATATCATAAAATAAACTAATTTCATCATTTGCTAATAAAATGAATAATGTACATATATACAAATTATTTGATATATCTTTATCAATTGTATTACTTATTATTTATCATCAAACAGATGAAGGTACATTAGTGTTAGTTTTATCATCTTTTTCCATTAATAAATCATTGAACAAGTATTTTAATACTTTTACTATCAAATGGTGAAAATTGTTTTAATTATTAACTAACTGTTACTAACCCAACTAATGTTTTGTTTCACGCAGGCCGGACCCGCTGGCTTCCTCAAAAGCTTTTTCTAAGTTAGTCCTTCGCATCAAGACTGTCATTTATTTCTTTGCTCTTTTTTATTTACAATCATTTTCTTTAAAAGTCGAATATTTATAAAAAAAAATCGAATTCCGTTAGCGATATCTCAGACTCCACGTCTTTCGATCAAAATATCACAATTAAGCTTTACGCAACTTCTTATTAAGTAATGTTACTGATATTTATATTGAATATATTAATGAAAGTGTTCAGATAATAATACACTCATCTCTTGTTGATACATGATATCCTGGTATTTATACAACCGATTCAGTTCATTGTAACCAACACACAATTAAAGTAATTAGTTTAGCGGTACTTTTAAGTGATGTTAAATGAAAAAGTTGAAAAAAAAAACGTAATCGTGTTCAGCCGGAATTATTTTTTAAGTAATAAAAAAGAATATTGTGTAAAACTGTTAAGTGAATATGTATCTAGTTAGAAGAAGTAAGTCCACATAGTTCGATGTTAACCAGCTTTATCTTGTTATGCGAAATATCAATCTACTAATAAAAGAAAATCTATGTTGACCTTTCTCGAGTTATTTTTGAGTTTATATTGTTGATGAATTTTGTTGTTAAAGTAAAAAACGGAATACAAGTTAATTTTTTTATTTTAATTTCTTTTTATTTCCATATTTTGGTCCCCTGTCGTATAGGAACTGAGCCGTGCGAAAGAAAAGGAAATAGCAGCTGTAGATAGAAAAGTAAAGGCACAAAGGGAGATAGATAATTTGAAATTAAAATTAGAGGAAAGCAAAATGAGAGTGATTGATTTAGAGATAGAATTGAATGAATCGTCGCTTATACTTTCTGAAGTACTTAAAATCTCAAATGGTCGCGAAATGACAAATATACAGAGGAGCAAAAGCTTTTTTGAATTGCAGAAGAGTGGTAAGGTAGTGGATAGGCTTGATAAATGCAGGTTCAGTAGAAGCTTCAATGATTTGGACTTGATGGAGAGAAAGAATGAACCTTCGACGTTTCAAAAATTATCTAGGAAAATTTCGGATTTATCGAAAGAAATGGAAATAAAGAACTCCAAGATAATCGAACAACAAAAATGTATTGCGATACTAGAAGATGCCTTAAGAGAAAATAATAATATAGCTGAATTTGAACAACTTCTAGCTATGGTAAGAAGTAAAGATGAGAGAATAAGTGAACTGGAACAGCTTGTTAATAAGAAAAAATTAGTGCCGATTGATTTTAAAGATAAAAGGATACAGGAGTTAGAAGAGGCTCTCAAGGAATCTATTCTGATTGCTGCTGAGCGAGAAAAGGTTTTCTATGGAGAAGAACAAAGGAGGATCGAAACACTAAAAAAGGTAACTTTAATTTTGTCTTATATATAGGAGCCAAATGAGCTTAACAAATGAAATTTAGCTATTATCATAACAAATTACAAAAATACATTTTATATGCTAAACGCTGAAGTCTTTACTCATATTAGCCCTCAGGAACTTAAGATAAAAGCTTTATTCTCAAATTGCAGATGAAAAAGATGGAGCAGCGTATCCGATCATTGCAGAATGCTTCAGCGCTAAATTGCGAAACGTGTTCAGCTGTCTTAAAGCACTTCAAGCAGCTAGAAGATGCGTTGCAAAACTGCCAAATAAAGAGGGACAATATACTGCGACAATTATCACATGCTGTGTTAGTATTATAATTATCTGTAGTGTTAATATTATTATCACGTTCTTTTATTGCCCCTTCTCAATTCATGTCATCGACGTCAGTCTCGTTTTTTCTCATAACCATTTTCGATATCCTGTTTTTCTTATAATTACATCATCGACTATATTAGCTTTCAGATTACGATCAACTTGCTTTCTATGAACAAATCATCAATAAAAAAAGTCATTAGCAAAAGAAACTTATTTGAATCTTTGATATTAAAATAATAGTTACTGTCCAATCTAAAAGAAAAAAATTACGAATTCTATCGAACATGTGGATGCAAAACTTTATGATTCCGAACAACCAACAACGTTTGACAATAAGATTACATTACTACGCAGTCTGTTCCCTAAAAAAATTAAATTGACTTTGATTTCAGACAAGACATTTTGGAATCTTCTATCAGCGAAAAAGATACTCAGATAGCCGAGTTGGAAATGAAAGGTGTCCTGGATGAGAGCGAGACGACAAGATGCGATGCGCTGAAAGAGGAACGAGATAAACTGCTCAATAGGCTTAAAATTGAGGTAAATAGGTACTTGAATTTGGTAAACAGCTTGCAGAAGCAAAGGCCAATATGGCCATTATGGCAGACAAGTCTGAAATAGCGATTTTCTGGTACCACAAGCGCAGCATGATGATCAAAAAACACATCACAAGCAAATAGCAAGATGCAGGTCGATTCCTACAGATGTGCGTGGATATTTGTAGAACAGTTGTTTGTTACTGAAATGACTGTTGAATAAAAACGAAACGAAAACAAAATGTAAAAAATAATTGACGACGATATTACTTTATACATTTTGTTTTTAATTTAGAACGAGCGGCTAGTGGAGCTACAGAAAGACGAGTACCAGGCGCCCATAACACAAGAGGAACGCACCATTCCTGTGGATCTCACGCTAGCCGATGACCTTATTGCCGTCTGCGACGATAATGTAATTTTCTGGGTATTTACAACACGACTATTGAGAATGTGGGTGACGATTTTTAAATTTCGAACATCATATTTGATAACCATCACATTAACCAGATGAATATTGTTTTGTTTTTCGTGTGAAGTATAAGCAAAGAAAATATACAAAGGTGTGCAAATTAACAAGTTTTGCTATTTTCTTAGTGTGGTTTGAAAACTAAACTATTTAATGCAATGTATAATTTATTGACCGAGCGAGCGAAGCGAGCGAGAGTCTCCATTTCGAGACTGGCAAATTTTGCTTTTGTCCGGATGTCTGTCTGTCTGTCTGTCTGTCTGTTTGTTCCGGGCTAGAGGTCGCATTTCTGAACGGATCTTAATGAAACTTGGTACACGTGTTCCTTGATTTATTTGCAATTTTTTGTCGAGAGTTTTTTTTGATTGGAGGGAAAAGGGGGGAAAAAGGGGAAAGTTTTCTGTGACGTTGTTTACGAACGGATCTTAATGAAACTTCACACACGTGTTCCTTGATTTATTTGCAATTTTTTGTCGAGAGCGTTTTTTGATTGGAAGGAAAATGGGGGCAAAAATGGGGGAAGTTTGCTATTTGTTATATTGCTTATACCACTGGCCGCATGGTACTTGTTCTTTTACAACTTTGCGCTTTGAATTCGTTTTCGGTCATTTATTTTTATTTTTTTTGTTTTTATATGACTGTATATTATGACCGTCTGACCAGAATAGGATAATATGGCAAAATAAAAAAATATAGAAAAAATCCTTTGAGAATATACGAGGGAAAAAAATAACAGAATAAGAAATACCTATATATACTCTATATAGAGTAATAAAAAAAACGAAAAGGGAGTGTTTCGGATAAAACATTCATCAGACAAATATATATTCACGTTGAATTTACTCGATTCGGATAATCGACAAGTATTAGTTTTGGTACATCACTACCGGGTTTTGATGCGCGTGACGCCATGACAGTTCCTGTCTTCTTAATCGCGCGGTCGCGGTTAGATGCATTCTCTTTGATATTACCTGTGAAGTCTCGGGATAGACCATTCTAATACGATTCGCGTTCAATCTTCGGGAATAATTGCGCATTGATATCGTGAGTGAGGCCCGGTTGCCTAGTGGATAAAAGTTTAAAGTTTATTGACAATTGAACACTCGGTAGTGAAATAACCTGTGTGGAGACCTCCATTCTACCTGACTTCGCGTGCTTCGCTGGACCGACACCGAATTAATAGGGGATGTGTAGGAATCTCATGAGAAGGGGCTTAAACGGGTTTAATTAATTCGGATTAATAAGCAAGTCACGCCCAAGCGCGTAAGGTACTTTTCTTTTGTTTATTTTTAGTGATCAGCCTAACTTTCCTATCATTCACGCTTCCACTGCCAAATTTAAACATTCTGGTAGCAGAGTTGGCTGAAACAGGGAGTTAACGGATGAGGTTCGCGAGGTCTACTGTTCACAGAACCACTAGTTTTATTTTGTGACATAGGTTTTTAATTTATTTGGTAACAAAAGAGTACTGATAATTAAGATACTCCATGTCCTGCCAAAAGACATACACTGTGTTTAAATAGGTACACCAACATCATACATCGATCACCTTGTGTACATTTTTCGTTATTATCTTATTAAAAAAATTGGTTATAAATTACTTACCCACATGTTTGTAAAATTGAAATCATAATCATCACAAGAACTTTTTTCTTAACTTCAAAACAAATTGTTTACACTAATCTAATTAACTTGTCATAAATTGCAGGAGGAGGACATCCCCGCAACAGTGCTCTGACGCCAAAAAGCTAAGTCAAAACCTAAATGTGTTTGTGGGCTTAGCCTCATTTCTGCACTTGTCATCTCACCCGCTACCTTACCAAATTCATTGCTTTTCACTCCAGCATCCAAGTCAAAGAAATCTATTTTAATTAAAAAATTCGCCTGCTTGCAGTTTCCAATTTCAAAACATGTTTCTTTAAATTTAAATTTAGAATCGTGCCATAAAACCAAAGATACTTTATTATCTGTAAATAAATTGTTTTCTTTTTTATATGTTTTTGTTTCTTTTTCAAATCCTATGTTACCTTTTTTGAAGGTCTCTAAATTGAAACTAGGTGAATGATATTTTTTTAACTGAATCTATGGAACCAATTATTTATTATTATCTCTATATTGATTATTGCACTTGTTAAACGAAATTGTATGTATACTTATTAGAGCAATAATTTAAATCTAACCAAATACTCTAGTTAAACCATGCTCGGTGTCTATTTTTAACTCTAGTCAAATCTATTTAAAGAAAATTATATTGGAAATTGTTTATCATTGATTATTGTTTATCCTAATACTGTAATTATTATACTTACCATAAATATAAAAAATAGTTCTACCTTTCGCTATGTATCTAAGGCATAGCTCTCTCGTTTAGAATTTTGTGTTAGTACAAAAATGTTAATACCTTATTTATTTTATACGTGTTAGATGCAAATTAATCTATAGCTAATTGAATTATATACATGCATTTCTGCGTATAGTAAATATAGTTAAATTGTTTGCCTATAAAGCCTTTCAGGAAATTTAATATTTTTCAAAACATATCATGCTCAAAAGCGACTCAGTGGACAGCCAGCATATCATAGCTTCTAACTGTCCTTAGATGATTGTATTTGGACAGTGTCTTAAGACGCTTAACAATGTCAATGTACTGCCTTACATTTTAAGTAATTTAAATGAGCAATTTCGTTGAGCGAGATAAGAAGGCGGAGGAGCGTCCACTCCTGACGACTATTGGCGACAGAATGAAGCGATAGATACAAATTCGACTTCCGTTACGGCAGCTATTTTTAAACTACCCACTTAAGCATTTAACAGTTACTTAATGTGAGCTTTTTATAATGTCTTTACAACAGTATTGTATTTTGTGATAAAATATAGAGCAGTACGATATCCAATTTGTGAAAAAAGTAATATATTTTTAACTTCCCAAGTTGATATTGAAATAATTTATATATCTAGTAAGTACTGATCTTAATTAAGCGACGTTTGTACCAAGCTTGTTGCTGTTTTAAGCAATTGTTTTACTGAAGCCCAATTTCATAAATTGGATTATCGCCCTTATAGTACAACATCGAAAATTTCTGCTTGTTATATTTAAAAGCCGATGTTTGATGACCCCGTTTAAATAAGAAGTGCCAGTACTTTCAGAATCGTTGATCAGTAACTTTTCATAGATGAAAAGGTATTGTCGTTATCCCCTTTGCTCTATGGTCTATTCACATAGAGAAGTAGGTACCTATATATATTAATAAAACAATCGTGGACGTAGATTTGTCTGTCGTATAATATAAAAATCAATAAATCTTTTCTTAGTATGAGAATAATATAATATAATGTGTTAGGATTTTTCTCTTCGCGTTAATGAATTGTTCTCTTGTGTAAACGTTTAACTGTCTGTTAAAATGCTAAACTATCTTTTTTCGTATCAGAAGATAATGTCGGTAGCGTTATTAGGTACTTATCAAGAAAACGGGATATACATATAGAGCCCATGCATTGACAAAAAGGGTTCGCGGCTAAATTTGTCCTGTGACGATTCTGAAAGTAAGCCCTATTTTCAATCGTCCTTTGTCATCTTTTGACATATAAAAAAATATTATGTTACATTCACAGACAAAATTTATTTAATAGAGTGTTGGCAATTTGGCTTTTTATACACAATCGCTGATTGTAGTGTGTACTTGTATGTAGATCGGAATGTATAGATAACTGCGACGCGATGTCAAAAATTAAAAAAAAAAATACAGATAATTTGTCGTTGATTTTTTATTTTTTATTTTCATGACACCGCGCCGTAGTGGCCAGTTTTCGTATGATATTTGTATCGACTCGACGTAGCATTGTCGATCAACTCACAATAATAATTAATATGGTATTAAAGTAATATTAGTTACTTGTTACATAATATAACGGTATAACAGTGGGTATTGTTTGTCACGTTGACCGAAATTATGCTGAGAATATAAAAATACATGTTCTTTGAAAATATAATATCTTCATATACGGAACGGTATAGTTTGTTTTATTTATTACGATTTTCAGCTACAAATTCTACGGCTTCTTTCTTAGTTTTTAGTTTAACACTGTGCCTGTCTGGAGGTAAACGATTAACATGGATGGTGACATAATGGACACATACGTAGGTATAGATATTTATTTATATACATTAGAATCCTGATTCTAATCCACCCTGGTGGCAATAATACAAAACAGTCCAATAAATAAATTATATTTCGTTTTTTTTTCCATGGATTTCCCAAGTGACTACAACTGCTAGTATAGCATTCTATAATCTGTGCTACAACCGATCCCCTTAGCCCTTGCCAAACTTACTACTGACTTGACTCTGTGACTCGACTAAATGAAGAATATTCAAATAAAACTTGATACTGCGGCCATTGCCCCTAGTATGAGAGCGACTGCATTAGGATTTTGTATGGAATTTCTTAGTTGCCTTACTATCCGCCAGAGGCGCTGTACAGGTTTGCCATACTAAATCGCTAACGCAGTCGCTAGCGTCTGCGTTAAGAAAAACTCATACTAGGGGCACAGGGGTGCTATTCAGATTAGTTGACATGCTATGTAGAGCTTCCCAAAGAGAGCAGTGCCTCTTGTATGAGTTTTTCTTAACGCAGACGCTAGCCACTGCGTTAGGATTTTGTATGGAACTTCTTAGTTGCCTTACTATCCGCCAGAGGCGCTGTACAGGTTTGCCATACTAAATCGCTAACGCAGTCGCTAGCGTCTGCGTTAAGAAAAACTCATACTAGGGGCACTGATGTCAGGCAGACGGTACATCATATTTTCATATAGTTAAAGAAAAAGAAAAATTAATCGAATAAATGTCTAGAAAGTAGTAGTAGTAAAGTAGTTTAAAAAACTAAATTGGGATTTTTAAGTTTTATTACTTTTCTCAGTAAAAAAACTGCCTTAGCGCCATCTCTTGATGAGCGGCAGTACTCTTATGAATGCAAAGAATGAAACCAGTGAACAAGTTGTATCTTTTTAATATCGCTACTTAGCGACAGATGTCTATAACGCATGAAGTTACAAAAAGTAAGTAATCTATCTAGTCGATTATTTTCTTTTTGGAATAAAAGTTATATTATAATTTATTTATTTTGTAATATGTTTTATTTATTACCTGCTAACCAGTTCCTGTTTTTGATCTGTGGATATTATATACAGGTTTTAATAAATATTTAATTTTAGAACACACAATATCTATCCATAGAATTTGGAAATCGCGCGCGGACGCATTTTTTTTAAATCTATGCAATAAATCGGAGTTTATTCAAAACTTTGATTATTTTATTTTTTTTAATTTAATAATCAAATAAAATAAATAAAAATACTAAAACAAAACACTGAAAAATATTGACAGTAAGTACCAAATTGGTTATAAATCACGTAAGTATAAATATAACTATACCTCTAAAATATGGAAGTTATTTACTTACATAAAAAAAAAAACAATCACTAGGCAGAAATATAATATTAAAATAACAACAGAGGTGACCCCGCAATCGGAAGGTCACCGACGGAAGTGACGACGGAAACAGGTGCGGGATCAGATCCGGTTGGCACGTCTATGTCGGTATACAGGGTGGTATGCATTAATTCATTTATAAGTAGTGTTACAGGCAAGTTAAGATTATTATGAACCTTAAACTTATGGTAATTAGGTTCAATTTATGTACAAGCAAGTCCCATTGCCTAAGAAAAGATTTAGTTCCTTTTATTTTTAATAGTTGGCGGTACATAGATTGAAAAAAAATATTTAAGAATTGTTTTTGGCGAAATATAAGTGTTATATGTAATTTTCGAGGCCGACCCTGACCGAATCTCCTAGTGCTAGTATAGCATTTTATAATTTATTTATTAAAAACTTTATTGTACAAATTAAAAATAAAGTGTACCAATGGTGGACTTAATGCCATATGACATTCTCTACTATTCAACCATAGTACCAAGCAGAAAAACTAATTGTCGGCGATTAATGAATTACATATATAATTTATTATAATCCGAGCTCCTAGTCAATCTGTCGAGAATTTAATGGATATTAAACTAAACATAAACTTACCTATCTGCAATAATTGGAGGTGTGGTGCCCAAAATGGTATAGCAACATGGCAACCGGAACCTGAGTAAAATAAAATAAAACAGATCATATTTTTACCCGACTACGACGAACCCAAAAGGAAGGGTAATGTTTTTGGTCATATCCTTACAGTTTCGCTCGCCCCAAAAATAACGCTTTATCAGTTACTTAGTTACTTAAAATCGACCTTTATTTCCATTCACTAGGTTAAATACCGTTATTTTTGGGTTCTAGAAATATCGATTTCCAACTTTGTTTATAGTATAGAACTAGAACATCCTCTATATTTTTTGATGCTGAGTAGAATGACTGTGTCCTGTACAAACTACTTACAGACCGTGACGATGCTTGTTTCGGAAGGGAACAAAATTATATATACCCTACTTTATGTATTAACAAAAGAATAAAATTATATAGGTAGTATAACATGAATTAATTTTGTACAATTAGATCTTACTTGTTATATAAATAAGTATATATGTAAGTAAGTTTAATAATATTGACCAAGAGTATTTTTTGTACATATTATCCAAATACCTAAAAATGAAATAAATTTCAAATATTTTATTAATAGTTAAAATTGACTCTTCTAATCCCAAATCAAACGAATATAAAACATTCTAACTAATAATTATGCAATTTAGTCAATTTAACGATTGCATAAAAAGTGTACAACAAAAAAATTTGGTTCTTTAATCGCATTTTGATCCACTCGCGAGCGCTAATTCGGGACAATGAATTCGATGGTTGCTTTTTTAGTTTTATACCCTACTAGCTGTTCCCCGCGGCTTCGCCCCGCGTGGGACTCGGTTATATCGCGCCCAAAAGTAGCCTATGTTTGACCTCAGGTCGTTAACTACATCCCTATCAAATTTCATCACAATCGGTCCAGCAGTTTAGCCGTGAAGAGGTGACAGACAGACAGACAGACAGACTTTCGCATTTATAATATTAGTATGGAAGTATGGACTAGCATACGCCCGCGGCTCCGCCCGCGTGAAATTCCTTTGGGAACAGTGCTTTTTCCCGGGATTAAAGGTCTCTTTGTCTATGTCCTTCTCAATACTCCTAGCTATGTGTATGCGAAATTTCAGAAAGATTGGTTCAGAAGCCGTGAAGAAGTAATAAAAAAAACAAATAAACAAACTCACTTTCGCATTGGGATAGTTTAAACCTGCCACTACATAATTACATATTATTATTTATTATTTATTTATTTCTTTGGCTTGGGTATTTTATTTCAGCAGTTCTATACTGTTATTTACTCTTATCAAACTAACTAAAGGTGTTGTACGCGGTGCACCTAGTGTAGGTAGTTTACCTCCCTAAAGTATGTACTCAAAAGATGCTGATTTTTCCGCGGTTTTTCTATTTGTGGCTTGTACCCCTAGTATGTGATTTTATAAAGACAGAAGCTAGGGACTGCATTAGCGATTTTGTGTGATAAACATGGGGGCTTAGCCAAAGTCACAACAAAACGTTAACGTGTATGGCAATAAAAAAATGTATGGGATTGACATAAGCTGCGGTAAATCACGTGGTCAATCATATGTCAACATACATTTTGTTCATTCGACATTCGTTAGCGTTTTGAAATTGTGACTTTAGCTAAGCCCACTATTTTTTAATTCTGTGGATCTAAAAATACTAACTAAAGGTATTAAACGCAGCGACCATAACTCAAGTACCAACCGATGATCCACAAGATTCACCTAGCCCGCGGCTGTCTTCGAACAGATCAGCACGGACGACCCATTACAACAATTAGGATAACCACAGAGTATAAATGTGTTAAATTATGTTGGATTCTTGCTATGGGCTACTAGGACGGGGTATGGTTAGAATGCATACCTATGTTTTTTAAAGTTAATTCTATTTTTAAAATGCGATTATTTTTTAAAGATTCTTATTTTGGTCTGGGAAAAAAAGAAAACATAGAATGTACCAGCTGCTTCTCTTCCCGAGCAAGCCGTAAAAGTCGTTTGAGGGAATTGCCGAATGGGATCATGACATAGGCGTTGCGGCTAGCAATCACAGATTTCCTGTTTCAACTAGGTACTTACCATCTTGCTAAAAATGGCCTAAGATCTTTTGGCTTCAGGCTCTGACTACCCCGTATCGGATAAAGACGTGATTATATATTTTAAAGATTAAGTTTTTTTTTTATTGAAATGCATTTTACAAGCGCGTATTTAAAAAACGATATTAGGGGGGCTGACATCAGCCAACTAGCGCCACTAATCATTTGATATCTTTTACTCTAAAATCAGGTCAAATTAAAAAAAAAAACTAAGACAACAATTCGTTAATAAATAACTTCTAGTAGAAATATGTTATTACTATCGTATTCTATAATCTATGGTATTGCTAAAGCACGCATGCGTGGCCTAGCCCACATTGCACCGTATCATATTGCATTTTACCGGTAGTATGTCTATTACTATAGACACCGTTTTTATACGGTACGGAATTATCACTTGGTAGCATAAAGCATCTATGTGACTATGACTTACTTTCTTTTTTTTCAGTTTTTTTGGACGATAATGGAAGAGAGTCTACTAGAGACATAGGTGGGTCTCTACTCAAAATAAATAAATAAATAAATAGGAACAAATCACACAGATTGAGTTAGCCCTAAAGTAAGTTCGAGACTTGTGTTATGGGATACTAACTCAATAATACTATATTTCAGATAGGTTTACAATAATATAATACATATTCTATTCTGAAAAAATAAATAAACTAATTAATATAAAAACTAAATACTTAAATATATTACACTAAATAAAATATAGAGCCCAAATTGCTGTCGTCGCAAGAAGGTAAAGTGCCCAAGAGGCTGGCTGCATTTCCACGCTGTATGGCCAGACTAATACGCTGGCCAAAATAAGCGCCGGCCCTTGGGTCACCAGAGACGTCGACTAAGCGTGCGGATATCTCTTTAAATAAAACTTTCGCATCCGCACCCCAAGGCCCCAAGGTCTCCACAGCAAAAGGCGTAAATATGTACGACTCTCCTAGAGCCGCATATTTACGCCTCTTATCAGCCTCCGCCGCAGTCGCAGCCGCACCTGCCGTACTGGATGTCGCTCGTATGTGAGATGGTGCTACTGTATCAATACAAGTAGCATCCCATACGAGCGACCTCCCGTTCCGCCAAGGTATGAGCGTCATGCCGTCTGGCCTCTTGCCGTCATCACGGGCAATGCCAGCAGGCTCAAGTATTGCTGGCACACCGGCACTGGCAAAGGCCCGACGAATAACGTCATTGAGAGCGGCATGACGTGAAATGCGACCTGCGCTGCGACGACAAGCTAAACCGTGGTGTCCTAGGGGGTCGACGTCTTCCCCGCAACGACAGCGATGGGGCTCGTTCGTTCTGGCAAAATATGTACAACTCGGCACAAATTCGGGGGAGGTTGTATTGTTACACATAGGTAATGATACCAAGAAAGCAGTGTCACAATATTTATTTGCTGAATGGTATATTCAAGCGAGGACAAAAACAATATAAAAACCACATAGCCTCATTAAACGTGAACGACAAACCATAGTGAGTTTTAAATCAAAAGTAGTGACATCTATTGACGAGTCTATTAACTTATAATATGGAATATGGAATCTTAACATACCGCCCACCAAGAACAATAATGATTGTTCTTTATACAAAATGAAGATGAGCAAACACAAATTAAAAGAAGACATGAATTTAAAACCTAAATAATGTGAGCCAATGAAAGTACACAAGTTTTGACACAGGGCATTTGATTAAATTTATAACCTTTAAAAATTACAACTCGTGTGACTCCATTGAAACCCGAATGTTTGGACACCATGCGACCAAGAACCCAATTTCAAGAAGGTAAGCCATTTAATTACTTTTACTACGATAACAATATCTTTAATTTAAGACTCAGGTGTAGCCTACAAATAGAAATATACTTAGTTAAATTATTTAGCACAACCATCGTCGTGTAAGTTGTTGAGATACTTTCTAAGGTAATTACCACAAAATTACAATCTGAAGAGGTGACCAAAGGACCGCCCACCAAGAAATGACCCGGCGTTAAGACTTCAATAGTATCAGTGTTTGAATACACTTCGATTTGAGCTAGGACTGTAAATAGCTTAAATAATAAGATCGCCTTTTACATTTCTCAGGTAATACCTCAACAGATTTAAGGCCTCAGAAACCTCTTTTAAAGTAAAACTAATTTGGTAAATCTTTATGATTAATTTTCCACTTTTCTTTTGGCAGTTCTTCGTGCTAGCTTTCGATAAACCTTTATTTTTGTTACAGGTCCGGTTTGCTTAGGAAGATTCACCGTGTATTGGAAGTCATCGTTTCCACGGTTGCAGGTAAGTCCCAATAATTTTACAATTTCATTTCTTTTTAGAAGTTCAATCCATTAGGGATTGAACTTTCTATTTTTATTTTTCAGATGTTCCTGGATATAGCGCAATTTCATCGTGAGAAGGCTGTTGTAACGTTTTTACTGGTAGATATGGAGCTGCTGCAGTACCAAATGTGGCTCTTAATAAACTATATTCTTGCATCTGTTTGTTTGATTTATTATCCTGCTTACCGTTTCCTTTTCCCTTATTCAAACTACATTTTTTATGCCACATGAACTCTTGATATTCTGTATCATTACATCTTTTTATTCCAATAGCTTTAGATTCAAATACAGAAGTATGATCTTTAAAAGGTAACTTAACCGCATACCGATCTTCCGAATTTAGTGTGGTTTTTTCTACAAAATAATCCTTACTTACCTCAGGTGATAAGATCTTTTGATGTTCCTTGAGATCTGCTTCCACCTCCATTACTTCGTTTTGTTCTATACATGTATGTAAAGAGACGATATTTCCATTTTTAGTTTGTGGTACAATACCCGAAAGAATCCAGCCAAGCGAAGTATTTTGAGCGATTAGTGTACCAGTAGGCCCTGTTATTAAACCATTTTTTATTATTTGTCCATACACCTCAGCACCCAATAAGATGTCAATCTTGTTAGGTGTGTGGTATTTTGGGTCAGCTAAATAGATGTTCTCTAGCTCAATCCAATCCAGATCAACTACTTTCTGGCTAGGGAGGAAAGTAGTGATTGTATTAAGCACGTATGCCTGAATAGTAATTGTAGTTCTACAATCAAACCTTGGCCGTATATCCAATTGTACCATATATTTAACTGTCACGTTTTTATTACCCTCTAATCCTGAGAAATGTCCCTGTACAGGTATCTTCTTAACACCTAAATACTGAGCAACTGCTTCTGTGACGAAGGACGCTTGAGATCCTTGATCAATCAGTGCCCTGATATGACATTCTCCTTTGGTTGACTCAGCTCGTATCAAAGCCGTGGCTAAAAGCACTTGGTTTGATCTAGGCATATGTCCAGTCGAATAGCAGGTCACAACTGGAGTATCTACAGCCGATGTAGATGAAAAAGCCTCATTTTTAGTAGGCGAACCCTTAGTATATACTATATTTTATAACAAATACATATATATATATATAATATCAAAGACCCAGGTGAATCAGAAAAATATCAGTTTTCATCTTGACCTGACCGGGGATCGAACCCAGGACCTCCTGAGTAGCGGTCAACATTCGCCCAATTTTAACTAGGTACTAATATTATAAAAGCGGGAAAATGGGTTTGTTTGTGGTTACGCTTTCACGCCAACTAATATTATAAAAGCTCAAGTGAGTTTGTTTATGACGCTTTCACGTCCTATCTAGAACCAGTTTTTCAGAAATTTCACGTTAAACATAGAAGTATAGTTTACAAAAAAAAACTATTATTGATTATTAGTACTGAGAAAGACATAGGGGTACCTTTCATCACGGAAAAAAGATCTGTTCCCTAAAAAAATACACGCGTGCGAAGCCGCGGGCGAAAGCCAGTTTAAAATAAATATTGGCTTATGCAACCGATTTAAAACTTATAATTGTGTCAAAGCCCTTTTTGTTTTCTAAGCGAACGGTAAAAATTCTGGTAAAATCATGTTTTATTAATGTCGTCGGTACGCTATGCAAATGGCTTCTCGGATTAGGCCGCGTTCACACGGGTTTGAGGAACGGGTTCCTCTTATTTCCGAGCATTGTAATCATATCTAAACGATTTTCCTGTTGCAACCAAGACGAGTAGGTCTGAGCCACTGTTATCACTACCTACATAGTATAAAACAAAGTCGCTTTCTGTATCCCTATATTACTATGTATGCTTAAATTTTTAAAACAACAAAGGATTTTGATGCGGTATTTTTTAATAGATAGAGTGATTCAAGAGGTAGGTTTTTATGCCCATGCGAAGCCGGGGCGGGTCGCTATTAACACTTAAATGCCATTGGACTATTATAAAAAATCGGCCAAGTGCGAGTCGGACTCGCTTCCTGAGGGTTCCGTACCGCCACACAACACTAAAAGACTTAACTGGTTACCTTTATTAAGATCTTTTGCTTTCCTTTACGAGTAATTTGTTTATAAATTATTTTACTTATTTTTTTTTCAATTTAACTATAAATTTTATATTCATTCCAAAATAAGCGCTAATTAAGACCTATCTCTTACTAAATATCATAATTCTAGTTCAAAGGGAAGTACCCCTAGGGCTGATCCTGGGCACCTAAGTCATACTGCTTTGGACGCAACCGGAAGAACGCTGACAACGGCCAGCGAATAGTAAGTGGAAGGTGTCATCTGCGTTAAGGGCCTGTGCCCCTAGTATGAGTTTTTCTTGATGAGTTAGGATTTTGTATGGAATTTCTTAGTTGCCTTACTATCCGCCAGAGGCGGAGATTACAGGTCTGCCGTACAATAAAACGCTAACGCAGTCTCTAGCGTCTGCTTTAAGAAAAACTCATACTACACTGAATAAAGCAATTAATGTGCAGAAATAATACTACAGTTCGAAATGGCTTTTATTGGTGGAATCTGCAATCATTTGGAAGCGTCTTGGAAAGCAACCGGAATAACCTTAAATGATGACAATCACACAAATAGAATAACTCACATAGACCACCTGATGTTAAGCGGTTAGTGCAGCCATGGCATTTTGCCAAAGAAACATCTGTCAAAAGTTGAAAAACGTCAATGAATTTCCGTGTTCCTCATCTCAAGAGACAGAAATATCTATCACTAGCTGTCGCCCGGGACTCCGCTTCCGAGGGAATTCCAAAATAAAATATAGCCCGTGTTGTTCCAGGGTCAATAGACCCTGTCAAATAGTCAAATTAATAGTCAATTACACAAAATCGGTTCAGCCGTTTTCCTGTGAAAGAGTAACAAACATCCATACATTCTTACAAACTTTCGAGTTTATAATATTAATAGGATGTAGGATTATGTGTAGTTTTGGACTGAAGAATAGACCACTTCATTTCTACCCATTGTATAAGACGACTGAGGAAAAATGGATCTTTGTAAATATAAATAAATATGTAGTCACACAGATTGAGTTAGCCCCAAAGTAAGTTCGAGACCTGTGTTATATTTTGTATATCTTTTGCTTAATGTCACTCCTACGACTACGACTAATGGTGGAATTGGTGGATTTCATCAGCATTCCCAAATAGAGCTGACGTCAGGCACGTATATGTTATAATATAGCTCCATTTTATAATTGTCCAGTAATTCATGATAAGGAGAAAATAAGACATCACGTATTTTACCGGACTTTGAGACAAAGCATAAGTATGATGATAGGTATAGTATACCTATTGAGGACCGACCCCAAGTCTAGGTACCGACCGAAGATTTGTTTTGGAATTATAAGGAAAATAAAAAAAAAAAATTTAAGTACTAAGACCGTCCGCCCGCTGGAGCGACGACATCGCCATGATGCAAAAGAAGAAGGAAAGAAAGCACTAAGAATTTTGAATTTCTCACTCCTCTCCTTTCGCCACTATATGATATCTGGACCCTAAAGCCATTATAATAAGAACGGGCTGATTGACTGAAATCAAGTACTTAGGTATCAAAATTAATACCTATTCAAGCTTTATAAAACAACGCCCTCGTTTTTATAAAATATTATACTGGCAGGAAAAATAAAACACTCGGAATTACATTTTTAAATCATAAATCTCTAAACAGAATTCTGTTCCATTTTCAAAATCTAAACGCGAGCGCTCGTCAGGAGTTTTTTTTTATAATTTCCCTTAGACAAGCCCGCCTAGGGCCAAAACCAAGACGGACGTCCAAAGAAAAAAAAAACATACCTACTGCACAACGCATATACAGGGCCGTACGAAAGTTACTGTTATCTTGGCATATCCTCTCTAGGCAAGGCGTCTATAAAGTAACGAATTTATTATCTTAATGCTCGCGAACAACGCTATACGGTACTTGATGTGCGCTCTGCTCCCCCCTTGCTGCTATTGTTACGAAGTTCCCATAAAGTATTGCATTAGAGGTGGGAAATATTTCCATCTCTGGTCTGGAATTCCATGCGTAATATCTGCAAAACTATTCATATTTTCAAACATTTTTTTACATAGAAATGTCAAGCAAAAAATTACAATTTTTTGGATATAAAAAACTGTACTTCAAATGTGTATTTACTGCGAAAATAAAAGGCTCTTAAATAAATTCCTTATCTCTCTGGCGTGGATTTTAAATGCGGTACTTTATGGACGCGCGCGTCCATGAAGAATGGTATTTGTGCCGCCGACAGGTGGAGTTCAGAAACTCCATACTTGCTCAGTCTCGGAGCAACCCTTCGTCTTATTCTCCGTCCTTGTCTTGCACGACGGTCGGTTGCTCTCCTCTACCTATAGGATGGTGTTCCAGCATTTGACACTTTTATATCTGGGGTATAGGTACAGAACTATAGGTATAGGCGAATAAGAATTACCTTTTGTATTCGTTTTTTCAATGAATTTGGCTAACCTCTTCACCTCTCCTTAAAGAAACTATACTCGAATTATTATTGTATGTAAACCATAGGCTTTTTAAATGCTCTCATTAAGTAACTCTTTCTGTAGATTAATCTATAACGTGTCTTTATAGTTTCAATTGTTGAATAATTTTATATATCCGAACGCATTCAACAAAATATTTTTGAACGTGTATCCGAACGCAACTCTCCCCTTTTACAATAAATGGCTGCCAGCAATGTGTGTTTCAATATTATAAAATTAGAAAAAGCCCTACAAACGCTTCCACTGCGCAATATTTTAGAAGAAAATGGATCATAAAGATTTTCTGCCAAGACTTACTAAAGAAACCAGCTTCAGCAACTGGAAATTTAGAGTAAGACTCATTCTTGAAGAAAAAGGCGTGGCGTACGTGTTGGACGCCGACATTAAGCACGAGGAAGAAAATCAAAAACCATTGAAAGACGATGCCAAGGCACGATCCTGCATCGTACAATGCCTATTTGACCATCATTTAGAAATTGTTAAGGGTAGCAAGACTGCCAAACAAATGATACAAAGGTTAGAAGAAACATTTGAGAGAAAAAGTTTATTTAATCGTCTCTATTTGAAGAAACAATTGTTAACAATAAAATGTCAGCCGAATGAAAAACTGCAGGATTTCTTTTGCAGATTCGATACTGCTGTCAGTAACGTTAAAGCTATAGGATGTGATGTAGCCGAAGAGGACCTGGTATGCCAATTGTTGGCAGCAATGCCACCATCATTTGAGAACATTATAACTGCTATAGAAACTATGTCAATTGATAAGAGTGTGACATTGGAATTCACTAAAGCTCGTCTTTTGGATGCTGAGATAAAACTTGAAAATCAATGTGGAGTCAGCGATAACTCACAAACATCTTTTCTTACATGTTATAACTGTGGCAAACAAGGTCACAAATCAACGGAGTGCTGGAGTCGTGGTGGACAATCAAACCGGATATTATCAAGAGGCCGAGGCAATTTAAATCGTGGTCGATCATCTTATCAAGGAAACAGTCACAGAGGATTTAGAAGAAATACCTGCAATGTTGCCCACCAAATGGAACAGGAACTGTCTTTTATAACGTCAAGTGCATTAAATAGTATAAGTAACAACAGTGACTCAGGTAATTTAAATAATATTAATTTTGTTATAGACTCTGGTGCAACGGAACATTTAATCATGCCTAAATTTATGCCTTATTTAAAAGATATTAGAAAAATACCAGATATGAAAATATATGTGGCTAACGGACAGTATATTACTTCTAATAAAAGAGCAATTTTAACTGTTTATTGTAATAACATAAAAATAAATATTGATGTTTTAGTATTACCTGGTTTGACACACAATTTATTATCTGTAAAGAAATTAATTGAAAAGGGCTACAGTGTAAACTTTTCAAATAAAGTAATTATTTCCAATGGCAGTATTAACTTAAATGGTAACTTGGAGGATAAACTGTATGTTATTAATTTTCAATTTAATTTTCAGCGCACTTTGACTATTGACACAACTGACAATGACTTATGGCATAGAAGACTCGGACATGCAAATAGAAAACATTTATCCATACTTAAGCTCAAGTACTCAACAACACCCTGCAGTGCATGCTTGGAAGGTAAATCGACACGTCTACAATTTAAGCCGGTAACAAAGCCAAGATCAAGGTATGTCGGTGAGTTATTACATACAGATTAATCGGGACCAGTTAATGTAAAATCAATAGATGGGGAATTATATTTCCAAACAATTATAGATGACTTTATCCATTTTTGTGTAGTATTTCTCTTAAAAAGAAAACTTGAAGCTACTCAGAATATTATAAATTATATAAATAAATTAGAAACACAGACTGGAAATAGAGTAAAAAGAATTAGATGTGACAATGGGGGCGAATTCAAAAATAAAGAAATTGAGGACTATAGTATTAAAAGGGGAATATCACTGGAATACACACAATCATATTCACCTCAGTCTAACGGAGTTGCCGAGAGGATGAATCGAACTATCTATAATAAAGCACGTACACTCATGCTCGAAACAAAATTGCCAAAACATTTATGGAGTGAAGCAGTTAGGTGTGCAGTATATCAGATTAGTCGTTGTCCTTCTAGAGTAATTAATTTCAAAACACCAGCTAGTATTATGTTTGGTAATGGCGGTTTTCCGACAAGCAAATTAAGAGTTTTTGGATCAAAAGCGTGGGTTGTACAAGTACCAAAAGGAAATAAATTTGACAGAAGAGCAAAGGAAATGAGAATGGTTGGTTATTGTAATAATGGTTACAGATTATGGGATCCAGAATATGACAAAATTGTAATGTCAAGAGATGTACGATTTGATGAAAGTCAATATGAGTATCAGATCAAAAGAGACAGTCAAGAACCTTACTACACATATAAAGAGAAGGAAGAAAGTTCTATCAAAGAAGGAAAAGATAACCGTTATGAAGAGGCAACGGATGAAGAAGAAAAAGAAGAGTATTATGAGAGTTATAGTGAAGAGAGTGACACACAAAGTCAAGAAGAAATTATTGAAAATAAAATTGATAATGGACAACCACAGAGTAAGATAATTAAGACAAGATCAGGAAGAATATCCAAGAAACCAAGTAGATATGTCAATTGTGAAACAAATATAGCTTACTGCTTATTGAGCGGTGAACCACAACATTATGAAGAGGCAATAAAGAATGAAGAATGGAAGAAAGCTGTAGAGAAAGAATTAAATGCTCATCAACAATTAGAAACATGGGAGGAAGCAGTATTACCAGCTAATACAAAAGCTATTGACACAAAGTGGATTTTTAGACAGAAACAAGACGGTACTAAGAAGGCCAGACTCGTAGCTAAAGGATATCAACAGAATGGTTCAGAACAATTATATTATTCACCTGTAGCGAGAATGTCAACAATAAGGGCTATGTTAAGTCATGCAGTTCAAGAAAATTTAAAAGTGAAACAACTTGATGTCCCTACTGCATTTTTAAATGGAAGGTTAGATGAAGCTGTATACATTAAATGTCCAGAAGGTTTAAAACTTGTAAAAGGGAATGTTCTAAAATTAAAGAAGGCTCTATATGGATTAAAAGAAGCACCTAAATGTTGGAATATGAGATTTCATAAATTTATTACAGATAACGGATTTCAACAGTCAAAACATGATTTTTGTCTTTATCGAAACAATAATACCAGTTTATTAATATATGTGGACGATATACTGTTACTCGGAAATGAAAATAATATATTAGAGAAATTGACATGGGAATTTAAAGTTAAAGATTTAGGAGAAATTAGAGAATACCTTGGATTAGAAATAACTAGGAAAAATAATGAGATGGAAATTAAACAAAAGAAAATGATAAGAAAAACTTTGGAAAAATTTAACATGACAGAGTGCAAGAGTGTCAATACACCTATGGAAGTAAATTTTACACCATCAAATAATGAAGAAATTATAGATGTACCATTTAAAGAACTTATTGGATGCTTATTATATATCTCAACAAATAGTAGACCTGACATAACATTTTCTGTATCATACCTCAGTAGATATTTAGACAAACCTACGGAAAGCTTATGGAAAGCAGGAAAAAGAATATTAAGATACTTAAAAGGTTCAGAAGATAAAGGATTATTTTATAAAAAATCAGATAAGGAAAAACAATTGATAGCTTATTCAGATTCAGATTGGGCAGCAAGTAAAACTGACAGGAAAAGTACAAGCGGTTGTGCAATATTTTATTGTAATAATTTAATACATTGGTTCTCAAAGAAGCAGTCAGCAGTAGCACTGTCAACAGCAGAGGCAGAATATGTCGCGGGAGCACTTGCAGCGAGTGACCTACTGTATCTGAAAGGTATATTGACTGACTTGACTAAAAAGACTTTACTAATAATACTTTACTTGTTGACAATCAAAGTGCCATTGTTATGATGAAAACTTATGAAAATAGCAAACGTTCTAAACACATAGACATAAAAGCTCATTTTATTAAAGATGTTGTAAATAAGAAATTGTTAAGTATATCTTATGTTTCAACTGATAAGAATTTAGCTGATATTTTCACAAAGGCCCTACCTATTAGTAAACATATGTATTTTGTTGAAAATCTTACTATAAAATAAAATAACAAAAGATGTTAAATTTAGTTTCAAATATATATTTTTGATGTTTAGTTTTAAATATTTGTCACATAGTGTTGTCATTGCTACAAAAGGTTAATGTTGTTTTAATTTCAATTTCATAACTTAAAGTTAAGTACATTTAAATAAATACTTAAGATATAGAATTGTTAAGTTCTAAAATTGAGGGGGGATGTTGAATAATTTTATATATCCGAACGCATTCAACAAAATATTTTTGTACGTGTATCCGAACGCAACTCTCCCCTTTTACAATAAATGGCTGCCAGCAATGTGTGTTTCAATATTATAAAATTAGAAAAAGCCCTACATCAATTCTTGGCAAACAATATCAACGACCTCCGTAACGTAATATAAAATAGAAGATCCCGGGTTCAATACCCGGTCAGCGGTCAGGTCAAGATGAAAAAATGTTCTTTTTCTGATTGGCCTGGGTCTTGGATGTTTATCTATTGTGTATCACAAAAAAATTGTGGATGTTATATTTAAATTTAATAAAGACAAAATAAATATTTACCAATCAAATTAATAGACTGTTTACTGTGCTGATGAGATGAGGTCAGTTTGTATCTGATTGTCAGCAACATAACTCAATAGCGAGCTGAATATCGGTACATTAAATAAGACTTTAGTAGATAGTATAAAATGAGGTCATAATTTGCATATAGCTTTAATAATATAGCTTAGCTTCCCCCTAGTAGTGTGTGCCGGCGTTAAGCCCGCGCCGTCCCGCACGCCGCGCGCCTACGTAGTTATAGCGCGAACGTACTTTTGCCCACTTTGAAATACGACGCAAGATGAGGAAAAGGACGCAACTAGTTTAGTTTTTTTTTTTCTAAACCATCTAGGTTCAGAAAAAAAATCCTGGCTGTATGGCTAATTGTAATTTAGCTGGCTGCTTTGGAACTCAGGATTCGCTTTAATGCTTTTCGTCGTTCTCTTGACATTGAACCGTCATTGCATTTCTTTTTAATGTCTTTCACTGTTTCTTGGGCCATCTGATAATCATTTGGTGGCAGTATAGGATATAAGCCCATCTTTCAGGATAGGTAAATTCTGTGGATACAACCATTAAATGTCTCGCCCAACTAAATTTAACCACATAAAAGGTATTTCATTTAAGAAAAGCAAAATAAAAATAGTTAGTACATGTATACAAGTATTTGTATGTAATTCTTCAAATTTAATACAATAAAGGTTAGCCCACTTCATGACTAGGTTGATCAAAATTTGTGTACCAAAAAATACTTTTTGATAATTATTTAAATTCTGAAGTAATGAAATAGAAACTCCAAAGAGGATTAATAAAATTATTTTAGCATATGACCATATAGTTCAAAGACAGCTCAGGCCAATGAAAGTGGGACCCAGCTAATTTAAAATGTATAAATAATGTATTAAAAATTTTCAGCAGCATATTTCTTCGCGTAGTGGCTGATGGCCTGTCTAGAAGCGGGTGCTTTTTTTACATCGAGAGCCCATCCGCGGAGCGGAAAACAAAAAGACTGGATTTATATATTTTTTTTATTATTTTATTTATTCCCTTTTATTTTCGTAAAATTTTTGCATATCGCCCGCCGGTCCCGGTTATTGTTTTTATATTTTCACGCGCCATTTTGTGTCAACTGTCAGATTGATTTGGCGGGAATGATAGAGGTTTTCGTTGTGTGGCCGGCAAATGTGTATTCGTGAATGCAGCCAAATCTATTCGAAATTCGAACACTTTTTTGTGAGAATTATAGGTCTGGAGTTCTGTCTGGACCACCATCGATGATATGGAAAAATCTTAGGAATTAATAATAAAGTCAATTGGTCTTGGTCTTGTCCAGAGATGTAAGGTACAACTAACCTAGTACTTAAGTAGTTTGTCTTGTCTGTTTTACCAATAGCCGTAATATCATCTAGTAAAAATAACTATGGTTCTGAATACATTTTTATATACATATTATCATTTATAATTAGATCTCTTTTTAAAAACTGTATTTACTGGCCAGGATTATTTAAGTACATAATTTTGAAGTTTCAAATGCGTGAGACGGCGATCATAGACTTCAGAGCACGATATAAACATGATCCGGGTATGTTAGTGGCCAACACTGTCTATACAAAGTATATAGTAAAATTAACAAATTGTAAAGTGACTACTACGATTCATATTTAACCAGAATCATTATGTTAAGTTTACAATGCGAGTTGTGGTCACATATAGAGCAATAAATATTGTAATGATAACTAGAATATCGTTGGACAAACAAGAATAATTTTTCCGTGTGGCATGCGGCCTCTGACATTATACCTAGCCTAAAGTTATAACAATTTTTTGGAGGGAAAGTAAACTGTCGCTATGTCCGCGCTGTATTTAATTTCAAAAACTTAGGTTTTTTCGAGTATTTGGACACAATATTGGCGGATCATTATTCGCAAAGTGTTCGTGAACAAGCGTGAGTGTTGGGAAGTGGTACAGTGTCGATTACGTGATATTTTATCTTTGTCACCAAAGTGAAAATTTTCCGCCGTTTCACTTAGCCACCATCTGACTCTGACTAGACTTACTTACTTGACTAGATTAGACTACTGACTTGACTGACTTAAGTAGGACTGAAGAAGATTAATAAATTCAAGAAAGGCCTTAAAGGACTAGTTTCCAAGGCCGTAAAAACTATTAAAAAAAAAGTTATAACAGCCGTAACCAATAGCTTAATGTGCCTTGAAACACACAAGATAGAAATGCCACTATTGGACTATTCTATCATATCTTATAGAGCCTTATATGTCCAGCATTGGACTTTTATTCTGGGTAAAGTTATAAATCAGATAACATGGTTTAGTATAGTTGCGTAAGTCCAACAAACGGTAAACAAACAGTTTAGTAACACACACGTGCCTTGCCCGGAAATCGAACCTGTATACTTACATTAACACTTCACACTTGGTCGTAACGTAACTAGAGTTGGTTAGAACAACTGGGTGCTAAGTGACCGTTAGAATCAAGGGTTTTATCATTACAATACAATACAAAGATTATTTATTGCACTTATAAAAAAATTGCTTTCGACCGCACTTGCGAATTTCCCTCGGGAACTTTTTCCTGGGATAAAAGGTACTTACCCTATGGCCTTCTCAATACTTAAAACTATGTGTTTGCGAAATTTCAGGAAGATAGCTTCAGTAGATAGGGTGTAAAAGCGTAACAAACAAATAAACCAACAAACAAACTCACTTTCACATCTATTAATAACTAGCTGACCCGGCGAACTTCGTACCGCCTTTCTTAATACTTTTTTCCGTAAGAACCTTGTACAGAGTATTAGAAAACTACAAAAAAAAATTCAGCCAAATCGGTCGAGCCGTTTTCATGCCATGTCGTGACAACGGAAAACGGGTTTCATTTTTATATATATAGATTAGTATGGACTAGTTTCGCCCGCATGAATTTCCCATGGGAATCGTGCTTTCTCCCGGGATAAAAGGTACCCTATGTCCTTTATAATACTCCTAGCTATGTGTATGAGAAATTTCAGGAAGATTAGTTCAGTAGATAGGGCGTGAAGAGGAACAAACAAACAAATGTACAAACTCACTTTCGTCATGCATTCGTATTAATAATATTAGTTGGTATAGGATTGGATAATTGGGATTCTGTACCTTAGATAGTAAATTATACTATGTGGCCCACTGTACTGTAAAGTAGGCCAATCTAGACCATGTATAAATGTTCCTACTATGTTTCGACAACATACAGAATAATATAATACATATATTTTCGCGTACATAAGAAGATATACATATAATATGCAGCTCCGGTCCAGCAGACAGCCTCCGGCGTGTTTGCTCATACCTACCTACTTACGGTATTAATGAACTAGTACTGGTGATTCCAAAAGTGTAAAAAAAATAAACCGTTGTTTTTTTTTTCTAAATTTTCTGCTGGATGACGTATAGGACATACATTTTCGCAGCGCGATAGAGAGAGAGAGATATTACTTCATCTACTCCATGCTACTCTCCCTCCGTCTTACGAATTTTCGATCAGGCCACGTGTACTGATGCGAGTTTAATTTTTTTTACTCATCCCAAAAAGTGCACACTGAAACTAAAGGAGGTTTTACTTCAAAATAATCATTTAGTCGTGTCCATTATGTAAGTCTGGCATCTCACTTGTGAAAAGAGATGGACGGCAGGTAAAAACCCTAACGGTAAATACCCGAATTTATACCCGATTTGGGTATTAACCCAAGTATTTTACCCGGGTAATTACCCCACAAACTAAATGTAAGTAACTAGCAACACGCCCCGGCTTCGCATGGGCATAAAAACGTTCCTCTTGATCACTCTATCTATTAAAAAAAAACGCATCAAAATCCGTTGCGTCATTTTAAAGATTTAAGCATACAAAGGGACAGAGAAAGCGACTTTGTTTTATACTATGTAGTGATAGTGATGGTATTGTTACAATATGTTTAGTGATAAGAATATCCTAGGTTATAAATTAACAAATTCATTTAAATCACTAGTGTACTCGCCTGTACATCGTTGTATGTAAACAGCCGCGGCTCGCAACGCTATATGCCTGCATTTAATTATTCCAACAAAAAGGGGTGGGGATGAAAAACAATAGATTTATTTTGTTAGGGATGCAGGGGATAGAAAAATACAATTCAAATCTTTCGGACTCATAGCTCAAAGGAATGTTGCTGGAAAAATTGACGGTCTGAATTTTATTCTTTTACTAGCAGTTACCCAGTCCTCCTCTCGTTCCCATGGGAATATCAGGAAATCCATTTTTAGCTGACATTAAACTATATAGGTACTTAGGTACATATAGTTTTCAGAGCTTCATAGCTCCATGAGTGCTATTTTTGACCGTCTTCAAAAAAGGAGGAGGTTCTCAATTCGTTGGGATGTTTCTTAAGAATATAATATATTTATTTGCATTGAATGGGTACAATTGCGGTATTATTTAAACTAATTGATTCCAGACAATTAGCCTATGATGGCATACAAATATAAAAACTACATAAGTACATTATTTAACCTCACATTTCATGTATGTGTTTGTTATCTTTGTTCTTTGTTGGTTTGTATGTGTGATAAATTTTAGAATTTCGCCATGCCTGGTGAAGTGCTACCCCCGTATTAAGAAACGTTTGTTATGCCCATGTTAGCTAAAATGTGTTGCGTCTCTTTCTTTTACGTGAAGTGTCAGGTAAGAGAAAAATAGACAAAACATATTTTAGTTAAAATGGGCTTAACATACGTTTCTTAATACGGGAGTTAGTGTTTAAATAAGTACTAACTGGTGTCAGGTAACGTACGATAGGTACACATTTCCCTCGTTCATAGACAATTAAAACTACCAGTTACAATGTTGTGTCGTGATCATGACGCAGTTTTCAACTGAGATATAAGATAATGTTGATGCGGTATTTTATGGAGTTTTATAATCGAGAATTGTACAAAAATTGTTACAGTCATTAAAAATTGTTACATGCCATTAAAAATTGTTAAATGCCATTAAATAGCGTTATGTAAATATTCAGTGCCTCTTCTACGAGATTTCATAAACGCAGACGTTACCGAGTGCGTTAGCGATTTTTTACAAACGTGTACAGCGCCCCTGGCGGATAGTAAGGAACTAAGAAATTCTGTACATAATCTTGTTTCTTGTAAGTAGGTAGACGAAGATTTGTTCCACATTTGCCTGTCGATTCTATAAATTTCAAACAACAACTCGCTTCTCACGTCGCTATCACTTTTCACATAAGGTTCAAAATGACAAGTGAGAAGTGAGCTTCGAAGTGACGGGGAAATTACCTTGTAGAATGCCACATCTTAAGTCATCTCATACAAAATCTCACGTCCAATCTAGTTCATCTCGCTGACATGTTCGCAAGGGTAGCGCTAAGTATTATAGATTTGAATTATCAACCGAGTTTTTAGAATGCCAACCAAAAAACTCACAGCGGATTCAGATTCGTTGAAGCTTACACAATCAATGCCTTGATACTTAGTATAGAATCCTATGGAAAGGACAATTGAAATTTTTAACTAATTTCGTCTATTCCATAGCTTTACGTAAAGCTGACCAATGTTTATTGTCGATTTTCTTTTGTTGCCGGAGCTGGAGTAATATTTTTGAAATGTATGACATACATACATTCGGGGAGTTTAATGATTTTTTATTTTTAGTTACTTTTAGTTAAGTATTTTTAAGTAGGTAAGGTTTTATGAACAATTCATTATTGTTTTATATATAGTTCTTATATTTATTACATGTCAATCAAAATTAAACCATTAGTCAGCAGGAAGTTGTAACTACTATATAATCAGAAATGGTATCCAAATATAAGAAAAAAAAAAATATTTTATTGGGTATCAAAATCATTACAAACAATACTAATTGCTGGGGCCTCCTTTTAAGCGAAAAAAAGCTTGTGCCAGGAGGCTCCGCTCTTCTTATCGTTAGATTACATTGTCACCAATATAATATTTAAAGTTCTTACATGCTATAAATTTGAGAATATAAACAGATATGTATAAAAAGAGAGTTAAAGTAAATATTATGTTACGTTATACATTATTACTGATGAATGTCTCCAGTTCATCATAGGTTTGATTTCTTAACCATGTTATTAACATAGATTTGCACTCATAATAGGATTTGTTATATATATATATAGTGTTCTATTAATTTTATTATATAAAAAGGAAGCACGAGAGTTAAGCTGCACCCTTGCAAATTTTGTATTTGTGCGCGGAATGTCAGCAACGGCGTATCTTCTTCTTCTCCCTGCATTGTCAGATTTATAAGGTAAGGTTTTATGTTTACCGAGAATGAGTTCCAGAATGTATAATTTTCTAATAGACAGAAGATTACATGTCAAGTATAGTTCAGAAGTCGGGAAATCTGTCTTAAACATCCATATGAATTTACGGATCCTAGCTGTTATTACTTCAATCTGTGGGTACCACGATAACCTCTCATCAACAACTACACCCAGATACTTACTTTGGTTTACTTTATATATAAGACACAATTTACTTCAAACACTGCTTCAAAACTTTTAAACTTATAATGCGTTTACATGTTTAATTTAATTTAGATAGGGCTAGAATTTCTATCCATATCAATATGGCAGTATCACCAAATTAAATAGCGCAAAAGACAGACTTCTTTCTTGTATCGTAAATACCATATCCAAACCTCAAAAACTTTCATCACTCATTTTTTACTTCGCGTAACAACTTTTATGCATCGCGTGCTGTGTGACAGACAGACAGACGGACAGGGCAATTTATAATATGTCCCTATCACACAATCTTAGCACGCTACGCAAAACCAATATAACTTGAGCTCTCAATTCTTTAGACCCCGTACAAAATCGTTAAAATAATGCTGATTGAAGGGTCAAATTATTTTGGATGTTTCGCTGTAGCACGGATAGGCACCTATTATACCGATTTCAATGATAACCTGTAAAATTGGATAGTAATTATATTCAAAGGGTTAAAAAAAATTAAGTTTTTTTTTGATAGAATTCATGTAACAGCGAATGATTCATAGTATTTTTATTAACCCTTGACGACGGAAAAAGAGAGGGGTGTAATATGTTTAACATGTCTGTCTATCTGTCTGCGGTATCGTAGCTCTCAAACGGATGAACCGATTTTCGTTTAGTTTTTTTTTTGTGTCATAAATTAACTTAATCCTGAGTGTTCTTAGCCATGTTTCATGAAAATCTATTCAGCCGTTTGAAGATCATCAGCTTTTTAATAGTTAATGCGGCTAGGTATCTAGACTACCTTCCATTCCATTCGAAATTTGGTACCGTATTACTACAATCATATTCATATTCATAACTGCCTCCGTGGTCCAGTGGTTTTTTTTTTTTAATTTAATATCGTATATTTAGATAAAACTTTTATGATATTTGGGAAGATGTTATATTTTTATTTGGGTTCTCTATATGTTCCGTGGTCCAGTGGTTAAGGCGTTAGCCTGTAGACCCGGGGGTCGAGGGTTCGATTCCCACGGGAAGCATACTTTGTTTAGTTGTTTCCATTTTGGTTAGGACATTGCAGGCTTGAATCACCTGGGTGTCGATTCTGCTAACGTTAAATCACAATCGTGTCAAAATAGTGTTTCAATGGTAGTGCTTTTTTACACACTAGTTACAAGAAATGTATATTTTTTTTATATCACTTCTGATGATCACACAACACACTAAATTCACATTACATCATACTGTCATAACTCTTGTTAAAAGTCTGTAAAAAGCACTACTATTGAAACACTATTTTGATACGATTTTGTCTTAACGTTAGCAGAATCGACGCCCTGATTGCCTGACAAAAAAGATGATTCTATGCTTCGGAAGGCACGTTAAGCCGTTGGTCCCGGCTGCCATCTGGTAGTCGTTAAAGGAACCACGTCAGAGGCCGAGAGGCGGTTCCGAAGAACTCTGACAACAGGGTGTGCATGATCGATTGACCATGACACCTACACGAAATGAATGAATGAATGACAATCATATTGAAAAATAATGGTGTGGTAAGACTTTTAAATACGACATGTTAGGAAGAGATGTAGTGGGTAATTAAATGGCATCATATCGGGTGGCTTTTTTTTATTTAATTCTCACCGCTAGATACTGGTTATAGGCCAAATTTTTTTAAGAAATGTTTTGGGATTCGGAGCCTGAGCACGATTTTTAATCATAGGCCGGAATTGGTTGCTTTTCATGCTGCCTAAAGACGTCCATCTAGCGATAACATTTGGGATCAACAGCTTAACGTGCCTTCCGACTTCCAAAGCACGGAGAAGCTTAAGGTGATACCTCGGTGAACACTAGCGCCACCGTCATTTAAAAATCTTTACTCACTGAAAACACAAGTACTTAATCAAAAATCCCTCTGCTGTAATTACGGTTCTGGATCTGAAGTTAATTTTAATCATATTCAATTATTAAATTATAGTTCCATACAAATTGCATTATTGCTTAAAACGGCCACTTTTAGCAGTTTTGCAATTTGTAAATGACGGTGGCGCTAGTGTTCACCGAGGTATCACCTTAAGATAAAAAAGGCGCGGCGATCAATTTCAATCAAACTACGCTCGTCCTCGCTTGACATGCACGATGTCTAGAAAACACGCAAGGATGTTAAAGCTCAATATTTATCCCAACTAATTGGTAATAATGAGTGAGTTTGTTTATTTGTTTGTTACGCTTTCACGCCCTATCTACTGCACCAATCTTCCTGAAATTTCGCATACACATAGATAGAAATATGAGAATAATAACCTTTCATCCCGGGAAAAAGCACTTCAACCCGATGGAAATTTACGCGAGCGAAGCTGCGGGCAAAAGCTAGAAGCCCATAAATATGAGTGAGCTCAGACTACCTTGCCACTAGTTTTTAATAAATTCCGCTGCAGCCATTTTTCATTATTCTCATTACTTGCAACCCTTTGCAATTCCACCCTTCTCTGTACTGGGCGCAACAAAATTAAATATATTTTCAAGCCACTTATTATTATAAGGTTCAATGACATGTTTATAAGATCATTGTTATTTTTTATTTTTTTCTTGTCAAAATCTGTATTAATAAACAAAAATAAAATTTGATGTGATATTACAGAATTTATTTGGGTATTATTGTATGATTTGTGTATTTCACACAAAGTAATTTGATTTATAAATCCATATCCATACTAATATTATAAATGCGAAAGTCTGTCTGTCTGTCTGTCTGTCTGTCACCTCTTCACGGCTAAACTGCTGGACAGATTGTGATGAAATTTGGTAGGGATGTAGTTAATGACCTGGGGTCAAACATAGGCTACTTTTGGGCGCGATATAACAGAGTCCCACGCGGGGCGAAGCCGCGGGGAACAGCTAGTAGTATAATAAATTAGAGTACTTTTAAGTAGGTATACTATTGGTAATAAAAAAAACGTTATTTAAATTAGTTACTAACTTTTCTGCTATCGCTATACAAGTCCGCTCGTAGTGGGGTTCCACAGGCATTATTCATTGCGACTTGATTAAATTCAGGCGGTAATGTACGGAACTATTGTCTTTTGTGGCTTTTGCTGTTGTTTTTAGCGATTGATGAAAGAAAAGTACGCTGTGATAGGAACAGCTTCATTATTTATTGACGTAGGCTCTACAATAAAAAGTTGGTATTCTTAGTACAGTGGACCTCCGGTAATCCGACAAACATTATGCAGGGCAGTGTCGGACTATCGAATTTGTCGGATTATAGAGCACTGCCTTAGACCCCCTATAGTCCGGAATTTATTACAAAAGAGTACCTTGTAATCCGACAAATTACATATGTATCTAATGATAAGATTTTATATGTTATAAGTACTTTGAAGTACAAATCATACTTCATTAATGTATGTCGAATTTAGTAAATTAAATAACAATAGTGAGCTTACGTTTTATTATAAAATTAATAAATAATAAACAATGAACGCACGCTAGGCCGTACCGCTATCACAAGTATGTAGTCGAATTCAAACTAAGTAAAACAATGCATACACATCGAGCACAATTATAGCGGTGGCGCGTACGAGTTGTAACTTGTTCAAACCTGCGTGATCTACATTAGCGAATTCAAAGTCATGTCGGATTACAGGGGGCGCCGGATTAGACAAGGGCCGGATTATCGGGGGTCCACTGTATTTGATATAGCATTTTTTTAGTAGTTGGATTTTCCCGTAAAGGAATGGTGGTGTTTCGCGAAGTTGTTATTTCACGAAAGTGGTAGTATGAGTATTTGGGATTTAACGTAGAGTTGGCATTTTACGTTTGTGTGATTAAGCGTCGAAATCTTGGCTACTTGTCTCATATCAATTTTGATGCAACAAATGTTCATATCTTACAGTATTTGACCCACGAAACCGAAATATATCGATTTCCGCTAAGAAAAATGCAAGATGGCATTATAATTTCAATTTCAAATTTATCGACCAAGGCGGTTTATAGTCTTGATAGCCTGTTAGTGGCCACTCAGGAGGCTTAATGCTCTTAGATTTTTTAGTGCAAAAAGATTAAATAGATAAATATCAGTCCTGTCAGTAGATAGCATATAAAGATACATATACCTCTACACTGACTATATTGTCCCGTTGATATATAAACGCGTTTATCTGTCCTAAGGTCATATTTACGTCGTTAACTCATTACTATATGTGACATAAATCTGGCACATATGATATATGTACGCACTAAATTAGACCGGCGAAGACGTGTGCGTACTCGAGTTTAATAAGAGAAAGATATATAAGATATCTTGAGGGAAATTAGGAATCACTACATAATAAAAAACAAAGTCGCTTTCTCTGTCCCTATGTCCTTTTGTATGCTTAAATCTTTAAAACTACGCAACTGTTTTTGATGCGGTTTTTTTTAATAAATAGTGATTCAAGAGGAAGGTTTTTATGCCCATGCGAAGCCGGGGCGAATCGCTAGTTTAGAGCATAAATTACTAATTTCAAAAAATTTGAGAAAAAATTCGAAGAGTATTAAATATAAGTACTCGTTATACACATCACGGTGGGCCCCCCAAAAAGCTGCATGTTACGAAGATAAAGATGCTGCGCTGAATGCATGTGTGGAGAGTTGCGGAAAGACCGCGTTTGGTGGGAGCTTTCATGTTCGTGACATAGCGGACAAGCTTTAGTAGGTACTCTTAATACCACATTAAGTTTATTGTAATTTTTAAGTGTTGTACAGTACCCCTAGTATGAGATTTTCTTAACGCAGACGCTAGCGACTGCGTTAGGATTTTGTATGGGATTTCTTAGTTGCCTTACTATCCGCCAGAGGCGCTGTACAGGTTTGCCATACTAAATCGCTAACGCAGTCGCTAGCGTCTGCGTTAAGAAAAACTCATACTAGGGGCACTGATATAGCAATAACTGGTGAACCAAATAAACAAAAAAAATAATAATACCCGTAACTAGCCGGTTTCCGTATGACGTGACCGTACCATAGTATGTGATTCTTCTGTACCCCTAGTATTAGATACGACGCAGACGCTAGCGACTGCGGTAAGATTTTGTATGGAATTCTTAGTTTCCTTACTATCCGCCAGGGGCGCTGTACTTCAAAATTTAGGTATTTCAAAATCGCTAACGCATTCGCTAGCGTCTGCTTTATAAAATCTCATACTTGGGGTGTTACGTTTGGAATAAGTGTCTGGCCTTGCCCTCAGGCTCGGGGCCTTTTCGATACTAATACGTACCTAATATTTTTCGGTATTCGGTTTTTGGATTTTTATGGATCTGTATTAGTTGGAAAACGTTCGAGTTTTACCTAATCCTACCCACCTCTACTCTCTACTCGTTACCGCTACACCTGGGCCCTCGTAAACGACACGTAAAAAACACTTTTCACTTTAGGACTCCTCGTTAAATGCTGGCAAGTCCGTAAATAATTTTATGGACGGTTTTACTACTCACGGCCGTGGAGGACTTGGCGAAATCTCGTTATTTTTCACACCATTCATTTATAATATTGTATGGGTAAGAAGGTCAATTGTCCCTGCACAGAGTGGTGCTTTTTTTAAGGAACCACCTCTCTGCCTTCGACGAGGTCGAGTTGTCAGCTAATCCGTGGCCGGGACCAACGGCTTAACGTGACTTTTGAAGCACGGACTGATCTTTCTCGACAGAGAATTTGACTTTGATAATGCGCAAATTATCGCCACATTTGAAAAATTCTGTATGTCGTGTCATTATTCAAAGCAAGCTTTTTCCCAAAAGTTTATTTTATGCGTTTTCTTCCATTAGTCACTTGAGGGTAGATTTGAAAGAAGTAGCCTATGTTTGACCCTAAATCCTTATTTTATGTCTTTACTATATTTCATCAAAATCGGTTTAGCCGTAAAAGCGAAACATATCCACTGACAGAACCAACATAGGTATATATAACATACTTTTATGAGCTCAGTAAGTACTTAGGTACTCGGACCCAAACGTTCGACGTCCTCTTTTAGTTTAGGACCCAGAGTGCCCCTAGTATGAGTTTTTCTAAACGCAGACGCTAGCGACTGCGTTAGCGATTTTGTATGAGATCCGTTCGGAATAGAAAAGAATTAAAAATTCAAAGTAATACCAGTGGTATTCGTTCGTGGATTGGATCGGAATCAATCCTTGGTGATGGGACACTCCAACAGGTGAGACGGGAATTCTGTGGTTTATGTATAATATTAGATAGCAAAGCACCAACTATGCTATGCGTATTTTTAGTAACCACTTAACGCCCCGTGTTTACGTAGTGAAATTTGAAACTCTACATTTAATACGATTTACACATTATTTATAAGAGGGGTAAAAATAGGTATTTTCAAAGACCCAAAAATAACGGCCTATTACCTGTACCCCTATATGAGATTATATAAACGCAGACTCTAGCGACTGCCTTAGGATTTTGTATGACGAACCTGTACAGCGCCCCTAGCGGATAGTAAGGCAACTAAGTAGTTCCATACAAAATTCTACGCAGTCGGTAGCGTCTGCGTTTATAAAATCACTAGCTGTTCCCCGCGGCTTCGCCCCGCGTGGGACTCGGTTATATCGCGCCCAAAAGTAGCCTATGTTTGACCTCAGTTCGTTAACTACATCCCTACCAAATTTCACCACAATCGGTCCAGCAGTTTAGCCGTGAAGAGGTGACAGACAGGTAGACATTCGCATTTATAATATTAGTATGGAAGTATGGATATGGATACTAGGGGTACCCGTAGAAAGGGTCGTCAAAAAGCCGTCTACTTCACTGAAAAAAGTACTTACTCATACACAACCAAACCTTCGTCAATCTATAGCACAAAAAAGTGACAACATAACTCTTTGCAGTATATAACCAAACCCTTTCTTTTTTTTGAAAATCACTTTTTTTAAATCAAGTTAACTTCATTAGTATTTTGTCAAACTTTGGTTATTTCTCAAATAGCCGAAGTAGTTAGGTTAGACATTTTTTTCGGTGTTGGGTACCTCACACCCAGCTATGTCTGCCGCCAACCAGCAGTGCTTGTATTGTTGTTTCGATTGAAGGGTGAGAAAGGCAGTGATATTACTGGGTACGGTGGCGAAACATCCTGGGCTACGAGTTGGCAGGGCGCTAGTGACAGCCTCAAAGTTCATAAGCGCAAATAGGCTACGGTGACTGCGTGCTTATCTTTTCCGGGCCGTATGTTGACTGACAATTTAATCTATACCGTTAGTACCTAGTAGTAAGTATTATTAGGTTATTCTGTGTCTAGCACTATCACTAAGTACATAGTATAAACAAAGTCGCTTTCCGCTGTCTGTCCCTATGTATGCTTAGATCTTTGAAAATACGCAACGGATTTTGATGCGGTTAAATTTAATACTGTGATTCAAGATGGTTTATATGTATAATACATGTATTATAGCATTGCACCCGTGCGAAACCGGGGCGGGTCGCTAGTAATATTCACGCGAGCAAAGCTGCGCGCGAAAGCTGTTTCTATATATCTATATATATAAAAATGAAACCCGTTTTCCGTTGTAACGACATAGCATGAAAACGGCTTGACCGATTTGGCTGATTTTTTTTGTAGTTTTCTAATACTCTGTACAAGGTTCTTACGGAAAAAAATATTAAGAATGGCGGTACGAAGTTCGCCGGGTCAGCTAGTATATAAAAAAAACGAACTATCTTTTTTGGCCATAACTACGTCCAGCCTAGTCATCTTATTGTAGTCTGTGGCCAAAACACATTTAATACTCTCCAGGCTTATGCGTTATAAAAATATGTGTTAAAACACGTTTTAATGCGCAGAAAATAAAATGGAAACGACTCTTTTGATGTTATCTAAGCTTCTACCTGCTGCCATGTTGTATATAAATGTAACTACACGTATACTACTACATTTACATTACATAGGTATATTTACTACTAATGTATTATTTATTTAACATTTTACAAAAATTGTTACAAAACATCTGATTTAACACATTTCAATAAACCACAGAGGTTTGTAAAGAAATACAAACAAGTGCTTTCACATCAAGCAATCACAAAAGCGAGATGGACAATCACGGTTTTAATAAATAATTCGTCTATAAGTACGTATATATTATTTAAAACGCAATCTTATGTAAGTACCGACTTTAATATTTTTTTAATTGATTGTTGGACAACACTGTTTCAAGATTCAATGTGTGATCTGACTTAGGTTAACTGCCATCTAGCGTAAGCAGCAGAAACCAACGGCTTTTTACGAGACTTTGAAGCCCGGGGGATCTTCATCCTATCTTCGTCAAAGCGTGGTTGCATCATCAGCTTAGCTTCAGAGCTCAGGGTATGCTATTAATCATGAACCTGATTCGACGATACTGCAGTAAGTATATGTAACCATGGTTATTACAATGGAGCGACTGCCGTCTGACCTCCGTTAACCTTTTTATACAGATAACCAGACCAACAGGAACACGATCCGGGTGTATTAGTGGCCAACACTGACAGATTTTTCAGGCTGCCTAAAGGCATCTGATTATCTGGCATAGCCTAACGACTGCCATCTACCGATAGCAGCCGGGACCAACGGTTTAACGTGCCTTCCGAAGCACGGAGAAGCTCAAGATAGAAAATGCCACTATTAGCGACCAATCCATGATCATTTCGGCTAGGCATTGAGGCTAGGTTTAAAGCATCATCCGAGCGTATTTCACTGCCACATCTTCAGCTTGCACTCAGACAAGAACTTGATAAAAATTGTTTTATCAAGTTCTTAAACTTGGCGGTACAGTAATGGAGCACCTGCCACCTCCTCCGTAACTTTATTTACAAGGAAATCAGACCAACTGGAGCACGATCCGTTATGTTGGTTAGTTTTGGGCTCAACGCTGACTTTTCCAGGCTGTCTTTAGAAATCTGGACACTTAACATGTTAAACTACAGAATAGATAATGTATGCCATAGCTTGACGACCTAAAGTGGATCCTGGCCTCCGACACAAGAGCTCTTCACTCCCCTCTATTCTGCGCCATTCCTTGCCAGTCAACTCTTTGGAGGGCTTCCAGGTCTATACACTTCATCCCTCCAGCGATACCTCTTCACGTGACCCAGCCAACGGATTCTTGATATTATTACATAAGGGGATATTGATATAGAGTATAGAGATAACATTTCTACTAAGGTATAAATCCATACTAAATTATAAATGCGAAAGTCTGTCTGTCTGTCTGTCTGTCACCTCTTCACGGCTAAACTGCTGGACCGATTGTGATGAAATTTGGTAGGGATGTAGTTAACGACCTGAGGTCAAACATAGGCTACTTTTGGGCGTTATATAACCAAGTCCCGCGGGGCGAAGCCGCGGGGAACAGCTAGTATGTTCATAAAGGAATAGGTATCCATACTAATATTATAAATGCGAAAGTCTGTCTGTCTGTCTGTCACCTCTTCACGGCTAAACTGCTGGACCGATTGTGATGAAATTTGGTAGGGATGTAGTTAACGACCTGAGGTCAAACATAGGCTACTTTTGGGCGTTAAATAACAAAGTCCCACGCGGGGCGAAGCCGCGGGGAACAGCTAGCCTATGTTCATAAAGGAATAGGTATGTATTTATATAGAGATAGGTACATATTTCTATTGGCGATAATATCTAGCTAGCAAAAACATTCTCATGTAGCCCGATAAGGAGTGCAGTGCAGCTATGCTCTTTGTGAAACGCATACGGCTTACAAGGATGCAACATAGATACCATAATTCATAATTAAGGTTCGACACAACACCTGAACCCCTAGTAAGTATGAGATTTTATAAAAGCAGAAGCTAGCGACTGCGATACTATTTTGTATAAAATTTCATAGTTACCTTACTATCCCCCAGTGGCGCTGTACAGGTTTATAATACAAAATCCTAACGCAGTTGCTATCGTCTGCGTTTTTAAAATCTCTTACTAGGGTTAGGTATGCCCTTAGTGCGAGTTTTTCTTAACGCAGACGCTAGCGACTGCGTGAGGATTTTGTATGGATTTTTTTAGTTGCCTTACTATCCGCCAGAGGCGCTTTACAGCCCTGCCGTACAAAATCGCTAACGCAGTCGCTAGCGTCTGCGTTAAGGTGATACCTCGGTGAACACTAGCGCCACTGTCATTTAAAAATCATTACTCACTGAAAACACAAGTTATCAAAAATCCCTCTGCTGTAATTATGGTTTTGGACCTGAAGTTAATTTTAATCATATTCAATTATTAAATTGTAGTTCCATACAATTACAAATTGCAAAACTGCTAAAAGTGGCCGTTTTAAGCAATAATGCAATTTGTAACTATATGGAACTATAATTTAATAATTGAATATGATTAAAATTAACTTCAGATCCAGAACCATAATTACAGCAGAGGGATTTTTGATAACTTGTGTTTTCAGTGAATAATGATTTTTAAATGACGGTGGTGCTAGTGTTCACTGAGGTATCACCTTAAGAAAAACTCGCACTAAGGGCACTCAATACTTCGAATTATATGTACCTATGGATTATTTCAGAAAGATCGGTTAAGTAGATAGAGCGTGAAAGCGTAACAAACAAATAAACAAACAAGCTTTCGCATGCGGTTTTTTTAATAGATAGAGTGATTCAAGAGGAAGGTTTTTATGCCGAAGCCGGGACGGTTCACTAGTATTGTATATTATATTGTATGCAATATTTCAAAAATATTGGGTCATTATATATAGAGCGTGAAATCGTTACAAACAAACTCACTTTAGTTGAGAAGTTGGGATGGGATTACGAAGTGCATATCCATTGTAATATCATAAACCATTAATAATACAAATCTTGCACCCCTGCAAGTAAAATTGAGTATAATTTCAATCTGTCACCGCCGCATTCCGCTGCCCAACCGGCCACTACAAAAACATACTTCAAAGGACACCGCTAAGCCGCCGCTCACCAAGCTCTGTCAACGGTATGTGTGCTTTTGTTTGAGTATTCCGCTCAAGCCCTAATTCATGGGATGTATAGTTTTTCTTGTCTTTAAGTGTGTGTAGGAATTTCGCCGACCCCACATGAGTGGAAAAAGGTAGTTTAAGCTGTGCCCTTAGTGCGAGTTTTTCTTAACGCAGACGCTAGCGACTGCGTGAGGATTTTGTATGGATTTTTTTAGTTGCCTTACTATCCGCCAGAGGCGCTTTACAGTCCTGCCGTACAAAATCGCTAAAGCAGTCGCTAGCGTCTGCGTTAAGAAAAACTCGCACTAAGGGCACTGTACAAGATAGGAAGGAACCATATATCTGTACGATTAATATAAATACGAAATGTTGTCTGTTACGCTTTCGTTGCTAAACTGCTGGACCGATTTTGATTGAAATTGGATATAGTTAAAGACTCGGGGTCAAACATAGGATCAATTCTTTATTTTTAATCAACCCTCATGGGATTTGGCGATGGATATGTAAAAGCTTATATGAAAAACACGTATACTTTAAACGTGGGCGGAGCCGCGGGAAATTGCTAGCTTATTAACAGTTTATAATAAATATATTGTAGGAAACTTAGATACTTCTAGTAGTATGACATTGGCCAATCGCGATGGCTGATGATTCATAATAAAGTGTCAATAGAATTTATACATGGCGATATAGGTGTAGGTTACTTTTTAAATAAATTACGTTAAACATAACTTTTGGCTATAGGTAACTGTACAATTTTATTTCAAGACAAAGGATGTAACTTTTTAATAAATTCGATACTTTGACCACGAAGAATGTTATAATTCCTCGTGATCAAATCAGTTTTCTACTAAGTTTGATCACGAGGAAGGAACGAAGCTAAATTAGTCAAAAATGAAATACAAGAATCCATTTCCACATTCTTTATATACAATACAGTACATCGATATACGACTTAAAAATAATTAACATTTACTATAACACATTAAGTTAACATCCGTCACCTAGGCCTCTACCATGATATTTATAAACGCAGTCACTACGGACTTCGTTAGCGGTTTTATATGACAATCCTGTACAGCGCCCCTGGCGGATCGTAAGATAACTATGAATTTTCATACAAAATCCTTATGCAGTCGATAGCGAATGCGTTTACGAAATCTCATGGCTGACTACACTTGTACAAAAATATAGGTACTTAAACGTTTGAAAGATCCTATTATGCTTACATTTTTGAGCGATAATTTTATTTTATTTTTTGCATATACTGTTTCCTAATAGTTTATTACTAGGAAAATAGGTCATCGACCCTTAAGGTGATACCTCGGTGAACACTAGCGCCACCGTCATTTAAAAATCATTACTCACTGAAAACACAAGTTATCAAAAATCCCTCTGCTGTAATTAAGGTTCTGGATCTGAAGTTAATTTTAATCATATTCAATTATTAAATTATAGTTCCATATAGTTACAAATTGCAAAAGTGCTAAAAGTGGCCGTTTTAAGCAATAATGCAATTTGTAACAATAGGGAATTATAATTTAATATTGTAATATGTTTAAAATTAACTTCAGATCCAGAATCATAATTACAGCAGAGAGATTTTTGATAACTTGTGTTTTCAGTGAGTAATGATTTTAAAATGACGGTGGCGCTAGTGTTCACCGAGGTATCACCTTAATAACCTGTCTTAGTGACTCATATAAAAAGTTATCGACATCGTGATAAGGGCCCTATTTTTAAAATATGTGACTTGCCGGTTTTTCGTATGATTTTCATCAGACTAATTTTAAGTGACTCACACATTTTAAAGATAGGGCTTGGTAGCGGAGATATTCATTACAGAGATAAGCTACGATCAGATGAGTAGCTCAACAAATATAAGAACAAAATGAAAGCCACAGCAATAAAACTTTTCTTCAAAAGTGTTTTATAATATTTTAGTCTGTATACGCGTCATTTTATTGGACTTGAAACGTGTTAGGTCAAAGGCAATATCTCATTTCAACTGAAAATAAAAATGTATTCTATTTTTTGTTCTTTTGCAAACCAGCCTATTTTTCTAAATTACTATTATTTCTTGTAAAATCTGTTACAAAACGTGAAAAAAAGAATTTTTTTAGAAAATTCAATTTGTATAATCGTATTACACAATTGATCCGGCATTAAATACACTTTTTATCCTCCTAATAATACTTTTTAGGTTATTTTTTTTAATATAACCTATCAATTTAAAATGCTACAGCTATCCTGTATATATTAACAATAAACACACGCAATTTAATTATTTTAAGCCTTATGAGTCATAAATATACCATTTTTTTTGGTGTGACTTTAGAAAATTAGAATATTACCTTACTATTACAACTTAAACTTAAAGAAAGAAGTTTAAATTTTGAGTACTGGTTATATTATTATACATGAAATATGATTATCAAGTCAAACAATACAAAACAGAACATTAGTTTATTCAATAAAGATGACAATACGTGAAAAAAATAATGACAAAGCAATAAATACTTACCCAAACTGCAATAAAACTAAAATAATAATAACTTATATTACTATTTACATTAAATACTTATATAGACTGGAACACAAAAACCAACTATTTTGGTAACTTAGAAAATATATAGAATGCTAATTTGGGCATTTATTACATTTGAATGCCCATAATTTATGTTCATATTTATAGAGCTGTCGGTCAAAATGAGACATTATTATTATAGTTTATTATTAAAGTAGTCGTGCTTGCGTCATGTTTTTGACAAAAAAATTGTACAACGTATGATCCGAAAAAAATGCTGCGAATATGGAGAGGCACATTTAGAAGCATTATAATAAAGTTATTATTAAAAATTACTTTATAATAATGCAGTATAATAATAATTACTTATAATAAACATAATACAATATTTTATGAAAATAAATTTTTGAAATTTTTTAATTAAGTGACATAAATAAGTTAGGTTAGGTATTTGACTTGGAAGAAATATGTACTTACAATGAATTGAATAGTATAGAAATTAACGGATTGGTATTATACTTCTACATACAAGCATGAATATACATATATGTGTATATTATTATATAATTATTTTTAACAACTTATATTTCTCTAATGAACGATAATGAAGTCAAATTTTTTTATTTATTGTTATTTTGTGCGTAATAATTACGATTTATTTGTTGAAATGATATTCTGAAATATATATAGCATAATTATTTAGTTTTTGTGATGGCATTTATTATGCGAAATAAGATTAAATGTGGATTACATAAATATAATCACATGGGTGTGAAACCAACAGTGCGTTGTGGAGCGAACCCTTAGTCAAATATGGACTTCATGTCAAACTTGCCCAGAACGCCAAATGTCTGTTATCTTGGGATTTTGATTTCCAATTATTATTATGGTTAGACATATTAAAACTACAGTACCAGTGCAATTCATGGACTGTCGTTGTTGCCCAAAAGGTTCAAAGGCCTTGCCAGTCTTTCATACACCACTTCTTGATACAATTTTAAAAATACACGTATATGTCAGCCTATCTGCCCAGCCGTTTGACAAATCTCCCCAAATGTTATATTCGAGTGTGCTAAATTTGTGGGCGAAATATTCAAGTAGATTTTTATAGTTGCTTTTGTTTTAATAACTTCATAGCCCGGTATCTCTTAAACAATCTGTCAATACATTCTTAAAATATTTAAAATTGATTTTCTTATATACGCCATGTCATCAATCTAGCTGAATGAATTATTTAAATAATCTTTTTTTTTTCTAAGCAGTATTTCAATTTTATTTATCCGATTTTAAACAGCCATCAATAACAAATGGCAATTTATTAAAAAAAATGTCATAATTATAGAAATATTGAAAATGTTAAATAATATAGGGTATCTTCTATGTTCAATTAAAACATTAATTCATACAGATAATACCTGTACAACTGTCATTTTCATTATCATATTTTGTAAAATTGAATATTAATTATTTATATTTGCTATCCTTATTCCTTACCGCCATCCCTCCTCGTTATATACATACAATCATTTTGGCAGTGGCTGCTGGCATTCGTCTATTTACATTTCAATCTTTACCATTTCATGAAAATGAATATAAATATGCCTTAATATTACATTAATAAGTTATTATTTATTACAACAATAAGCAAATACATCTAAATTACTTAATACACAAAGAAATTAATTAGGATAATTAAATTAATAAGTCTAATCTTAAAGCTTATTTTATTAATTACTTCTACCAACAATTCCTCTATAATCTAAGAATGTACAGTGGTGGGCAAATAAATCTACTAATATACAAAGTCGAAGAATTTGTTTGAACGCGTAAGTCTGAAACTACTGACCCTGGCTTACTACCATCTCTTAAAACCATGCAAGAACGATTGAGTAAGGGAGATGTCGCCTTACATCATGTAGTGCGCTGTCTCGCTTACTCACTGTTTTAAGAGATGGTAGTAAGCCACCAGGTGGCTTATATCATCTCTATAAACCATGCAGAAACGATCGTGTAAGGGAGATGTCACCTTATATCATGTATTTCGCCATCTCACTTACTCACTCGTTTTTGGATCATTTGTAGAGGTGAAAGTAAGAAGATTGGAATCTTTTTAAATAAGATGTTTTTCAGGCGAGTTTTGTTATCCATCATATATGAAATGGATGCAAAGCAATGAATATTAATTGACCGATGCAAAATGTTCGGTTGGGTTTTGGAATAATGTTTTTTGTTGTTGTTTTAAAACTATTTGCCATCGAAGAAAATACTGTCTAGTCTAATCACACAACGTAGTTACAGACTAGTCAATTTGACTAAATAATTTACCAAAGCTGTCAATTAGTAAAATATGATCAAACTTTTGTATTATTTTTTTCTTATTACCTAATCGAATAAATATAATTTTAACGTATATCATCGAGTCGATAATTTTTTGCATTTTTCATCTGCCAAATCCAAATCCCCCTTATTATTCCCGGCAAAGGTTATATAAATATTCATTTTTATCTGGCCACCACTGTATGCGTAACTACGTACTATTGCTGTTATAAGCGTATGCGTTATTGAATCATCTCAATAGTTATTGTTATATTCTAACCGTGACTTACGTTTATGTGGTCGTATGAAATAAATGCGAAAATGAATCTTATTGTATGTATTCAAAAATTGTTGTCGAACAAAACAAATGATTTTTGTCAAACATAACAAAAGAATGAATGTGAAATGCACATTTAAATTTCCATAAAACTGGCATACTATACTATGATTTATATTTATGACCACGATTAAAAGCATAACATGGCTAAGACAACGTCACAATTTCAATACGTTATCGAAGTTCGACAAGAACAAAATGTATGGGATTGACATAAGTTTTACCACGTGATTTACCGCAGCTTATGTCAATCCCATACATTTTGTACTTGTCGACATTCGTTAGCGTTATGAAATTGTGACTTTGGCTAAGCCCCCTGGGCCCTGAAGTGTTAAGGATTTGCGTTTTAACTTTTAATTGTATATATATAACACTGTGTGTGCCTTGTTATACAAAAGTACACAAATTGCAATATTGCTTAAAACGGCCACTTTTAACTGTTTTGCAATTTGTTACTATAGTGAACAATAATTTAATATGTTTAAAATTAACTTCAGATCCAGAACCTTAATCACAGAAGACGGATTTTTGATAGTTTGTGTTTTCAGTGAATAATGATTTTTAAATGATGGTGGCGCTAGTGTTCACCGAATCGTCTTAATGGATTAGTTTTCCAATAAACGTTTCTAACAGCAATAATCACGATCCGATAATTCTGATCAAAGCTAAGCATTACAGGCTCTATTACAGGCATAAAAATTGATAAGTTGATATCAGTTTTCGTCATTACACATGTTCTACATGTGATTATATTATTATAATAACAATATTATTTATTATTATTATTACTATAATCAACTTAACTTTTGACATAATAAGAAAATTTGCAACGACTTAGTGCATTTTTAGCAATTATACATATGATGAATTACCCCAGATTGTGTTACAGTACCTCAAGTTACCCACATTACCTCGACTAAATCGGTCGAGCCACGAATCCACGTAAGACAATTCAAGGTGCAAAATCCCGATTATAGCAGTCTTATAAAACTTACAATGAATTTGGGCAACTTGAGTACAGTAACAGTATGTACATACTGTTGTCTCGATCTAATACCTTTTGAGTAAATTAAGCCTGATTATTATTAATTTCAGCTATAGCCTCGATCAGAACCCTCGGATTAAGGTTCGGGGTGGCTGGAGATCATGGACGCGCGTCGTTTGAAGACTCCATATCGCTCGAGGAACTTGATACAGACTTCTTGGGTTTATACTCTGTTATAACTACTGTCACACCGCTCACAGTTACCTAAGGAAGACGGAGAAATAGTTACAAATAACGAAAGTTAAAGACATCGCAGAACAGTGTCTTCCTCCACTGAAAAGCTTCACGTGCCTTTGCAATGCAGTTGAGACCGAAAATTGAGCAAATCTCTGTGGAATACTCGAGTGATTTTTGAAATGTATGACATACGCAAAACCGGTGAGTCGAATGATTTTCGTTCCGAGTCACCGGTTTTATCGCATGAAAATCATTCGAAAACAAACGATAATCGTTCGACTCATCGGTTCTGAGTATGTCATACATTTCAAAAATAGCACTCCTCACACTTTTATTCGACTCACTAGTTATGTTGAATAAAAACCATTACAACCCGAAGCTTAGTCTTTTTCAAAGATATTAGAAAAAAAACTTCAAAAATTTTTGATGAGTCATACATTTCAAAAATAGAACTCCTGATTTCTTACCTCTCTGGTTTGGGCCGAGCTCCTATCAACATTGCTAAGTCTCGGCGGGTGCCTCCGCTTCTTTTTAAGAGAATTGGCAGACCGTGGTCTTTTCTGTGAGCTGGTGGGTGCAGTGCCGGCCGCCTGAGCCGCCACCAGCGCTGGGTTGATGCGCGGTTTGCGCGTCGACGTTCCTGGACAAGGATGTTAATGAGAACTCCCTGAAGATGAAAAGAGATGAACAATGTTGGATGGAATGAAGATGTCAATAACCTAAAGATAGAAGTAGACTATGAAGTTCTAGCTTTAGAATGTTCTTTTCAATAGAACCTACAACCATTCAACTCTCATGGCGTTACCAAACCTTTGAGTTACACTAGCCAAATCTCGGAAAAGTGCGCTGCACTTGGCTTTTTCAGTCGCACCTTCTTGATCTCCCTACAAGTTTCTTCTAATCTGCTATGAGATAGAACCGTAGAATGCGACTAAAATACAATTTGTTGCTTAAAGTTTTTTACAGTCTGTTTGGGTACCACTTTCACCTATTTTTGCCGTCAATAAGCAGTGCTTGCATTGTTGAGTCATTTGAAGAAATTAAGGAGTCACGAGTCACGAGCGTAAAATAGTCTTCGGTGACCGCGCGCCCAAATTTTAGGACCGTAATGCCCATTTATGCCGTATTTAAGCCGATAAATCCTACTTTTTTGGCTGTCACCAAACTAATGGTGGAGGGCTGCTTTTTTTTTACATACATAAAATTTAATAAATAAAAGGAAGAAATTTATAGGGTTAGTGAAAAAAAAATCAAGCTTTGCACCTTCCCAAATACAATAGACCAAAAACCTCAGATCACATACTTTATTCTGTATGGACTACTCTTGTAATCCGGAAATGTTACCCGAAGAAAACAAGGGGCGTTGTTAGCAAACTTTACATTACATTTTCCTCACAGACCGGAGTGGAACCACGAAGTATTAGCCCTGGGGAACCTTGAAAATCGGAGTCTATACGTCCCTGTAGCTTTGTATCAGAAAATACAATAGCACAACTTCAAAAACTACCGTATTGCAATGTCCATAAAGATCAAAGTTCTTCAACCAAGCAACGATTTACAACTCGGGGCGTAAAGGGTAGGATTTAGGATACCGTTTTCTATAGAAATAGGTCTAACAAAGGATATTAGACTTAAGTTTGAAGTAAAAAAATCCATAAATGCTTGGCAATAAGAGATACTTCGACGAGTTTCAATACAGAACAATGCAAACTTATTGAGAATGCATTACAAAGCAGAATTTTACAGGGAAATTATTTAAGTGAATTATTGAACGGGATCCTTATTGAATTAAATAAAGGTTTTTATGAGTAGACGAGTTATAATAAATAAAATTATAATACATTTCTTGTTTCTAAGGTTTTGGGATTAATTTTTATTTGTCTTTCGGTCAAGACAACTTTCTCAGGACATAGATGTATCTCTTTTGCCTATAAAATAATTAAATTTATACGACGCCGACGCAATCCAAATTTTTTCCAAATATTATGACCGTTTTTACCTTGCTGAAGCACACTAATAATGTTTTGTGTTACTTACTTAATTGTTCAAGCCTTTCTTTAGCATTGTTTTAGTGTCTGTGGCAATTCAAATAAACCGTTTCTATTCTATTCAAATATTTTGCTATTACAGAATAGAATCAAAACCTATGACGCACTATTAGGTATTCTGTGCCTATGGGGTAGGCCTGTACTTCCCGCTAGCCTAGAATCAAGAATATAGAAACCAAAAAAAAGCAAACCTAATTTATATACCTATTCCGAAGGTTTTATACTAAAATTTTACTATTACTATAATGTAATGAAATTTCGATATATTGTCTTCCATGCTTTTAAACTGCGACATCGAATACGCATTAACGGTCATGTTATGTAACACAATGTTTTTGAAACAAACAAGGGTTTAATTGTAGGTAGGTACTATAAAGTGCCCATACCACGGTCCCATACCAAGATACTTATTTCAATTTAAATTGTTTATTTTCAATATAGGCTGTTGCCCGCGGTTTCACTCGTCATTAGTGTGTATGTGCCTATAACCTTCCCTAAGAATCAAGCTTTCATATACAACAATAATTTTGCAAATCCGACCAGTAGTTTTCAAGTTATAAGCGTCCAATCAAACAAACAAACACTCTTCTGCTTTATTATATTAATATAGGATATGATCACTTATTGAAAATCGATTGAACGATTAACAATTGCAGTCGTAATAGATACTGCGTTAGCGTTTTGCGTTAGTTAGTTTAGTATTCCAAGTTCGTAAACGGCGAGTAAGGAAATTAACTAGGCAAGAAAGGAAGTGCTCGACAGCCTAGAGAGCGTTCGTGTTCATAACGATAGCGCGAGTCAAGCGACGGCGATGGCCACCATCCAATTCTGTGGCGATGGCCGAACAGTCGTCGGATGTAACACTTTTTAACCCCCGAAGCAAAAAGAGGGGTGTTATAAGTTTGACGTGTCTGTCTCTGACATCATAGCTCCCGAACGGATTAAGCTATTTCAATTTAGTTTTTTTCGTATTAAAGGTGACTTACGGGCGAGTGTTCTTATACATGTTTGATGAAAATCGGTTGAAACGTTTAGAAGTTGTGGGGGTGAAAGTGGGGAAGAACAACCGAATGTCTGCAAATATACTTGAGTGGGGCCTCAAATGAAAGCGCATCAGGAGCACATTACAAAATAATATGTTTAATGAAAATCGGTTGAGCTGTTACAAAGCTCTGGGGGTGTAAGTTGGGAAAATACCTAATGTCTGCCAATAATATGTGGGGGGTAAATCAGTCGACCGTCACCACCAACAAGAAAATGTGTAGTGGGTTTTTTTTTAATTTTTAAATTTATCTACAGTGAAACCAGACCAATAGGAACATGAACCGGGTGTATTAGAGGACAGCACTGTCAAATCTGCTAATCTGCCTAAAGACATCTGGCATGGGTTAATGAACTGCTATCTACCGATAACAACGGTTTTACATGCCTTCCGAAGCACGAAGGAGCTCAAGATAAAAATTCAATTTGTGGCGACCAATCCAACTAAGGCCGCGCTCGTTTTCACTTGCCACTAACGATCTTTCTGCATACCCCGCTAGGCTATATGTAGAGCTCCTCATTTAGCGATGACTTAATCTAGTATCGAATTATTTGAACGATACGCCACAGAATTTCAAGAAGTGGCATATCGCACGAAAAACGTGTCACTAGTTTGGCTTGCAAGCCAACTTTTCACACAGAAAAAATGGGCAGGGAATTTGATTGCGTCACTCATTGCCACTGTTAATGGTCGATAATATTAGGTGGCTCTGTTGTAAACTTCATAATACATTTCTAATAACGTGTGATGTGGTTTACATGGGTTTACATGTATTAATCCTATACTTCATCCTATCATGTCGGGGAAAATTCGTTTTTCCCATATTTTCCAGCAAAAAAGATTTTCCGCATGAAATTGTAGTTATAGTACAATAATTTTGGCGTCGGCCGGTCTGCTTCGATAGGCCAGTGGTTAAGACATCTACTTTGTACTCTGGTGGTTCCAGGTTCAAATCCCAACTAAAGAACGTTTTTTGTTTTCTTAGGTTTTTTTTGGTTTGGAGTATAAAAGTATTGAATTAGTATAAATTGCGCATATATTATTTTAAAATGGCTTGAAAGAATTATTAATTCGGTTATAACGTATTAAAATATTTTCCTAAGAAACATTTGAAACTATAAGTTTCAAATCACAAGCCATCCAAGTATCACCATTTTCTCAGGATTCCGTCATCAGAACCTGTTGAAACTAATATGGGACCAACTAGACGGTCCAACCTTTCAGACAAAAAAAATAATTTTAAATCGGTTCACGCGTCTTTGAGAAATCGAGTAACAAACATTAAGAAAAAAATTCCGACGAATTGATAACCTCCTCCTTTTAGGAAGTCGGTTAAAAATTGAATGATAAATTCTAACACTGACCCAAAGGTATTACTTACCAATCCACGGAGTAAATAGTGTACCCAGTGTACCTACCAATTCAAATAGGACTGTGCCCTTAGTATGAGTTTTTAGAACGCAGACGCTAGCGACTGCGTTAGCGATTTAGTATGGCAAACCTGTACAGGGCCTCTGGCGGATAGTAAGGCAACTAAGAAATTCCATACAAAATCCTAACGCAGTCGCTAGCATCTGCGTTAAGGAAAACTCATACTAGGGGCACTGAAACGTGGAAAGTACTTAAAGAATGCAACTAACAACGGTTGACGCTAGATGACGGTAATCTATTATATTATTATACTGAAAAAGTACAACGCGCTATCGTTGTGTTTTCACAAAAAGTGATTCTGTTTTACATATATACCACCACTAGCTGTTTCCCGCAGCTCCATCTGCGACTAAAAGTAACTTATGTTCGACCCCGGGTCTTCAACTAAATCCATCCATACCAAATTTCATCAAAATCCGTCCAGCCGTTTGTCTATGAAAGAGCAACAGACAGACAGAGAGACTTTCGCATTTATAATATTAATATGGATGCATACCATAACTACCGAGCAGAGCTCGGTCGCCCAGGTACTTGAACATAAAAAGAGAGAATACGCTGCGACACTGATCCTGGAACTAAATCCGCGTCAAAACATTTCTATTCGGATAATTTCACTGTTCTGTGCCTCACGCGAAACCTGCTTGAGACAATTGTTTCAAATTCAAAATTCAAATTTAAATTGTTTATTCTCAATATAGGACATTCTTATCACTTATTGACTTCAATCAATACTTAAATTAAGTTTACCATTACTTCCGTTTTTTCTCCAGAACGTCAATTTCTATTTTAATTAGTATGGTTTAAAATGTTTAATAAATAAAGCGACAATATGCAGTTCGCAGAGGTCAACGACCGCAAGGTCACTACCCAAAATGACACACATACGACATCTAAGCGTATTAAGTGACGATAATGAAAGCCCATAAAAATCTAAAAATAACCTGTCGACGTTATAACTAGACAATATTTATTGCAATCCATTAAAAACCTTGTTATGCAAGTTGAAAGCGATGCATTTATATTATTAGCTGTTAACCATAGACTACTGTACTCGTATGACGTCACAAAGGTCAACGGTAGCAACCCGACCAAAATGAAATGTCAATTTACGCAACCAATCATAGTCCTGCATGCTTCCATTTCGCATCGGTCGGGTTATACGCATCAGTAGCGCCGCCAGTCGTATTATTAGCAGAGTTTTGAACTAAAGTTATTGATAAAAGCAGATAATTTATTCTATAACGTGCAGTATAAAGTGCAATTTGGCATGAAGTTTTTCTATAATTGTTTTGTTTATAATGCTCGAGATGCAAGCATAGATCACGTTTCTATTGAATCTTAATTTAGTCCTAATCTTTTTATTACAAGTAACTAGCGACCCGCCCCGGCTTCGCACGGGCATAAAAACGTTCCTCTTGAATCACTTTATCTATTAAAAAAAACCGTATCAAAATTAATTGCATAGTTTTAAAGATTTAAGCATACATCCCTTTGTATTTGTTTGTCCCTACATAGAGACAGAAAAAGCGACTTTGTTTTATACAATGTAGTGATGCAAGCATAGATCATGTTTCTATTGAATCTTAATTTAGTCATAATCTTTTTATAACAAGTAATAAGTATACTTTACAGGGGTCTGCAAAAATAATCTAATTATAAGCTGTAAATGGGCTTTGTCCAGTAGTGGTCTTTTTTTTATAAAATTTAGTTGGAAAACAGGGCCCAGCTGATGGTAAGCGGTCAATGTAGCCCATGTTCAGTAACAACACCACAAAAAGAGTGAAACATAATGCTATTAGTAAGCATCTTTCCGCTCACCATCATAAAACATGAACGAAACCAACTTATGTCTACTCATATGATAGCCCCGGTGAGCTTTACTGTGCTAGCTGCTGCAGAATTTTCTCAATTAAGCTTGGTTTTGCTAGTCATATGATATTTTGCCTTGAGGTCGCCATCATCAGTACTCGATGAGGACATCATCATCATCTATTCAGAACCTTTTCAAGTCTTATTCATATTGTGTAAGTTGAAGATTCATAATAGTTTCAGTATTGTTGAACTACTTCTAACCTCTGACGTGGTTTGTTTGGTATCCGGGATAATATGGATTATCAATCATCATGAGACAGAATTACCTTTTACTAGCTTTCACCTGCGTGGATTTCTCTTGAGAACAGTGCTTTTTCCCGGGATGAAAGATAGCAGTCCTTCTCACTACTTCTAACTATGTATGCGAAATTTCAGGCAGATTGGTTCAGTAGATAGAGCGTTAAAGCGTAACAAACAAACTCACTTTCGCATTTATAATATTAGTTGGATATGATCATGATCCGGGATGTGTTAGTAACATCACACCATATCAGATTTTCGGTAAGTACTTGTAATTTTGCCTCTACAGCAACGCCTGAATCTATTAAATTAATGTAATTATGACTTTATATGTTATGTTTAAAATTTTCCTTTGAAATAAGAACAACACAGAAATTTAAATTACGAAGGTGCATACCTGTTTATATCTGTATTATATATATATAATTCATATTTTTTGGACTAGGCATAGTTAGATTTGTTAACTTCTGAGAAATCCACAGGTAAGTAGTAAGAACCCCGTCCTGTTTGTTTGATAAGTTTTTACCTGATCCTACACCCGTTGTAATTAATTAAAAATATGCAAATGTATGATAATAAATTAGCAAGAAATACATACGTGGCCCTAGGTGGTTGCTTCAAGACCCCGCCAAAACCAGAGTAGTAGAAAAATCGATGTCAAAGAGGCAGTTTTGCAACCTAAATTTTTATACAAAGGAATGATTCTATACATAAACTAATTGATAAATTACCTTTTCTGACATCACACATTGAGCATTTGAACGCTTCAGCGTTATTTCGGTATGTACAAACGCTACAATCCCAATAGTTTTCCTCGAGCACTTTAGAAGGCCTTTTGGCTCGGCGAATGGCATTTTTCTTGTCCATTTTAACGCTCACTCGCGTCCAAATGCAATTAACACACTATTATCATGATACTTTACAATAACCACACCAATTTTTACAGTATTTATGTAAAATTAACTGTGTTAAACTCATTATTTATGTTTTATTGTGCACAAAACTCACACTTCAAAACGCTATCGCCATGACAGCTTACTGTCAATTTTGTCGGTAAAGCAGCGCATGCCCGAATTTTTGAAGCTACTTTAGAAAACACCGTTTAAAATTTCCGCAATAGATGGCGCTTACAAAAAGCGTGAAACTTTTTGAAAATATTTTTTCTTCCATAAAATTATCTACCTATTATGTTAGTAACTACTTGCATGGCTTTTATTTATTACACTATAAAATATTTGCAACAATACGGACTGCAGAAGGAAGAATCTAGTTATTGGAGACAATTTTTTTATACCTAAGTAGGTAGGTACCTATTAGGTACATTTTCCAACGAGGTTTGATGTCAGTTTTTTTTATTTAGGTACATAGGTAGGTACTATTTATTTATTAGCGTAGTAACATATAGTATTACCATCCTAGTCTGTGCTAATGTTCAGCTACGCTACCAGTCTACTTAATACTACCTACCTACATACTTGTTTTCTTTTTGCAATTTGCGTAGGTACTTATAATCTAAGTTTATAAAGTAGGTGCCTACTTTGTATATCCATACTTCCATATCCATACTAATATTATAAATGCGAAAGTCTGTCTGTCTGTCTGTCTGTCTGTCACCTCTTCACGGCTAAACTGCTGGACCGATTGTGATGAAATTTGGTAGGGATGTAGTTAACGACCTGAGGTCAAACATAGGCTACTTTTGGGCGCGATATTAACCGAGTCCCAAGCGGGGCGAAGCCGCGGGGAACAGCTAGTAGTACCTAGTATATATCCATATCCATATCCATACTAATCCATACTTCCATATCCATACTTCCATACTTCCATACTAATATTATAAATGCGAAAGTCTGTCTGTCTGTCTGTCACCTCTTCACGGCTAAACTGCTGGGCCGATTGTGATGAAATTTGGTAGGGATGTAGTTAACGACCTGAGGTCAAACATAGGCTACTTTTGGGCGCGATATAACTGAGTACCACGCGGGGCGAAGCCGCGGGGAACAGCTAGTTTTTTTATAAATGTTTAGCTACGCTACCAGTCTACTTTACCTACTTGTTTCCTTTTTGCAATTTACGTAGGTTATAATCTAAGTTTATAAAGTAGGTGCCTACTTAGTACATTTTCCAGTCATGGCAAGTTTATGCAAATCTGCGTTTAGTACCAATACTTACGACCACTAATTACCGGTGTTCATCCTAGACAGGATAAAGAATACTCATTTAATTTACATAAATCAGTAGTTTACATATCTACAGCGACTACGCTTTTACCGTTGTTTTGCTCACGTAGGAATTTTATAACAAAAAGTTTACTGGTGACATGTCTACAGCACTGACACCAGAGCGAGAAAAAGACTGAAGGCGACTAGCACCTGAGAAACACGGATTACAACAGAATGATGTCTACAGCACTGACACCAGAGCGAGAAACAGACTGAAGGCGACTAGCACCTGAGAAGCACGGATTACAACAGAATGATGCCTACAGCACTGACACCAGAGCGAGAAACAGACTGAAGGTGACTAGCACCTGAGAAACACGGATTACAACAGAATGATGTCTACAGCACTGACACCAGAGCGAGAAACAGACTGAAGGCGACTAGCACCTGAGAAACACGGATTACAACAGAAAGATGTCTACAGCACTGACACCAGAGCGAGAAACAGACTGAAGGCGACTAGCACCTGAGAAACACGGATTACAACAGAAAGATGTCTACAGCACTGACACCAGAGCGAGAAACAGACTGAAGGCGACTTGCACCTGAGAAATACGGATTACAACAGAATGATGTCTACAGCACTGACACCAGAGCGATAAACAGACTGAAGGCGACTAGCACCTGAGAAACACGGATTACAACAGGAAGATGTCTACAGCACTGACACTAGAGCGAGAAATAGACTGAAGGCGACCTACACCTGAGAAATACGGATTACAACAGAAAGATGTCTACAGCACTGACACCAGAGCGAGAAATAGACATTATAGAAGAAGAATAAGGAGGAAAGCCCGCAGTGCCATTAGGAAAGCAGCAAAAAGAGGACATAACAAAGGCCTGGAAGGTCACGTCCCAGCATCAACCTTATTGCAGCATATCCCTTCCCCAAGTATATATTACACATCAAGTATAGTATCTATATCCCAAACACTGGTTTGACGCGAGTACTCGGCTGGTTCAAATTTCCCGTCACTCCGAAATTCCCTGGCTGCACCACCCACACATCCGTCCGTATCTACGTTCCCAACCGGTTCCTCGAGTCTGAGCTAGCTAGCTTCAGGGCGGACTGACGAAGCCGTACATGATGAGGAAGAGCCAGTACCACCCCGTACCCACTCGGACTCGATGATCGTGCGGATGCGTCCCTTCGAACTGGAACTCAGCTCTGCACTCTTGCAGCTTAACCGCTGGCTGGGCGGGAACAGAACAGAACAGAACAGAAAAAGTTTACTGGTGACTAGCGACCCGCCCCGGCTTCGCATGGGCATAAAAACCTTCCTTTTGAATCACTTTATCTATTAAAAAAACCGCATCAAAATCCGTCGCGTAGTTTTAAAGATTTAAGCATACAAAGGGACATAGGGACAGAGAAAGCGACTTTGTTTTATAATGAAGTCCGGGGCAGGACGGGAAGTGTGCATGTGTGCGTCACTAGTAAACACAAGAGAGTCGAACGCAGCGCTCGTAGTTCAGTCGTCTCACACGAGTCCAAACAGCGCGTTCATGTCACTACGTGTTTCGGCTGTTCGGCGACCAAAAACTGTTTTTTGAAGAATCTTTATGAAGTTTCCCTTTTTGATCAATGAACACAAAGGTAGGTATCAGTGCTATTATCATATTATATTATCTTTAGCATTGCAGCAGGGTTAATATGGTAATTAAGATTGCTTTTCGGTGCAAAACTGTTGTAGGTTAGAATTGAGAGGTACCTTTGCAAAATTAGTCTGTTGAACAGACTAATTTTGCAAAGGTACCTCTCAAAACAGACTCTGTTGGGGCAAAATGGTTGGGGCATAATGGGACAGTGTCCCGTTTTGCCCCGTTAATTTCAAGTTATTTAATGTTATATTTTTTGTTTACAGTTAAAATTGTATGTAATTATAAACGTAAATCAGACCGTGGATCATGGGACGAAGAAAATATGAGGAGAAGAGTAAGAGCTGTGCTTTCTGAGACAATGGGGTTCCTCCGAGCCTCAGCTACATACGGCGTGCCTAAGTCAACCTTGGAACGACTGATAAGAAAGGTTCGAAGTACTCAAGATGCTGAAACTGATTCAGATAATGACTATGGGCAAAAAGAAATTGGGAAGGTATAAAACCGTTTTCATTAAAGAACAGGAAGAAGAGTTTATTTCGATATATCAAATCAATGGAAGCACGTCTATTTGAAGTCACTGGAAAAGAGCTTCGCATTTTAGCTTTTCAGTTAGCTGAGAGAAATCATATTGATAATCCATTTAATACAGAGACTGGAGTGGCAGGTGAGGACTGGCTTAGTGGGTTTATAAAAAGGCACCCTGAACTTTCTTTTATACGACCAGAACCAACTTGTGCTGCGAGGGCTATGGCTTTTAATAAAGTAGCTGTAAATGAGTTTTTCACATTGTTGGAAAGTGTTGTAGAAGAGTATGGTCTTACACCTGACAGAATTTACAATGTGGATGAGACTGGCATTAGTACTGTGCCTAAATCTCAATCAAAGATAGTATCACTCAAGGGTCAAAAGCAAGTTGGCTGCTTATCATCTGGAGATAGAGGGCAGTTAGTAACGGCAGAAATTTGCTTTAATGCTGCTGGAACTTATATACCACCAATGCTGATTTACGCCCGAAAACGTATGAAGAATCAGTTACTTAATGGTGCACCATCGGGGTTTTGGGAGACTTGTAGTGACAACGGGTGGATAACATCAAAAATTTTCTATGATGGTTCAAAAAATTTGTAGAAAGAGTAAAGAAAAACCAGTATTATTGCTACTGGATGGCCATGTGTCACACACTAAAAATATTGATATGATAGATTACGCAAGAGAGCATCATGTAATTATGCTGTGTATACCACCCCATTGCACGCATAAGCTACAACCATTGGACGTAGCATTCATGAAACCGTTGAGTACATACATACATATAGCGCAGAGGTAAAAAAATGGCTAAGAGAGCACCCTGAACGAGTTTTTTCTCCATATGAAGTAGCATATCTATTAGGGCAAGCTTACTTAAAAGCACCAACAATGCAAACTACTATAAATGGTTTTAGGAAATGTGGGATTTGGCCTCTTTACAGGAATGTATTCACAGAGGCAGACTTCTTAGCAGCTGAAACAACAGACACTGAGACTCGTGGAATGTGGAATTATCATCTCAACCCAGACCCTCCACGTCAGGCGTTTCAGTTGCAAGCCAACAAAGACCATCCACTTCAGCTGTAGAAATAGTTGAGACTGAGAATCCGGAACAAGCATCTCATACCATAACTTCAACTTCTGAGGCAATCCAACAAATATTTTCTACTTTAACTCATACAGATATTGCTCATGAACCTAAAGCTGCTGAAATATCAAACGTCGAGCCTCTACCATCTGAAAATCCTAACATAATAGCCGCAGCTCAACAAGAACCATCTAGTCCAGCTCCACATACTTTAATCACCGAGCCACCACCCTCTAAAACTTCAAATAGTTTTATTGCTGTGCCAGCTGTTTTAGAAACAACTCAAGATAAAGCCCAGAATGATAAACTCGCATCTGTTGATCTGATAGCTACAGAGCCAATAATATCTGAGTTCTTACACTCCAAAGATGCATATTCTAGCTCTAAACAGCTTAGTCAGCCTTCTACTTCTGCACAATTTATTAAAGATAAAACTCCTGAGAGACAAATTCTAACACCACAATCTTCGTTTTTCGTAGGCCCAGAAAATATTATAGCTATACCTAAGGAAGTAAGAACCAAAGAGAGGAAAACATGAAAACGTAGTAAAACTGCAATACTTACAGCTTCTCTGTACAAAAAAGATCTCATTGAAGAAATAAACAAAAAAATTAATAAAAATAAGACACCAAAGACTGATAAACAAAAAATAGGAAAAAATATGGATGGAAATGGATATATATGCATATAGCATAAGGTTGGGTTATTTGTGCTGTATGCCAAGGCTGGGCCCATAATTCCTGCGCAGGTGAAGACGAGGACGACGAAGAGGCAACATGCCATGCATGTGAACATTGCCAACATGATTAAAATGTGTACTCGTTATGCCCCATGGCGATTCCCATTTTGCCCCGATCAGGGGGCAAAACGGGATTTTTTACTTATCCTATTTAGTTCCTATTTTCCAGAAAAACACGTGATTTAGCGCCGTAAAAGATTATAATTGTGTTAAAAACACTGTTCCCAAGGGAAATTCACGCGGGCGGAGCCGCGGGCGAAAGCTAGTTACATATTGAGAATTCCCACCGTGTAGCACGCCATGATTTTCCATAGATTATATATATGAGGAAAACCGGTCAGAATGGGCGGAAGGCAGCGGACAGAATTGGTCATATGCACCTGCCGTTTAAACTTTAATTATTTACTAACTAATGCCCGCGGCTTTGCCCGCACAAATCTATGAAATAGTACCTAAAATAATTCCTCAAATACTTAGGTGCAGTGATTCTTAAGTTTACCTACTTTCCACATACAAACCTAAAAAATTCGCGATTTCTCGTTATTATATAAGTTAATATCGATCCACCCTGTTTTCCTTAGGTTGCAATGCTATATACCTAATACTTATTATACATAAACATTCATCTAATCATTCTATCTATTTAAAAAACGACATGAAAATCCGTTGTGTAGATTCACAGAATTAAGCATGTTATGGACAGACAGCGGAAGCGACATTGTTTTAGGTAAGCTTTGTATGTATGTTAAGTATGATAATATGTTAATTTTCCAAATATACTGATACACATGCTAAGGCGTCTTAATGCTAAGGCACTCAACTTAGTTTCCTTCAGAAAAAACAGAAATTTTCAACACAAATATAAAATGTTTTAAAACAAAAGGAAAATATAGAAACAAATCAAAGAAAATATTATTTCAAAGGTAGACTTGAGTTCACCAACATAATAACAACCTTTTACACTTTAACCAGCAGTTTATACTATGCTAAGTGGATGTCTTACTACGCTTGCTGGTCATCTTACCAGGTCGAATTGCTATAAAAAATCCTAATTATTAGCTATAGTATGTACCTACTCGTAAAATTCTTCGTGACCTCCTAGCTCATTACATTTTTGGCAATTTTAAAATTTAAATGTTCAACAACAAAAAAATACTCTGGCCGATACTATGTCTCCATCACAGTTTATTCATCATTACATTCACTCGTTCCAATGAAGTAAATACCAATATTATTTCCAAATCATTTACAACCACGATATTATAAAGCAAATACTTTCTTCGAAAATATCCTTTAAATCATGTAACGTCTTAGAAATCGTTTGGTACAAATCTAACAATAAAATACCTATGGTGTCTGTTTAAAACCAATACTTTTGAATTCACAGAACATAAATCCACTCTCTCTAGGGATGATATTCTATGGATTTGAAAATAGAACATCTTCTTGGCGGTTTTGATACAATCCTTTTTGAAAATAGAATTTCTAAAAATTACACATTTAATGCCAACGTTATAGAGTTGATTTTGAATTTGAATACGAAAATGGAACGAAACGATAGTGGTTTGACAACAACTACTTACAAAAAGGTCCTATATTTAAGGTTCGTATAGCGGAATTCTTAGAAAACCAACCTTTTTTTGTGCGTCGAGGCACGACTATGGAGTTTCATTTCTACCTGAGTATCGGATCTCAATTTGGTCTAATATTATGTTTAGAAACTAAAATTACACCCCGAAGGGATATGTTCTGCGCGTTTAGTAAATAATGGCATGTTGGTATCACTGTCTACTCTTTTTTTTTTCTAAAAGTTATTTTGTAGAAATCAGAAATGAACAGTTATAAGAGCTCTTCTTTGTCGGAGTGTATTTCCAGGTTGAATCTTCAGCTTACGCTTCAGAGCCCAGGGTAGGCTATTAATCATGGTCCTGATTTGGTGGTACTGGTTATTATAATGGAGCGACTGCCGTCTGACCTCCATAACCCTTTAATACAGGGAAACCAGACCAATAGGAACACGATACGGGTGTATTAGTGGCCAACACTGTCAGATTTTTCATCTGATATAGCCTCACGACTGCTATCTACCGATAACCGTCGGGACCAACGGCTTAACGTGCATATCCAAGCACAGAGCAGCTCAAGATAGAAATACCACTAATGGCGACCAATCCAAACATGGCCGCGCACTCGCCGTCGCTTGGCTATCGAGCTCCTACGACCTATTGAATATTTTGTGAGTAACTCTTATTATACCTTACCAAAAATCCGATTTGTCGATCCTTTATAGAATTCATTACTTAATTATTTTTTTAAATTGCTAAGTTTTCGAGGAAGGTGCCTAAATAATTCAATTTATACACTAATATCATATTTTAATTAACAAAATATAGTTAGTGAAAGTGCCCATATATATTATACATTAGTAAGTTTGAAGATTTTTCTACAACACTATGCAGTTTAGCAAAACTTTTTTAAACAAACTCTTCATCATCATCATCATTTCAGGGACACTCCCTCCACCTCCCATGGCTCTACTAACCTCTCGGTTATACGAGCCGAATCTCGGGAGAGTGCGCTGTACTTGCATTTCGCATCTCTTTCCAGTCGCACCTGCTTGATCTCCCTACAAGTTCTCTATAGTGTTGCCTATCTATGCAATCATTGCATTTTAATAACTCTCCCCCATCTTTAGGGGGCTTACGTTCACACGTACGCCTCGCTTGCCTTCTTCCCAGCCTGAGGCCAGCTTCTGTCTTAATCATTTCAGGGGCAGTGTTTATTCATTCATTCCACTGCTGGACATAGGCTTCCTCTAAGGATTTCCAGAAGGACCGGTTGGAAGCGGCCTGCATATAGCGCCTGCCTGCGACCTTCTTCAGGTCATCTGACCATCCGGTCGGTGGGTGTCGATGCTGTGCTTACCGTTGCGTGGTTAAACAAACTCTTCAGATTTATTATAATAGTCTATAAACTTCTATACGTATATTATAAAGAGGAAAGATTTGTGTTTTTATGTTTATGTTTGTAATGAATAAACTCAAAAACTACTGTGCCGAATCAAAAATTCTTTCACCATTGGAAAGCTATATTCACCCTGAGTGATATAGGCTATGTATGTACCACGGACGAAGCCGGGATAGACTGCTAGTATAGAATAAATATATTATTACAGGATAACATATAAAAGTACTTCAGTTTCGATGTGTACTGTAAAGTGTCTTCAGGAGGGCAAAATAAGACCAAGAACTGCTTAGTACCTGAAACAAATTAAATACCATTTTTTTTTAAATATCATCTTATTTCAAAATCTTATACTAGAGGTACTGTAATGGAGATTAGGAAGGCACTAAAACGAGGATTCCGTTTTGTAATTTTTATGTACGGAACCCTAATGCTGTGGCAACTGATTACGAAGGTACGGAGTATTTTTGGCTTACCCTCATGAAAGCCCTTAGATTGACGTCAGCGAAGCCCCACGCAGTCAGTTTGCTAGGTTTTTGTGACCTGATGGAGTGAAAGTTGAAAGTTAAATTAGTCGTTTCTTACGTGGTAAAAAGGTTCATAATTTCGGACGTCATTGCGTAAGTACCACGGAAATATCTTTGGTAAGTACCCATTTTGCTTTAGAAATAAGGAGTAAGCTGTTGGTCCCGACTGCCATTGATAATCGTTAAAGGAACCACGTCAGAGGCGGTTCCGAAGAACTCTGTCAACCAGGGTTTATTGACATCATTTGTACTTTTTTTTGGAGATGATCTTTAGATAGTAGGTACCTATCTACTTGTAATTATAGGTATATAGGTAGGTACTGACATGTCTGCTATAATAATTGATCTCGTTTCCTTCTCATTATCATTAACTCACGTGCCTCAACAACTAGTTATATTAGTAAGTAGGTATACCTTTGTTGCATGAACTGAAGATCCTTTCCAAAACCACGTTCCATTAAATACCATCGGCAGTTGTAGATAGAGTCGTTTAACTCCAAACTCTGAGAAAAAATACCTACTAAAATTTAAATATTTAGGCAGAAAATGATGGAACTTGTAATAATGCCCGTATTTCTGTGTAAAATGAAATGAATAAATCAAAGAATGTGGACGCTCCATATTCCAAAAGAGAAAAGTCAATCGAAAACAGAACAGTAACCCTTGCATGAGTTTTTATAAACGCAGACGCTAGCGACTGCGTTAGGATTTTGTATAGAATTTCTTAGTACTATCTGCCAGAGGCGCTTTACAGGTTTGTCATACAAAATCACTAACGCAGTCGTTAGCGTCTGCGTTTATAAAATCTCATACAAGGGGTACTAAACACAATGAAGATAAATATGTAAATATACACGTAAATGAACAGATTATAGGTATTGCCTCTTTAGTGCCGCTTTAGTTAACGCTTTGTGTGAAAACTATGGACTCAATTATCACAGAAGGCATACAGTGTTAAGCTGTTTCCAGTTTGGTTATGGCATTATAGGCTTGAATTACCTAATGTCTAAAGATGATTCCGTGCTTCGAGAAGAAAGTTAACCCATCTTGTAGTCATAAAAGAAACGTCATAGGCATTTCAAAAAACTTATGCCAAGGGGTGTAGGTTTTGTTTACCTTGTAACCAACACGATAGGTGTTTATTACGTTATAAAATCCTGAAAAATGCAAACAATATTTGAAAATTTGTAGGAACTTACTGATCTCATCAGTAGATCTCCAAAGTAGCACAAGAAAAATACTTGAAGTAGTCCCATAAAGAAAAATATCATAAAAATGATGATTAAAATCACGTCTGAGATAGTCTGAAAAATAATAATTTGTGTTTAAAATTCAATTCCAAGATAAATGATGATGAAGATGAAAATTGGGAGATGTTAGAGGCACAGTGCGCCATCTTTGCTACACTGACAACACTTTCGACCGATGTAAGTGGCGCCGCAATGATTGGGAAAGCCAAGCCCGCATAACAGGAAGCGGCGAGGATGAAAAACAAAACAAGACAAGACAAAAAAATTTTATTGCATCAATAAAAATCAATACATATAATAAGACACTAAAATGCGAGTGTCTGTACATTTAATATTTTTCAAAAAAACTGATTGAGTGCGATTAAAAAAAAAATAACAGAAACCAAAAAGACAGTTTTTGGAACTTTTGTCTGTCTGTATGTATGTCTGTCTGGTACGTTATAACTTCGAAAATACTCAACGGATTTAAACGCGGTTTTCACAGTTGGATTACATATAATTTGGAGCATTGTCAAAACTTTGTTTTGTCAAAATCGGTTAAGGGAAAAAGAAGTTATGGTCGATTGAAAATTTACTTCAAACACTGCTTCAAAACTTTTAATGCGTTTACTTACGTTTAATTTAATTTAGATAAGGCTAGGATTTCTACTTTATATTATCCATATCAATAAAGACGAAAACACGCACTGCACCTATTAATTTTAATAAAACATCACATTAAATTTGATCGTAAATTTAGTAACATAAAATCTCAATAGATGGCGCTGACTTACTTTACAACTCGCTATGGTTACGTTTTCGCATTATGGTATAGCAGATTGAAATTAACCAAAGCAAATTAAAAAATGATGTTCTTTGTTTTTGTGGTTTTGTTGTCTATTGATTGGTTTGGTAAATATGGACGGTTCGGTTCGCTATGTTAGTTGTCTTGCTTGAATTGAAAATTGAAATTATTTTTTGACGGAACATACGATCGTGTCGTATATAAGGTGGACACAAATCAACTGCAAATATTTTAAGGGCAGATACAGACCACTATACTGAACAACTTTTCCAAATACTTATATCGAAATACGAAATTTTATTTTTCACTCTTCATACTAAACTAGATCAGCTGATTCTCAATTTGTATGGGAGGTCAAAAATTTTTTTTCGTATTTCGACATAAGTTTATTTAGGAAAGTTGTTCAGTTGAGTGGTCTGAATCTGCCCTTAAAATATTTGCAGTTGATTTAAATTCACCTTTATAAAAAATTATAATTATTTTAAATAATGCCTAGGAGGAAACGATCTAATCTGTCGCATCATTCCAGAATAGCTAAAAGCAGAAGGTTAGCTAGATCTCAAGAATCGAATGCGGATAGACAGATGCGACTCGATGAAGATAGGCAACGCCATGCATTGTCTCGGTCTTTAGAAACTTCTTCTGACAGAGAGTCTCGGTTGTCCGCTGACCGCGAGCATCATGCATCATCTCGGGCTTTGGAAACGTTTTCCGAAACTCAAGGTTTTGGCGGGAATTGTCGGGGATGAAGTGATTTAGACGTCATATAACAGTGTTGTGCATCAGGATGATGCTACCACCTACCCTATCAAGTTTTTGAGTTCATTGGCTGCGAGTGGTCTTCCTGCTCATAACATTACCCTTAAAGTCGGCGTTCCCATTGTGCTCCTAAGAAATCTTTCTCCGCCTAAACTATGCAACGGGACCCGACTCAAAGTAACGGTTTTGCAGCGCAAACTTAATACAGGCCGAAATTCTCACAGGGTGTGGTTCAGGCGAAACGGTGTACATACCTCGAATACCACTCATCCCCAACAATTACCCCTTTCAATTTAAACGCACCCGGTTTCCAGTTGCTGTTGCTGCCATGACGATAAATAAGTCGCAGGGACAAACCCTAAAAGCAGCTGGCAACGACCTAAAAACAAGTCAACAAGATGTTTCTCGCATGGACAACTGTATGTGGCTTGCCCGCAAGTCAGTAGCGCCGAAAATCTATTTTTATTAGCCTCTGAGTGAAGAACTGCTAATGTTGTCTACAAAGAGATTATTTGAACTTAACTCTGAAACATGATATTTGTTTATATTTGAATAATGTCCTGGCTACTTCGATTGCGTCATTTCATTTCAATGTAACACAGGTTACGCGAAAAGCGACCTACACGCGGGGGTGCCGCGGGTAACAGCTAGTATACAATAAGGAAATAACAAACATAGATAAACAACAGGCGGCCTTATTGATAATGCAATTTCTTTCAGACAGCCTAAACATAAAGTGATTGTTGACAATAAATATAGGTAGATGAAGAAGAAAAAGCGTTATCTCTACTACTCACTGCATACAAATAAAATTAACATGGTCACAAACACATTTTATCATTGGAATCACCTGATTGTCTGATAATAAAGATGATTCCGTGCTTCGGGAGGCACGTTAAGCCTTTAGTCCCGGCTGCTATCTGGTAGTCGTAAAAGGAACCACGTCAGAGGCCGAGAGGCGGTCCCAACTCTGACACCAGGATGTGCATGGTCTATTAGGATGATCATTACCGTGGCGTTAAATCCAGTGAGGCAGATGATAATAGAGCTGGTAAGGAAATTCATCAAAGTAGATTTAGCATAAATAACCTCCAACTTATCAGATAATCTGCAAAAAGTAATAATAATTATAGTAAATACAAAACCCTTTATTAATAGAAATAACCAATAAGGATAACAGTCAATAAAAAAAATACTATTATCTTATACATTACCAAAAATACTAGTTACTTCACCAAAAAGAACTATTTATTTTTCAAAATTACTCTTTTGGGCCAGCTCAATCCGTGTGGTTTCTCCGTATATAATTATTTATTTAGATTATTTTTCTACTATAATAACATTATGAGAAATACCTAAGCTATAGACATTTAGTATTATATCTACATTAAAACCAAGTTTTTTTTACCTTATCAGCTGTTGATGCCATTTTATTAATTCCAAGAACTTCCGTTGAATTTCTTCATTATTTATTATTACGCCAATGGAAATATTCTTATTGGGAATCAATTCCTCTACTTCTTTTTGCAAAAGTATGAATTGTATACGAATATAGGTACAACAAGTATAGAAGAAATAATCACACGCACAAATTTCTAAAAGCACTATGCATTCTGAAAATGGTGTAAATAGTTACAAAGTGATATTAGCGATATTCTTGTATTTTCTAATAAATATATATAACTTCCAAGTTTTGGAAGATGCTTTTAAGCTCCTGGAATGGGACGGACTTGGCATTAATATCAATGGCGAGTATATCACCTACCTTCGATTTGCCGATGATATTGTTATTGCGACGGAATCGCCGGAGGAACTAAGTACCATGATTAATGACCTCAACGAAGTCTCCCAACAGGTTGGCCTTAAAATGAACATGGACAAAACCAAGATAATGTTTAACGTCCATGTTGCGCCGTCGCCGGTTTTTGTTGGGAGCTACACCCTTGAAGTTGTGGACCAATATGTCTACTTGGGTCAGTTGATCCAGGCTGACAGTTCAAGCTTCAAGGATGAGGTCTCCCGTCGAATTCGACTCGGCTGGGCAGCGTTCGGGAAGCTCCGTAATATCTTCTCGTCCAAAATACCTCAGTGCCTTAAAACTAAGGTCTTCAACCAATGTGTGTTACCAGTGATGACATATGGGTCCGAAACGTGGTCCCTTACTATGGGCGTCATAAGAAAGCTCAAGGTCGCCCAAAGAGCTATAGAGAGGGCTATGCTCGGCGTTTCCCTTCGAGACCGCATCAGAAATGAGGAGATCCGTAGGAGAACAAAGGTTGCCGACATAGCCCAGCGGATTAGCTTTTTGAAGTGACAGTGGGCCAGGCACATAGCTGGACGAACCGATGGCCGATGGGGCAGAAAGGTTCTCGAATGGCGACCACGCACCGGCAAGCGCAGCGTCGGACATCCACCGACCAGATGGTCAGATGACCTAAAGAAGGTCGAGAAAAGTGCGTTCAGGCGGTGCGGAGTTCGCCGGGTCAGCTAGTGTTTCAATGAATAATAAGTAAATGATAAATAGTAAATATGCTCCAAAAGAAGTCGCGATTTCTGAGCAGCTTTCTCAAGAGGGAGATTATTTTGATGATTGCCAACCAGTGATTGTCGATGAAAATGGTACTAAAACCACGAAAAACGGTGATATAATGACAAAGCATAATAGAAGACAAACTGATATCAGTTTGTGTATACCTCGTTTATACATAAATCAAATTTATGAAGTGGTCCATGGTATTTATAACCAAAATACGAATAAGTCTGCAGTGCTTGCATTGTTTCATCTATCATTCACATAAATAGATTTTACTGATGAAAGAAGTAGATTCTTCAAGTAATCAGAAGATTGAGGCTATCGCTTGAAGGGCTATCGTCTGTTTGATATTCCAACTAACTGTAAATAAAAAAAATATACTTACCGGACCAGATTTGCTTTATGTACAATAACGGATAATATCTTATATCATATGGGTTAAATGGATAAACGTCTAGAAATGGCAAAATCAACTCCACTCTGCCAGTATTTACATATTTTATTGTAATTAGAACCAGAGGGCTTATCGTGAACATTACTACCATCATTCCGTTCAACGTATTTAGTAGTTTAGTTACAAAATTGAGAAATTTAACCTCCTTATTTATAACTTCATCAAATTCATTACTTGTCTTATCTGCTTTATTATTTTCTAGCGTTCTCAAATCTTCAATAATTTGGTTGACTAAATCTTCTTTTTTTATGTGTAGAATCGACTTCATGCTAGCAAGAAAACTCAGAGTCGTACAAGGAAACAGATAGGTTAGTTCAGTAATATTTTTTCCATTTTCAATGCCTTTAATAAACCATCTAATAGCTCCTACTATATCACTATTTAGCCAGATGAAATTGAAAATGAAAATAGATCTAGATTTCATCGTGGCTGCTGCACTCCTTTTTCTACTTTCTAATGATAAACCTGACCATGCAAATGCAAATTCAATATTTTTCAACAATCCGTTAAAAATGGACTTGCGTTCAGCCATTTTGAAATTCTACTGATCTTGCTTTGTATGAAAATGTACTTAGTACTAACAAATTCCTACTTATAATAAATTTGAAGCTCAATAATTACGCTTACTATCTAATTAGTCTTTTTATAATTAATAACCAAATGAAGGGTTTCATTTTTTTTTAAATGTCATTACAGATTATCAAAATAGCGTAGTGTAATTTTCTTTCACTTCACTGTTTGTTCAAAAGAATTATTTGAGTTATAATGTTGGCTTAGTATTTAAATAGATAAGTAGTCAAACGTACTAGCTTTCGCTCGCGACTTCGCCCGCGTAAATTTCGCTCGGGAACAGTGCTTTTCCCGGGATGAAAGGTACTCTATGTCCTTCAATACTTCTAACTATGTGTATGCGAAATTTCATAAAGATTGTTTCAGTAGATAGGGCGTGAAAGCGTAACAAACAAACAAACTCACTTTCGCATTTATTATATTAGTTGGGATGCGTGTTCATAAAATCGTGCATGTCAAGTGATGGTGAGCTCGGCCTGATTTGAATACGTCGCTTTTATGGGGTTTATTTATTTATTAAAAAAAAAAATTGAGCCAAGAGCTACCATAGTAATATTAATGCTATAAGGCATTCTCTTCTAAAAAAGTTTAAAATTTGGAACACGTTGAACCTGTCTCAAAAAATTGATAAATTTGGAATAACTTTTTCAGTATACAGGGTTAATTTAAATCAACTGCAAATGTTTAAAGGGCAGATTCAGACCACTAAACTGAACAACTTTTCCAAATAAACTTATATCGAAATATGAAAATTTATTTTTTACTCTCCATACTGAACTAGATCAGCTGATTCTCAATTTGTATGGGAGGTCAAAAAAAAATATTTCATATTTCGACATAAGTTTATTTAGGAAAGTTGTTCAGTTTGATCTGAATCTACCTTAATTGTATGTCATTTGTGACCGCCTTATATATTTTAAAATCTAGTTAAAATAACACTGGTTTGTCTATAATTGCGTAGTACTCGCATAATTAACAGTAATAACTTGTTATTATATTAATGTTTGGGTAATTATACAACAAAATGTACAGGATAATAAAAGTAATCGCTCCGTTTTAGTCGCCTATTATTATAACAAAGCCTAAGGTAAGGTTTACAATTGATCAGCCTATTTTAAAAGGGGGATTTTTAGTATATATTGTCCCACTGCTGGGCAAAGGTCTCCCCCATCTCCTTCCAAACTTCTCTTTGTTATGCGTCTCCAGCCATTTGCTCTCGAACTTTAATTGATTGAAGAGGAAACCTTCAAAAACATACTTGGAGACGACGCTTGGTAGATAGTAATAAAACTGACAATTGCGTTATTTTTTAAATAAACATTATTAAGCCAAAAGCTATGATGTGTAACTGTCCACTGCTGGACATAGGCCTCCCTCAAGCATTTCCAGAACGACCGGTTGGAAGCGGCCTGCATCCAGCGCCTGCCTGTGACCTTCTTCAGGTCATCTAAGGCTGTATGCCCACTAAATGGTATAAAAAAATTAAAATAACAACCTAACACCGATTGCAAACCAAAAATGCAAAACGAAGTTCCCAAAAACGATTGAACTAAGTACTATTTTTATTTATGAGAAAAAATAAACATTTAAAAAGTATATTTCTAAACATTCAGCTTCTATACGACGTGTTGCTCGTAATTTTTAAAGTAAATTAAGTATTTAAAAAATGGCAGTGCCCCGAAAGCACGACAATAAAGTAAAAGTTTATCGTTTTTTAAAAATAAATATGTTTATCGTTGTTCAATAAAATATTTTAATAGAATAATAAATCGACTCTACGCACAGTAAGTAATACTCGTGTAATAAAACCACTCATTCAATACAATAATAGTTTAATTGTAATAATAAACATCGATTACGCACTCGATTTGCCACTCGAATCGATTGCTCGGTTTTAAATCGGAATTGATGTCAATTGGCATGCGTTGAATTTCAGTCTAGAGCATTAAACAAATCGGAGTTGCCACTGACTGGCGACTCTCTACCAAAAGTGACAGCCTCTCATACTACTTGTAGTTGTGTGCTTGTATTTTTTGCTTGTGTTGGATTATTTTGTCAAATGTGTGCGTAACGATGGCGCAACATAGAGTACCTACTATTTTTAATATATTTTATGTAAACATCCTTAAACCTATGTTGGACGCAATAAATGAATTATGAAGCGACGTGATCGAACTATGACTTAGTGTTAACTGTATAATAGGGCATAAAAACCTTCCTCTTGAATCACTCTATCTATTTAAAAAAAACCGCATCAAAATCCGTTGCGTTGTTTTAAAGATTTAAGCATACAAAGGTACATAGGGACAGAGATAGCGACTTTGTTTTATACTATGTAGTGATAGTGATACTTATTGTATGTGTTACCTCACCCTCACTTGGATTGAAAATCGTATGTCTTTATCGACTGTTGTACGTAGGATTGGAGCGATACACAGTTTTCAACAAAGCGAAATATGACCATGAAGTGCTTAAGATCTGAAAATAACAGAAAACAGTATCACTAAGAATAATGAGGAGCACGATAGCCTAGCTTGGGGCGCGTGTTCGTAACGATAGCGAGTCAAGCGACGGCGAGTGCGCGGCCATGTTTGGATTGGTCGCCATTAGTGGCATTTCTTTGACTACTAAGTTTGACCACCAGGAAGGAACGCTTCTATCTTGAGCTTCGGAAAGCACGTTAAGCCGTTGGTCCCGGCTGTTATCGACATTTGGCAGTTGTAAGGCTATGTCAAACGCCTTTAGGCAGCCTGAAAAATCTGACAGTGTTGGCCACTATAACGCATCCGGGTCATGTTCCTGTGGGTCTGGTTTCCCTGTAAAGAGGTTACGGAGATCAGATTGCAGTCGCTCCATTGTAATAACTAGAACCACCAAATCAGGACCTTATGGACTAGGCAAATGTGGTTTCTCATCTCACCCTCATAAAAGCCCTTAGATTCACATTAGCGAATCCTGACGCTGTCACTTTGCAAGGAGTATGAGCCCTGAAAAGAAAATCACCCCCATATTTTAGTCACTACTAGCACATATTATTATTAAATACTAGATTGCTCCCGCGGCTTCGCCCGCATGAATTTCTTTTGTTTTGTCGCTTTCGGGATAAAAGTTACCCTATGTCCTTTTCAATACTCTTAGCTATATTAAGGCGATACCTCGGTGAACACTAGCGCCACCGTCGTTTAAAAATCATTACTCACTGAAAACACAAGTTAACAAAAATCCCTCAGCTGTAATTATGGTTCTGGATCTGAAGTTAATTTTAATCATATTTAATTATTAAATTATAGTTTCATATAGTTACAAATTGCAAAACTGCTAAAAGTGGCCGTTTTAAGCAATAATGCATTTTTTAACTAAAGGGAATTATAATTCAATAATTTAATATGTTTAAAATTAACTTCAGATCCAGAACCTTAATTACAGCAGAGGGATTTTTGATAACTTGTGTTTTCAGTGAGTAATGATTTTTAAATGACGGTGGCGCTAGTGTTGACTGAGGTATCACCTTAATGCGAAATTTTAGGAAGATTGGTTCAGTAGATAGAACGTGAAGAGGTAACAAACAAACGAATATACAAACTCACTTTCGCATTTATAATATTAGTATGACTATACTCTACTTGGTATTATATACTCTACTAGGTATTAATATGTATTTACCTTGTCTGTATAAGAAAAACGGTCTTGACATTGAAGACATCAGTTAAATACCACTGAGAATTGTATGCTGCATCGCTTACTTTGCTACTCTAGAAACAATGCAAAATTATTATCATGCTACAGTCGGGGACAGATAAACCTGACCCCCTACCGTATCTACCGTAATGACCGGGGGTCAGCTGTATATGTCCCCGACTGTACCAGCTGCTGTGCATTGTAAAAATGATTGCAGAAGTCAGACAATAGTCGTTATATAATACATAAACCCAGAACTAAATAAATAAAGCGTACCCTGGGTATAGACGTTAAGAAATCCTCTACTTTGGATCAATAAACAAGGGAGAAAATAGTTGCTTAATATACTAAAATAATTCTGAAGACTTGAACTTAAATCTTATGCAAGAAATAAATAATCAAAAGATTCCGATGAATTGAGAACCTCTTCCTTTTTGAAGTCGGTTAAAAATGTCCTCGTTTTAAATTGCACTGCAGCAAATAAAAGATTACTGGATAAAGAAAAAAATACGTCAATTAGGTGACTTTGAAGAATGAGACAGACTCGTAATGATACAGATTATCTATAAATCATTATTGTTTTTGTTACGATAGATTGTTTTCCTTTGTATCCTACTCTTAGCCCCTGTATTATATTTGTTTGTCTTTCTCACTCTCACTTCTTCCCATAATCATAGAAGTATAAGCACAGAACATATAAATTATCCGAATAGAAGTTTTGACGTGGTTTTAGTTCCAGGATCAGTGTGGCAGCGATTCTCTCTTCTTATCTTCAATTAATACATGTAAACCACACCACACATTAAAATGTAGTTAACAACAAAGCCACCTAATATTTTCGACCAATAACAGTGGCAATAAATGACGCGATCAAATTCCCCGCCCATTTTTTCTGAATGAAACGTTGGCTCGCAAGCCAAACTAATGACACGTTTTTCGTGCGCTATGCCACTTCTTGTTAAGTATAAGCATTATATCTCAGTTGAAACTAAAGCTTTTGTTCTTGTTTTCATTCCTTTCATGTGTTACGGTATTTACATTTAAAATTTATCTTTATTGCCGTTCGTTACCCGCGGTTATATCGCTTCCAAAAGTTGCCTGGGTTTGACCCTTAGGCCTGGACTATGTCCATATTAAATTTTACCTAAATCAGGCCAGCGGTTAAGCTGTGAAAAGGATCTCATACTAGGGGCACTAGTTACGGTCCAACGGGATAAAAATACAAAGTACTTTTTTCTATAAGTATGTATTATCGTAAGCATAATAGTGTCAGTGGGATAACTTCCTAGGTAACTAGCTTTCGTCAGTCTAAAGCAACAATAACAGACTAAGGCTGGGTTGCACCAACTTACTATAACAATAACTGTGTAGTCAAGGTACTGGTTAGGTGTAAGTGAAAAATGGGATGCACCATTTTGTCAATCGTCAATTTTGACGTCGTAACCGCCCAAACTTGACCGGTTAGCGCTTTTGTTATTGTCAACTTACCTATCAGACGGGTCGAATAACCTCCTCGGACATCATTATACTTGTAACCCTGGTAATTAACAATACTACAAAATACGACGGTGCAACCTTTGTCGCTTCAACAGTTATAGTTAGCAGTAATGTTACTGTTGTTACATTTGACTTTAGCTGTAACGATAACTGGTACTTTGGTGCAACCTACCCTAACAGTAAAACTATTAAATACTCACTGAGCTCATGAGCATGTCTCCAAAGAAGCACAGAAAGAACACCTGGAGCAGACTCATGAAGAGAAAAGTCATGAAAGTCATTATGACACCCAACTCGTTGGTGGTCTAAAAGCAATAATTGATTTAGGTACTCATTCATTTATTTCGAATAGGCGTCACGGTCAACCGACCATGCACACCCTGCTTTCAGAGTTCTTCGGAACCGCCTCTCGGCCTCTGATGTAGTTTCTTTAACTACTGCAGATTGCAGCCGGGACCAACGGCTTAACGTGCTTTCCGAAGCACGGAATCATCTGTATTATCAGGCAATCAGGTGATTCAAGCCTGCAATGTCCTATCCAAACTGGAATCAACTAAACAAAGTAAGCTTCCCGTGGGAATTGAACCCACGACCCCCGTGTCCACAGGCAAACGCTTTAAACACTGGACCACGAAGGCAGTTTATTTGATTTACTAAAATTATAATATGTTAAAATTTAGAAAATAACAGACGTGTGAAGAAAAAAACAGGTAAACTGACCCCTGGCTCCAAAGATACCAACTGAGGATTTAACCAATAAGATGCTAATAGCTTACCTATATGAGAGACAGAGAAGTGTGAAAACTTTTCTAAAAGTAAATTAGAAATTAAAAAACCATTACTTTAAAATAAAGATTGATCTTTTTTGATTGATCGATCTTCGATCCTGTACAATCCAATGATGTATTTATATAATTAGTGCAATAAAATGTTTATTCATTGATTCATTCAATTATTAATAATAATAACGAAAAAGACCAAAATTAGATAAAGAAGGAAGTTTATCTACCGTTACATTAAATCCAGTGAGGCAAATAACAATGGAAATTGTCACAAAATTTGCCAATGTTGATTTTGAAGTGATTAATTCAAGAATATTCGCATTGCTGAAAGAAAATAAAACAAAAATATTTTATGACAATTCTAAACAAAAAGTTTAAAAGTACAAACTGTATATTTATTTATATAAAAGAAAAGAAGGTTATAAGATTAAGCAGTAGGTACTTTACGTTATATAAGCTTACTAAGCGCCAAGATGGCTATTAAAAATTATTTTGTTACCCACAATAAAAAGAAGTTTTAAATAACAACAAGAATATCACATCTTTTACTTTTTATCTTTCGTGGAAATAAGCAGAAAATTTTACAATGAAACAGTATAGGTATACTTTAATTAAAAGTAATCCTTCTTACCTAATAAGATCTTGATGCCATTTTATCAACCTCACAAAATTCTTTCGTAATTCAACAGGATCACAATCGATCATATATTGAGTCGTGATGGCTTCCAGTTGATACTGCAGAAGTCTAAATTGTATTCGAATGAATGTACAGCAGGTATAGAACAGATAGTCAGCAGAACACATTTGAAGTAATACAATGACTTCTGCAAAGTTGTCATTACAAGAAAAAATTTGAACAATAAGTATAGCTAAATATAACTGTAAACTTATCATAAACTAGCGAGCGACCCGCCCCGGCTTCGCATGGTCATAAAAACCTTCCTCTTGAATCACTCTATCTATTAAAAAAAACCGCATCAAAATCTGTTGCGTAGTTTTAAAGATTTAAGCTTACAAAGGGACATAGGGTCAGGGAAAGCGACTTTGTTTTATATTATGTAGTGATAGAGAATATAATTTGTACTCTAATACTCTTACCAGACCAAATCTGATGAATATAGAACATTGGCCATAGCCATGAATCCAAAGAATAAAAGGCATAGATATCCAAAAATGGGAGTCTTAACTCCAACTGATTCGTTTCATAATATTTTGTTGCTATCGACACAATCGGGATTAAATCATACACTAATAACATCATTACGATTAAGATATTAAAGATCCTTATTATACGATTCAAGAAATATACATCCAATTGTATTTTCATTAATTCTTTAGAGCTTAATTTACTTATATCGATATCCTTTTCAAATTTTCTTAGATTGTCTAATAGTACTTTTATTTTGTTTTCGTAAATAAGTGAATACATTCCTTTAACATTTCCAGTCATGCTTAGTATTAATCCAGGTGCTACATATGTGATTTTAGTTAAATCAGCACCTATGTCAAAACCCTTATAAATCCACAGGAAACATGCTATGATTGCTACGTCGATCCAAAGCATATTTATCCAAAATATGATATTTTCATTAAGTTTTCTCACTTTCGTTTCGAAATTAAGTCCGATCAATCGACTTGGGAGATAAACGTGTTTCAATGATTCGTCAATTGATAACATGTTTAGTAATTTTTCGTATGAACTATTTTCGCTTTGCGGTATGTAGTTTTCACTCAAATACTTGGGAGTTTTGCGCAATTTTTTACACCATAGATTTTTTTATAAATCGAATTACTTTTTATCAATATTTTTTTACTAAGTATCTTCTATATCCTTGTATTGATTTTGGTTATTAAAAACCATATAAAGTTAACAAATAGAGCGGTCTCGGCGCCGAATACATTTTTATGCCATTCGGTGTCGAGACTCTGGGTCCGTGGGGCCCCGCAGCAATGGGCCTCTTCAGTTCAAAGATATTTTGAAGAGGCTTATTGATGCGACGGGACACCGAAGAGCTGGAAATGCTGCCAGCATCTTCGGAACATTGCCACATGGACCTTTTCTATGATTTTGGTAAGTATTTTTGTTTTCCTTTTTATATTTATTTAGTATTATTTAAGTCTTTAGTTTTTTTTTTAAGTTAATGTCATTTAGTTAATAAATATAACTTCTTATAAAAACCATATCAGTTTGTATTAATCTGCATGTCGCAGTAGTTCGTTTAGAAGTAACTAACTGTAGTTATCAGTATAGAAATAAATACCCTTTAAACGATTATTAATTCTATTGATAACTAATTCAAATTTACAGATATTTAAAGTTGTAGAATGGACAAAAAAAAATTGAAAATTTATTTATTTATTTATTTATTTATTCACCTTACAACTATCATCACAGGAAGATCCCAATACAATAGCTGCGATACAAAAATATAAAAACAATACAACAAATAAAGAATTACATTACTGTCTATAGCAAATAATGTATAATGCTACCTTTGTGAATTCACTCAGAGAACAGGAGAACAAGTCTACATCGTTCGCCATGAGGTTAAGGGTTCGTATAGCTCGCGTCATCGGCGCCTGGTTTACCAGATTGGTTCTCCCGAGAGGCACGGCCAACAGCCGCGGCTGTCGACGCCGCCATACATACCTATCCGGAACAAATATAAATATTTTTTCCAATATACTCGCATTATAAATCCTCCCTCGTAAGATCTTAAAGATATATGATATGATGGCGACCTCCCTTCTTACTTTTAGCTCATTGTATCCAACCATGCCGAGCACAAATAAAGTAGGATACATAAGCGGATAGAATGGGTAAACATTATATAACCTCAAGTATATGTACCTTAAAAACTTATTTTGTACTCGTTCCAACATGAGACAGTATTTATCTTCGTGCGGATCCCATACCATCGAGCTACTATCGAGGTGACTTCTTACTAAGGCATTGTATAAGAGCTTAATAGCTGAAATATTTTTAAAGCTTTTGGCGTTACGAAGGACAAATCCCAGATTCCTAAAAGCCCTTTTACATGCACTTACAATGTGGTTTCTGAAATTCAGTTCATGATTGAAAGAAACACCTAAATCCTTTATTTCAGTCACTCTAGCCATTGGGACCTCTGCTATGCTGTAGTTGTATCGTATAGGGTTACGTCCGCGATAGAAAGTAATAGATGAGCATTTCGTACTGTTAAATTGTAGTAGGTGATTCTCACTCCATCTTACCACATTATCAATATCTCTCTGTAGTTTTAGGCAATCCTCTTCTGTCACTACAGGCAGAAACACTTTGAGGTCATCCGCGAATAAAAGGCATTTAGCATCAGTAATAACTTTTGGAAGGTCATTAATGAACAGCAGAAACATCAATGGTCCTGCCTGTTAGTGTCTGTTTATACACCTATTTAATAAGCTAATGAATTCTTCTTCTTCGCTATGACTCTATCCCATCTACTCGGGGTCGGCTTTTCTTGTCCGTCAGTTCCACGGACAAAAGGCCGATTTTCAAAATTTTAATACATATACTAGGAAAAAAAGTATTCTTTTTTTTTCTTGATTAAGCTACGATATCTCTACACGTTTACTGTTTTGAGCTTATGAATCTCTACAATTATTGAATTGTTCTTTTTTGGACGCGATATAACCACGTGTGAGGAGCCGCGGGCAATAGCTAGTGTATTATTAAAAAGATTGTTGTTATATCAGCCCATAAAGCTGTCTTGACAGTAGGCTAAGCCAAAGTTACTTCACTTCTTAGCTTGTATATATCCCAACTAATATTATAAATGCGAAAGTGAGGTTGTATATTTGTTTGTTACCTCTTCACGCCGTATCTACTGAACTAATCTTCCTGCAATTTTGCATACACATAGTTAGAAGTATTAAGAAGGACAAAGGGTACTTTTCATCCCAGGAAAAGCACTGTTCCCAAGGGTAATACATGCGGGCGAAGCTGCGGGCGATGCTGCGGGCGAAAGCTAGTATATATAAGCTAAAATAACAATAATCACTTCTATAATAATACTTCTACATTATATCGAATCAGATTTACAATTCTACAGTTTATTTATTGATTCCTTTTCTATATCCGTCAGTTTTACGACAATCAATTAATTAATAATTCCTTTTCGCTATCCAATAGTTTTGTTAACATTTCACAGATCACAGAATACATTGTCTTTACATACATTACAGAGAATGCCTTAAAGCGTTTATAATATAACTAGCGACTCGCCCCGGCTTCGCCCGCAGCTTCGCCCGCATGTATTTCCCTTGGGAACAGTGCTTTTCCTGGGATGAAAAGTACCCTTTGTCCTTCTTAATATTTCTAACTATGTGTGTGCAAAATTGCAGGAAGATTAGTTCAGTAGATACGGCGTGAAGAGGTAAGGAGGAGGTAAAGAGAAAACGTTCCTCTTGAATCACTATCTATTAAAAGAAACCGCATCAAAATCCGTTGCGTAGTTTTAAAGATTTAAGCATACAAAGGGATATAGGGACAGAGAAAGCTACTTTGATTTATACTATGTAGTAATTAGCTTTTGCCCGTGGCTGCGCCCGCGTGAACAGTCCTTTCTCCCGGAACGAAAGGTATACCCTATGTCCTTCTCCTGGTTCCAAGCTACCTCCCCACCAATTTTCAGGCAAATCAGGTCAGCCGTTCTTGAGTTATACATAGTGTAACTAACACGACTTTTTTATATATATAATAGATAAGTATAATTTGAACATGACATCCACGGAATACCAGCGTCGTGGTCTACACCACGACATTATGCGAGGCGGAATCCATTTTGGTGCATATTTAAAAATATTTTTTCTTGTCCAAACCATGAAATAAGTTGTCTTGGTTATGTATCATATAAAAACATTTTCTTTCTTTCTTTTATTCCACCTATATTGTTTAGTTAAAGCTCAATATATACAATATCATCACGCCTGTCTCCCGTAGGGGTAGGCAGAGACTTTTTAAGGATCGTACCCAATTATATAATAGGAGGTTGAATGTAAACACAACCTCCCTCACTTCCTTCACACTCATCACTAGTAGGTAATATACGCTCGCCAGTTGCAGGTATCTCAATATAGTTTAAAAAAAAATATAGGGACAAATCACACAGATTGAGTTAGCCCCAAAGTAAGTTCGAGACTTGTGTTATGGGACACTAACTCAACGATACTATATTTTATAACAAATACATGTATAGATAAACATCCAAGACCCAGGTCCATCAGAAAAAGAACAATTTTCATCTTTACCTAACCGGGAATCGAACCCGGGACCTCCAGAGTAGCGGTCAGGCATGTTAACCATTACGCCACGGAGGTAGTCTCAAATATATTATTGTTAATCGTTTACTTGTTTAGCCTCAACTATTTAATATTAATTGATAAGTATGAAAAGGAGTAGTCATCACTGGTGTCCCCGAACAGGAAAGCGAAGCGTGGGCAAACCAGCAGCCAGATGGTCGGACGATATTATAAAGACGGCAGGGCCGTCCTGGACCAGAACCGCCGCATTAAGAACAGAATGGAGAGCCATGGAACAGGCATATGTCCAGCAGTGGACGCAAATATGCTGTGAAGAAGAAGATGGTGAAAATGAGTTACGCCTTAGGACCTCCAGTTTCAATCTAATGTTCCGCCAGTTAAAAAAACCAAATATAATTAAAATAAAATCATTCGGGCTTTCATCATTCTTTATCTTATCACACTTTCCTTTTTTCCCACTTATTCCCACGATAAGCATACTTTGTTTTGTTGTTTATAGTTTAGTTAGGACATTGCAGGCTTGAATCACCTGATAACAAATATGACTCCGTGATTCGGAAAGCACGTTAAACACATTTGGTCCATGCTGCCAACTAGTAGTCGTTAAGGAAACCACATCAGAGTCCAAGAGGTGGTTCCGTAGAACTCTAACACCAGGGTGTGCATGGTCAATTGATCGTGATACGTACACGAAATGAATAAATAAATCGCACTTTCCTAGTGAAGTCGGCAGATTAGTTATTTGACTACATGTTTCCATTTGCCTAAAAGAATATTTAGGAAAATCCAGCTCCAATTCTAACAGGAATATGGCAATAACAGCGTAACAGGTGTGCATCCATCTATGAGCCACAAAAAATATTGTCGTACATTTCCCGCGCTCGGAATCGTGGCCTGTGTGTAGTCTATTTTGTTTTGTTGTCTTTGGTAGCGAGGATCAACTGCGGACCGCCAGTTTCCACAAATATACGAGTATTTTCCTGAATGGGGTTTTCACAAAAAAGAACCAAACAGCGCCATGTTGAAAAACCGTTACCGAAATTTCAAAGCTAGCTGTGCCCACGACTTGGATGAAAATAAAACTACTTACTGATAATGACAATATGTGACTATATTATATACATATGGCTGTATTTTTTACAACGACAAATGTATAAATGCAATTTTATCAACATTATTTCTTCACTATAGCTTCTGTCTGTCTACTTCTTTTTACAGACAAACTGAACCCTTAAAACTTTCTAACAACAAAAAGGAAATTCATTTTGTAGTTAATATTATTCATTAGTTTTATTTTAGCTTATACAGATAAACTAATTAATTAAAAACGAACATAAATAAATATAACTAAAATAATAATTGTTGTTAATAGTTTTTAGGGTTCTGTACCCAAATAATATAAATAGGAAGGGTCCTATTGATAGTAATAGGGATTTAAGACTCCGCTGTCCGTCTGTCTATCTGGCCGTCTGGCACCAAGCTGTATCTCATGATTAGTATAGCTAGACAGTTGAAATTTTTGTTGAATCCACTATAATAACAAATACTAAAAACAGAATAAAATGATCAAACGTTATTTTTTGCCGTTTTGATATTATTGTAATTAGTACGGAACCCTTCGTGCGCGAGTCCAACTCGCACTGAGCCGGTTTTTTTACTATAAAGCAACCAGGAAAAACGCATAGTTTTACACGTGTAAATGAAACCAATCTTCTTACTGATTAATATTTAGTATCATTATCTATACTAATAAATAAAGCTGCACAGTTTATTTGTTTGAACGCTTATAACTTGAAAACTGCTGGTCAGATTTGCAAAATTCTTTTTGTATATGAAAGCCTGATTCTTGGGGAAGGTTATAGGCTAACGGTACATGTACACTAATGGCGAGTGAAACCGCGGGGAACAGCTAGTAAATAATATAATAAGTAGTAATTTAATAATTTTATCGTGAATCAATGGGGGTTTAACGAGGTTTTAATTATACATGGTCTTCAATAAAGCGAAGAAGGACCATGCATTACTTAGTATCTGAAAATAAAAGAAACAAATTAATAAAATTACAAAAAAAAAATCTAAACACATAGAATAGAATAGAATAGAAAAACTCTTTATTGCCATTTTCAATTTTATATGTTGTCACTAACTATTTAAACCTAACGATACATTATCTGTTCAACCGACTTCCAAAAAAGGAGGAGGTTCTCAATTCGGCTGAATATTTTTTCATGTTTGTTACCTCATATATCCATCATTTCTGGACTGATATTGAAAATTCTCTTTTTGTTCGAATTAACGTACTTCCAATTTGATCCCATTGAAATTTTATCAAAATCGCCGTAGAAGTTAGTTTTAAAATAAAACAAAACTGGAATACGTAAAACGTGAGCATTTTATGATTTTTCGTATGTTTACAAGTTGCTTGCTTGATAATTGAGTTATTCGCAATATCAATCGACCCTGTATACCCCCGGTAATAGGTTTTAAAAACTTCTCACGGCAGCTGTAATTATATATACTTGACGTTTTCCCTTGGTATTAATTCTGTATGTATGTATGTAATATCTTTATTGCTTTAAAATACATAGTAAAAGGAACATTATTAAAATAAGAAGACAATGGCGGACTTATCCCAGGATGGTATCTCTTACAGTCAACCGGCGAATGACGAATCAAAATTCTGATCACCAGACCAATAGGAACATGATTCGGGTGTGATAATGGCCAATACTGTCAGATTTTTCAGGCTGCCTTAAGGCATCTGACATAGCCTAAGAACTGTTATCTACCGATAACTGCCATCTACGGCCTAACGTGCCTTCCGAAGCATGGAAGAGCTGAATATAGAAATGCCACTAATGGCGACCCATTCAAACATGGCCGCACAATCGCCGTCGCTTGACGCGCGCTACCGTTTCGAACACTCGTAGCGCTAGGCGCTAGGCTAGGCTACTTCTCATAATAATACTCATATTACTCATTTATTCATAATAATTTTTACACGTCAATACAATAGATTAATTAAAAATAAAATAATTAACATCAAATTCAATTGCAACAGTCCAATCCGAAGTAAAAATAATAAAACATACAAAATAATACGGAATAATAAATTAATGCATATCGTACCTTTTGTACACTAACTTATATCAGTCCATGAATTCCTTGATACTATAGTAAGCGTTGTCGATTAACCATCGTTTATAGCTATAGCTATAGAGTTCCTTAATTGGACATCATAATAGCTAAGAAAAAGTTAAAGGAACTTACCTTCATAAAAGATCTTTGATTTACATCAGCAAATCGTAGAGCAGTCAACTTGCAAGGTTTTTGTGATCTGAAATATTTGTTGATTTAACTTTTATTGTACAATATACCAATTGAAAAGCAAAATAGGTGGACTTTATGATTAAAGAATAAAAAACTATCTAAGACAAAGACTAAGGGTCTCTGAGCTAGAGAGGGGTCGGACGGACGGACAGAGCGAAACTATAAAAACCCTAAAAATTGCCGAGACCGCGCGCCATTTCCTAATTTTATAATTTTAGACAACAAGCATTTTAGGTGGGTTCGTGATCAATCGTATGTTATGAACAAAAGAAAAGTAATATTTTTTGTTTGGTTCATATATGATAAACTTGATTGAAAAATATTAACACTTAGAAAAATGTTGTTAGCAAACCCATAAAAATCCTACTGCTAAACATTTTATTATTTTTAAATAGGTCAGGCGTCGCACGGATCGGATGCAATATCCCAACTAATATTATAAATGCGAAAGTGAGTTTGTATATTTGTTTGTTTGTTACCTCTTCAGGCTCTATCCACTGAACCAATTTTCCTGAAATTTCGCATACACATCGCTAGGAGTATTGACAAGGACATAACCTATCATCCCGGGAAAAAGCACTGTTCTCGTGGGAAATTTACGCGAGCGAAGCCGCGGGCAAAAGCTGTTATACATAAAAACCTTCCCCCTGAATGACTCTATCAAAAAACAAAAAGCAAATGTGTTTTATACTACCTCTTGCCATTATGAGAAAAGAAAGTTTTGAGAATTTTCCTTGCGGTTACCGTAAGACGTGGCCTTACCTACTACTAGGCTACTTTGAAGGCTTAGAATTAGCCTATTTTGACAGATTTCATAAGACGTGGCCATACCATCGTAGGCTAAGGCCATAGATTAAAAAAAATACCCAGGCAAGATTGCTAAAGGCTAAATAATATACATAGATACTTAAAAAATAAATAAAACAATATTGTATCTTACCTTATTAAAACGAGTAGCAAATGTCTGCCAATTGTATAGTCGCATTTGTACCAGACGCTATTGTAGACAGCACCACTTACTTCCATACTCTGCAATTTTTTTTAATATTTTCACCGTCACTCATGGTATCCCAACCAATCCCAGTCCCAACAATATCACAGAATATATAATAGTACTAACGTACTAATATTATACATTCGAAAGTGAGTCTGTTTACGCTTTCACGCCCTATTTACTGAAACAATCTTTCTGAAATTTCACATACATACATATAATCACGTTTTTATCCCATACGGGTTAGACAGAGCCTAGGGCCTAAGACCTCAGACCACGTTAAGATGATCATAGTTGAAACAGGAAATCAATAGTGATGGGTTGCTAGCCGCATCGCCTATGTCATGATAACCCCATTCGCCAATACCCTCAGTCAATTTCGCATACACATATGTAGTTATATAAGTATTTACAAGGACATAGGGTACATTTTATCCCGGGAAATAGCCCGGTTCCCGAGGGAAAAAACACGTCGTGAACCTTCGTTCTACGTCGGATTTCTGAGTTGCGAACCCTGCGCTGCTGCTAGTTTATGTATAAAAAAATATATTTCATGAATACTTACCGATTGTGTAACTTTATCACCAAAGTAACACAACAAGTATACTTGTATCAAACAGACACTTAAGAATGAGAGAAATGTTAGGGCGAAAACGATGTCTTTTATAACCTGTAAATAAAATGTTTTTAATAGGTTTAATTATCCATACTGATATTATAAATGCGAAAGTCTGTCTGTCTGTCATCTATTCACGGCTAAACTGCTGGACCGATTGTGATGAAATTTGGTATGGATATAGTTATGCATTAGGAGTCAAACATAGCCTACTTTCGTCACCAACTTCTTTATGGACGAGCTTGGCTCGATTATTGTACTGTAACTACCATTTTGGGCAGAAAATTTTTTTGCGTAAAAATATGGGTAAAATGAATTTTCCCAGGCATGAAACTTATCTAGATTATATTTTTGATTATGTAAGAACTTATGTTTAAAATTTCAAAGAAATCGTTAGAGCGGTTTTCGAAAACGCGAGTACAAATAAATTTATTGCTCGTTTAATAGTATAAGATAGGATAAATGGGATAATGGTACTATTTTCTGTAACTTATGTTCCACAATGAAATAAATGATTTGATTTGATAAAGTAAAATTAAATTAGAAATAATCCATTATAATATTATATCATTGATGAAGTCTGCAGTGATGTTCGGTATTCATCCCGCAAACAAAGTCTTCATAATCTTTTTGGATTTTGTATAGGTTTTGCTGCGTTCAGAAATTCTGAACCAGTTAGTCTTATCGTACATGTAACGCAGCCCTTACCGTGACATTGAATAAAGTCAGGCAAATCAACACAGAACTCGATACGAAATTGTAGAGTGTAGCTTTAGCGTACACAGCCTCCAGTGTGTTCGTCAAACTGTAAATTTTATAAGTTGTATTAGTTAACACTTACGCGGACAGTAAACGAGATAACAATTAATTGTTATCGACGTCGAGAGGCGTTACTGCCAGCGAAAGTGTTAATTATAATAAAAAATGCCGCCTGTACCAAAGGCCGTGCTTTCCAAGCACGGAGAAGCTCAATAATCTATTTATTTTCATTGTTAGCCCGCTGCTTCACCCGCGTGAATTTCCCTCGGGCACAGTGCTTTTTCCCGGGATGAAAGGTACCCTATGCCCTTTTCAATACTTCTAACAGTGACAGCGTAACAAACAACAAACTCACTTCCGCATTTATAATATTAGTTGGACGGATGCATAGTTGGATGAAAAACCTACCACCAGAAGTGATATCACTGGCATCTAAACTAGGCTTAATAAATTTATTTTTTAACTGCTATAGCAGTCGTGTGTCCGCTAACGTGTTAAGATCCTTCGTGCTTCGGAAGACACGTTATACTTTCGGGCTAACTCAATTTGTGTGATTTGTCCCTATATATTTATTTATTTATTAAAATCAGAAGACAATGGCGGACTTATCCCAGAAAGGGATCTCTTACAGTCAACCGGCGAATGACGAAAGGAAATGCACAAGAAATAATCATGATGATTACTCGTGAGAACCGAACCACGTTTTTTTTATTTTAGAAAAATAAAAACTTGTATGAAAATACCTTATCAGCTTCTGATGCCACTCCAAAATCTCGACAAACTTGCCTTCTATATCAATGAAAGTAATTTTATTTCTTCTTTTTGCAGGAATAATGGTCTCAATTTGTGGCTGAAGCAGTTTGAACTGAATGCTGATGTACAGGCAGCAGATGTAGAAGAAATAGTCAGCTGAGCTGTTGAAGATTAGGACCACGACAACTGGAATTATTTATAAAAATGTATACTTAAATTAAAATTTTACGAAAACCTCCTAAAGGAGAAATGAAATGAAATTATTTATTTACATGAAACATGGAACAATAAGATGTTACATTGGAACTCTATGTGGCGTTATATTCGTTTTTTTAGATCAAAAACGATATTATCTACTGTAAGTTGCTGAGGAGTTGAGTGGTAGATTTCTTCTGATTGAATAAGGGTAGCACTAGCGTGCTGTCAACATTTTTAGCTATTACTTCTTCCACCTTTCAAATTTTCCAAAAAAAAATACTAGTTAATATTTAAAAAATAATCGATAATCGAATAAAAAAAATAATTCTAAGAAGTAAACAAACTTACGACTATGCACTTCATAAAGATAGACCGCCGGGAACACCTCCCAACGATAGGGGTCAAATGGATATGATATACTAAAAGGGGAAATTAATTCAAAATTTCCCCTATGATACTTCAAAGCCATCATTGCTATCGGTGCCAAAATAAAAGCTATCATCAAAACAAAAGTAACTAAATTATAGTAATAAATAATTTTATGGAAAGAATTCCTCTCTTTTTCGTAAACTCTATATGAATCATGCTTCTTGGTTTTGTCAACTCCATTTGGAACGTACTTTTCTGATTTCTCTTCCATGTCTATAAAACTATTGATTAATTCGGAGATTTTGCTTCGATTAAGAATTAAAGTTAATGATTTAACGATGCATAAAGAACTATAACATATGCACGGAGCCATGTAAGTTAGTTTTGTGAAATCTTCGCCCCTCGCTACCCCAGCACAGAAAAAGTGAAATGCCCCAGACACGGCGCTGGCAATTGCGAAAAAATTAATGTAGAATAAAAAACGTTGTATTATTGTGAATCTTTTGGGATTCCGCAATGGTATGCCACTCAGTGTAAATGGTAGCTGAATTTTGTTCAACGATTCTTTGAACAGTTTTCCTTTGGCGTCCATTTTGTTCGCCGTTCCTTTTTCAAATAAGAATAGAACTAAAACAATGTATACATATTGGTTCGTAGGTAATTATTGTAATTAAAGCAGTTTTTGTCAACGAAAAACTTTATTATGTGTTAATTAGTTACGAAAAGTAATTAAGCACATACAATTGTTTTAAGACAATGGTGACATAAAAGAGAAAATATTTTAAATTACCTAATTAAATCTTTTCCTTAGTCTATGCCTATTAATTTAAATGTTCTGACTATATTTTATGTATTTTCTCCATATATATACTGTATATCACTATCACTACATAAGTAGTATAAAACAAAGTAGCTTTCTCTGTCCCTATATCCCTATGTATGCTTAAATCTTTAAAACTACGCAACGGATTTTGATGCGGTTTTTTAATAGATAGAGTGATTCAAGAGGAAGGTTTTTATGCCCAACGAAGCCGAGGCGGGTCGCTAGAATAAAATAAATTGTACTAATAAACTTTGAAAAATTGGCTGATGTTTTAGAAATCATACAGTGAAAATTTACAGAAAAATGTTCCATTCAATAAAAATGCTTCTTCATGATGTTTCGAGAGAGACGAACTTAATGCTAAAATTATAACAGTCATAATTAATTAATTGTAGAAGTAAAACAGTCATATTAGATTATTAATCCTGACATAGTACCTGACGTAGACCTAGACATACTCCAATTCAGGAATAAATCAAGAATTATAATTAATTTTCTATTCATAATTAAATTACTTATTAGAAACTAGCAGTTCCCGCGGCTTCGCCCCACGTGGGACTCGGTTTACAAAAGTAGCCTATGTTTGACCTCAGGTTGTTAACTACATCCCTACCAAATTTCATCACAATCGGTCCAGCAGTTTAGCCGTGAAGAGGTGACAGACAGACAGACAGACAGACAGACTTTCGCATTTATAATATTAGTAAGTAAGTAAGTATAAGTAAGTACGTATGCATGTAACCTCTGTTCAATGACTAGAATGAAATAGTTAATAATATTATAAATCAACATGTTAATTTTGTATGCCCGCTGGCGCACTCAGAGAACTGTTCAGAATTTGTAAAACCTTTTGTAACCTGTGTATGACAAAATAAATGATTATGATTATATTAATTACCTAATAAAGATTGACTCGTCTTAAGCAGTTCCTAAATTTATTTCTAAAATAAACGCTATATCGTTATATGTTTCAGCTGTTTACATTTTAAAAAAAAATAGTTAGCTAACTATTTATGTCCCACTGCTCGGCAAAAGTCACCCCGCTCACATTCAATGTAACCTAGGCCATGGTACTCTCTCGCCAGTTTTTATCGGAAACCTTAGTTCGTCTGACCATTAAACTTTAGGCCTTCCTCGTTTCTTGTGAAAAAATTACTACTTCGTTTTAATCACTTATTCACCAAAAATAAACGGGACCATTACTAAATTCCAAGTGATTCGATTCATGTAGCGCCATCTATTAGCACAAAAGAGAACAAACTCTTTTTCTTCGACATGTCGTTATCAAAATCCATTGTCGTATTTTCGCCAAAAGTCCCGACCCGCGGTTGAAAGTCCCTCGCACCCCTACCACTTGTTGCGCGTGCAGTGCACCTCCGAATACTTGAAACAGTGAACCGGCATTGTTTTACTGTTTGTTTCACTTTCCCGGCGACGTCACTTGCAAGCAAAGTTACAGCGTTGAGTGACGACGTTTTACTTGGTTTTATTCTTCAAATTTATTGTGTGACTTCTACTTTGTTTTTTTTTCCACTTTTTTGTAAGAATATTGTTTTTTGTGATTATCTTTCACGTATATTATCATAATCAGCCATCATATTATCTCTTGTTAGGTATATACCATTCGAACGATATTATATTGATTGCGAATTCTGCCCATACGCGTTTTTCCTCCAGCCCATCTCAGCATCTTCATTTCGTTTGTGTTAGCTGCCCTTCATGTGTTTTTTTGATGGTCCAAGACTATGTCCTATAACGTCATTGCTGCTCCAACTTCTCTTAACCGGTATTCACCCGATATTTCAATTTTTTGTAGTTAATTAGTAAAATTGACCTCCGTATTCATTAATCAGGTTAAAGACCGTTTATTTTTAAATTTAGAATACCGATTTCCATCCCTGGATGTGTGTCCGGTAAGAATTTTTTTTAATAGGTACTCTAAAAGAGGGACCACACAGGCGAAAACCATTTCTTTAAAAACGCTATCGTGACCCACATGACGCGTAACGCGATCCGCATGATTGATTAGTGATCGTATGAAATGTAGAATGGTTGAGGGTGGTTCGATAGAAGCGAGTATATTTTACTTCGTTTTTCTGCATTGCTCTAGTATTTTAAAGATGGAAGGATGTATTGTTTGCCAGATCTAATCAATCAATAAGTAGTTTTTATTTTCATTTAAACTTTTAGAGCATACTGTAGCTAAAGTTACTTTTTTTAAGCCTCTTTTACAATTTGAATGTAGAATTATCTAATTTTCTTTTTAAACTTTTGTAATTACTATTAGTTATGTTAATTTTAATTTCAGTAATCAAAACAAGAACAAAAGTTGGGAAATAATAGGTTTTATTGAAAGGAGAAGTAATTTACATAGTAGAGCGCATTTTTCTTAAGTCAACAACTCCCTGTGATATCTAACAATATTCAAATAAATTATCTACATTTTTAAGGAATACTAATACTGGCCACAAAGAATTAGGAAATCGCGTGCGGTCTTTGACGTTAGGCAATTTTTTTTAAATCTATTACTGGCCAACTATCACTTCGCCCAAAAAGTAAAACTTCGAAATTCAAACCTATTTAAAATTTAAATTCTGCATGCTAGTACTAAGCAAGGGTCATGCTCCACTTGCCTCCACATGTTCCCAGCTGGGTACCGGTCTATCGGTATTTAACGCACACACGCACATACATACAGATTGTGAGATATCATTGTATGTGTGGTGTCGTATGGTTCAACCCCTGCTGCGTTAGCTGCTGGTTGAATATTATAGGGTTGTCTCATTTTACTTTAAATATATTTTTTTATTTTGTATATTTATCATTGTATTTGTATGCACTGGTACTGGAAGTGTTTGATTGTTTATCTGACTGAAAATATGATTTAGCTTTTTAATTCAAATTTACAAATACAAAACCAATTTTCATGAAATATTTCACTCAAAAACTTCTGTACCGATTTCAAAAATTATTTCACCATTGGAAAGCTACGTTCCTTCTAAGTGGCAAAGGCTATGTATGTACCACGGGCGAAGCCAGGTTGGACTGCTAGTTATAGATATAGACTGCTTGAATAAATAAATAATAATACTAAAAAGTAGTCTACTTTAGGGACTTTAGGGCAAAAATACCAAAGTTTATAAAACAATAAAGGTAAATAATAAATATAAAGATTTAAAAAGATTTAAGCGTGTGCCAACCCTATAAAATTACCTCGCACCCCTAGTACGTCACCGAGCCCCCTGCCGTGTTTGCACACACGCACAGACAGACAAAAAATTGACAACACATAAATTATACCAACCTGTTTCGTGGGGGACACACACTATATATTTTTTTAACTTATGGCCTTAGTTCTTATTTTAATTTATAGAGTTCAACACTTGTAACCTGAAATATTGAAGAAACCGCCTTCACCAATTCCACCAAATTGCAACCAGGACTTAAGTGTCTGCTAAAGGTCTTTCCAAACCTCATTTATCTCGCAAAGTACTTTGATTATGGGTTTCACATCTTAGTATATGATTTTTGAGTATTTTATCTCTTTAAACTTAAAAGAGATATAGTGAGTCATAGTGATTCAAGCCTGCAATGTCCTAACAAAACTGGAAACTATGTAAATACGATGAAACTCAAGATAGAAATATAACTAGTGGTGACCTGGCGACCAATCCAAGTCAAGCCAGGCTCGTTATTGCTTAATATGGATTGAAATGTTCAACTTTTTTATTTCATATATTAAGAAACAAGGTTATCACACAGATTAAGTTAGCCCCAAAGTAAGTTCGAGACTTGTGTTATGGGATACTAACTCAACGATACTATATTTTATAGCAAATACATATATAGATAAACATCCAAGACCCAGGTCAATCAGAAAAAGATCATTTTTCATCTTGACCTGACCGGGGATCGAACCCGGGACCTCCAGAGTAGCGGTCTGGCATGTTAACCATTATGCCACGGAGGCCATCCATTTTTCCAACTTACTGAATATTTTACTTAGGTCATCATCATCGCCTCTCGGCCTCTGCATTTAAGGACTACCAGATGGCAGCCGGGACCTTAACACGCCTTCCAAAGCACGGAATCATCTTTATTAGCAAACAATCAGGTGATTCAAGCCTGCAATGTCCTAACACAACCTTTCTTTTTCTTCCAATAGTTGACTAGTAGAGAATCAATCTTAGCCTTAAAAATATGAGAAAACGGAGTTCCAAGATAATTTCTCCCAAAATACAGCTTTGTTCCAAATAGCCAATATTTGAAATAAGAACAATCCGCGATTTGATCACAATTAAATATTCCATCACCATCATCATTGAAGCCGCAGACTGTCCACTGCTGGACATGGGCCTCCCCCAAGGATTCCCAATATGACCGGTTGGAAGCGGCCTGCATCCAGCTTCTGCCTGCGACCTAATCACTATCACTACATAGTATAAAACAAACTCGCTTTCTCTGTCCCTATATCCGTTTGTATGCTTAAATCTTTAAAACTACGCAACGGATTTTGATGCGGTTTTTTTTAATAGATAGAGTGATTCAAGAGGAAAGTTTTTATGCCCATGCGAAGCCGGGGCGGGTCTCTAGTATTACATAGTATTTTTTTTTTAAACCCGTGTGTAACCGATCGGATTCACTTCACTTATTGTACTTCCCTGAGGCGATTGGTCGGGCATAGCAACAATGTTGTCTAAAAAACTTCGTGCAAGTATCGCACTCGAGTCACTCGACTGAATTAAATAAAAAAAAAAATAGGAGAGGCTGACACCGCCTGCTTCATGTCTGTCAGTCGAAGGGAATTGGTCTCGAAAATGTAGGTACATATAAATTCCAATCTTCGGATTTTTTCGGATTTTTATTGTAACTATGAAAGCTATCGCCATTTTGAAAATAAGAAAATGAAGAAATTTTCAAAATAAAATCTATAAATACTGATTGCAAATGTGTAGAGAAATTATTCTTTGATTTTTGAAATTTAATTCTTTAAGAAAAGGGTTGAAAACATAAAAAAAGATTTTTTTTTGTCAAAAAACCTTTTTTAAATCTTATACAAGCATAGTAGTTCTGATTGATATTAATTACATTATTTTAAAATAAAAATTTACTTCCTGCAAACTGCAAATTTCGTTTTTTTTTTAATTTCGATTAAATAAATTCAATTTTTCATATCCTTCTATTCTTATCTCTTGTATATCGTTGCATGCCGTCGCACTCGGGTACCTGCTCTCATGTTTCATCACCAACTTACTTTCTACATGTGAAATAAACAAAAACAACTTCTATACCAACTATATAAAGTTTATTGTGAAAGCATTTAACACTTGGCAAATGGTGGCATCTAGGTTTCGAAATATGAAAATCGCTCTTATACCTTTGTGTTTAGAACTACGGTAATTCTAACAATAATTTGATTCAAAATAACCCTTAGTACCATAATGATAAAGATGAACTCAACAGTACAAATATTTTGGTAGGAATGTAGAGTACCGAGCCAAATTAAAACGTTGAAAACTTTTCTATTATCAACCTTATGTCATTGACAATAAGTGAAACTAAAATGAAAATATATGTTTGTTTGTTAACCCTTGAAACGCTATCGGCTTTTTACTGGATGCCATACAATGTTTCGTGTCTACTTGAAGGAGAGTTGGTAGTTTTGGATCCATGCGCGATATTTGTTTTTATTCCTTGATTGCGATATAGAGGCATGGATAACATACCACTCATCCTTGGTTGCGTAGTTTGTATATGAGAGACAGGTTTAAAACAATAAAATCCTAAGCTAGCTAAGAATGAAACTGGTAAAACGCTAAAACTTAAAATACAATACAGAGGAAAGAGGCAAGCTAAAAATTAGACTTTAAAGAAGATATCTTATTTGCGAAAGGCAGGAGCCATAGAACTTAATATGAGGAAGAAAGCAAAAAAAAAATCTCAGCTGTAGCCCCCAGGCTAAGCTGGGTGTTATGCCTGGAATTTGCGGCTCCGACGATGTCTTGGCAAAATTTGAAACTTTGCAAGCGCGGTTTAGACTAAACTGATTCAGTGATTGCTTCTCAGCGCCATCTGTTGTTCGTGTTAGTAGACTCTGCGCTGATGTATGTGGCGTCACATTCTAATCATACATACTTTTAAGCAATGCAAAATAAGACCACGATCTGCTTAGTATCTACAAAAAAATAAAAATTTTAGACGTAAAAGTAAGTTTTTAGAATATACTTAATTCAATAGAATAACTGCCTCCGTGGTCCAATGGTTAAGGAGTTTGCCTGTAGACCCGGGGGTCGTGGGTTCGATGACCACGGGAAGCATACTTTGTTTAGTTGTTTCCAGTTTGGTTAGGATATTGCAGACTTGAATCACCTGATTGTCTGACAGTAAAGAAAACTGACAAGAAAGCACGTTAAGCCGTTGGTCCCGGCTGCCACCTGGTAGTCGTTAAAGGAACCACGTCAGAGGCCGAGAGGCGGTTTCGAAGAACTCCGACACCAGGGTGTGCATAGTCGATTGATCGTGACGCCTATTCGAAATGATGAATAAAATAAATAAATAAATATATCACACAGATTGAGTTAGCCTCAAAAAACCTAATGTATGAAAACGTGTATATTAAAAAACCTCCATTATCGGCCGGCAATGATTTTTTTATTGAAATTTTTGTCTTAAGCCAGCAACCAGCACCCGTAGCCAAGTGACAATTTCAAAACGCTAACGAATGTCGACAAGAACAAAATGTATGGAATTGACATAAGCAGCCGTAAGTCACGTGGTCAATCTTATGTCAATCGCATACATTTTGTTCTTGTCGTACGTAGTTAACGTTTTGCGATTGTATCTTTGGCTAAGCCCCCAGGTCTATTGAGGTATTGTTTTTTTTAATAACTAAGCTATTCCCGAGCAAGAGGAAGAAAATTATATTATGGCGGTTACGACCCACAGCTTTGAGGGAAATGCCGTTCAAAAAGACTGTCTCTTGGGTACTTTATTAATTCTTAAAAATCACCAAAAAGTAACCTTTCCATTAATGAAACCTAAAAGTAACCAATACAGTTCAAAAAATATCTAAAAGGTTGCAAAAGTTACCTTCTGGTAACACCGATAGTCTCGTGATCCCGCACTCAAGACCATGGGGTAGTCTTAGTTATTTCCTCTTGGGTACTTTGTTCACCAAGATCATTGACTCAAGGATGATGTAAACACGTTCGTAGGAGAATACGGACTAACTTTATTTTTTATATGACCCAAAGAGGGGATCAAAACAATATCTTACCGTGGCAAAAGCATTCAAATTTAGGTCTGTAAAGTTACAAGCTGTCAGCTTGCATGGCTTCTGTGCTCTGTAACATAAAATATGTGTTTTAATTCTTAAGTTCTTATCATTATCGTTATAGCCGAAGAAAGTCTTCTCATATGTCTCTACCCTTTACACTTCCATAAGTTTTAAAAACGCATTTATGTCTGTAGCTAAGATTTTGTAGTGAAGTGTATATCCTCCAGGTAGTATACACTCCACTAAAAAATCTTTAGTATTAAAGTTGCGTAAATTTCCATTAAAAAATTTGACTTGACACCAGTTTATAAAACTTTATGCTAGAGAAAGCACTTTCCTATAGGTCTGTATTTCAACTTTATACAGTGTCTTTCTGTAATCTTAGGTAAGTCATTGATATATTTGGTTAGGTAGTTGTGTTTATTGTTGACGCCGAAAAAGGCGCCGGCATCTTAATCCCAACTAATAGTATAAATGCGAAAGTGACTTTGTATATTGGTTTGTTTGTTACCTCTTCACGCCCTATCTACTGAACCAATCTTCCTGAAATTTTGCATACACATAGCTAGGAGTATTGAGAAGGACATAGAGTACCTTTCATCCCGGGAAAAAGCACTGTGAAATTCATGTGGGCGAAGCCGCCGAGACAGCCATTATTTGGCACCTCGTTACTAATAAATCAAAAGATAAAAGCATTTCAAATTAATAAAAAATAAAAAAAAAAACAAAATAAATATAAAAGGTGTATGATCGAGCCATCGGTCCTTAACATTTATAATAATGTAGGTATGTGTCTGATCAAACCAATACATTATCAGGTTTGGCTTGATTAACACGCATAAAGATAGATTCAAAACCTGATGATTACGCAGAGTACGTTCCTCTTGATAGCGCTGTTAGTATTGTACCACGAGGAGTTGTAAATAGCTGAGCTGACAGCCATGCTCTGGAACACAAATACAAGATAAGTTAAGAATTAGTAGATACAGGTCGCGTCATCTAAGATGACCGCTGGCGGTTGCTGCGCTTGCGGCGAAATTCCATACAAAATCCTAAAGCGTCACTAGCGTCTGCATTTAAAAAATCTCATACTAGGGGTACTGAACCTTAATTTGAAGATGCAATTAGGAAACTCCCAAAAGAAGAAGAAGATAAACTAATATATGATGATGAAAAATCAATCTTACCGAATGTATGAGTAAATCACCAAAGTAACACAAAAGATATATTTGTGATAAATTCGTATATAAAAACGTCATGAACATAATTATGATTGTTACATCACTCGTCACCTGAAATTATTATAGCTGCTTTAATAACATTATTTTAAATCTGACTCCTAGTAAGTGATCTGAATATAACGCCTGCTAGGTGTAACCAGTTACCATCAGGTGGGCCGTATGCTTGTTTTCTTACTAAATTTTATACAAAATCCAACCATAGCTGGACTTAGGCATCACCATAGAATTTTCGCCATTTTTTTCTGTCTTCTGCTGAACATCATCCCTTTGATGAATGATACTCCGAATGAGTGTATATTTTCTTTGAGACAGGTCAATCGACCACATGCCTGCATTTCAATTCTGTAAGACCTCATACTGTTTTGCTTGAAAACAGTCTTCATAGAATATTTTCATTTGGTTAGTAAGGTCGATGGAAACAAATCGAGTAATAGACAACGAGCTAGCAAACAAGCTTCACTCATCATCTTTATTAAACTGAGGTATATCAGGGTTTGTCAAGATAAAAATTCAAATGTCGTACCGTTAAGATGAATGAACTGAGACAAATGAGAACCGAGCTTGTTATTATATTGAAAAGCGTTGACTTTGTATACAATAATTCTATGTCGTCTACTAATCTGCAATCAGCACAAAACCATAAATAAGTAAAGAAATAATCAAAATTTCTTCTACTCTCTTCTTACGAGCGAATTTTTGTTACTGAATCTATATTTTTCCCTTAGTCCCATTTCGTAGCTGGCTTCGAAATGGGAATAAATTAGTCCCATTACGAAGCTGGCTTCGAAATGGGAAAAAAATAGTCCCATTACGAAGCTGGCTTCGAAACGGGCGTAAAGCAATCCCATTTCTTAGCTGGCTATGAAATATGACAAATTTAAAAAATTATCTAACTTTACCTCTTATGTAAGGCAGTTGATGTAAGGCAGCATTGATAATTATTAATGTCGCCTTATTAGGTACTACTCTACAGTACAGTACAGCTACAATACTATTGTACTGCAGCAAATACATATATAAATAGTGAAATAACCTAACTTCCCATTCAAAATTAAATGATCACAGTTATTGTTATAAATATGTTTGTAAATAATAGTAATAAACTGGCAAATTTCACCCCTTGATCACCACGATAGGGCACAGAAAGAGAATCAACTTTATTTATCTGCCACTGACTGTACTATGATTTATGATGTATATAGGAGATGGCTACGAAATGGGATTATTCTCTTCCCATTTCAGAGCCAGCTTCAAAATGGAAATAAAACGATCCCATTACGAAGCCAGCTTCGAAATGGGAATTTTATTTCCCATTTCGAAACCAGCTACGTAATGGGACTAAGGGATATTTCGCGTTTCTTCAGTTGCGCTCGAAGATTTTTAAGTTTTTTATTTTCATGACTCAAAATATAGTACATTTTTTTAGCTAGTGGAAACCAACTTTAATCAAAAAGAGGTTCTTTAGAACAGCAAACCATGCTGGTCTGGGAGAAAAAGAAAAACATAGAATGTACCAGCTGCTTCTCTTCCTACGCAAGCCGTAAAAGACGTCTGAGGGAATCGCCGAATGGGGAAATCATGACATAGGCGATGCGGCTAGCAACCCACCACTATTGATTTCCTGTTTCAACTACCATTATGCTAAACGTGGCCTAAGGTCTTATGGCTCTAGGTTCTGTCTACCCCGTATGGGATATAGACGTGATTATATGTATATATTTACTTACAGAATGCTGCTGCTACGGTACGGTTGGCTGAGATCTTTTTCAAATTCAAATTGTTTATTTTCAATATAGGACATTCTTATCACCTATTGACGTCAATCAATCTTTATAGATCTCCTAACTGGAGCTATGAATGAAGCTGAAATTTAGCAGGTAGGAGGTTCATCTTCATAGCTTTGGACCTTCATGGATTTGGAGCTGAATCCAAAAGTACTGATAGTTTTGTTTATTTTATTTCGTACTAGATGACCCAGCGAACTCCGTATCACCTGACCGCACTTTTCTCGCCGTTCAAACCTTCCCTGAACTTCCACAAATATTCCAAGACCAAAATTAGCCAGATTGGCCTAGCCATTCTCGAGTTTTAGCCAGACTTACGAACAGCAATTGATTTTTATTTATATAGATGGATAGATTAACTACAGTGTTTCAGGGACCTTTTGCTTTTAAAGGTGTATATAGTTAAATACTTACTCAATCAACTCCTGATGTCTACAAACACATTCCTTGAAAGTATCCTGAACAGTTTCTTGGTCACCAACGGTTAAGTTCTCAAAGCGATTACACAATAATTGGAAGTGCATCTCCAAGTACAAGCACAATGCATAAAACATTGTATCTGCGCCCATAAAAGATATAGCCACTATGGCAGCTAAAAATGTAAACAGATTTTTGTACAAAAGATTAAAAAAACCAAAAATTCGAGAACTACATGCTCTTGCCCGTAAAACATATATAGAAAGAACACTGGCTGCATTCCCCCTCTTATATGGATAGCTATGGTAATTCTTTGGGTGAAAAAGCCGCAAGATCTCTTTTTCTTTTCACCAGCGGTGGAGATCAGTCGCGAAGAGATCTTTTTGAAAAGATCTCCTACGCTAGGGCCTCAAGGTTCAAGCGTCTTAACACAAAATATGTAATATTGATGAAGAGAAGCATATTTGCGCCGCTTAGCGATTCAGCTTCAGCGCTTTCAGCTGCTGACCCGGCTCTCACGAAAGATCCCTTGAGATGAGAAAGCGCCAGTGTATCGATGCATGTAGCATTCCAAACTAGGACCTTTCCGCGATCCCAAGGGATCAATGGCATAACAACAACAACAACAAACTCTTTATTGCACCAAGAATTAAAACACAATAACACAGGATGGACTGAAAGCAGTGATGTGATGTGCAATCAGTATCAATAAAAATCCATCGTGCCTCTTGCCAACAACCCGAACTAAACCTCGAGGTTTCAAAGTTTATGGTACGTCAATGGTGGCAAGAGCCCTTTTGATAATAAATATAATTAGACTTCTATCTAAAATTTAAGAGATGTGCTCTAGTTGATTGATGGAGTCACTTGCAATTGCATTTTTCTTCTGCTAGCCTATTCCTTTTAGGGTATGAAGATACGAGTATCAAAGACAAGTAATAAGTAACACATTTGGATACAAAATATTGTATTATACTTACTTGAATATACTTGATGGAAATAGACGAACGGCCACCTCTCAATAGTGTAATGGTTAAAGAAATACTTAGTCCGATAAGGATATTCAAATACTATCTCTCCTGTTGTATAATAAGTATATGCCATTGAAGCAGCCGGTAGTAAGCCAAACGTAATAAAAACTGATAAACAAAGGGCTACAAATAGAGGACTTATAAAATTCAGAAATCTAATTGTATCTGTTACAGTTTTAACATCAATATCTTTTTTATTTTTATTTATATCTATATCAGTTTCTATTTTGCCAGTATCATTAATACTTTTTTTAATAATATCATATGGATGTATAGTTTTCAATTTGCGTATGATTTTATAAACTGTGTTTTGGTTTTTGAATAGAAATATAGTTTTAGCTAACCCCAAAAGGCTTATTGCCATGCAAGGAGCCGTACTCGATAGCTCAATGAAATTCATTCCAACTTGCACAACTTCCATCAAACCAAATACCTCTCCTAACACGTCTGTCATTATCCAAAAAAAGTTGAAATAATATAGGTTTTTCAATAGTATTTCCGTGATGGCCCCATATTTTACATCTTCCAGCTTTATTCCACATATCAATAATGCTGTTTTTGTTCGCCTCATTGTACTCTCAAATGTTAGATTTTCAGCCATATTCTAAAAGTGGACCAAATACATAGATATCAATTTATTTTAATATCACAATAACAGAAGCTAATAATGTATGTTATGTAGCTTTCAAATGTTAATAATTTTATATAATTATATCATGGAGAATTTTTTATTTAACAGAGCATCAGCAGACATAAAGTCAAACAAATATTTTTTTTTCATAATTTTTTTTTCTATCTAAACTACCATGAATAAGGATTATAATGGGCCATGTTTAAATTAAATATCTTATCTTTGCTTATTTGTTTTTTCGCAAAATGTTATCTTTGTTATCATTACGAGTTATCTAAATCTTCATTGAAATCTTACACTAGTTTATTCTCTTAAGTTTAAATTATACCTCACTAAAGAACTGGTTAATGACTTACTCTTTTATGTTTTATGATTACGTTTTATGAAATAATTATATTTGAATTAAGAACAATAAAATTGTGCGTCGTTCCTACCAGCCAGAATTATAATGATGTTGAAAACAAATAATTAGACCATAGTTTTCATTAGCGATAGTAAATTCCGTTTTATCTTTCCAACCGTTTAATCTCAGAATCTCTTTGGTCTGCTGTTTTAATTGATAGTTAACGACCTTCGTGCCAATCAGATGTCGGTTTTGAAGGGATAATGAATGAATCAAAAGAAAGGCTCTACAGAAGCAACTTATTTACGCACTTTGTTAGAAACAAATCATCTAGGAATGTTAATAAAGTAATAATTCCATAGTTTTCCCGGCTTTTTACCCACCAAGCCGTAAGGCTTCAAAGGTGCATGTCTTTTTTTCGTGAGAAATAACTCAAAGCGATTAAGATTTTGTTACTCTAAGAAATATAATGTTTTACCTGAAAATAAAACAATTATTATATGCGTAACCTTATTCGAAACCTATTGAGTGAGATAGCACTACTTCCGCTTACGTCATCAGCCCCCAAGTATGCCCCTTTTACCCCTTCCCTCACACTCCCGGCGGCCCTAGTGTGAGTAGAGGGGATCTTTGCTTGCCGCCTGCGCAGTGTTGAGTCGTCACATTGCATCTCACTGAGAGTCTTGTGAAATGAAGCCAACAGGCAGAAATAGAAATATAGGTTTCGAATAAGGTTACGCATATAATAATTGTTTTATTTTCAGGTAAAACATTATATTATATGCTTTGAACCGTTATTCGAAACCTATTGAGTGAGATGTGTTTGTTATCGCCTGGTGGCAAGCAATATTATAAGGATACAAATGTAAGTATGCCAATGTGTGAAATGAAAATGGTTCAGTAAGTTATTATAAGATAATAATTTTAGTAAAACGGTTATCATTTAAATGATAATTGTAAATGAAGCAATTTATCAATTTCGTCTTGGACCTGTGCAAGATCTATATGATCATTATGTTGAGAACGAGATGTGCTGCTAATTATATTTAAATCAAGCAAGTGTTAGAAGAACGCTAGTTTCCATTTGCTGTAACTTCAACCTTAGAGTAGCACTCAAACCAGTTGAAAGAGAGGCGGCAGCACTGCACTTGCTGCCTGCGCTGGCCTCGCACAGCAGCGAGCGCTAGCGCAACCTTCCAGCATGATACGTGACGCAAGACGCACGATACCACAAGTCTGAGAAATACCACAACTCTGAAAAATATGCTGGATCATGGATTAAAGTGGAAATGAGTATGTAAAAAGATCCATCAATGGATCTTTGCAATGGGTTGAAGTGGATCGAGGGTGACTGCGTCTTATCCAAAATAAAGGACATATTGAATTATCCTGACCTTCAAAAATCTCCATGATCTATATTTATATAGAGGAGTGTTAGGTTGTGTACTCGTCTTTTATGCAATAAGCAATACAAATGCTGTACGTTTAACGTCTTGAAAATTCTTACCAAGAAAGTTTTGTTGGTTTATGACATGACAACATCTTAGGCCCCATAAAAAAGGTTTGTTCAAAGAAGAGGCTGCGTTAGCCAAAGATATGAATTCAAGCATGCGTTTTATCACCGGCATTTTATCAGCAAGGTAAAAACTTAGTTAACGTTGCTAAGTAAACTTAAATGTAGATAGTTTTGTAGGAAAAGAACTAGCTGTAGTTGGAGAAAAGATAGGTGTATGTCTTACTTATCCAGTGATATAAGTGACCAATTTTTGACAGCATGACATCAATCTTGCCATAAGACCAAACTTAAGAACGAACTCTTTTCGTGGATGGTCTAACTTGAGTCTAGTAACTCACTCCGTTGATCTGTTAGCTAACAGAAGGTTCCACCCTCCACTAATCATACTTTGAGTATATTAGCTTGTACCTTAGTCGTGTCAGAATCCATGGAGCTGATGGTTTTTTTTTTTTTTTTGTGGTTCGGTTGACCGGATAACAGTACTGTACCACGGGCAGAGTGCTGCTATTTCTCTCTACTTGAGGTCTGGGCGCCAAAGTTCCTTATGCCAGTGAGGGGCTACCAGAAAGAAATTACCCCTGGCCCGATTGAGGTATACAATGACTCGAGACTCCAAGTGCAGTGGTACAAATATAAAAGCTCTTTGAAAGTACCACGGCCTGCTGGAGGGCATCGTGGTACCTATTTGGTTTTCGTGTCCTTGCAATCACGTATCACGTTACGAAGTACGACGTGAGTATTCTTGTGTGCACACAGATCGATTTGGGGTAATCCAAAAAGCGAAACTAGCTGACAAGCGTATACTCGGTCCATTCTTTAACGCCTCTCTGGTTTAGTAGTTAAGGCATTTACCTGAAGACCCGGTTACGATTCCCATAGAAAACATAATTAATTAAATTGTTTCCAGTTTGGTTAGGATATTGCAGGCTAGAACCATCTGATTGTCTAATAGGAAAGATGATTCCATGCTTGGAAAGGCACGTTAGGCCGTTATTTCAGGCAGCTATCCGAGAGTCGTTAGATAAACTACATCAGAATCCGGGAGGCAGTTTCGAAGAACTCTGACACCAGGGTCTACAGGGTTGGTTGGTCTTTTAACTACACGACTACGAGCGAATACAGGTCCATTCTGCATGGCCTTCTCTGGCGAGATTTGGTAAGTCTGCCTCCTCGCATGATATGTAGTTTAGTGCAACGTGAACAGAACGTCGTTCTCGTCCAATAGCTGGAAAAGTAAGACCGACATATGGGATATATAAGGCCTCTGAATATAAATTATCTTCGTTCCTTGTGTAGCTCACTACATTGTACCAATACATACGGTATTCCCTTATGGATTGAATAATAGCCCACATTTTTTTAATTTGTGATTTAACGTTTTCTGACTGAGCTGCCAAGGGCAACTATTCGATCAGGTTCCGTCTAGCACGGCACCACGGTCAATAAGCCATTGCTGGATGCGTCAGGCTCAGGATTTGTGAACGTGCTCGCTGAGAGCATTGTCGACCACCATTTTAGTTCCTCTCAAGGTGCTTGGGCCAAGAACGTGCTTTATATATATGGCTGGTCTACAGGAGAAGAGAACAAGCCATCTGAATGGGTCAGCACCAAAGGGCGATCTCATGGAATGATAAACGATGCGAAGTTTAACATTCATAGCAAACTCTGAGCTTGCTTATTGATAGTTCAATACCAAGAGGATAGAATCTGAACAGCTTCCGCAGCTTGGTCTATCAAAATCCGTTTGTTCTGATTGACTTTGAGATAGTCGTTTAGATAAACGATTGGTTCATGCCCCTTCTTTTGTGATTTAACGTTTTCTGACTGAGCTGCCAAGGGCAACTATTCGATCAGATTCCGTCTAGCACGGCACCACGGTCAATAAGCCATTGCTGGATGCGTCAGGCTCAGGATTTGTGAACGTGCTCGCTGAGAGCATTGTCGACCACCATTTTAGTTCCTCTCAAGGTGCTTGGGCCAAGAACGTGCTTTATATATATGGCTGGTCTACAGGAGAAGAGAACAAGCCATCTGAATGGGTCAGCACCAAAGGGCGACCTCATGGAATGATAAACGATGCGAAGTTTAACATTCATAGCAAACTCTGAGCTTGCTTATTGATAGTTCAATACCAAGAGGATAGAATCTGAACAGCTTCCGCAGCCTGGTCTATCAAAATCCGTTTGTTCTGATTGACTTTGAGATAGTCGTTTAGATAAACGATTGGTTCATGCCCCTTCTCCATAGCAGATGCCTAGTTGGAGACAATCGCAAACGTTACTGGGGCTGAAGAAAGGCTGAATGGAAGACTCGTGACTTGTAGGAGTCAAGAGTAGATAGAACTGTTTAAATTCGCCCGCGTGTAAGGGTTGTACAGTAGGTACTCTCAGAAATGGCTGATGTAATCGAACCACCTGAATGTATTAAGTGTAAACATATCTATTAAATGTCGGTTAAACCATTCGAAAAACTGAATAGGACGATCGTTGAAATCAGATTGCTTTACTAAAATATTACACAAACAAAACTCGGTCGTCGGAGGTGGTACCTACTAGGATTTTTTATCGTTAAATATTAATTCTAATATTTAGCACTATAATTATTCCACGAACATAGAATAATATTAGTCCTAAACATTTTTGTTTTGAGATGGTAGCCGAAAATTATTTTAGTATGACCAAAGGTAGTCCTAATTTCTTGCAAACATAAAAACGGTACCTACATAATTTATATTAAACAACGTCCGTAAAACGAGTTTTGTTTGTTAATTGTGATAGGATTTGTTATTTCGTTTGTGCGTAGACCAAAACTTCTTTTTTTTTATTTTTTATTTATGCATTTATCGCGACACTTATTACCAAAACACTGTTCAGGAGAGGTGAAACGCTCTTCCTGTTTATTATAGTACGAACTCCGCGGTCGTATGTTTCGGGCCTGTTCGTCGTTTCTCAATACCTTAATTGATTTGCTCATCCGCTGAGCGTTTTCTATTGAGAAATAAATATTAGCACATTCAGCTTTAGCTAAAAACGAACTCATGGTGTCCGAATAATAAACAACTGTTAATGCCAGATATATGCTATCGCGGCTTATGTATTAGTTATCCGCTCGTCTTCCGCAAACGAGCTCAAGAATAACCTCAGGTAAATATGTAATTATCACTTACTAGAAACAAAACTATTAAGTTTTTTGAACAATCCGGAGTAAGAACACAGTCCGGTTTGTGAAACTAATCAACTATTTAACTGTTGTCAATTAGTTTAAATTCCTCATCTTTGAAGAATAACAGCACGAGTTAAAGCACCAGTGTTGTATATAATACCATGTAAGGTGCAGTAAACAAAGATTTAAAAAACAAAACAAAAAATTGTAAAGACCGCACCCGTGTTCCTAATTCTATGGCAGTAAAAGTACATCGGGATCAGATTCGCAATAAATTTACTGTCTATTCAAGAATTTACAAATGTCACTGACCTTAAGAAATCCAGTTTCTTATTGAATGATGCCACGAAGATGACGAAGATGAGCTGCTGCTTTAGTCATGCCGACGTATCACGCGGCGCTTGAGCTTTGGCCTAGCAGCCTACTCAGGAGAATTCGGACGCCTCCGGGGGCGTTCTGGTTTGATGGGTCTTAAAACCCATTCGCCAGTATTCCCGGTAAAGCCCAAGCTATCTTGATTAACTGATGTTAATCAAGATAGCTTGTTTTATGTTCTTTGGGCAATAAATCATGAACGGGAGATTTTCCCCATGTTTTATTCCCTGCTAAGAATTGTTCTTCCGCAGAACATTCTTAAAATGCCTTCTGCAGACAAGTATATATTTTCTCTTCCGCAAAGAAAATATTCACTATGTATAATAATATATTATTATTAAATTTTTATTAATTTAATATTCGAACAATCCGGGAGTGTGAGGGAAGGGGTAAAAGGGGCATACTTGGGGGCTGATGACGTAAGCGGAAGTAGTGCTATCTCACTCAATAGGTTTCGAATAACGGTTCAAAGCATATAATATTCCACTATATATATATTATATACTTATATATTTTTGTCTTTAACCTCTAGCGGACTCTTTATATGAATATGCGCCAGGAAAATCTGGGTTGACGGATGCATTATGCTTTCGGTTTTAATAGCCTTGTCAGTCCATCAAGTAACACGTTACTTAATACTTAACTACTACTTAACACGTAACAAGAAAGACTGGACTCCTATACGTAGGAGACCTGTCTTCCTTACTTTCGGATAAATTTAAATTAACACTTACATGATAACACGAAAATTCTCATTTCTCCACATCACATGCAAATAAAACAGCAAAGACTACCTTCTGTAAGTTCTGTGCTCCTAGTATGAGTTTTTCTTAACCCAGACGCTAGCGACTGCGTTAGGATTTTGTATGGAATTTCTTAGTTACCTTACTATCCGCCAGAGGCGCTGTACAGGTTTGCCATACTAAATCGCTAACGCAGTTCGCTAGCGTCTCCGTTAAGAAAAACTCATACTAGGGGCACTGAACGCCTAGTATATAATGTACCTACATTATGACATAAAATATTAGATTATTTTCATGAATGCCACCTTATACGATATCTACGGGAAGAGAGGAAGTCTATTCGCAATGAATTTAGATGCGGTTTTTTACATCATTTAGACGAGGTTCTTTTGGAAGGTTTCTTATATTGATAAAACTAGGACGGATCACTAACAATTAATCATAATAAAACACTATAAGTGCGTACTTAGTTCATTTGTATTTATTTATTTTCGAATCTTTTTGAGGTCCTTTCAATTATAGATAATTAATAGGTAGGATAGGATTGGGTGGGCCAATGGTTAAATATTACTTAAGGTTTTAAAACTTCAAACAAGTAAGTACAGAAAACTATCTAAATCTATCTCTACTTAACTTTAACTTTAAGCAGTTTTCTTAACAGCTTATGTCTAGAATACCTACATCGACTTAAAGCCTTATAATTATAGCTATAAAGTATAATTTCTCTTTCCTTCATCATCGTCAATTTTCTACAAGCCACTGCTGTAGAATAGCCTCTCATAATAAATCTCCTTTCTTTCTCCTTTTTATGGCTTTGATCACAGAATTCAGCAAAGAATTTAGAATCACGCGCAAAGGCAATTTTATTTTAATCTATGAAATTCAGAATTTTTATTAACATGATATTGAAAGAGAATAAATAAACGGGTTAAGTTATATAAAACGGTTTAAAAAAATCTGCGATTTAGTATATATAATAATACAGTAAGTTTTTTATTGGCAAAAGGCCTTCTAACCAAATGGATCCAGGTAAGAAAAAGTCGGCCCTTAAAAACTTGAAGTCACACGCGAAACGCAATTCGGTAAAGGCTTGAACATTTCCTCGTAAAATCATATTTCTACACTATAATAGTATCTAATATGTAATTTCTTCAAATACATCGCGTTCTATTGCCAACACCAAAAAAATAATGCCGCCATAGAGTCCTAATTACCCTTGCTTTTTAAATTAACAGTTCTCATTCGAATCCGGAGAATTGTTGTCTTTTATCTCACCGTCTTTGAAGATTTACGATGTTTTGTAATGTTGCATTTTGTTGCAAGTCGGTTGTCTTTGATGTTAGAAAAACAATCAAAGGTTAGAAGATTTTTTTAAATTAAAATCATTCTAAATGTTTCTTGAGTACCCGGCTCAAAGATAGAAAAAAAAAATTGAAATACTTGAATTAATCTTTGCATGACTCTTTTTAATTAGATCGACTTTTATTAATATTACCTTATGGAAGGAAAATAAAAATAAATCACTGACCCGTGCTTCGAAGCCATACATACGATTCCCCTGATGCAACTGGGAAACGTGACAGCTGGGGAAAATTCTAATTTTGGCGATGGCAAAATTCGAAATGGTGAAATTGGTAAGCCGGTGTAACATACTATAATAAACTTTCTTACTTATTCGAGATTCATCATTATATCTTAATCTTCCATGCTGGTCTGGGACAAACATAGAATGTACCAGCTGCTTCTCTTCCCGCGCAAGCCGTAAAAGTCGTCTGAGGGAATCGCCGAATGGGGAAATCATGTCATAGGCGATGCGGCTAGCAACCCATCACTATTGATTTCCTGTTTCAACTACCATTATGCTAAGCGTGGCTTAAGGTCTTATGGCCCTAGGCTCTGTCTACCCCGCATGGGATAAAGACGTGATTATATGTATGTATGTATGTATCATTATATCTTGTGGGTTACAGGATCAATATACCTTGCTCACCCTGGTGCCAGAGTTAACGAAATCACCTCACGGCCCTGCGACTATCAGATGGCAGCTAGGATTAATGGCTTAACGTGCCTTGTGAATCATGGAATCATCTTTATTGTCAAACAATCACGTGATTCAAGTAGGTATGCAATGTCCTATCAAACTGGAGACAACTAAATAAAATTTGATTCCCATAGCAATCAAATCCTCCGAGTCATCCCACTAACTACTACAAACCTCATAGAACTAGGAACGCGGCTCTAACGCAAATTTTTTTTTAATCTATGACAAACCTACTTGATTATAATGCAGAAATAGCACAAAACTTTGAGATTTGTCAACTTTAAAAATAATCGTACTTACTGCGTAATTTTTTTTCAATAGACGAGAAAAAAAATTACTGTTTTATTCATGTTTTAAGAAAATTTAATATTTTCCATTAAATAAAATTATTTTAAAGATCGCTCCTCGCAGGTAGAAGGGATATAAACCTCCTTTCTTTCTTTCTCTACATTGAAATGACGTTAAGGTAAAAACAAAATTAGATAGCCACAAATCCAGGGGGTTACTATCGTCTCTTAAAACCATGCAAGACCGAGTGAGTAAGCGTAACAGCGCAATACATGATGTAAGGCGACATCTCCCTTACTCAATCGTTTTTGCATGGTTTTAAGAGATGGTGGTAAGCCACTTCTGGCTGTAACGTTCAGAGATTTTATTAAACTTTATTGCCTTTTTAAATAGGTACTTAACTAGTTACTTAAACATCCTGAAAATATTTTACTGAACTCATTAGGAGTAAATACAGGGTGTTATTATGTCAATAAATAACAAATGTATGTATTTTAACGGAGGCTTCTTCAACCTATTGTTTATTATATAACAATTAAACAAAAAAAATTAAACTCACTACCATAAAAAATATTAATGTTTCATACGACACAATAGGTCCGTTGTCAACAAAAAAAGTGAAATCTTTTATAACATTGCGCATTATATTTGACAAATAAATACTGTTATTAATGTCATAAAATCGTAAATTTGTTTTTAAATCAATGTTCTCATTGAAATTTAAATACAGGCTGACTTTTATGTTCTAAATGAATGAATGATTTATTTATAACTTTTAAAATAGGTTTGTCCAAAATATTATTTTTCCATCCTTGTCAAACCTTAATTAAAGCAAATAAATTATTTTGAATTTGAATTAGGAATTTAATTTCTAACGATTTTATGTTACCGACTGTCGTCGACCTGAGATTACTTTGTATTGGTCAGACTACTCTCTAGCTCTACATACTCTGTACAGATTCAAAGACAATTCTAATGTTTCTTGAGGTTTCTCGTTGGCTCTTTTATAGTACCCCGGGATGAAAGGTGTCCTTCTCAATACTTCTAGCTATATGTATGCCAAATTTCAGGAAGATTGGTTCAGTAGATAGGGCGTGAAGAAGTAACAAAAAAACAAATGTACAAAATCACTATCGCATAATATTAGTTGGGATTGAGCCTAAGCTTATCCCGTTTTGTAACTTGAGCAACGTCATATTTCTTAGGTATTATTACAAATATAGTATCTGCAATCTGTGGTATTATATTACTCAGTTGTATCACACACAGAGTCAATCTTTGCGATTTATTTAAACAATGATATATAATATAATTAAAAATTGTACTCAAAAATAATAATAATATGTTTTATATATAGTTATAGTAGTAGTAGAAGAAGCTAAAAGAAGATATATTAATGATTTCTTATGTTTTCGCGATTGTTACACATTAAATTAAGTAAGCAATAAACGCGATAGAAAACCGTATAAAATAGTTTAGAAGATATATTATTATTATGTTTGGTATATTTTGTAACTTTATTTAAACCGGTAGGTAGGTATACCTTATTCCCATAAGAGAAACCAAGGTAAAAGCTAGAGATTATTTTTAAACATGTTTTAAACCCATGCGAACCCGACGGCACAAAAAAATCCTTTGGTAAGAGGCACAAAAACTTCCGACAGTCCCAAGACTCCCAAGGCTTTACAAATAATTTAGTCAAGCGCGAGTCGTGTTTTCCTGCTTAGGGTTCCATACTGACAGCTAGGTAACTAAATAAATTCAGTTTTTTGTTCGTGATCTGATCATAGTTTTAAAAACTCGATTTTTAATTCAGTCAAATTGGAAATCTGTAAGGATGGCCTATGTCCACCTGTGGACGACTTGCCGCTGATAACGATGACTCTTGATAATAGGGTCCCACTTTCACACATTGTGTTGTCATCATAATAAAAAATCTATAATTGCCCAGTGCCCACTGTTTTGAGTCTCTCTTTACGCACGTCAAGTTGGCATACATGTGTGAAAAGAAAAAAGAAAACCACGCTGGTCGATGAGTTATGACTAGTTTATCTTGCCATGTTTGCCTGGACTGAACAATAGTGTGGAAACTATGAACAGTATATTGTACTTCTACCCCTTCTTTTAAGCATCATCTCTCTCACTCGCTCTGACTGTAAAAGATCCCTTTTTGGGATAAGTCCGCCATTGTACTTTTGTTTTAATTGTATGCTTTTGTATTTACTTTTGTTTTTGTACAATAAATTTATTACAAACTAGCAGTACACCCCGGCTTCGCCCGTGGTACATACATAGTCTATGTCACTCGGGGATAATGTGGCTTTCCAACAATGAAAAAATTTTTCAAAGCTATCCAGTTGTTTCGAAGCCTATTCGTAACAAACAAACAAACAAATCTTTCCTCTTTATAAAATTCAAACTATTCTACTTAGTTTAACACACTGACACTTTGTACGGAACTCCCTCCATCTCCCATGGCTCTACCAACCTCTCGGTTATACGAGCCGAATCTCGGGAGAGTGCGCTGTACTTGCATTTCGCATCTCTTTCCAGTCGCACCCGCTCGATCTCCCTACAAGTTCTCCATAGTGTCGCCTATCTATGCAATCATTGCATTTTAATAACTCTCCCCCATCTTTAGGGGGCTTACGTTCACACGTACGCCTCGCTTGCCTTTTTCTCGGCCTGAGGCAAGCTTCTGTCTTCTATGTCTTTGAGTTTGTCTCAGTTTCAGTTTTTCTCTTCGTCTTCTTTGTCTTCTTGTAGCAATATTCTTGATGTGCTCCTACTTTTCAAGTTATGCCCCTCTCGAGGCCGCTTCGGATTTGTATTGACTTTGTACGGAACTCTAAAAATTGTCTATCATTCTCTTCGACGAAGAGAACCGACAAAGGGCCACGAATGGCGTACCGTTAGGGACGTTTGGTACCTGGTCATATTGTCCCAAAGAATGCTGCTAAAGATAGCACGGTTTTACTTCATTTTGAAATATTTTATCATGATTTTACTGCAAGACTTTTTTTTGGTGTGTTGAGAACATTTTAATCTATATAGTACCTTTATATAGATTAAACGGTACATAGATATACACGTTATTTTTGCGACTCAAAAATAGACCACCCCTACTCTTCCCATGAGGACTTTTTCATCACCATTACATTTGAGAAGCTGGAAAGCCTAGCGCGGCGCGCGTGTTGGTAACGATAGCGCGCGTCAAGTAACGGCGAATGCGTGGCCGTGTTTGGATTGGTCGCCATTAGTGGCATTTCTATCTTGAGCTCCTCCGTGCTTCGGAAGGCACGTTAAGCCGTTAGTCCCGGCTGTTATCGATAGATAACAGTCGTTAGGCTATGTCTGATGCCTTTAGGTAACCTGAGAAATCTGACAGTGATGTGTAAAGAAGTGTTCTTTTTAGATGACCCTTTGATCTATAATCAGAGTATGTCGCGTCTTAGGATAAAACTGGAAAACGCTAAAACGAAGATAAAAATTTTGTCTTTGTATTCGAAACCTGGCGATTCAAGCCTGCAATGTCAAGAGGCTAGAATCACCAGGTGGCCTACTATCATCTCTAAAAACCATGCAAGTTCCAGTGAGTAAGCGAGACAGCGCAATACATGATGTAAGGCGACATCTCCCTTATACACTGGAACTTGCATGGTTTTAAGAGATGGTGTAACCCCCCAGCTCGATACGAAAGATGAATCCGAGCTTCCAAGTTTCATTTCTAACAAAAGAGAGTTCCCAAGCTGGTTGAAGTCGCAGGTTACAAGAAAGCCTGCTTTTTCCTTGTTCATGTGCAGTTCTTGCGGTACCTATAGATTTAAAAAAAAACATGAAGACCGCGCGCGATTATGTCTATGTTGGTACCCTTGCCACACGAACGCCACATTTTTTTTTAATTTAGTTGTTGATATTTTTTTGTTATTTGCCAACCATTTTTGAATTCGGAATATTTATTTCACTAAATTCTTAGTCAGACTCGTAGAAGGCATCTAAAAAGAATAACGCCCAGGTATCAGTTCTCATGTCAAAGACACAAGGTTATTTAGACAACACAATGCGCCCGGCTCTGCCCACTCTTCGCCTTCTGATACCAGTGATCTATTGTTTTGGCTTACGACATATTTCATTGAGAAAATAGAAGCATTCGTAGTAAAAAATAGTACGAGTAGAGGAGCTCGATAGCCTATGTAAGAGTGTAACGATCGTGCGGGTCAAGCTGTGTCAAGCGTGGCATGACTTGGATTTCTTTGGTGCCATTCACACACTTAAACCTATCCTAAGAATCAGGATTTTATTGTAGAAATATTTTTTGAAATTATTTAAGTAGTTTCGAAGATCCAACAAACAAAGTCAAAAACCATTTTTAAAAAAAGCACCAAATGAATGATCGGTAGAGTTTTATGTTAAAAAGTGCGGGAATTTGTTTTGAGCAAAATATGTTAGTCAGCCTAATTGAGAACCTCCTTTTTTGGAAGTCGGTTAAAAATAATAAACTGTACTTTGTTTAACATAGATACGATAGTACTATAATATTATAATATTCTGTTACAATAGGTAGTAATAAAAAAATGCCTGGACCGCGCGGTTTCATATTCTGTTTAAATATTTTATTTCCCATCAGTGAAATAATTATTTAATAAATCGATCCAGTAGTTTTGATGCAAACAAACAAACAAACAATCAAATATTTCCTCTTAATAATATACAAGCGACCAGCCCTGGCTTCGCAAAACCTTCCTCTTGAATCACTCTTTCTATGAAAAAAAACCGCATCAAAATCCGTTGCTTAGTTTTAAAGATATAAGCATACAAAGGGATAGAGGGACAGAGAAAACGACTTTGTTTTATACTATGTAGTGAAGTATTGATATACAAATACTGGTACTTACCTAATTGTTACATTTCAACGCATTAAGTAGCTAGATGTTATTTTCCTCGTATTATCCGTCTCATTTTCTTACAAATTAATCATTGGACTTTGTTTGGCTCGGCTTATCAAAGAAAGGTAGGTATGATATGATAGTGTCTACGTCTTATGATACATTTGATGTTATCTTACAAATATAATGGATAAAATCTCTTATTATATTAAACAGTGGAACTCCCTGCAAGCAGACGTATTCCCGGACAACAACTTGGGTCTTTTCAAGGCTAGAGTGAATAGGCTATGAATGTGCCAGCGAGCTCCATCTTAGACCGCATCTGCATTTAACATCAGGTGGGATCGTGGTCCATCGCTGGACATAAGAATATAAAAATCTTGATCCTGCAGTTATTTATTGTGTTGCAATAATACCCCTTCTGAGACTTACCCCTTATTCATAAAAATTAATAAACGTTAAAACTCACTGCTGGATATTAAATGACCTAGAAGCGGCCTGAATCCAACGTTTGCCTGCGACCTTCTACAAACGATGTGGCCGGTGAAGCCGCAGGCGAGAGCTAGTGATCTATAAATCTTGATGACCAGTATCGTCTGCTCAAGAGAATACCTATTTTTTTGTTGTTGTTTGTATGTAGAAGGTATAGCATTCTATAATCTGTGGTAGAAGTGAGATCACACTACTTCATGGTTCAATTGACATAAACGTCTCATCGTCGAGTCAAGGTCTAGAACATGATGTCATACCAATGAGTTACATTTCTACGAATTATCCCAACTAATATTATAAATGCGAAAGTGAGTTTGTATTTGTTTGTTTGTTATCTCTTCACGTCCTATCTGTTGAACCAATCTTCCTGACATTTTACACATATCTAGTTCTAGGAGTATTGAAAAGGACATAGGGTACCTTTCATCCCGGGAAAAAACATTGTTCCCGAAATTCACGCGGGCGAAGCTACGGGCAAAAGCTAGTTAGTAATAAAGTAATAAAATACTTTATTGCTTTGCTATTTCTGTGTTAGTTATTGTCATAACAACTTTACATAAGAGAAAAGGAGGATAAGATAGTCTTAGAAATACACCGTGAAAACCATAGATCAATAATAATTAAAGTGGCTTAAAATCGAGTTTAAAGAAGTTAGTTACAAATAAACATACAGGTGAAGCTAATAATAAAAGCGTGTTAAAAAGAACGCGATTTCAAATTCTTTGGTGAAAACGCTGCAAGTGTGTTAGGCACCATTGCACTGGCATTGTTTTTATTCGCCCGAATATTATTTTTATTATTAGGAAGGATTTGTACGAAGATACTTAATGAGAGACGACCGCAAAAGGCTGAGATAAGAACATAATGGAAATTTAAGAAATGTCCATATGTATATAATTTATGTATAGAAAAAAAAAACTCATTCCACAAAAACAAAAATTACAAAACATTGTTAGTTAATTACTCGACTAATGTCATTGGAACTTTGAAATCTTTTCAATTCGGGAAGTTCACAGGGAATCGAAAGCAATAATAACAAACTTGTAATTGCCCAAACAAACTCACAATTAACTTTGAATTGTTTTGTTTATTCGAAATTCGAAAACAATATTGTCTTTGATTTTTGACAGCTAGAATTACAAAGGACGTTAGAACGTGTCGCTTGTGTCTTATAAAAGAGATGCATTTTTAACCTTTTAGATACAACAATAGATAGTTAATTGCTTAACAGTTATACGCAAGCTATAAAGACAAAATATGAGAATTCCTCGAAATGTTAATAAATATCGTATTTTACAACTGTTTCTTGTGTTGAAAGTGAAGTTATTGTCAATGGTTGCAGAGGAAAGTGGCGGCTTTACTTCAAATCCGAACAAGTTTTGAATGACATCGAAATATAAAGAGTTTTGATTTTTAAAAGTCCGTCGAAGTCTACTAGCTCAAATTTTTACACGAATAAGGTAAGCTTGATTTTATTTTAGATATTATATTTTTCATTAATAAGTATTACTATTACTTTTCCTTTATATTTTAACTTGGTTTCCAGTCCTGCAAAATTTCGATTGAATAACATTTCATCACTACATAGTATAAAACAAAGTCGCTTTCTTTGTCCTTAAGTCCCTTTGTATGCTTAAATCTTTAAAACTACGCAACGGATTTTGATGTGGTTTTTTAACTAGATAGAGTGATTCAAGAGGAAGGTTTTAATGCCCATGCGAAGCCGGGGCGGGTTGCTAGTAAATAATAAATTAAGTAAATGATGACAATCAATCGCACTTATAATATTCTAGCTGATTCAAGACCAAAATTAACCTAATCCCAGCAATTCTCAACTTTTGAGCGAGACTAAGGAACAGCAATTGATTTTTATATTTAAGAAGAAGGATTATTTTAAAGTTTGAATGTTGCCAATCCAAGACCATGTGAGTCACATGGTCTTGGATTGGCAACATTAGTCACATGATGTGACTCGCGCTGGTAAGTTATCAGATTTATACTATCACTACATAGTATAAAACAAAGTCGCTTTCTCTGTCCCCATATCTCTAAGTATATGCTTAAATCTTTAAAACTACGCAAGGAGTAGAGAGATGTTTTTTTTAATAGACAGAGTGATTCAAGAGGAAGGTTTTTATGCCCATGCGAAGCCGGTGCTAGTATATACTTATATAATGTAGAGCTAAGCTCTACACGCTCTGACTCTTCACAAAACTCCTCGCTAACCTTTATATTAATACTAGCTTTCGCCCGCGGCTTTGCCCACATGAATTTCCCTCGGGAACTGTGTTTTTTTTCGAGATAAAAGGTACCCTGTACTTCTCAATACTCCTAGCTATATGTATGCGAAATTTCCGGGAAGATTGGTTCAGTGAATAGGGCGTGAAGAGGTAACAAATATACAAAGTCACTTTCACCGTATAATATTAGTTGGGATATGGGCTAACCGTTTTGCTACATTCACTTAGACGTAAGGTGGAAAATATTGATTCACTGTTTCATTACTTTTCTGTTGTACAATTCAGTTTTTATAATAACAATAAGGCCAAGCCACATTTTTTGACTACGAAGAAACTCTTTAGGATCAGGAAGTTGAAATCCCATGAAGTTATAATATTTACAAATACGAACCTATAATACCTATATGGGTTATAAATATATAAATAAAAAGCAGTTTCAACTTAAACGATGACTTTTAATACATTTTTTCCTATATTACAATTCGTTTTGTACAAAAACAACGTATCTTTGAAGTATACAACGTTTGGATCCAGTTCGACCTCATGCGTCAGTTACAGTAAAAAAAATACAAAATAATCACTAATTAATATCAAATTACGTATAAAATAAACGAGATCTTCGTTATTTGGGATAAATTATTAAAAAAATAACTTATTTTAGTGGAACAAGAAAGTGAGTCAATAAACTTAAAAAAAAGATTAAAGCGCTTAATTTTTAATGTAAAATATGTTTTAACTACAGATAAAGAAAGAAATCAATAAGGGATAGGCACTCTCATAACTCGTTTTTTTTTTAAATAATAAGAACCTTAACAATAAAGTCAGCCACATTAATTTATAAGACAAAAATCATTCAAAAAATCTACAGTAACACAAAATGATTGAAAGTATAGAAATACTTTAAAGTTTAATTTCTGTAATAGATTGTTGCATTTATTATTCTACCTGGGGGTCTAAAAACGCCAATTTAAGCAATTCATCGAATCGATTCATATGACGAATTCCTTAGCAATTCTGTAGCAATTCCTCTATTTTTTTGTAAAATGGCCAACTTAACTTTGCAATTACTCTTCAAAAAAGTTGAAAGAAATAGGAATTGCTGAAGAATTGCTAAGGAATTCGTAATATGAATTCGATTCGATGAATTGCTCTAAGTGGCGTTTTTAACCGCCTGAAAGTCTCTTGCGCATGATATTGTTTTATATATTTAGTGTCCGTTTTTAACAATATGCGTGTGTAATAAAGGAATGCATAATGTGTTGTATTTCTTTATTACTTTTAAGACAAATAAAAAAAACTCCTGATCATTTAGATAAAAAATCACAAAAATATTATATGATGTGACTTTGATTCGAAATTAACTCTTGACTATGAGCCATGCCAAAACCGGGACTATGCAATGTCCAGTCACAGATTATAAATAACAGTAATATTGATAAAACAGGAAAAAAAACATGTAATATCAATAAAACAAACAAAAACTATACGAATAAGGGAAAAAAACTCCTTCAAAACATCTATATATGTAAAACAGTCGCAATTCAATAGGATTATAATAATATTCATGGCCATTTCCTAACTCAGGATAGTATACGATATGACATTCTTGTATCTGCTTTATTTGAGTCAAAAAGATGTAAACATTTGGCTTCTTTATATAAGGTGAATTTAAATCAACTGCAAATATTTTAAGGGCAGATTCAGACCACTAAACTGAACAACTTTCCCAAATAAACTTATGTCGAAATACGAAAAATTTTTTTTGTCCTCACATACAAATTGAGAATCAGCTGATCTAGTTTAGTAGGATGGAGAGTGAAAAATAAAATTTAATATTTCGATATAAGCTTATTTGGAAAAGTTGTTTAGTTTAGTGGTCTGTATCTGCCCTTAAAATATTTGCAGTTGATTTGTGTCCACCTTGTATTTTTGCTCAATAGGCAGTCCTAATAATGTTTTATAACTATATAATGAAAGAAATAAGTTTAATTTTCATGTATATCAATCAGTCTTTCAAAGTTCATTGGATATAGGACTCTATAAGTAGTAGAGAGTATCCAGAAATATTTTTAGATTTCGGAACACTAGTAAATAATTTAAGTTTTTTGCATTCTGCGGATGTCTCAGAAAAGAGAATAATAACAGGGATACAAAAGATCATAAGACTTCGACTTACATACATACATATAATCACGTCTTTATCCCATACGGGGTAGACAGAGCCTAGGGCCTAGACCTTAGGCCACGTTTAGCATAATGGTAGTTGAACCAGGAAATCAATAGTGACTTCGACTTGACAATGATATTTCATGTTTAGACTAAGCGCTTGACTTTACATCAGAACAGGATAATATACATATACTTCAATACTAATATCAAAATTTCTTTCACCATTGGAAAGCTACATTCACCCTATGTATGTACCACGGGCAAAGCCGAAGTGGACTGCTAGTTATAGATATAGACTTCTGTAGGAAGAAATATTTACTCGATTGTCCGGATGACGTCACAATAACACGATATCAGTAAATAAGGCTTCGAAAATTTGTTTAATCAAATGAAAACCGTTTAATTTTGTACGAGGCCAAATTCAAAATGTCAATCTTTAATGAACTATTCATGTTTTCTTTATAATATTCACCAAAGATTCATAAGAAATAATTAAATATCAAAAAAACAAATCAAAACTGGTGTTTTAAAACAATAACGCAATGAAAATTTTACATTTAAAACAAAAGTAACTTTTAATTCAACGAAGAATTTGATAATCGCGCGCGGTCTCGGCATTTTTTTTAATCTATGCAATTCAATGATCTCATAACAATAACTCATATTGTTTATATAAAAAAATTGTACCAGTTTTTCAAAGAGCCCTTGATGTAGTGAACTACAAAATCCTCACCCATGACAACGTTACTCAATCCTAAGAAAAAGTGTGTCAAGGTGTGAGCATTTTATAAGAAAAATGTGATAATAATATAAATGGTTATTATAAATCAACGTCTGCCTTCATTCGATGCTTGATTCTATTATAAATTTTGCCATGAATATTTTTTGTTTTCTCTTTCGTGAGTTAGAAATCAAAGAAATATGTTTATAATCTGTCGTAAAATCCTTTTTCGAAAATGTTTGGTAAATAAGAGTACTTATTTGTCATTTCAAGAAATTAATATTAATTAATTGTTGGTCAAGCAATTTTTTGGAAGAATCATATATTTTATCTGATCCAAAGAAAAACATTTCAAAAATGTACATTGTATATCAATATAAAATTGAAAAGTCATCATAAGAAATTCTCTCTTTTAAGATATTTTTAAAAATAATCATAATCAGACGACAAAAAATGACAGTGTGTAAAATATATATAACTGCAAATTGTACCTAGTACCTACTACGTATGTCTTACATCTTGGATACACTGGTTTTCCCAGAACATAACTGTAAGAACAATGTAAAACTTATGAACTATAATCCCTACATTTAACTGACGCATGAGGTCGAACAGAAAACTTTCAATTTGAAGAATGGCTAAATATCTATCTAACTAATGGAGCAATCATATTAAATACAGATCTTTTTGATGCTATCGGTCTTGTAGACATAGGAAGTACAATTTCAATCTTTGTTACGTCATCATGAGCTAAAAATACAAACAAAATGCTTCAACAGATAAGGAAGAATACGTCAAAAAGATCTGAATCAATATACCGACTAGGCGCTGGGGCAACTTTCCTTGAAACTCAACTTAAGAAAATAATTTCCAAATCACAGAATTCAAATATAACAAATGTCAATAACAATATAACTGACCGAAAACAGAACATTTGGAAAGAAAGCAACCCCACATCCTAACAATAAATAATTCGTTATAATATCTTGAAAATTGGTTAATTCCTTTATTCACTGTCCTGAGTATACAACCTTGGCGCTCCTTCACTTCAACATGGCCGTCTCACTCACACAAGCACGCAGACACAGACTAGTGTGTGTGTGGTCACCGCACATGCCACAGGCCGAGGTTAAGTACACTGAGCTGAGGCAACTTCACGATATGATCCAAGCCTTGTGGCGTTATACACGTACAGCCGTATAAGTCTATCGCTTTTAAATTTAGTAGTCCATCACCCAGAGCCCTCAGACCTCTATCTGTGACCTTTGTACACTGTCCTATATTTAACGTCTCTAGTTGTGATAACCTGGCAACCCTCTCTAGGCCCTCGTCTGTTAACCGACACGCACTCAAAGATAATGAGCGCAAACCTGATAATCCTAGAGTAGCATGTGACAAAGCTTCGTCGCCGACTTTGTCGCAAAATGATACATCTAGTGCTCTTAGTCTGCCACTCTCAGCTAGATGGGCAACCCCTGCGTCTGAGACGCCATCGCAAGCCCTTAAATTGATATCTTCTAATTGCGGAAGTCGCGCTAGATGCCTTAAACCTGCATCTGTGACGGCTACACAAAATGATAGGTTTATGGACTTAAGATTAGGAAGACCTGTTGCTGCATGTTTCAGTGCTTCATCCGTTAACCTTTGGCAGTCTTGTAATCCCAAATGCTCCAAGTCTGGCGTCCCTCTTGCTTCTCCTCCTCCGCATAAGTGAGCAATACCTGCGTCGTTCACATGCCAGCACGATCGTAAGTTCAAACGACGCAGTTTTTTCAGTCCCCAGGCAATTAAGAGCAGGCCTGTATCTGTTATATTACAGCACCCACCAAGTTCCAGCTCCTCTAAGTTTTTCAGAGATTGAGCTATTCTACCAAGTGACGAGTCTGTTACTTGTTTACACAGGGATAAATCCAGTCTTCTCAATGCTGGGAGTTCCGCAGCAAATGCACTAGCTAGTGCTGCATCCGTTACACTATAACAACCTTTGAGTGATAGTGATTCTAGACCCGGTAGGGCTGCAACAGCATCTCTCAAACCTCTTCTTAGTGAAAGTACCTGTAGTTTCCGCACTCCTCGTCTAGCTAGCGATGCAAAAAGAACTGGCGCTGGTCTTCTAAGATGTAAAGCGGCTTCAACACCGCGCCAAACAGATCTTCTGTCAGCGGCATCTCTCCACGAACGGCAAACTTGTGCCGCCCGTCCTCGGTCTCTCACGGGTAGCCTCTCGAATATTAAAGCCAACAACTCCGGATACAGTCTAGATATATGCGTTCCCTGAGGCTCCGGCGGCGGTTCAGGCACGTGAGGCGCGGGCAAATGCGGCCGATGTAGCCTATACGGCGCGCTGCGTTGTTTTCTCCTGGTCGTACTCGGCAATTCGGTGAGGCCGAGACGCTCATCGCGCCAGGACAGCATGTCCTCCGTCCACGCACTCATTGCGGTAGCACTGCACTATAACATGACACGAAGCATCGGACCGGTTTTCGGTGAAACTCGTGTTTTTGGTTGGGACGAGAGTCGCGCGTCCGTCCCTCGCGGCTGTTTCTCGTGCACTGGCGATTCGGGCGCGCGGCGGGCCCCCCTCGCCGCGTTCTCCCCGCTGCCCGGCCCCCGAGCGCGGCTATTGGTCGCAGCCGACGGCACGTGACGCGCGTCGTATCGATTCGGAGGCTCTGCGGCGGCATTTTTAAGTTGGCGGACCGAGAGCCCGCCTTCGTCCCGCGCGGCCCTTCACACCCGCGGTGTAGACTAAGTAACTGAAGAAGGTTGATGTTTACAGGAAATATCGCTGAAAATAAAAATATGAGAAAAAGAAACGTTAAACGTCATGAAACGTTGTTCATTCATATCAATATCGTATAAAAATCTGTATTCCAATTTTTTGACTGCTTACTTTCAGAAAGTGCTTACATTGCACTCAAATTTTATTTTTTTTGCTTTTCAATGACCAGAGATTGACCACGATCCCACCTGATGGTAAGTGCAGATGTGGTCTAAGATAGAGCTCGCTGGTTCATTAATAGCCTATTCACTCTGGTCTTAAAAAGACCCAGATTATAAGTGTCCGGAAATATGTCAGCCGGTAAAGAATTCCACTTCTTTCAAATTTCCAAAAAAAAAATCCAAACTTGCTATCGACTAGGCTGAATTGGGACTGGCCAGGTCATATCTGCCGCATGCCTCCGGAAAATGATAGGATAGGTTCTTACTGATGGGTATAGGAAGCGAGGAAGGCCTAAAACTAGAGGATCAGATGAACTACAGGCTTTCGATAAAAACTGGCGAGAAAGCACCATGGCTAGAGATACATGGAAGGTGAGCGGAGAGGCTTTTGCCCAGCAGTGGGATCTAAATAGCTAACAAAAAAAAATTGCTATAAGTACTAATTGGTATACCTAGTATATATCAATAAGTTTTTGACCTATTTTATACCTTTATTTTAGTTTTGTTATATGTAGAGTATGTAAAAGTGAGGATAAACAAGAAGCATTTTTTCCCTTTTTAAAATACTCGTACACAATAACATTATCTTGCACCGAAATGCCTTATAAAATTTCTGAGGACTTAATTGTGTAGGTTTTCATTCAAGTATAACAATCTTCCATACTCTTTGACCAAAGTGATAAGGCGGCAAAACAACTCCGCGCGCCGTATATTTTCGTTCGTGCTGCACTTGCCGACGATTTACAACCAACATAACATGACCTTGTCACATCACGCGACAATCTCTATTCCTATGGCAGGAAGACCTAAAAATGTCCATTCGTAGACCAAATAATACTGGCCGTTTGATATCACCGGCCAACTATTACAAGGGCGACCAGTCGCAAGCGAACCAAATATGAATTTCGAATTCAAACGTTCCAGAATGCGGATTGAAGATGGCGGTAAACTGTTAGGAACAGGTTTTCGAAATTCAAAATTTTATGTTGTGAATATACACCTACCTAATTAATTTTTTTTTTTTGTAATTTCTCTATATTGTTAAAAGTAATGATTATTATTTATTTCTTTAATAAATAAGCAATGTAGCAACTTTTACTAGCTACTTTGGTAAGGTATAACTAGAGTTTTGCCTTACATAGGCAATTTTTCTGAATCTTTACAATTCTTGTTCTTAGCGTGTCGACGTTCATCTTAAATACCCTCAGATGCCCAATATTGGGCCATATTACAGCGTTCTCTGAAGATGTTCTTAGCACTAATACCGTGGGATGTACCTATCTGAAAAGAAATAACAGTCTTTCCACATTCTCTAATTTTCAAAAATCTTGTCTAAGTAATATGAGACATGTTATATCCAAAATATTTAAATGTTTTTACAAAATAAAAAAAGACAGTGTTTTATCCCTGTAATCTCTTTGACCTATAAAAACCCTGAACAAATTGCTAATCTAAACCTAAAAAATATTAAAACATGCTTTTTGTAAATATTAATGAAAGTTACGGGATTGCAATACTCTTGCATTTTTCGCCTTTTAAAAAATAATACTACTTTTAAAATAAACATCGATACATCATTCCTCATTCACTTTTGGTTAAAATCCCTCATCAATCACAATTTAAGAAATCAACATGACCATAGATTTTTTTTTTTTAAATACATCGAAATAATATGACGCCTTCATATAGCTATGCCTCGGTCTACCTGGACCCCTCCTTCAATGATGTTTTTCATGAAATCATCGTGTCTTATAAAGTGTCCTAACATGTTCTCTCGTCTGTTCTCAATCACTTTTAAAATGCTTCTTTTTTCTCCCAGTCTTTTCAAAACCTCTTCGATTGATAAGTGCTCAGTCCAACTTATTTTTTTAATCGATGCCAACACTACATTTCGAAGTCCTAGATATGGTGACACTATTATTACAAAGGAGCGGCTATAGTCTGACTGACCTTTATAGCCCGTTTTACAGGAAACCCATATAAATGTATTATATCCTAATCACTATCACTACATAGTATAAAACAAAGTCGCTTTCTCTGTCCCTATATCCCTATGTATGCTTAAATCTTTTAAACTACCCAACGGATTTTGATGCGGTTTTTTTTAATAGATAGTGTGATTCAAGAGGAAGGTTTTTATGCCCATGCGAAGCCGGGGCGGGTCGCTAGTAATATTATAAACGCGAAAGTTTGTAGTAAGAATGTATGGATGTTTGTAACTCTTACACAGCAAAACGAACCGATTTGGCTGAAATTTAGAATGGAGATTGCTTAGACCCTGGAATAACGCATAGGCTATATTTTATCCTGTAATTCGCAAGGGAGCGGAGCCCCGGGCAACAGCTAGTAATGTATATTAACTCTTTGGATAAACCCTGGGGAAACCAAACCAATAGGAATGTTAGTGGCCAAATACCCGTCGGTTTTTTCAGTCTATTTCAAAGCATCTGTCACTAGCTAACAAATACAATCATGATAAACTTCCTTACTTAAACATAATATTATTACCGAACGAGATCTCTAACTAAAATACAACCACAAAACTGGCAACACAACTTTCCTTTTCTGAAATCAACTAAAAACGGGCAGAATATATAAAATATCGACGTAATGAACTCCGAAAATATAATTTTAAAATTCGAATCGTCCATTTTATGCACACATGTAAACTTACAGGTAGACAGGTATACATACACGCGATGGCTGCCGCGCAAAGGTATGTCACACAGTTACAAAAGAAGCAGGGAATTTGTTTTGTAGCGCACAGCATGCAGCCGCCTTAGCATATTTTTAGAGCACTCAACTACACAGTGTTGAAAGTAATTTATATAGCAGGTAAGAATACATATTTAAAGAGATCAAGAAGGGCTATTAAAAAAGTCAAGCAATCAAGTATACAGCGCACTCTCGGCCCGTATAACCGAAAGGTTGGTAGAGTCATGAGAAATGGAGAGTAGGTCAAAAATGATGTGTGTAACTAACATTTGTAATTTTTTAATGTGCAGTAATGCAAACTAAGTAAGTTAAGTTGCTTTTACTCTTTATCTGGCGTAATAATATATATGTCATCCACTGTACTCTTGATTCCTGGCATGAAAGACTTTTGTTTCAATCAAGATTATTAAAAAAGTTTTTAAGAATCACATGTGTGTTAATGCCTTTAAACATAGATTCTTGTGTGACATCATTCGAAATTTAAATCAGTAACTTCCAAAGTAAGCTATGAGTTATTCATAATAAAGTTGATTTTTCTTTGTCCTGGTAGTTTTGCCAGAATCAACGAGCAATTTATACAATCTGTAATATACTTTATGTGAGTAGAATTAGAGTGGAGACTCTTTTGAAATGTAATAAATGTAAATCAGCTGATAGTGTGTGTGTGCCGGCATGCGGGTAGTGGTCCCATGTTCCGGCTGACTGGTTTGGTTCTAACTTTTTTCTTAATTTCTTGGAGGTGAGACAATTTTCGCCTCACATTCACACAAGTAAGTCCAGTCCATCTATATCGTGATAAGATAATATAACAATAAGTGATAAATAAGAATGTCCTTTTATGTAATATTGATATATTAATATAAACAATTTGAAATTTGAATGAATAAACAAAAAAAAAAAGAAATGTAAATTTGAAAATTTAAATATTTATTAAAAATAATTTTATATAAACTTTTTCTCTTCATATGCACCTGAATTTGCTGATACAATTTCAGTCGCGTTTAAAACCAAAAAATGTGGTTTTAAAAAATAGTCATCACGCACCACTCTACATAAAGATTCTATTTAAAAAATAAAATTAAAAAAATATTTTCAAAATAAGGCACCTTCATTAATATGTGATAGACCTAATAAATTAACTGATAATAACTTTCATTTTCAACAAATTATTTTTTAAATTTACTGAACCTGCTTACAGACATACACACTATAAAATATATATAAAATACTATAAGTATAGTCTAAAGTGTAGGCCAAAGTTGGAAATTGTTTTTATAAATTATATATATATATATATATATATACTAGCTGTTCCCCGAGGTTTCACTCGCCCGTTATATGTATGTACTTTAGCCTATAGGTAACCTTCCCCAAAAATCAGGCTATCAATGCAGAAATAATTTATCAAATATGACCAGTATCTACATCTAATTCTAAAGTTTTACCGAAGTGTTCAAACAAACAAGCTCTTCAGCTTTATTATATTAGTACAGATAAATAATTTTCTAATAAATTTTAATTTTTATAAACTTATTTATTATTCATTTATTTCTTTATGCACACAAAAATACGATTATAGAATACAATATAAAACACAATAAGTACAAAGGTACTACTTATTTCAATAGAAATCTCTTCCAGTAGACCTGTGAGACTTAGTATATATTTTTTACAATAATGTAATATGAAATGAGAAAATTATATATTTTTAGATAAAAAATAACCGTGTAGGACACCACACGACATGTGGCCAATGTCGCGTTGCTAAGTTAGTCAAAATTCCAAATTGCAATGAGTCAACGCCTCACGCAAGGGTTTTTGTTCGCGTTCTTTGTCTACAAAGTATTGAGGGTACATAACTATACGACGTGAAAGTATAATTTTACTTAACTTAGTCGATTTACGTTTTCCAGTTAATTTGATTTTATAAGTGTTCCGCCGATTTTGATAAAATTTCTATGGGATCAAATTCAAACTATATCCATTCGAACAAAAAAATTTTTTTTAAATCGGTTCATAAATATCGAAGATATGAGGTAATAAACATGAAAAGAAATATTCCGCCAAATTGAGAACCTCCTCCTTTTTGGAAATCGGTTGAAAACAGCGTTAAGCAAATGATGTTCATCCGAGTCCTTGAGAATTAACAGTTATCTTATGGTCTAAGAATGTGTTTTTTTTTTCTGGCTTCAAGAATCAAATTACTTCAATTTAGCATAGAAGGCGCTTACTAAAAAAAACTATATTATTTAAACACGATTTTTTTTGGGTCGTCTTCCTTCCACGAAGGCGAAACTGATATCGCAATATCAGAGTGGACTAGGGAGCGATATCAGATTCCACTTGCAACGGATCGCGCGATCAGAATGGATATACCCCTTTATTTTATAAGCGGGCATGTAATTTTGGCGGGTAATTTCTACACTCTCGCTAGTTTTTGCCACAAGGCCCCAGCTACCTTCAGCCATATGGTGCAGTTCTGAATAAACAAGTAGAAAGCCAGGATACCCTCCTGTTTGATTTGTGATGGGAAAATATTTTTGGGAAAGAATGGATGAAATATATAGCTGAATATTTTTTCATTGAATTTAGATAGGTCACAACTGAGGCCTGTAGACCCGGGGGTCGTGGGTTTGATTCCAACAGGAAGTATACTTTGTTTAGTTGTTTCCAATTTAGTTAGGAAATTGCAGGCTTGAATAGCCTAATTGTCTGATAATAAAGATGCTCCCGGGCTTCGGAAGGCACGTTAAGCAGTTGGTCCCGGCAGGAACCACGTCAGAGGCCGAGAGGCGGTTCCGAAGAACTATGACACCAGGGTGCGCATGGTCGACTGACCAAACCTGACTGAAAGGTGGAAGGTGGTTAAGAACACTAGGTATCAGTTGTGGGTAGATAGATCTACCCCTATCTCTGTTATAGTGCTAAAAAATTTCAGTAAGTGCTAAAAAGTAAACCATGGCCTTCACTAAGTTTTATCATATCAATGTCAGTTCCTGATGCGATTTGTGTGTAGTGAGTAGAAATTAAATTTTAAAAAAAAATGATATGATGATCTTTAGTTGTTCCGCTGTTAAAAAATCTTGATTTTGTACTTTTCTGTAAGTGGTACTACTAATATCTATATTGGTTGTACTTACGTGTTGTACTCTTCTACCATAGCATAATAGTTCTACTTCTACATTTTGTATAACCGCGCAACCTTTTCCCACTAAAAATGAGACTTATCGCGCCATCTATATGTGAGTAGCGAAATTAAAAATTAAACTCGCTCCAACCTACCCTTCTACCATCTATTGACGAATAGCAATCAACTTATTTTACATTTCGTAATGTAGATGGCGTTTTCTCATTATAGTTTCCACTTTTAACACCAACTTATATACCGTCGCTAGCAGTCGTATTAAAAGTTGATTATTAAAATTAAATGCGCTGATTTTACATCAAAGACTGATTTTTTTATAGAAACTAGTTTATTTTTTCAATAACAATTTACCTTTACTCGAGATCGTTTTCAACTCAGTCTTGTAAGTTCCGTTCTCATAAGCAATATTTCTGTTTAGTAAACAGCAAACACATAAAGTAAATCAAAACAGGCCTAACGAGGTTTGATCTAACGACCCCTACACACGCAACAAGAATGTCTGTCTGTCTGTCATGCAAAATTATTAAAAGTTTATTCATTCACAGATTATTCTGGTTAGTTAAGTTACAAAGGACTCTACCCCTAGTTTTTATAAACGCAGACACTACGCTAGTGACGTCCTTTCGTGGAAATTGGTTCCACGGAACTAACGTTAGTCCGTCCAGAAAATAAGAGATAAAAGATGTTTGCCCATCTACTCTATATTATTTTAACCACTTATTCATTAACTAGCTGTTCTCCATGGTTTCACCTGTACAGTGCCCCTAGTATGAGTTTTTCTTAACGCAGACGCTAGCGACTGCGTTAGGATTTTGTATGGAATTCCTTAGTTACCTTACTATCCGCCAGAGGCGCTGTACAGGTTTGCCATACTAAATCGCTAACGCAGTCGCTAGCGTCTGCGTTAAGAAAAACTCATACTAGGGGCACTTATGTATATGTACTAGCCTATAACCTACTCCAAGATTAAGGCTATCACAAGTCGAAATATTTTTTTTGTAATCTGACCAGAAGTTTGAAAGTTATAAGCGTTCAAACAAACAAACTATGCTGGCTGGTATGTTAGGACTACAACTCTAGTATGATTTCATAAAATTTTCTATGAAATTTGTTAGTTACCTTACTATCCGCCAGGGGCGCTGGACAGGATTGTCATACAAAATCACTAACGCAGTCGCTAGCGTCTGCGTTTATAAAATCTCATACTAGCGGTACTGTAGTGAGTGAGTAGGCGCCGGCCGCCAGTAATTTGCATGAACTAACTGTGACGGAAGCACGTAAAGTAATTTGGTAAGTACTTGTAACTTTGACTTCCGCAAAGTAACTCCCGAATCTTATTAAATAACAAACAAACTTCAGCTTTATTATATTAATATATATAATGATAGACTTGCTACACATTTAAAAACAAATTAAAACAAAATTAACACTTTATGGTCCTAAGCATAAAATGGTGGCTATAACTTGCTCATCCAACGAAATAAGTCCAACAAAAAAGTAATTTTGTCTGTATATTAATCTCGAACACAATAGCTCCGTAACAAATCGCAATATACCTGAGGAGGCGGGCCCATTGTGAGATATTGTTTAATATTAAACAAGTTTTTGATCAACAATTGTTTGGAATACTTGGGCAAAGTCGTTCTTAATTTTCGAAGACTCAAATTTTCTAAATTGACGATTATGGAGAAAATGCTTCAGTGGAGTGTGTGGTACCGCGCTTCTTCTCCACTTGAGCTTTGGAAGAGGTGGTAAACTTAAAATAAGTTACAATTGACGTCAATAAGTTATAAGAATATCCTATATTTATGTGTTCTTTCTATATCTACCAACCTATTTTGAAAATATTTTACCATCTATTTAAAACAGATAAAAAACAGACGAAACCAGAGTAAATAACTAGTATATTACACATATAGTGACCTTTCGGCGTTAAGTTAAATCAAGTAACTTGTTCTCCAATCCAGTCTCGTTTGATTCACTAAAGAGCACGGACGCGGCTCGAACCCGTAACTTAAACCTAACTTAATCGTAACTTATATCGAATATCAATCAAAAATTAAGCAAAATCATATAATTTATAACTTAAAAGTAAAATAATTGATAGTATTAATAATTTGATACTGTGTTTAAGTGATATTTAAGCTGTTTTGTGTTAAGTTCAAACTTTTTACTTATTTTGTTGGATGCTTAAAGTTCTTATAAGCTGCTCAGGTATTTGCAAGGATTTTTAGCTTTTGTATAGAAAGCTTATGGTTTGATGTAAATGTATCACTAAAGATTAAAACATATATTTTTTGGAAGTATTAGGTAGGTCTCTTTTAGTGTTTGTTTATTTGTCTGCTTGTCGAGTCATATCTCAAAAATCTTTTAAGATTTGATTTAGTTTTTTTCAATATAAGTACTTAGATGATAACTAATTAATTAGAATTTAATAAGAATATCTTTCTCTTGTGATTTTCTTACATGTTTCTTACGTGTAGTCTCCGTCTTAAGAATAGACCACTCCTCTCTTCAGTGGGTGTCGTAAAAGTGACAAAGGGAATAACAGAAGTTTTTTTTTTCATACATACTTATGGTAGATTTCCCTAACTTTAACATTTCCTAGTGGGTTGACGTCAAAGGGCTGGTCATAAAAATTATGACAATCTTTTTTTTATATATAATTTAAAGATATTGTTCAGTTCACGACAAAAATTCTAAAATCCAAGTAGCTTAAGTTACTCCTTATTACATCAGCTGTCTACCAGAGAAAGTCCCAAAAAAATCGGTCCAGCCGTTCCAGAGATTATCCGGAATAAAAAAACAGGCAGACAGAGAGACAGAAATTGAAAAAAAATATATTGTACCGGGTTACATCTACTTTAATATAATATATTTAATACTAGCTGTTCCCCGCGGTTTCACTCGCTTTTAGTGTATATTTATTAGCCTATACCTTCCCCAAGAATCAGACGTTTATACAAAAAATAATTTGCAAATCCGACCAGTAGTTTTCAAGTTATAAGCGTTCAATCAAACAAACGAATTCTTCAGCTTAATTATATTAGTATAGATATAATTGACACCTCTTAAGAAACTGTTAGAGGGAAAAAATAAGACATCGTGTTTTAAGCAGACCCCGGGCTCCACACCAAACGCTACAAAGATGATTATCTAGCGATTCTGACATAACGTAATATTATTGTGAAATGGAAATGTTGAAATAATCTGAGTACATTCCGAATTCATATGTGACAATGTGTCTGTCAGTAATTTTCACACGATAAACACATAACAAACGACATAAAAACGAATTGTTTTGTATGTTTTGTTCAACACGCAAATATTTGTACAGCCGTGGGAATGAACCATGTAGAGTAACCTGCAAAAGTCAATAGCTTTTTCAAAACCACTGAAAAACAGTCGGCAGATAATTAACGTTTTCAATAGGCTGAATAAATGCTTTATGAAAAACAAAACCATAGAATTCAAAAAACGCGCGACGCGACGCATTCTTTTTTAAACTTTGTAAAAAACATAGTATAGTACTTAATCGCGCGCGCTCTCTACGTCATTTTTTAATAAATACGATAAAAAATATTTGAAACTGAATGGAATGTCATCGAACGATGTATAATTTTTTTCTTCGAATTGATTGTCAGTTGCCAGTGCTTCGTAAAGAAGAAAAGATATAATTCATAATCCATCTTTGACTAGGTACAACATAAATATTTAATTAGAAGGGTAAGCTAATTGTTCAAAATATTTACAATCCATTTTGATACGAGTCAACAGAATTAGGGCAGCATACTACTAATTTGTCGATAATTATAGGGAGCAGTTATCATGTATTCTTGTTTGTACCAACATACATACCAAATTTATAGTCTTTGTATACCCTGATCATAGTGATCATAATCTAATTGGTTCGGATTCCCTACGAGAATAAAAAGAGTTACGAAGTTCAGACGACAGTCGCTCCATTGTAATAACTGTACCGCCAAACCTAGGACCATGATTTAAGTGTACGCTGAATGCAACTAGGAAACACGCTCAGATGATAACGAGTGAGTGTTAAAGACGTTATGTTATACACAAAGGTAATGCTATTAAAGACTTAGTTAAAACACGTGTAAGCTCTAAAGAGGGCTTGTTCGGTCGTTTGCTCATGAATCCTGTTAATGAGATTACATACATACAAACAAAGAATTAAATATTCTACCTATACACAAATGCTACTTACATTCTATCTACATACAGAAACGAATTTATTAGAAATTGATAAATAAATATCAATTAATTTTTGAGATATTTTATGAAACTAAAATATAACTTACATAAAATAAAAACATACAGTAATTCTCAAAAAAGGCTTCGACCCAACGTATGCTGGAGGTACCTATACACCATCAAGCGCTGGTCTTCTGTCGGGTCCTTTTTTAAATGACTTCAAGCACGTACCTATGTGCGCTTATAATGATAGCAGCAATAAGTTATTAAGCATCCACAAATGAAGTTTTTACCAATGTGACTAAAGAGAAAAATAAAACATAATGTGATCTCCGCCATCTTGACGTGACGTGAAACAAAATGGCGTCGCGGGCTGTGTTCAGATTTCTCATCCTGTTGACGGCTCTGGTGTGGATCCTGACAGCTGAACGCACGAAGACGAGGGAACCTTGGACTAACGGGAGTTGGTTGTATGTATTTTTTTTAATCAATTACAGTCATATGAAGTGCTTCTAATTAAGTTTATATAGTACTTACTCGTTCGTTCGTATCGTGTGCACAAAGTCAATTGACTTCGCACAACCTGGTATCAGTTTTCTTAACGAACACCGGCAAGGAAGCATGGGATCACCTTTATTATCAGACAATCAGGCGATTCAACCTGCAAAGTCCTAACCAAAATGGAAACAATTAAACAAGGTATGCTTCCCGTGGGGATGGAACTCACGACCCCAGGGTCTACAGGCAAACGTCTTAAGCACTTGACCACGAAGGCAGTTGAATTCAATATTGTATCGTGCCATGTGCACGTGACACCCTTAATTTTGAAAACGTAGTAGTAAGTAGTAACGGTAACCGCTTTCCATCATGGGCCTGTTTGCCTGCATACTCAACGGTGTAGTATTATAGTTACTTCAAAACCTTACAGTTACATTAAATTCTTTGACTTTTTCCTATTAAACCTGTGAACTTGTATATCGCACGTCTAGACGGCTCAGGTGCTCATAAACTGGAATTTTATTTCGAAGTTACAAGTGAAACACTTTGAGATTCGGGCCTTTGAAATATGAAGCTTTCGATTGAAAATGTCTAGATTTCTTTCACGATAATTCAAAAAATAATCTATAAAAACGAACTCTTGTACAAAAGGCTAAGTCATAAGGAAGATTTTGTAGGCTATATGTAAACATGAAAACTTTAGATAAGATGGAAAAACGAAATCATAAAAAAGGAAAGAAAAGTTAGTGATGAAAATAAAACAACATTTTAACATAAATCATACATTATATATGCGGATTTATCAGCCAAATGTTGTGTGCTCGGTACCCCGTATAGCCAAAATTGGTAGTAGAGCATATTCACTTTTGGAGAGACGAATGAGAGGCTGAGGTTTTTCTGAAAGAATAATAAAATGATTATTTTATAATTAATTAGCCACCCGCCCCAGCTTTCTCCTATCTATTAAAAAAAACCGCATCAAATTCCGTTGCGTAGTTTTAAAGATTTAAGCATACAAAGGGACATAGGGACAGAGAAAGCGACTTTGTTTTATGTAGTGATAGTGATACCTACTAATTTAAGTTAATAAATTAAACTAATTTAAGTTATTAAATTAAACTAATTTGTTAATAAATTAAACTAATACCTACTAATTTAAGTTAATAAATTAAACTAATTTTAGTTAATAAATTAAACTAATTTAAGCTACTAAAACTAGCGACCCACCCCGGCTTCGCACGGGTGCAATATTATAGGTTTTAGGTACAAAAAAACCGCATCAAAATCCGTTGCGTAGTTTCGAAGATTTAAGCATAGATAGGGACAGACCGCGGAAAGCGACTTTGTTTTATACATACTACCTAAAGATATTACAGGCAGGCTATGTAAATTCGTCTTAGTTTGACAAAAAAAAATTGTCGTTTTTTGGAGAAAATGCTGCAGTGGAGTTGGTGGCGCCGCTTCTGCTTCTCTTTTTTTTTGAAAGCGGTGGTAAACATATTTAATGAACTTCGGCAATGAATTTGGTAACTTGGTAATGAATTTCGGCAATAAGTGATAAGAATATAGAATATCCTATACCCAACGAATTTGGAAATCGCGCGCGGAATAGAATAGAATAAGTCTTTATTTGCGTTTGCTTAAGGTACACAAAAGATCTCTATAATCTATGCAATAGGGCCTTTGCGTTCTCTTTCATCTATGCTATAGGTACCCAAAGAATTTGGAAATCGCGCGTGGTCGGCAAATTTTTTTTATCTATCTACAGAAAAAATAATTTAATTTGTATAAAGTTGACAATAAAACTTTTTATATTGTTTTGTTTTATTTATTAATCGTGTATAAAAAAAATTCACCTCGAAAATACCACCACTGTTGATGTACCCCTTAGTGTCGACTGTGTCAACGAAGAGCAGTACTTTGAAGCCGGTTATCACATAATCGTCATTATTGTTAACCTGTAATTTAAATATAAAAATAATACATTACTGTCGAGGCCAGAAATTAAGCATATTGCAATTTCAGCCAAGGCTTGTACGGTACTTTTCTTCCTCTGAAATCATCTTGAGACGAAACTACATCGTTTCAAATTGCACAATAGCGTCAACAACAAGCCAGCATAAAGAACTAATGGTTAGTACCAACCTAACAAAAGTGTCTAGCAATTTGCATTAACGACCGCTTGAATAGGTATTTTGGTAGGCTGGCCAGTGAAACTAAAAAACCTAATGTTTGAAAACTTGTACATGAAAAAGCCTCCATTAGCGGCCGGCAATGATTTTTTTAATTACATTTTTGTCTTAGGAGAGCAATGAGTATATTGACGTATTGTTTTTTTTTAATATTGAAGCTATTTCTGAGCAAGAGGAAGAAAAGTATAACTTTGAGGAGCGAAAGCGATTTACTACGATCCTTACAGACCTTCCTTGCTTCCTCTACACTCATCACTGTCGTCATACACGCTTCGGGTACTCCTATTATCTCTCTTTTTCAAGAGCTCTGCAATTTTGTTCGCGGTATGTTTTTCGAAGCCGACCCTGACTGACTCTTTCAGCCAACTTTGCTTTTTAACCTTTCATTAGTATTTTCATCTATCCTATCTACATGCCCATATATTGTTAGTACATACGCGGAACCACAGGCAATAAAATCTGTCCTGCCACTCGGACCAACTAAACCGATGTATTCGATGATTTCACTTACTTCTGGTGGATACGTCAATGTTAGATTAATATCTTGCTCTGGGAATCTCCATTCTTTCGTCCCGTACACTAGGAGTTCATCGTCTAAATGAAAAAAAAAAAATTAAAAAAAAAAGAAATAACGCATGTAGTGTTTAACCAACCCGACTGATATTCTTTCTAATTTGTGGTTCCATTTCACTTCATGAGTCTCACTGTTAACAAAATATAAAATCAAACAAAAACACATACACATAAAAAATACCTTCATAATCGGCCTTGCAAGAGAATTTTGTCACTGTTTTAGCAAAACTCGACCTCACTGTTTGATAATCATTGTAATCACTTTCATCGAAGGAATCATCGTCATTTGCAGTAACAGGGTTCAACAGCCGCCCATTTGCGCGGGAAACGTAACCGATACAGACTAAAAACAATAATAAATATTTTCCAATCATGACATTTATTTTTTTAATTTAATACACGCGTTCGACAGTTTACATAACGCCAAAAGTAATTAATTTACTTTTGGGTGCTTTTGGTATATATCTTAATCTAATTAATGTGGTTATGATAAATTTCTGATAATGCCCAGATATGCGAATTTAAGGATAATATCTATTTATTTATGATGTTGTACATATAATTACTCAGAAATAATCATGACGATTGTATAGGCATTATAAAAGAGAGATAACGAATATTTATGATTTATGGACCCTACCATATCGTTGCCTATTTCGCGGGTAAGAAGAAAAAAATAAGATGGAGTACCTAATAGAGTGCATTTTTGTATTTAGGTATTTTATTTTAAATGTACACATTTGAATGCAACCTGACACTGTAGGGAATGCTCTACCTATGCCTAAGAATTTAGAACCGCGCGCGGTAAATTTCTTTATTCTGTGACCTTTGCCTTACTTTAGAAAAAAACTACCTAAGTATTTAACCTAAACCTAAGGACATAATTACAATATTTTAAATATAATACTAGTCTAGTGTGAAATATTTTAATGTCTAACATTACTAAGTGCTATAATATTGGAGGTATTAGACCATTAATTTTAAAGACTTCGAAATCCAAAGTATAGAATTCACCGGAAAATGGTTATGATATGAGAAATAGGTACAATAAACAAAACAACAAAATCGTGATACGAGTCCACAATATTAAAATAAACCACACTTAATTGTGTGTTTAAATTTAACTACAGTTCCTTAAAAACCCTTAGAAAAAAAGTAAATCCCTTCTAAGAGGCGGGAACAAGTGAATTAATAATGGCTAAACCGGTTCTAACACAAAAAGGGATCCAAGTCCCTTTCAACAGTGACTATCATTAGGACTACTTAAATACTATTAAAAGCTATTATATTCACTCCTAAACATTAAAGAGATACTTAGGATGTTTTTAATGATAGGATAAATGTAGAGTCAAATACTGTTATGTCCTAAAAATGTTATGTGGGCATAATATATATACCTAGGTATTTGTGTTACTTTTGGCACGATAAGCAACCTAAATATACGTGACATCTTAAGCCTCGAATTGGCAGCGCGCTGGTGACACTCTAAAGGTAAATCGATCTTAAATAGGCTACGGAGTCTATATACTAATCTTTCTTCGGCCGTATGTTTGACTGTCAACGTAATTGTATAAAAGAACTATAAAATACCTTCAGGAAGAAAAATCTGGTTATAACATTGTCAGCATAGATTAAAAAAGTAGAGACCGCGCTCTTTGATTGTCAGCGATAAAATTGAGCGTATGAAAAAGTTTCATTTGAGTCATATATTCTGTAGGCAAAACTTGTATTTTATATTTTTGCTATAAGTATTCGAACAGGAGTTTTTACATACTTCCGAACATACTCCCAAAATATAAAATAGTCCATTTAATTTTCTAGATTAAGTACTACTAATAACAAAAGTAATTGCCGAACTGAAAATGGGTATATAGTTACATCCAACTTATAAAATAGGATCGTTGACTTAGTAACCCTTAACACGTTTCGAACTTATTTACTGGGGCTAACATAATCTATGTTTGTGTAAGTACCTACTCGTATCTATTTATTTATCTTTTAAAAACAAACCCAAAGGGGAGAGGTGGCCAAGCACCTACTGTGCAAATTCCACATAGCTATTATGACTCGGAAAGAAGCCTTACACCTTCAAAATTTTAAGAAAACTAGTTTAAAACACCTGCTAACATTATTCATTGTAATAAACAATGTTTTACAAGTTAAGATAAGGCTATCCAATATCAATTAAAAATCTATTTCGGTCGTGTTATCTTATTATGATTGATTATTGGTAAAGTTGGTACAATGAGCTCACTTTCACATTGAGACCAACTGCGTTGACTCTGTCATCATCAAAGTCGTTTCAGCAGTTAAGTCAAATCACTATCACTACATAGTATAAAACAAAGTTGCTTTCTCTGTCCCTATATCTCTTTGTATGCTTAAATATTCAAAACTACGCAACGGATATTGATGCGTTTTTTTTAATAGATAGAGTGATTCAAGAGGAAGGTTTTTATGCCCTTAGAAGCCAGGCGGGTCGCTGGTAGATAATAAGATGGGAAAGTTTACTAATAGCATTTTTAACTATATAAAAGTCCTAGCTGTTCTCGCGGCTTCGCCCCGCGTGGGACTCGGTTATATCGCGCCCAAAAGTAGCCTATGTTTGACCTCAGGTCTTTAACTACATCCCTACCAAATTTCATCACAATCGGTCCAGCAGTTTAGCCGTGAAGAGGTGACAGACAGACAGACAGACAGACAGACTTTCGCATTTATAATATTAGTAAGGAAGTATGGATATGGATATGGAAGTATGGAAGTATGGATATTCATACTATCTATGATTAAAATGTTCCTACCCAGAGCTCTGGAACTTAAGCTGAGGATACGAGTATAACACTGAAACACATTAGGATCATACCTATAATATTATTAATTTATTTCCCAAAAGTCATTTTTTTAACAGGAACAGTAGCTAATTGCTTTCGCATTAAAAAAAAATAGGCTTGGACGTTGTTTATTTTGTTTATTTACTTTTTGTTCGATTCCGAGACAAAATTCCAATTTTTTTTGAGTGTAATAATACTTGCTTCACAAATTCGAGTACCAGGCAAACATATTTGATCAATAGCTATTTGATTTGGGAGTTAATTAATAGACACTGTTATGGAGGGCTCTTCATTGACAAACAATCTGCGATTGATCTGTCCATTACGATGATTGAATGTAAAGATATAGCACATATGACAAAGGAATAGAGCGTATATTTCAATGTTAAACTTAAACTCATTTATACTTGAACTTTTAACGTGTGAAAAATAATGATGAAAGAAGTTGTAAGTACCTAAGTATAATATAAATAATCACTACATAGTATAAAACAAAGTCGCTTTCTCTGTCCCTATATCCCTATGTATTCTTAAATCTTTAAAACTACGCAACGGATTTTGATGCGGCTTTTTTAATAGATAAATTCAAGAGGAAGGTTTTTATGCCCATGCGAAGCCGGGGCGGGTCGCTAGTAGTCACTAAATTATTAATTCTATTGGTAAGGAAAATTTATAAAGAATATACTAGTTATATAGAGTAAACAAACAATTAATGAAGGACTTAATTCTTCTTAGCTTAAAATGAACTTGTAATTATTCTCAAATAATCTTAATCTTTTATCTTTATATATAAACTAGCTGTTCCCTGCGCGTGGAACTCGGTTATATCGCGCCCAAAAGTAGCTTATGTTCGTTAACTACATTCCTACCAAATTTCATCACAATCGGTCCAGCAGTTTAGCCGTGAAGAGGTGACAGACAGACAGACAGACAGACATTTGCATTTATAATATTAGTATAGTAAGTATAGTATATAGTATTAGTATGGACGTGAAAGGTCACTCCATCATCTAGTAAAAACGATATCTCTAAAAGTACTGGATCTACAAAGCCTATGTGTAGTTTATATAAATACTAGCAGTCCACCCGGCTTCGCCCGTGGTTCATATATAGTCTATGACACTCAGTGTGGCTTTCCAGGAGTGAAAGAAATTTTCAAACCGGTTCAGTAGTTTCGAAGCTTATTCGATATAAACAATCAAATCTTTCCTCTTTATAATATTAGTACCTATAGATTATAGACGTAATTTAAACGAGAACCTATTCACTGCCATATAAAGGATGAAACACAGTCGAAACCGAAGGAAATAGTCATTATCAAGTTATTTCAGCCGCAGGCTATCCACTGTTGTACATTAATTCCCAAGGATTTCCAAAAAAATATGATGATGAAGTAAGTTAATATACATGAGGATGTACTCAAAAAATTAAGCGAATCTGGCCTGTTGAACTAGTATTTAACCAAACAAAAATATTTTCGTAAATTTTACAGACCTACGAGTAATTATAAATAATAAGGTCAATATAGTTCAAGAATACTTCCATTTATTATTGATTAATTCTGGGTATCAAATAGTAAACAGTTTGATTAGGAATTTTTAATGTTAACCCGTTGGAGGCAATATGTACACAAAAGGCCATATGAAATTGTATAAATATTAATAAACTAGGTTTTGCCCGGGGCTCCGCTCCTGTGGGATAAAATGTATAGCCTATGTGTAGTTCCAGGGTCTAAGCAATCTTCAATCCAAATTTCAGCCAAGTCAGTTCAGCCGTTTTCCTGTGAAAGAGTTACAAACATCCATACATTCTTACATACTTTCGCGTTTATTATATTAAGCAGGATTGACGCTATATTATAAAAGTTGACAAGAACTTAGTTATAATTAATAGTGCATATTAAATAATACGAATTTTTATCTTAAACAAGCATATATTTCAATAAATAGGACGTAACAAAATAAAACCACTCATTCACTTTTTGCCATGACTATACAAGAAAGTATTGGTTTGTATGGCATACACTTCGACCCAAAAGTTATAACCACGGAACACATTTGGGCTATCCAGTTCAATCGTAACATATCTCTCGCCAATCCCCCCACTTTTCACATATGCCTCCCCCCACTTATCTTCTCTCAAATCCAGGATTTTTATCGCATTAATTACTTCGTTTTTCGAACAATTCACTGTAAATACCTCCGATCTTATCCAAATAGCAGGGTTTTCTTGATGTACTTTATTGTAGATCAATTTTGAACTTATATCAGGATATCCGAGAAATAAATCGTGAGAATTTATACTTGCAATTAATGATGTAAATATTAAAAATATAATCGCAGCTATTTTAAATACGACTGGCCGTTTTAATATTGAATATGGAAATGAGAATATTCAAAAGTATCAACGTGAAGTAATTATTAGCAATGATATGTGAAAATGTGACTACTATGAATGGAAACATCAAACATTTTTTATGTAATGGTTGTAGTACAAAGGCAAATACCGATAAAGTACTAATAATATTAGTACATTTATTGTCGTATGTACGGTGACGGTATTTCCTCGTAAAATTAGACACAACAATACGTCTTAAAATAGAAGTGTCGTTACAGAATTACTTAGAATCTGTATGATCTAAGAGAACTCTGTTAATGAAACCGTCGTCTATATAAGCTAGTTGATGATTATCACCTGGCATTTGTATTTTTGCCGCACGATAAACAGTATCGAAGATGAATACATTAAGTTACTTTGCCATAATTTGTTTCGCTACGGTCGTATCAGCAAATGACATTCGCCTAGGTTTTGCTACCCCGAATTCCAGGAAGATTTACAGTGAAATAAAAGAAGCAAATCCAGCCTTATGGACAAGAACAGACGATGTTATTATCAATGCAAATGGGAATGAAGTTATAAGTGCCATATACGTTACAGATCTTAGACCCGACCACGATGGAGAAGCTTACATTGAAAGTGGAGGTATTGGTACAAGAAGTGTTACAATCGGTCTAAAGAGTCCTACAATTCTGAGAGGATACAAATTTGAAATTGAAGTGTACGCCAATGACCCTAACGCAAGATTTTATAATAAAGGTGGTCAATATAATGATGCTGATACACAGTACGCTAGAAAATACTAAGTGCATAAATTAATCTTCAGTTGATAATTTTACTTTACATCCAATTGGTTTTTTTTAACTGCGGTTAATTATTGTTTGTTATATAAGGTCTCGTGTGTAGGGTTAACCAGAATGTGGACATTTTTTACGGTCATGTTTTATATATAGGTTTGCTATTGAACGTTATCTAGCATTGATACTTCGGTCGCGTAACTATCAACATCCAATATGTATAAGTTAAGTTTTTTGGCATTATTTTGTTTGGCTACAGTGATATCAGCGAATGATATTCACCTAGGCTCACTCACACCAAACTCCAGGAAGGTTTTCAACGAAATTAAAGAAGCAACGCCTGCAATATGGAAAAGAAGTGACGAAATCACCATCAGCACGAATGGAAATGATGTCATAAGTGCCATACACGTGACAGATTATAGAGAAGAACGCGACGGTGAGGCATATATAGTTAGTGGGGGTGTCGGAACTAGAAGTGTTACGATCGGTCTCAAAAGTCCTACAATTTTTAGAGGATACAAATTTGGAATTGAAATTTATGCTAATGATCCCAACGCTAGGTTTTATAATAAGAATGAACAATACAATTATAATGATGATACACAGTACTCTAGGAAATTTTAGTTGAATACATTTATATCTTCTGGAATGTTGTTTTTTTTTTATGTAACTGTATTTAGACAAAGGTCTGCTCATCTGAAAGGCTTTGGAAGACAAGTGGCATGTGCGCGTGTTGATAATACTGCAGGAATCTGTTCTCATCTTTCTCGAAGGTTCTATTTTGCAGATTAAAAATATTCGCTTCAATGTAAGTAAAGTGGTTAAATCAAATTAAATAAAAAAGTTATTTTATCTGTACACTTTGAATTAAACAAATACGTAGGTAGGTATGTCAAATATTTTTTTTTTAATCTTCAGTTGGTCAATTTATTTACTTCAAAATAAATGCTGCAGAAATTAGTTTAGATTTTTGATGAGGATAATGAAGTCATAGACTTGTGAGAAGGTAAAGTAACTTATTCACAAAAGCATAAATAATAGTGTTCATTTCTTATACTAGTAATATAGGACCATGAATAATAGTACCGGCTCTGAAACGTAAACTGAAAATAATAGAGTAATTTTATAATAGCAGATTATTAAGACTATCGTGGTGTCTAATAAAATCTGTATTTTGTCAAACTGCACATATTAAAAGATATAACAACAAGTCAGCATTATTAATTTTTAAATACATAACAAGCATATGAATACATACATGAATCATCGACCTAAAGAAACAATTGACATTTGTTTCATGCAATGAGCCAATTGTAATGAGTCAGAAATTAAATTTAACATAAATTATTCAAAAACGTTACCTATACAGAAGACGAGAATTGAATAAAAGAGCTGAAATTTAATTGCCCTAATTTCGACATTTTTTGTAATAGATTTCACTTTTTTAAATCAAGGAAATTAGGATCTTGATAAGAAAGCTCAGTGTCGCCAAAGAGCCATGGAGAGAGCTATGCTTTGTATTTCCCTACGAGACCGAATCAGAAATGAGGAGATCCGTAGTAGAACAAAGGTTGCTGACATAGCCCGGCGGATTAGCTCTTTGAAGTGGCAGTGGGCAGGGCACATAGCGAACCAATGGCCGATGGGGCAGAAAGGTTCTCGAATGTCAACCACGCACCGATAAGCGCAGCATCGGACACCCACCGACCAGAAGGTCAGATGACCTGAAGAAGGTCGCAGGCAGGCGCTGGATGCAGGCCGCTTCCAACCGGTCATTTTGGAAATCCTTGGGGGAGGCCTATGTCCAGCAGTGGACAGTCTGCGGCTGAAATGATGATGAGGATGTAGATTGACATCACCTGTGATATTGTGGTTATAATAGGCCCATGCCCATTGACCGTTCCCATGAACCGGTATCCCTAACACCCAAAAATAACGAACTTTACCCAGGTTATTGAAATAGGTGGATATTTGGTTCCTAATAGTACATGAACATCTTTATTTTTTTTGGGTTAATACTAGTTGAGCGAAGCCGTAAAGGTTAAAGAGCAAAAATGAATGGGTGGAAAAATGAGCTAATTATAATGAGCCGGATGGTATTACCATAAGCGAAAGTCAACTTCCAAGCATATAGGTATACCAGTAGAGATAAGTGGGAAAAAACCATTCTTACTCACCAGGGTCTAGGAGAAAAACGTTGGTAGGGACTAGTTCACCGGACGAATTTCCATCGCGATTCAAATAGAAAACTCAGCAATTATAATAAGAACCTTTGATTGTGATCAGAGGCAAAATTTTTGATATCTAAAAAAAAGGGATCATTTAAGTAAAGTGTTCATTAAATTTTAAAGCAAAATTGCTTTGAAATTAGCTATAATTGTAAGAATATGAAAATCAATTCATTTTAGCTTGGTCCTTTCGTTACAGTAATTGTTTTGTTTGAATGGCGTAATACAATAGAGACGAATGAATCATCTGGTTAGACGACCTCGGTCAGGTCAAGATGAAAAATGTTCTTTTTCTGATTGACCTGGGTCTTGGATGTTTATCTATATATGTATTTGTTATAAAATATAGTATCGTTGAGTTAGTACCCCATAACACAAGTCTCGAACTTACTTTGGGCCTAACTCAATCTGTGTGATTTGTCCCTATATATTTATTTATTTATTTATTGGTAGTAACTCCGGCTGACAGACTAAAGTACCTATAAGTTACTAGCTAGCATTTTTAGTTTGGATTTTGTTTGGATTAGAAATCCTTAAGTAATAAATAATTACCTTACAAAGCCAGCTTCACAGATTACATCGGAATTATTTTATCACTATACAAAAGTATTCAAGCAGTATTAAAAACTAGCTTTCGGTTTCGCCCGCATGAATTTCCCTCACGAGCAGTGCCTTTTCCCGGGATGAAAGTACCCTATGTCCTTCTCAAGACTCCTAGCTATGTGTACGCGAAATTTCAGGAAGATTGGTTTAGCAGAAAGGGCGTAAAGAGATAACAATCAGACAAATATACATACTAGTTCTATAGTTGCTCTCTCAAGCAAGAGAGAGGCCTACTATATCTAGCAGTGGGATGTTAAGTTAACGCACAGAATATAAGTATAAGCAGTTACTTAGGTGTTAAGTGATAAAAGGCTATCAATGATGATACATTATCAAGACGGGTTGATGTCTAGTAGACGGTTCATTATAAAAATAACGCCAGCTCTTAAATTAAAAATTAAGACACTATATTTTAATGAAACTCAGGCCTCAAAGCCTTTGTTCTTGACCAAAAGTACATGACCATAGCGTTTACTTTAATCTGATAGAAAAATGTGCGTTATAAATAGACATAGGATTGTCCACAGAACAGAGAAATTATCCGAATAGAAATGTGTGGGTTTAGTTCCAGGATCAGTGTTGCTAGCGTATTTTCTCTTCTCACCTTCAATTCATACATGTAAATCACACCACACCTTATTAGAAATGTATTACGTAGTTTACAACAAAGCCACCTAATATAATCGACCAATAACAGTGGCAATAAATGACACAATCAAATTCCGCGCCCATTTTTTCTGAATGGAACGTTGGCTTGCAAATCAAACCAGTGACACGATTTTCGTGCGCTATGCCACTTCTTGTTAATATATCTAAATTCTGTGGGATTGTCAGTTATGCAATATCAACGTTAATATCAAATTAATCAATTTGAGTTCATTTATGAATCATCTTTCTAGCAAACTATATATACTAAATATAATAATGGAAATCTGGAAAGCACCAAGTAAACATGTTTGTTTTAAATATACGTCACAAACACACAAGCGCGTCTTATGACTTGTCGCGTTCGTGATCGATAGATGACAGTTCTTTGTCATTTTCAGAGCCGATGGCTCTATGTAAAAGAGAACAAGGCCCAATGACAGTACGCAGTAATAGATTTTAGTAATGTTTTTTAATGTAGAATAATTAAAAAAGCTACCAGAAAAAAAATGTATTATTAGTATTTTGTTTCACATTTTGAGGATATTTTTTCGATTGGTAATTTGTTGGATAAGTATCTAATTACTGAAAATTTGCAACAAAAATATACATATTAAAAATAGACATATTTTGCATATAATAAAACATAGGTAGGGTCATCTATAAAAACAAAAAATATGTAATTCAGGATGCATCAGAAGTGTCGTAAGCCTATTTGCCTATCCAATAAAAAAAAATTGCAGCAACAAACAAATCTATCTGGCAAAATTACGGAAAATGCAACGTGGCTCATTATTGCATAGCGCCATCACTCTCTATATAAAACAATGTACAACTAATTAACATACCAGTGCAAAACGAACGAACCACAATGCGAGCTCTTACATTCACGACTTTACTTTGCGTCATCGCCGCTGCCTCCTGCCAAAGCCATGATTTGATCATCGGAAAACCTGGATTCGGTGACGTCATCATCTATAGGAACGTAGAATACAAATATGGCTTTCCTTTCATTGTCAGGACTTCAATAATCGAGTATCCAGAACCAGGGCATTATAACCTGGCATATATTCAGGCGATATATGTAAAAGATAATGAATATGACGGCTCAGGAGGATACCCAACAATTTCCGCGGGAGGCATCGGTCAAAAATTCGTGAAAATTAAACTGAAGAGCCAACGAGGAAATGGTTTTAATTTCACCATCACGATCTACGGACGTTATTGAGTGACCTTCCGAGTGTTTATGTTGGCCTAGTACTTCTCTGTGCCGATTCATCAGTATTTTTGTGCCAAATTTATAATTTATTTTAGGGAAAAGTTCTTGTAAATATATTTTTAATATTCTCTTACATGCCTGTATTAAGTATTTATTAAACTAATACATAAATTTCCCTCTTCTATTTTCAATTTCCTTAAGACAAACTCCTTCTCACAGGTTTTAACGACGTTCTTTTATCTTTCTAACTAATTTCAAAAAATTTGGAATCGCACGCAAACATTTCTTTTTTAATCTGTTAACTGATTTACTTTTTGTTCAACACCACTTCATTTACGATTGTGTTAGACAATAGGTACCTACCGTGTGTAGAGAGACCTCTTGTCTCCACTGAAACTAGAGCGCAAGTCTCAATTTTAGATTTGATTAATTATTACTATTATTATTTAGTGTGTACGTGTGTTTGTATGTTTCTACCTCTTATACGTCGAAACAGAACGACACATTTGAGTGAATTGTGGCATAGGGCCATACCATGAAGATGGACATAGGCTACTTTTGGTTGCGATAACTTTTCCTATAAAAGAAATAAGAACTGCGTTCACCCCAAGATCCTCCTTAGTCTGCGTAGGTATAATACTTTTATAGATTTTTGAAACATAATATAACATTCAAGCAAACATCAGTTAATTAGCGAGACACATAAAAAGAACACATTCTTAACATCAAATACAAATATCTTTTTTGTAGAACACAAATTTTTAACACTAAAAACTCGTAGCTAAGTTATACAGCAATAATGTTTATTTAAATACAAGACACGAGAAACATTATCGCAATAGAAATGACATCACTGCACAACAATATTTAGTTAGGCATTAACTTGTAAAAGATAACTGGAGAAATATAATGAAACAACGAAATCTTGTTCAAACTTGACCTGAAAAAAAAATGTCCACGAAAGTTAACCTGTCACCTTATTTAACTGTTAATTATAGACTATTAGGAGAGATACGAAAAAACCCGAGTATCCGATTGTAAATTATAGCCCATGATAATGTATGGGGTCGTATGTGTAGTAATTAATTTAAGAGGAACGATAAATTATGTTTAGACGCAGATTGTGCGATAATAGTGGGTGTGATTATGTATTCAAATATTTATGGATGGGTTTGACTTATGTTGGGTATACAAAAGTGGTGCCCCTAGTATAAGATTTTATAAACGCAGACGCTAGCGACCGCGTTAGGATTTTGTATGGAATTTCTTAGTTGCCTTACTATTTACCAGGAGCGCTGTACAGTACAGGTGCCTTACCACCATCTCTTAAAACCAAGATCCAGTGGGTAAGGTCGCCTTACATCATGTATTGCGCTGTCTCGCTTACTCACGGGAACTAGCATGGTTTTAAGAGACGGTAGTAACCTTACAGGTTTGTCATACAAAATCGCTAACGCAGTCGCTAGCGTTATAATGAAATTTTATACTACAATGTTTTATAAATATTGTTATGTAGACAAATTAATGTAATACTGAAATTTTCTTTTTTTTATCCTTGCAATGGCTAAGTATAAATATTTCTCAACGTCAGTTGATGGAGTGGTTGAAAAATACATATTAAATTTCATAAAAAGTTAAATGCAGAAATTCTAATATACTAGCGACCCGTCCTGACTTCGCATGGGCATAAAAAACTTTCTCTTGAATCACTCTATCTATTAAAAAAACCGCATCAAAATCCGTTGCGTAGTTTTAAAGATTTAAGCATACATAGGGATATAGGGACAGAGAAAGAGACTTTGTGGTTGACTTCGACTTGTAGTGATGATAGTGATGGCCACTGACGGACATATGCATACCCCAACAGCTTCCAGAATGACAGGTTGGAAGCGGCCTGCATCCAGCGTTTTCCTGCGACCTTCTTCAGGTCACCTGCAGTGGGTGTCCGACGCTGCGCTTACTGTTGCGTGGTCGCTATTTTAACCTTTCTGCCCCATCGGTTATCAGTTCTTCGCGCTATACTAGTACAAATATATCTACCAAAAATGGGAAATATGGCCAACGCCTTACCTCAAATTGTAGATAGTTTTTAGATTTTTTATTAAAGCAATCAACAATATTTTTTTTTTTATATAATAATGTCCAGCGATTGACCATGATTCCACCTGATAGAGATGGAGCTCTCTGGCACATTAATAGCCTATAATAATAATTAGCTTTTATCCATGTTTATAGGCACAAAAATTAATTTCATTGTTACAGCAACATGGGCCTCTTAGAATTCGAGAAATGGACGAACCATACTGACCTCTTTTCCGATGCCTCTCGGATGTGCGCCAAGATCAGAGGTCTGACTCCTGGCCAACGAAGGGTGTGCCGACGGTACAAAGACCACATGCCAGCCGTCAGTGGGGGGGTCAAGAAGGGTATAGACGAGTGCCAATACCAGTTTAAGGGGAGGAGGTGGAATTGCACTGTGACCAAAGATGAGACCGTGTTTGGACCCCTAACTTTGATTGGTAAGAATATCAAAAGAGCTGTTGATTTTGTAATGACACTTATCATCATCATTTTGTATAGAGGACACGGTCAATTGACCATGCACACCCGACCATGGTATCAGAGTTCTTCGGAACCGCCTCCGGGCCTCTGACTTAGCTACCGAGACCAACGTCTTAACGTGCCTCCCGAGTGCGGAATCATCCCAATATCAGCCAATCAGGTGATTCAGCCTGCAATATCCTAACGAAACTGAAAATATCTAAACAAAGTATGCTATCCTTGGGAATCGTACCCACGACCCCCACAGGCAAACCACGGAGGCAGATATCATAATATATCATAAATAATTTTGTCTTAATCGTGTTACGGCTTTAAGGATGAGAAAGGCAGTAAAATTAATGGGTAGTTTGTGCACCGGCGACACCTTCAAGGTAACCTTATATTAAAAACTAGCCGTTCGGTTTCACTCGCCCTTGGTGTGTATGTACTGTAGCCTATAACCTTCCCCAAGAACCAAGCTATCATATGCAGAAATAATTTTTCAAATCAGACCAGTAGTTCCCAAGTTATAAGCGTTCAAACAAACAAACTCTTCAGCTTTATAATATTACTAGCTGTTGCCCGCGGCTCCGCCCGCGTGGGACTCGGTTATATCGCGTCCAAAAGTAGCCTATGTTTGACCTCAGGTCGTTAACTACATCCCTACCAAATTTCATCACAATCGGTCCAGCAGTTTAGCCGTGAAGAGGTGACAGACAGACAGACAGACAGACAGACAGACAGACAGACAGACAGACTTTCGCATTTATAATATTAGTATGGATAGTATAGAGTATAGATAAAAAATAATGTAGTTCCATAATTCTATTTCTCTTGCGAGCGCTTTTATTTCTTGTTATGACACGCAATGCCGTATCTCTATTCAGAATATTGTAACAAAACGATGACTCAGTGACAGCCTGGTACCCAAAACATTTTTACCTACCTACATGCGACATGCGACTAACAAGATAGATATTATTTTCCATTCCAAATACACTAGCCGCACAGAATTGGGAAATATTAACAAGAAGTGACTTAGCGCACGAAGAGCGTGTCACTGGTTTGGCTTGCAAGCCATCGTTTCACATAGAAAAAATGGGCGGAGAATTTGATTGCGTCATTTATTGCCACTGTTATTGGTCGATAATATTAGGTGGCTTTGTTGTAAACTACGTAATACATTCTTAATAAGGTGTGGTGTGGTTAACATGTATGAATTGAAGATAAGAGAGAATACGCTAGCCACAGTAGCCACACTGATCCTGGAACTAAATCTGCGTCAAAACATTTCTATTCGGATAATTTCTCTATTCTGTGACTAGCCGTCTTACAACAAAAGCACGTTAAGGTGATACCTCGGTGAACACTAGCGCCACCGTCATTTAAAAATCAATATTCCCCGAAAACACAAGTTATCAAAAGTCCGTTTTATGTAATTAAGGGTCTAGATCTGAAGTTAATTTTAATCGTATCAAATTATTAAATTATAGTTCCTTAAAGTTACAAAGTGCAAAACTGCTAAAAGTGGCCGTTTTAAGCAATATTGCAATTTTATATATATATATATATATATATATATATATATATATATATATATATAAGGAACTATATTTTAATAATTTACTATGTTTAAAATTAACTTTAGATCCAGAACCATAATTACAGAAGACGGATTTTTGATAACTTGTGTTTTCAGTGAATAATGATTGTTAAATGATTTTGGCGCTAGTGTTCACCGAGGTATCACCTTATTTTAAAAACTTGATTTGGGTAGATGATAGTTTAAATCTCATTTTAAAGTTCTGCTTTTATAGTAAGACGGCAGATATTTAGAGAAGTTCATACATTCTTTCCTAGATAAATTCAACAATTGTAGAATAGTTTCCAGTGTGAAGTGGAGTGGTGGCCATAAATCAGTTAGGTGTGGCAGGCGCGGAGATTTAGAGCTGCGAAACTGTTCCATTGAACTGACAACTACTTGCTATCACAACTTTAGTTGCAACGAATCAAATTTTGAGGCAGATTGAAAATACCCAACTTGCATTTCTAAGTTCTATACAATCCCAGCTTTTAGCTTTTTTTATGCTTTGGAAGATACGTTTCAATCATCAATTAACCTAATGTAACCAATAAGACGATCTAAGTTTTATTAGTTACATCCTAAACAAAGCGGTTTGGTTTCGAAACCTGGGCGTCGATTCTGCTAACGTTAAGTCAAAATCGTATTAAAATAGTGTTTCAATAGTAGTGCTTTTTACACACTATTTACAAGAGTTATGCCTGTATGATACGATATGAATGTAGTTAGTGTGTGGTGTGATCATGAGAAGTGATATAAAAAAAAAAAAAATCTTGTAACTAGTGTGTAAAAAAGCACTACCATTGAAACACTATTTTGACACGATTGTGACTTAACGTTAGCAGAATCGACGCCCTGGTTGTTTCTTTTCATTACCTTGACATTTTGACGAACTCCGTGGCGTAATGGTTAACATGTCTGACCGCTAATTAGAAGGTCCTGGGTTCGATACCCGGTCAGGTCAAGATGAAAAATGATCTTTTTCTGATTGTCCTGGGTCTTGTATGTTTATCTATATATGTATTTGTTATAAAATATAGTATCGTTTACTTAGTATCCCATAACACAAGTTTCGAACTTACTTAGGGGCTAACTCAATATGTGTGATTTTCCCTATAAATTTATATATCTACTAGCTGTTCCCCGCGGCTTCGCCCCGCGTGGGACTCGGTTATATCGCGCCCAAAAGTAGCCTATGTTTGACCTCAGGTCGTTAACTACATCCCTACCAAATTTCATCACAATCGGTCCAGCAGTTTAGCCGTGAAGAGGTGACAGACAGACAGACTTTCGCATTTATAATATTAGTATGGAAGTATGAATGGAAGTATGGATGGATTAGCTACTTTATTTTTGTTTGTGTTGGTTTATTTTGTCAAGTGTGTGCATTGCGACTTATGTGTGTGTTTCCTTACCCCTTTCTCTTTTTTTTCACGTAGAAATAACTGCACGTGCCCTCTCCGGTTAATTTAATACTTAACACAGTACTCTTCCTAGAAGTCAGCTACTTCAAGTAACTATAATAAGCGCTAGATTGAAAGACATTGATCTTTGTAATGGATTTTCGTCAGGGAAAAGAAAATTACGTGTAAAATATATTTTAACTACATATCTGACAAGCTTTAGCCCGCGGCTTTGCCCGTGTGAGATTCTCTCGGGAACAGTGTTTTTCCCGGTATCAAAAGGTACCCAACGTCCTTCTCAATACTCCTAGTTATGTGTATGCGAAATTTCGGGAAGATTGGTTCAGTATATAGATAGGACGTGAAATGTGATGAAGTGAACAAATATACAAACTCACTTTCGCATTTATAATATTAGTTAAGATTAGGATAGACCAAAAGCATTTTTTCAGTCATCAAGTTGCTTTTTTAACAATTGCTGTAAGGTTAACCTACCTTGTATAATCTGATATTAAAGTTTCTAAGTCTTGTCCTCCTATGGTTTACTATTTGTTTTAGCATTGCTTTCCAAGAGTAAGGAAAAAATCATAACCTTTCTTTCTGTCCTCTTAAAACAATATGGAAGCCTCTAGTAGAAAATAATTGCCTCACTCGATCTGTCGTATACATCTTTATTTACGATTCTTTTATTATGCTTTGCCGGCTTTCATTCGTTTACAGTCCAGTTTCCCAACTTATGTAATTTCGTATTTTTTCTCAGTTTAGTTGTTGGCGATGTGGTAAAAAGCTGAGAGTACAACACCAGTATTGATTGAGGGTTACATTCTTGATTTCAAATTTTGATGTATCATTATTGTCTAGATGTGTATCCCGGCTTCTGAATTGATGCCGACAAGGATACAACTGGTAAAACTAATGAGAATGTAATGACGTCCAGCAGGGGAATGAATAAATTAAGTAATCCATGACTGATTATATCTGAAGTGATCGACTAATAGATTAAAATTATTCAGAAATTCGGTTAAAAAAATTCAATTTTATATTAAAATTTTTGATGACGATTCAAAAAGTGCCACTGAATGGGGGTTGACCCAGGTAAACCCTTTGTTATCCCCCCTTTAATCGTCTTTTACGACACGACACTGACGCATAAAGATTAGTAGGAAAAAATAAAGATTAAAATTCTGGCCATTAGGTTGGGAACCATTGACTTTGTATGTAGTTTTATCGTGTTCGTTTATTATCTTGATTTCTGTCTCTCATATTCTCGAGACCATATGACTATATTATTTCAAGGGCACATTTTGTTTTATGAATACATTATTTACATAATATGTATTCCCGGGGATACTTCTGCGTGAGAATATATACCTAAAGGTTTTCTCCTTCCCTAGAGTCATCAAAATAATTTTAGTAATATAATCATGTAAGGTCATATTTATAATAATTTTTAATATTAATTTTATTTTTTCCCAGCATCAAGAGAAACTGCCTTCACACACGCGATCACATCGGCAGCGGTGTCTCTCTCAGTGTCCAGGGCTTGTCGCGATGGCCGCCTCTCCAGCTGTGGCTGCAGCCGCGCCAGGAGACCTAGAAACCTGCATGAGGAGTGGGTTTGGGGAGGCTGTGGGGACAACTTAGAGTATGGCTACAAGTAAGCTAACAACTATCTTTATCTTTTGGTTGAGTGTCTAGCTGTTATGATCTCCTAGTTTTTCGTGATAGTATTCTCTTTATTGTGGCTGCAGCCGCGACAGGAGACCTAGGGCCTTGAGGAGTGGGTTTGGGGAGGCTGTGGGGACAACTTGGAGTATGGCTACAAGTAAGGATTTAATCCATAACAATTTAAGAGTAACTAGCCTCAGCACCCAAGCAGACTTCGTGGCCGTGTAACGGGTTATTGTTCCCTCCTGTAGATACGCCTATGAATGTTTCTAAATATTCATAGGATGTTTAAGATAGCTAACTGCTGATAACTTCTGAGGCTCTAGTACTTGCCGGAGCAATATACCTTTTTCAGCGATTCAACCTTCATTGCCAATCCCGTACGTACCTACTGTCGTCATGGGAACCAGATTTAAAATGACATTTCCTATTTTATAAGTTTATCAACCTTGTACATATTATTTCTATATTTTATTTATTTTATTTTTAATTTATGTACTTGAATAAAAAGATTTGAAATCATACAACATTTTAGTTTGTGCAATAAGGAGAGAATGAATGAATGAGTCAACACTGCTGCATTAATACAATTGACACAAAATTTATAAGGTATGTACTCGTATATAAATCATGTTCTCATCATCATAATAAGTACCTCCTTCCCCTTTCACCTGAAAAATAATTTTGTAATGTAAACTAGATTTCCAAATACAATTTCTTGCAATACTCTGCTCGCCTTATACCTCCTACTATATTCTACTACAATATCAACAGTTTTCCAGAATAGTTGTAGTAGTTGGACTACTATAGAAATGAAATCCTACACCACTTGAGCTTCATGTTGTCCTGTCCCTAGATTATTATTTTATTTAAATACGCCTTGCGGGTGCGGGTCGGGAGCATTTTCCACGGTTTTTCTAAAGCTCTGCCTAGAATATGGTTTCCTAGTACTTTTCCCCCACTTTATCGAAAATTTCCCCGCGGAAAAATCGTGAGAATTCGATCTTAGAAAGCTAGAAGATATCGACGTGTTCTGGTATTATAAGACTTACGGATGCTTAATTAATATTAATTTATATTGTTATTATTATATAATGTAAAAAATATACCTAGTAAAACATAATTTAATGTTTTGATAATATTTCATTTGTCAGCCCATAGAGCCCAACCAACATTATTCATATTCTTAAAATTAACCTACCATCAAACATTCAATTTTGATGACACAACCACACCCACCTGAAAACGTGAAACTTCAGGTAAAACTCACCTGCTTCAGTACGTACCTGTGTACTAGGGTCGCAACATCTACCTGAAGGTGTTTTGGTGCTACCTGTCACCTTGCTCACATACAAATCTTACCTGTTCCTACCTTTGAATGTTCCGTACAGAGCGTACAAAGGTAGTGAGAGTTGTATACGCAATCGCTTTTCTAAACATACCTTTCTCTTTCTAACATTGGTATCTTCCTTTTCACAACAAACTTCAATGTGTGCAAAGTACCTGAATTTTCCTGAATTTACGTGGGAAAGGTGCGTTTATTTGGCCTCCTCTGATTTTCTCATACCCTAGTATTCAGGTGAGACGTAAGACAGGTGAAAAATTTACCTGCTCTCTTCGAGTATAAAATTAAATTTCTACGGTGTTTCGCTCAGTACCTTTTCGATAACTAGATATCTTTGCTAGTAGTTGTATTTAAAAAAATATCCTTATGTAAGTATATAATTTAATTTTTAGAACAAAGACTACACAATTTTATATGCTTATTAATATCTAACAGAACAAAAACATATCAATTAAGGACCTTTTTTAAATATTTATCATTAAATTATAAATAATTATGAAAATGTAATTATTACACCTAAATGCGTTAAATGTTTAAACAATCTCAGAATAGCCGTTTAAAATGGCTCATCTAAAATTTAACAGAAGGTTTTCTTGATTTTCCAAACTCTGAATTTCCTACGGATTAATTTCAGCTGTCAGTCAACCGAGCTTCACGGGTGTCAAAGCATGGCTAAAGACAGGTCTGATACCAGGCACACATAAATAAAGTAGAGAATTCGCACGGGTACGCAAAATTTCCGTAGATCCATTCATGCTACGGTGCTACGAGCTACGGGCGGGGCTACACTTTTGGCTGCGCTACGGGCCTACGACAACCTACGACGTAGCGGTGCTACGTTACATTAGGTACTACATGCAGTAATAGTATCAAAGATAGTTCATGTTATTTTAATAATTTAATATTTTTTAGATAGAAATAGTGACTTACTACGATGGCTTAACTACTCAAAGTGATAGCTGGCCTCCGACACAACACAAAAAATTGTTCTTCAAAGGTAATAAAACATTTTTAAAGAGAGAAAAATATATAAATGGACCACTTATTAAATTAATTACTGATTATAATTAGAGCATAAATATAACAGTAAAAAAACAAAAGAAATATATAATATATCACTTCTTTCTTATGTACGTAGGTATTAATTTGTTTATTTTTTTTATTATTTCTATGAAAATCAAATTTCCGTATAAAATACGAGTAGAAGATAATTTATCGTACCGCCTTATCCGTAACGTAGCAACCGTAGCCCCGTAGCAACGTAGACGACCTCCTACCCACGCATGCGACCCTAGAACCTTTTCACGTACTGAAAGGGTTATACCGCGGCCTGAAAAGCAAGGGTTGACTTTTATTGCTATTTTGAAAAGCCTTTCTTTGGCAGCTTTGTCATGACAATTAACTATTTTAAATATCGGAACCTTGCCTAAAGGAACTCCTTATAATACCTAATATTTTATACAAAACACAAATAAAACATTGAGACCTAATAAAAAAAAAAGAAATTTCTCATCATTTTACTAAAAATAAGTCAGTCTTGGCTAAACCAAGATAATTAGACGTAATAAAAAGGCTCATTCTCTAACGAATATAAACGTTTGACGCGAGGAAATTTTTCCTTTTTTTCTGTGATATTTTTGTTTTATATCCATAAACAAGTTAACAGTCTATATTTAAAACAATGTTACTATTTTGCCATTTGCATAACTATTTTTTAAGTTCCCTGGCCTCTGAAGTAATCAGCTGAGGATGCAACCGGGAAAGCGTTACAATAAGGGAGAGAAAGAGAGAAAATATATTACTATGTTCTAAAATCTTCGCATCTAGTATTTTTTTTTTTAATAATTTTATTTGAATAGCCATATTTAGATTTTACAGGAATCGGTAATCCAAACTTCCATTCTAATATATTAAATGCGAAAGCCTGTTTGTCTGTTTGTCTGTCTATCTTTCTGACGGCTAAACCGTTGGACCGATTTGGTGAAACTTAGTATAGATATTGTTAAAGGTCGGAGGTCAAACATAGGCTACCGAGTACCATGCGGGCTTTAATATAAGTGAATAAGTAAAATTGTTCTGTATTTTCAACCCCGACGCAAAACCAGTATTCACGTCATCACGTGTCTGTCTGTCTGTATCTGTGTGTCTATCTCTGACATCGTAGCTTCAAAACTGTTACTTTGTTTTCACACGATATAATGATGATGATGATTTATATGTATTAAAAAAAAAAATCATAAGTTTTGATATTCTAACATTTAGCATTCTTTGATCCGTTTTCTAAGTTACTGCTGGCTGATGGCTGCATGCTAATTTTTAGAGAAAATTATATTATAAGCAAAAAAGAATTTCGTGTTAATTTTCGGTATTACATGAAAAAAAATATGTATAAGTCGATATTTATGTAAAAGCATCATGTATTATTCTTTGATAGAGGCTAGCTTACCCGGCGAACTCCGTATCGCCTGAATGCACTTTTCTCATATATTCCAAGACCAAAATTAGCCAAATAGGCCCAGCCATTATCGAGTTTTAGCCAGACTAACCGAACAGCAATTGGTTTGATTTGATTTGATTTATATAATGTACTAGCTGTTTCCCGCGGCTTCGCCCCGCGTGGGACTCGGTTATATCGCGCCCAAAAGTAGCCTATGTTTGACCTCAGGTCTTTAACTACATCCCTACCAAATTTCATCAAAATCGGTCCAGCAGTTTAGCCGTGAAGAGGTGACAGACAGACAGACAGATAGACAGACAGACTTTCGCATTTATAATACTCGATACAAAAATTTAATACTGACTCAACTACACATAAAACACACTAGGGTAACATGAAAATCAGAGGTTTGAAAGGCGGTAAGTAAGTAGGCATCAATTGTATAAAAATAAAAAATAATCAAACATGAAATATCATCATCCCATTTTCACAAAAACAAGGAATTTTCTGCATATTTTGAGTCGACGTAACTGGGAAGACAGGATTTCAAAGAGTGTGCCGTTTGAAAGTTGTGGGAGTTACCGCGGAGTTACCTCACCTACCTTAGAACAGCAAAATTGCTTTTTTCTATACCGAAACATCACACTTTTGAGGCAGTTTTACTAAGAAAACATAAATTGTAAACATATTTAACCAAAGAGGCGAAATTCGAGGATGCAAACGTCTCGAGGAAGACGTTTCCGTTCTTCTTTGGCTGTATAAGACGAGGCTTTGTAAAAATCCATGCCTTAGTCACTAGGAGTGTATAACATTCGAACAAGTGAAAAATTCCCCAAAAAAGCTAACACGGTTTTCATTTATATGTGTACTATCATTACACAGTAGGCGGAATTTGCCAACGCACACTGGCAAGCAAGAATTTCCGCAGGAGCTTTTTAAGTTTTTTATATATAAGTACTTTAAAAAAGCTTTCCGATTTGTCTGTTTGAATTTTCTTTACTGGGAAAGCATGATTAGTAGTAGTTTTGGAATGATTGGAATGCGAGTTTGGAATGGCTCGTATAGGGGAATCCGAGGGAAGGAATAGAACTTGCTCCATAAAGGAGATTTTCCCGCATTCGAGTATTCTTTTCACTAGGCGTTCATAAGTGGCAAAAGATCGCAAGAAATTTCAATAATGATTGGAATTTCTATTCTGGCAAATTCTCGATAGGGATTTCCACAGATGGTACGATTTTCTTGTACCTATTCATTCATATCATTAAAATTTAATAATGCTATATACATATATTAATTGTTCAACTTCTTTATTTTTTATTAATTATCAAGACATCAAGATAAAAAGCTAAATACACATTCGGTTTCAAAAAATAGCTAGGTCTTTGTTACGGCTACGTTAAAGCATTATACATAACCACAGACAGACTTACACTAATTCAAATTCTTTATTTCAAATTAATTATAGTCATTAATTTATAATTTTTCACTTTCACGTCATTTAGAATCACGCAGTCACACCTACAACTTAGAAAACCTCTCTTTTTCACCAGTGGTTAAAATACACACCAGATAAGCTGGTGGTATTTTCCCGGATAACCCGGTTGAGCACGTAAAGAATGCTTAAATCCGTTATCACTTACTAGGAACACATAGACAATAGAAGCTTCTTAATCCGCTTTTCCCCAAACTATACCCGGGTAAGTTCCTATCTTTTTTGCTGAAGCTAATTTTAGTAAGCAAAATAGTAAGGGACCTAAAAATTCGATTAGATATAAATATATACAGTAGCCGTGTATAGAATTATTATGTTTTGTAGTGAAATTAGGTCTTTTTACAAAATAATTGTCTACAACTAACTTTTACTAGGAGTAACAAACAAGAGGTCTAATGTTACCACTCTCACCCTCCAAAATAATATGTTTATAATAATAAATCTTAACTCAAACGTCGTAAAGTTCTATTTTGCAATTCGGTAGTTGGTGCTACGAATCGATAACGCGTTTCGTAGACCCTCCGTAGCAATGGGCGTAGCGGGGTGAATTCAGATTTGTAGATAAACAGCTGTCCCTTTTTCGTGTGATTTCTCTTTCTTTCGTTCGGAAAAGCTTTCAGTACCAGGAGCTACATAAATGTTGGAAAACTTCATCGTTGTCTGTTGTTTTTTGGTGTTTTCGTATAATATGTAGGTAATGTAGGTACTTACCTTTTTAAAAGGGACTCCTTTTAAAAATACTTATAGGTTATAATATTGTATTATTTAAGGATTTTTAGTTTTACGTTCATTGTTCTGTTATACTACAACCTTGCATAAACTTAGTTTGTAGTAATACCTAGCTTTGTTTTAATAATTTCAAATATTAAAGTATGTATTATTTTTTTAGCTATGTTTTATGGAATTTAGTTTAAAATTGCCGCCGCCACAAAATGACGGATCATTTCACAACTCTCTCAATATAAGTATCAAATAAAAGGGCTTGAGTAGTAGAATACTATATACTATGCCCGATGTTAATACCAATTTAAAATCCAATATGGCGGCCATCACAAAATGGCGAATAACTTTTTACATGTGATATCCGGGTATATTGTAAATATATAGTTTTTTTCTTGCTGTATGTGTCCCACTGCTGGGCAAAAGCCTCCCCTCTTTTTCAGTATATACTAGTAAACTATTACTATGTCTCGTTAGATCATAACAAATAATTGATGATTAATAATTCTGTGTGATTTGTCCCTATATAATTATATTTATTTATATTTAATTTCTTCTACCTAGATTCACCGAAGGCTTCGTGGACGTAAGAGAGCGTGAAAGAAAGGTGAAGAGGGGCAGCCGAGAGCAGGGCAGGCAGCTGATGAACAGGCACAACAACGAGGCTGGCCGGCGGGTAAGATATATTTTATTAACTAGCTATTTCCCGCGGTTTCACATGCACTTGGTGGGTATGTACTAGCCCCAAGAATCAAGCTATCATATGCAGAAATATTTTTTCAAATCCGACTAGTAGTTCCCAAATTATAAGCGTTCAAACAAACAAACAAACTCTTCAGCTTTATAATATTAGTATAGATTTAAACTTTATTGATGTAACACTTTTAATTAAATTCTTTAATAAAACCCTAAGCAACTAATCGTTTCAATAGATACGTCTGCTTATGCCTTGATCGCACGTAACGAGTAGACGGGCGAGACAGTAAAATGTTACTCGGCCGAGACAGTGATTTCCTCTGTCACTCGCCAGGCTGAGCACACGGCACACTGTTTATACGCACCGACTATTCAGCCGAAGGCACTGTCTCGCCAGTCTACTCGGTACGTGCGATCAAGGCATTAAGGCGCTGTCTCCACGAGCGAGAGAATCGCGGCGATATAATCGTCGTGCCACCTATTTTGTATATACTTTACTTTACGCGTCTCCACACGGCGATCACCCCGATTCTCTCGCTCGTGGAGACTGCGCCTAGTCGGGCACTCGAGGCAGTGGTCGTGGCTGTATATGGACAGAGTTGTGGCTCGCCATGGCCGCTCACTTTCATATAAAAAAAAAAAAACAAATTGTTAGAGACATAAGCAGTCATACTATAATCAAATCATTTATTAAACCAATATAAATTTTATGGGGTACTAAATTTTATTTATTTTTATTTGAATAATCTACTTCAAAAAAATGTCTAAGTAGGTGCTAATACATAAGACTTCTATGTTGTCTATATAGTCGCGATGTCTAGTCTATTAGTTTTATTATTATCTGTACTTATTAAATTCGAGTAAATAAAATAATTTAACGACTAAAATAAGCTATTTCACGACTTAGAACAAATTAATCCTCTTTGGATAAGCTTCAATTCCAGGTAGATGTCGTGTTTAGAAGCATTATATAGATAGGTAGGGATTTAACCACGATTTAACTTACTTTAAAAGTGGGGCCATGAAATCAATTTTAATAGCGAGTCAATAAATTGTATTTGTGAAAAGATCGCTATCGTTTAGAATATATACTGCCTTGTCTACTAATATGTACTAAGTAGACTGTTAGAAAATGCTTTTAGCATTAGGTCCTATTGTGCTTTGTATTTAATACAATAAAGGTTAAATGTGGTTAAAATAAAAAAAGTAAATGTTTATTAAAACTTTATTGTTCCATAAGTACAAAATACTTATACAATTGGCGGACTTAATGCTAAAAGCATTCTCTACCAGTCAACCATTAGGAGAAACAGACGAACTGTGCGGCGCAAAAAAGTTACAGGGGAAAATAGGTACTTAAAAATAAAGAAATTTACCACGTTGGGCATTTTTAATGGATATTATACTAAACTACGTAAACACATACACAATACATAAATATACAAACTTATACCCTTACTTATATATCTTCCCTTATCAACATATATAATAAATATCTATGCACATACATATATAAATATACATTATATATACCTACATAAATACTTTTACGAAAACTTTTACAAAGAACTTTCACACGCATAAGTGAGCATGAACTCTTTTTTTAAAGGTAAATTTAGAAGAATTTTTTTTAAATATATCAGCAGGCAAAGCATTCCAGAGTCGAATGGATTGTAAAGTGTAGGAATTTGCCATAAAACTACTGCGAACTGGAATAAAGGAATAAATAGAAAATGAGAGTAAGAAGAACGAAGCTGACGGTCGTGAGAGTCTGCAAGAAATTTGAACTTACATTTTAAGTATTCAGTTGACTGAGGATTCGTAATAATCGAAAAAAGTGTACATATGTTAAGCAGTTATGCCAGAAATATGTGTCATTACACTATAAATTTTAACCAACTATTTGCACATATACTTATTTGATTCAGGTAAAGATTCAATACCGCTACTTTAATGGCCACACACCAAGCGAAGGTTTTCAACTCAGCACAATAAAATAGCTCGTAACTTCCGAGATGA